>CM038141.1:358755699-359428302 GCA_021437245.1 Aegilops speltoides | reverse complement strand
CGGCTCGGGCAGCTCCGCCCGGGCACGCAGCGGATCTCGGCCTCCCGCTCCACCTGGCAGAAGCACCTGGGGTTCTCCACCATGGCGCAGCACCTCTCGCCGAACCCGCGCCGAAGGCAGTTGATGAAGTAGCTGCCCTGCGTCGCGCAGCTCTCGGGCGGGAACGCCGTGGCCGGCGTCGCCGCGAGCGCGGCGCACACGGCGACAAGAGCGAGCGCGGCGGCGAGCTTCACGGACGCCATTGGTGTTTCTGTGGAGTGGGATCGATCTGAATGGAGTCACAGGCCGAGGGAATGATGGGTTCGCACAGCATGTGATGGTTTTTGATCTGTCTTCTACAAAGCGCTTGGCGGTAGCGGCAGCAGTCACGTGCAGCGGACCCGCTCCGACCGCTGTCGCCTCATTTCCCTATTTGTTTATTGCTCGAAAGATAGTCCAGCATGTAGCAAATTGTTTTCATCAGACTGCCCCACGTGAAGTGGCAGTCCATGACCCACGAGGTGGGCTATAATTCGGTGGGACATTCAGAATCCTTTGATTAGCACCCTCCATTCATTTGACAGCCCTTGCTAAAGGAAATACACGATTTCGAGAGGTTCACTTCACAATAGCTCTTAATGATGTCCCGCATTTTAATAGCTCCTCCTTCGTTCGCCTTGAACATTAACAGAGAGAGAAGTTGATTAACTGGAGATGTGGTAGGTGCAATTACTACTCCTCTCACGTGATCATCGGAACTGGTAGCTCACTCGAAATAGGCTTTCGCCCCCACTATATCGATATAAGAACCATCCGATAAAGATGTGAGTTCAATGATGGGGCAAACAACACAAGCACAAGCACACCCAAAAGAAATAAAAGAGAGAAAAAAAAGAAACTAATGTCAACAGAGTCGAATCAACGAAAACGATGATGACCCGCAACCGCTGCGCCCTCCGGAGAATTTTCACCACGCTCCTAGCACTTCGGACCGCCGCATACCAAGCAACACATTCGGGAAGGAACGACGCTGCTGCCCGGACTGGTCCTAGGGTTTCCCCCAGTACGCGGAGGGCGTGGGGAAGGGGAATACCCGATGCACTGAACGCACACAAGCGGTACAACCGCTCCAGGGAGCGGTATACCGCTCGGGCGGAAGATCCCCAAGTATAGTGCAAAGGCGAAGTACCCCGAGGCGGCAGTGCCGCCAGAGCGGTACTACGCTCGTCCCAGCGATACTACCACTAGGGTTGCAGTATAAGGGGGGCAACGGAGGTAGGGCAGAGTATGGTGGCAGTACCGCAGCGCCTTATTGCCACCCTACTACCGCGGAGAGGCAAGCGAGTCCAAAGGCTAAAAAATAAGTGGAAGTAGCAGCGGAAGCGGTACTACCGCTCTACTGCCGCTAAATATTCTGGCTTAAAGCAAGGGCAACGGTAGTGGAGCGGTGGTAGAAGTGAGGTACCGCACAGGCGGTACTACCGCCCTACTGCCGCTTAACTGCCACTGAAGCGAAAAATAGTCCAATAGCCGAAAACAAGCGGTAGTGCCCAAGGCACTGGACCGCGGAAGTACTGTGCAAGCGATACTACCGCTACCCAGGGCGGTACTACTGCTAGAGAGCTTCAAAATGCCCAAGCAAAACAGATGGATGCAAGAAGACGAGAACTATCATAACTTCTGCAAATGAGCTCTGAATACAACAAACTCAAGCTTGTTGGATAGATGACGACAAATACTATATATCCAACAGCGACGAGATATATTAAGAACTAGCAATGGAGAAGAAATGCAAAAAGGATAAGGAAGAGGACCTTCCCCAAGTATGAACCGGCAAATTCTCCAACACCGAAAACTCAAAGAAGATGCATGTGAACTATGTTTTCGATGAGCTTGAGTTTGACAACAAGAAGAACAACCTCACTTAGAGAAAAGCCAAATAAGAACCAAGAACTATGATGCCAAGGATGCAAAGATTTGAGCTCTCTATGAACGATACGATCAAGCTACTCACTCGAGAGCACCCCTGGATAGTACGACAATTGATCCTATAACTTGGTCTCCCAACAGACACCATGTGACCGGTAAAATAGAAAACCTATGAAGGACAAACATTTTCCTTGCGCATAGTCCGCTTGAGCTAGATGATGATGATCTTGTACTCCTCAAGTTGGACCACCTTTATTGATTGTGCGGGCTCGATAAAGCCTAGTAGATTGCTCCCCATACTCCACTATGGGTAAGCCCATGATGCATCCATTTTGCATCATGTTTTCCTACTGTTATTTATGATGTTTTTATGCATAATAATGCTTTTTGTAGTAATTTTAATGCCTTTTCTCTCATAATATGCAAGGTATACACAAAGAGGGGGAATTTCGGCAGCTGGAAATCTGGACCTGAAAAAGCTACGTCAGGCCACCTATTCTGCACAACTCCAAACAAGCTGAAACTTCACGAAGATTTTTTATGAAATATTTGAGTAATATTGGAGCCAATAAGTACCAGAGGGGGCCCACCAGGTGGGCACGACCCACCTGGGCGCGCCAGGGAGCCCAAACGCGCCTTGGTGGGTTGTGCTCACCCAGGCCCACCTTCGGTGCCCATCTTCTAGTATATAAGTCATTTTGATCTACAAAAAATAAGAGGAGGACTTTCGGGACGGAGCGCCGACGTCTCGAGGCGGAACTTGGGCAGGAGCACTTTTGCCCTCCGGCGGAGCGATTCTGCCGGGGGAACTTCCCTCCCGGAGGGGGAAATCATCGTCATCATCATCACCAACAACTCTCCCATCTCGGGGAGGGCAATCTCCATCAACACCTTCAACAGCACCATCTCCTCTCAAACCCTAGTTCATCTCTTGTGTCCAGTCTTTGTACCAAAACTATAGATTGGTGCTTGTGGTGACTAGTAGTGTTGATTACATCTTGTAGTTGATTACTATATGGTTTACTTGGTGGAAGATTATATGTTCAGATCCAATACACTATTTAATACCCCTCTGATATTGAGCATGATTATCATTAGTGAGTAGTTACTTTTGTTCTTGAGGTCACGGGAGAAATCATGTTGCAAGTAATCATGTGAACTTGATATGTAGTATGTATGTTGTGATTCCCTTAGTGGTGTCATGTGAACGTCGACTACATGACACTTCACCATATTTGGGCCTAAGGGAATGCATTGTGGAGTAGTTATTAGATGATGGGTTGCAAGAGTGACAGAAGTTTAAACCCTAGTTTATGCGCTATTCTGTAAGGGACCGATTGGATCCAAAAGTTTAATGCTATGGTTAGAATTTATTCTTAATATTTTTCTCGTAGTTGCAGATGCTTGTGAGGGGGTTAATCATAAGTAGGAGGTTTGTTCAAGTAAGAACAGCACCTAAGCACCGGTCCACCCACATATCAAATTATCAAAGTAGGGAACACAAATCGAACCAACATGATGAAAGTGACTAAATGAAATTCCCGTGTACCCTCAAGAACGCTTTGCTTACTATAAGAGACCGTTTTGGCCTGTCCTTTGCCTCAAAAGGATTGGGCTACCTTGCTGCACTTTTGCTACTATTGTCATTACTTGCTCGTTACAAATTTTTTTGCTATCAAACTACTCTGTTACTTACAATTTCAGCACTTGCAGACATTACCTTACTGAAAACCACTTGTCATTTTCTTCTACTCCTCGTTGGGTTCGACACCCTTACTTATCGAAAATAGCTACAACTGATCCCCTATACTTGTGGGTCATCAACCCACTCCTCGTGGGGTTTGTTCGGGGTATCTTCACCTCGACCGGAACCACAATTAGCTACCCCTCAACCTACTGCACCTACTGAAAATATTGAATATGAAATTCCTTTGGGTATGATAGAACAACTGCTAGCTAATCCTTATGCAGGAGACGGAACCGAACATCCTGATATGCACTTGATATATGTGGAACAAATTTGTGGATTGTTTAAGCTTGCAGGTTTACCCGAAGATGAAGTTATGAAGAAGGTTTTTCCCTTTATCTTTGAAGGGAAAAGCATTGACATGGTATAGGCTATGCGATGATATTGGAGCTTGGAACTGGAATCGATTGAAATTGGAGTTTCACCAAAAAAATTATCCTATGCATCTAGTTCATCGTGATCGGAATTACATATATAATTTTTGGCCTCGTGAAGGAGAAAGTATAGCTCTAGCTTGGGGGAGGCTTAAGTCAATGTTATATTCATGCCCCAATCATTAGCTCTCGAGAGAAATTATTATTCGGAATTTTTATGCTCGGCTTTCTCGTGATGATCAATCCATGCTCGATACTTCTTGTACTGGTTCTTTTATGAAGAAGACTATTGAATTCCGGTGGGATCTTTTGTAAAGAATTAAATGCAACTCTGAAGATTGGGAACTCGATGAAGGTAAAGAGTCAGGTATTAAGCTTAAGTATGATTGTGTTAAATCTTTTATGAATACCGATGCTTTTCAAAAGTTTAGTACTAAATATGGACTTGACTCTGAGATAGTAGCCTCCTTTTGTGAATCATTTGCTACTCATGTTGATCTCCCTAAACAGAAGTGGTTTAAATACCATCCACCTGTTAAAGAAGAAATTAAAGAACCGATACTAGCTAAAGAAGAAACTATACTTTATAATGTTGATCCGGTTGTTCCTACTGCTTATATTGAGAAACCACCTTTCCCTGTTAGGATAAAGGAACATGCTAAGGTTTCAACTGTGGTCAACAAAAGTTATATTAGAACACCCAAACCTGATGAACAAATTAAAGTAGAGCCTAGTGTTGCTATGGTTAAAGATCTCTTGGAAGAAGATGTAGATGGGCATGTTATTTACTTCTGTGAAGAAGCTGCTAGAATTGCCAAATATGATAAAAAGGATAAACACATACTTGTTGTTGGCATGCCCATTGTCTCAGTTAAAATAGAAGATCACTGTTATCATGGTTTA
This sequence comes from Aegilops speltoides, assembly GCA_021437245.1. Classification (NCBI taxonomy): domain Eukaryota; kingdom Viridiplantae; phylum Streptophyta; class Magnoliopsida; order Poales; family Poaceae; genus Aegilops; species Aegilops speltoides. The sequence continues at coordinate 359,423,370 of CM038141.1, read as the reverse complement.
TGTGACATAGGTGCTAGCGTGAGCGCTATTCCATACACCTTATATCAAGAAATTATGAATGACATAGCACCCGCAGAGATATAAGACATAGATGTTACTATTAAACTTGCTAATAGAGACACTATTTCACCAATTGAGATTGTTAGAGATGTTGAGGTCTTGTGCGGGAAAATAAAATACCCTACTGATTTTCTTGTTCTTGGTTCCCCACAAGATGATTTTTGTCAAATTATCTTTGGTAGACCTTTCTTGAACACTGTTAATGCTAAGATAGATTATGAGAAACAAACTGTCGGTGTTAGTTTTGGTGATGAGTCTCATGAGTTTAATTTTTCCAAGTTTAGTAGAAAGCTTCATGAAAAATAATTTCCTAGTAAGGATGAAATAATTGGCCTTGCTTCTATTGTTGTTCCTTATACTGATCCTCTAGAACAATATTTGCTAGACCATGAAAATGATTTACATATGCATGAAAGAAATGAAATAGATAATATTTTCTTTGAACAACGTCCTCTGCTTAAACACAATTTGCCTATTGAAACTCTAGGAGGTCCTCCTCCACCTAAAGGTGATCCCGTGTTTGAATTAAAACAATTGCCAGATACTTTGAAATATGCTTATCTTGATGAAAAGAAGATATATCCTACTATTATTAGTGCTAACCTTTCAGAACATGAAGAAGAAGGATTGTTGAAAGTTCTAAGGAAGCATCGAGCTGCTATTGGATATACTCTTGATGATTTAAAGGGCATTAGTCCCACTCTATGTCAGCACAAGATTAATATGGAACCTGATGCTAAACCCATTGTTGATCACCAAAGTCGGTTAAACCCGATGATGAAAGAAGTGGTAAGAATGGAAATATTAAAACTTCTGGAAGTAGGTATAATCTATCCTATAGCTGATAGTAGATGGGTAAGTGTTGTTCATTGTGTTCCTAAGAAAGGAGGTATTACTGTTATTCCTAATGATAAGAATGAGTTTATTCCACAAAGAATTGTTACAGGCTATGGAATGGTAATTGATTTTAGAAAATTAAATAAAGCAACTAGAAAAGATCATTACCCTCTGCCTTTCGTTGATCAAATGCTAGAAAGATTATCTAAGCACACACATTTTTGCTTTCTTGATGGATATTCTGTTTTTTTCACAAATACCTGTTTCTCAACCTGATCAAGAAAATACCACTTTCACTTGTCCCTTTGGAACTTATGCTTATAGACGTATGCCTTTTGGTTTATGCAATGCACCTGCTACTTTTCAAAGATGTATGACTGCTATATTCTCTGACTTTTGTGAAAAGATTGTTGAGGTTTTCATGGATGACTTCTCTGTTTATGGGAAGTCTTTTGATGACTGTTTAAGCAATCTTGATTGAGTTTTGCAGAGATGTGAACAAACAAATCTTGTCTTGAATTGGGAGAAGTGCCACTTTATGGTTAATGAAGGTATTGTCTTGGGTCATAAAATTTCTGAAAAGGGTATTGAGGTGGACAAATCTAAGGTTGATGCCATTGAGAAAATGCCATGTCCTAAGGATATCAAAGGTATTCGTAGTTTCCTAGGTCATGTTGGTTTCTATAGGAGATTTATCAATGACTTTTCTAAAATTTCTAGGCCTCTTACAAATCTTTTGCAAAAGGAAGTTCCTTTTGTTTTTGACAATGATTGCTTTGAATCCTTTGAAACACTCAAGAAAGCATTAACTTCTGCACCTATTGTTCAACCACCTGATTGGAACTTACCTTTTGAAATTATGTGTGATGCTAGTGATTATGCTGTTGGTGCTGTTCTAGGACAAAGAGTTGATAAGAAACCGAATGTCATTCATTATGCTAGTAAAACTCTAGACAGTGCTCAATGAAATTATGCTACTACTGAAAAAGAATTTCTAGCAGTGGTGTTTGCTTGTGATAAATTTATATCTTACATTGTTGACTCTAAAGATATCGTTCACACCTACCATGTTGCTATTAAATATCTTATGGAAAAGAAAGATGCTAAACCTAGACTTATTCGATGGGTTCTCTTGTTACAAGAATTTGATTTACATATTACTGATAGGAAAGGAGCTGAGAACCCAGATAACTTGTCTAGGCTTGAAAATGTGCTTGATGACCCACTACCTATTGATGATAGTTTTCCTGATGAGCAGCTAGGTGCAATAAATGTTTCTAATAACACTCCTTGGTATTCTGATTATTCTAATTACAATGTCGCTTAATATTTACCACCTAGCTTTACATACTAACAAAAGAAAAAATTCTTCTATGATTTAAGACACTACTTTTGGGATGAACCACATCCTTATAAAGAAGGAGTAGATGGTATTATTAGATGTTGTGTACCTGAGCATGAACAGGGACAAATCCTACGGAAATGTCACTCCGAAGCTTATGGAGGGCATCATGCTGAAGATAGAACTGCTCACAAGGTATTGCGATCTGGATTTTATTGGCCTACTTTCTTCAAGGATGTCCGTAAGTTCATCTTATCTTGTGATGAGTGTCAAAGAATAGGTAATATCGGTAAGCGTCAAGAAATGCCTATGAATTATTCACTTGCTGTTGAGCCATTTGATGTTTGGGGATTTGATTACATGGGACCTTTTCCTTCCTCTAATGGGTATACACATATTTTGGTTGCTGTTGATTATGTTACTAAATGGGTAGAAGCTATTCCAACCAATAGTGCTGATCACAACACCTCTATTAAAATGCTTAAGGAAGTTATTTTCCCAAGGTTTGGAGTCCCTAGATATTTAATGACTGATGGTGGTTCACACTTTATTAATGGTGCTTTCCGTAAAATGCTTGCCAAGTATGATGTTAACCAAAGAATTGCATCACCTTATCATCCTCAGTCTAGTGGTCAAGTTGAACTTAGCAATAGAGAAATAAAATTAATTTTACAAAAGACTGTCAATAGGTCCAGGAAGAATTGGTCTAAGAAATTAGATGATGCACTTTGGGCTTATAGAACAGCATATAAAAATCCTATGGGTATGTCTCCTTATAAAATGGTTTATGGAAAGGCTTGTCATTTGCCTCTTGAGTTAGAACATAAAGCATACTGGGCTGTCAAAGAACTCAATTGTGATTTCAAACTTGCCGGTGAAAAGAGGTTATTTGATATTAGCTCATTAGATGAATGGAGAACCCAAGCTTAAGACAATGCCAAATTATTTAAAGAAAAGGTTAACAGATGGCATGATAAAAGAATTCAAAAGCGTGAGTTCAAAGTCGGAGAATGTGTTCTTTTGTACAACTCTCGTTTCAGGCTCTTTGCAGGAAAACTTCTCTCTAAATGGGAAGGACCATATGTTATTGAGGAGGTTTACCGATCTGGAGCTAAATAAATAACGCTGAAGGTACTAACTCGAAGGTTGTTAATGGGCAACAAATAAAACATTATATCTTAGGTACGCCCATTAATGTTGAAAGCAATATTATCCAAACTTTTAAACCGGAAGAACACATAAAAGAGTCCTTCCGGAACACTCCAGAATCGTGAAAATAAGGAGGTACGTGATACGGTAAGTAAACGGACTCCGAAAAATCTGCAAAAATATTTTTTGTCAGTTTTGGAATATTTAGAAAATTAGGAAAATAAGAAACTTCCAGGAAGCGTACCCTGGTGGGCACAAGACACCAGGGCGCGCCCAGGTGGGTTGTGCCCACCTGGGGCACCTTCCGGACTCTGTTTTTCTTCCGCTTGCTTGTTTCCCAAGATAAAAAAAATCTTTATATACCCCCTGAACCTATTGACCACCGTATCGCAGAGAAATCTTCTGTTTTCTTTTCTTGTTGTTTCTCTGATAGATCTAAAAATATGTCATCCCAAGACTCTGAGGGTGAAAGCTATATTGTTGATTTCATCGCAAACCCCAAGTCTTATGGGGATGTGGAGCATTATGGTTGGACCACAGAGGAAGAGGAGGACTATTATCCCAGGGAGAAGGAGGAAACGAGCTCAGATGAGGATGAACCCCTATTGCCTCAACCTGGGGACATGCATGTGGAATTCAAAAAGTCAAGTCTCCCAAACAAACAAAGAGAACTAAAGTTCAGTTCATACCCTTCCGCCTTTTGCGGGAAAATAAGCAAGATCTATGCAAAAAGGTACTAGAGCTTGAGCAGGAGATCGGTGAATTGAAGGAGGAAAATTCTATCCTCAAGCGTAAGCTGAGGAAGAAGGACAAACCCTCCACTCCATCACCACCACCTTCTTCTTTACCACCAAAAGAAAATTGAGTTTCAGGTATGGCACTCCCCTTGGCTTTCGCCAAGCTTGGGGGAGGTGTCCCGGTATCGTATCATCCCCACTATCTTTTGCCTTTACTTATTATTAGTTTAATCTTTTGCTTTAGATGAATAAAAGTTTAGTTCGATCCTTTCTTTTCGAGAGTTTGCTTAGTGATCTATCCTTGTAATCGTGTGCGAGATATATAATAAAGTTTAGTTTGAGTTTTTTCTTTCTTTACTTTCGTGTTGCAATAAAATGAAAGGAAATAAATTAAAAAGATCATATGCTAATCCTATGGTAGGTGATAACACCACATATGGAAAAGTATGAGTAGGAAATTCTATTAGAGATTGACAAACATAGCATTTGTCAATGATGCAACTCATGAAAGAATTAATATGGGAAGAGAAGATTCACATATAAACACACTATCCTAGAAATCTTCTGTGATTGTGAGCCCTCATCAAAATATTATATGCCAAAATTGTTGACGTTGGACAAGGAATACAACATAATGATTTATGTTTGCTCATATTCACATAGAAGTTGTATTGTCATAGATCCTTCAACATGTGGTGCTTGCCCCTATCTTTGCTAGCCAAAAATTCCGCACTAAGTAGAGATACTACTTGTGCATCCAAAAACCCTTAAACCCAAATATTATATTCAAGAGTCCACCATACCTACCTAGGGATTGAGCAAGATCTCTCAAGTAAGTTGTCATCAGTGCAATAAGGCAATAAAAATTGCTTCTAAAAGTGTGAGATCATTTAGTGTAAGAGAAAATTGAGCGTTGTACGAACTTGTGACGGTGAAGAATAAAAGCGACATACTGCATAATAAAGGTCGCTATCACAAGGGGCAATACAATGTGACTTTCTTTTGCACTAAGGGGTTGAGCATACAAACAAATAAGCGCATGGCAACCTCTGCTTCCCTCTGCGAAGGGCCTATCTTTTACTTTTATGCAAGAGTCAAAGTTTTTCTCTCTATTCCTATTTATTTTTCTCCTTTGGCAAGCATCATGTGGTGAGGAAAGATCTAGGCACATATGTCCAGTTGAATATGGGTGGCATGTGTTATTATTGTTGACATCACCCTTGAGGTGAATATGTTGGGAGGCAAAACTATAAGCCCCTATCCTTCTGTGTGTCCGGTTGAAACGTTTTTCTCATGTGTATGCGGTGAGTGTTAGCAATCATAGAAGACTATATGATGGTTGAGTATGTGGACTTGCCCAAAGGCTCCGATACGTGACCCTTCCTGAAAAGATGATGAATTGTAGTTGCAAAGTTGACTGAGAACATAGTTTGTTGGTTTCTAGTAGAGTTTATGCTTTATACTTCAATTGTGTGATGAATTGTCACTTATGGATGGGAGTCTATGATAAAAGCTTTATGATAAAATTCTTATGTTTAAATTTGTTGCTATTATAATAATCTACATGATGCTTCTATGTCCGTATTTTGTTTTTATCGACACCTCTCTCTCTAAGCACATGGACATGTTCTTCGATTTTGGTTTTCGCTTGAGGACAAGCGAGGTCTAAGCTTGGGGGAGTTGATACGTCCATTTTGCATCATGTTTTCCTACTATTATTTATGATGTTTTTATGCATAATAATACTTTTTGGAGTAATTATAATCCCTTTTCTCTCATAATATGCAAGGTATACACAAGAGGGAGAATTCCGGCAGCTGAAAATCTCGACCTGGAAAAGCTATGTCATGCCACCTATTCTGCACAACTCCAAACAAGCTGAAACTTCACGGAGATTTTTTTATGAAATATTTGAGGAATATTGGAGCCAATAAGTACCAGAGGGGTTCACCAGGTGGGCACAACCCACCTGGGCGCCCAGGCGTGCCCTGGTGGGTTGTGCTCACCCAGGCCCACCTCCGGTGCCCATCTTCTGGTATATAAGTCATTTTGACATAGAAAAAATAAGAGGAGGACTTTCGGGATGGAATGCTGCCATCTCGAAGCAGAACTTGGGCAGGAGCACTTTTGCCCTCTGGCGGAGCGATTCCGCCGGGGGAACTTCCCTCCCGGAGGGGGAAATCATCGTCATCATCATCACCAACAACTCTCCCATCTTTGGGAGGGCAATCTCCATCAACATCTACAACAACACCATCTCCTCTCAAGCCCTAGTTCATCTCTTGTGTTCAATCTTTGTACCGAAACTATAAGTTGGTGCTTGTGAGTGACTAGTAGTGTTGATTACATCTTGTAGTTGATTACTATATGGTTTACTTGGTGGAAGATTATATGTTCAGATCCAATATGCTATTTAATACCCCTCTGATCTTGAGCATGATTATCATTTGTGAGTATTCACTTTTGTTCTTGAGGTCACGGGAGAAATCATGTTGCAAGTAATCATGTGAACTTGATATGTGTTCGATATTTTGATAGTATGTATGTTGTGATTCCCTTAGTGGTATCATGTGAACGTCGACTACATGACACTTCACCATATTTGGGCCTAAGGGAATGCATTGTGGAGTAGTTATTAGATGATGGGTTGCGGGAGTGACAGAAGCTTAAACCCTAGTTTATGCAATATTCTGTAAGGGACCGATTGGATCCAAAAGTTTAATGCCATGGTTAGAATTTATTCTTAATACTTTTCTCGTAGTTGCGGATGCTTGCGAGGGCGTTAATCATAAGTAGGAGGTTTGTTCAAGTAAGAACATCACCTGAGCACCGGTCCACCCACATATCAAATTATCAAAGTAGCGAACACAAATCGAACCAACATGATGAAAGTGACTAGATGAAATTCCCGTGTACCCTCAACAACGCTTTGCTTACTATAAGAGATCATTTTGGCCTGTCCTTTGCCTCAAAAGGAGGGCTACCTTGCTGCACTTCTGCTACTATTGTCATTACTTGATCGTTACAAAATATTTTGCTATCAAACTACTCTGTTACTTACAATTTCAGCACTTGCAGACATTACCTTGCTGAAAACCACTTGTCATTTCCTTCTACTCCTCGTTGGGCTCGACACTCTTACTTATCGAAAAGAGCTACAACTGATCCCCTATACTTGTGGGTCATCAGCCCAATCTTCGGCACATCTTCACAAGTCCATTGTCACCATAATGAAAGGCAAGCTTCAAGCATGATCTCTTTGTGGTGCTGCACTTGAGCTTGCTCATTGCAATCTTGATGACGATCACCACTTGATGTCATCCCCCATGGTTTATATGATATCTTCCTTTTGATCCACGCCCATGGAAACATACCTAACCCCACAAGGAAAACTCACGTGGATCATGGGTTAGTACACAAAATGTTATGGACAACTTACCATACCATGGGATCACCTGATACCACTCGGTACATTTTCTACGCTTTGTGTGTTATCTTCTCTTTTCATAAAAATGATGTCTTGAAGGTAAACATAAATGTTCACAAATCTTCTTCTTCAAGACATGCTTGCAATAAGCTCACCTCTCACATGACCAATCTTTGGATACATCCTTGAATACCACCATGGTCAACACATAATCTTCTACTTATAGCCTTGAAACCAACAAATGATCTTAAGCAAAGCCTATGGACAAACCCTTAAAATGTAACTCACGGCAACCATTAGTCCATGGGGATTGTCATCAATTACCAAAACCAAACATGAGGGCACCATGCTCTTTCACTCCTTTTTGGAAGGACGCTTTCTTCGGTGCATATAAGAAAGCTTGTCAGAGATATGTCTGACCATAACACCATGCTCTTTCACTCCTGTTTGGAAGGATGCTTTCTTTGTAATAAGAAGTGGTAGTAGAAAAATTCCTAATGATATAGAGGTGTGAAACCTCCATTGGTGAAGAACCAACAAAAACTCCATCATCGAAAACATCATAGAAGATGCGTACGAAATCCGTTTTTGATGAACTCGAGCTTGTCAGGAAGAAGACCACAAGCTCAAAAACTCACACAGGAAAAAACAAACAAGAACCAAGAAGGGTGGTGCAAGGATCCAATGGTTTGATCTCTCTATGAACAATACAATCAGGCTACTTACTTGAGAGCCCCCTTGATAGTACGACAATCGATCCTATAACCCGGTTTCCCAACAACCACCATGAGACCAGTAAAATAGAAAACCTATCCAGGGCAAACGTTTTCCTTGAGCATAGTCCACTTGAGCTAGATGATGACGATCTTGACTTCCTCATATTGGACCGCCTTTCTTGATTGCTTTGCCTCGATGAAGACTAGTTGATTGCCCCCCCATACTACACTATGGGTGAGCCATTATTCGGCACATCTCACAAGTCCATTGTCACCACAATGGACGACAAGCTTCAAGCATGATCTCTTCGTGATGTTCCACTCGAACTTGCACACCGCAACCTAACCCTATAAAGAACTCTCACGTAGACCATGGGTTAGTACACAAAGCGTAATGGACAATGCTTACCATACCATGGGATCACATGGTCCCTCTCGGTACATCTTGTACGCTTTGTGTGTTAATCAACTTGATTCACTCTTTTACTTAGTCATGATCAACCTTGAATCATGTCTTCTATATGACCAATCTTTGGATAATTTCTTGAATAACACATTGGTCAATAAATGAACTCCTTGAAACCAACAAATGGACTTCAAGAAAAGCCTATGGACAAACCCTTCAAATATAACTCAAGATAACCATTCATCCATAAATATTTTCATCACTTACCAAAATCAAACATGCGAGCATCATGCTCTTTCAACAGGGTTAATGTTGGGAAACGTAGCATGCAATTTCAAAAAAATCCTACGCTCACGCAAGATCTATCTAGGAGATGCATAGCAACGAGAGGGGGAGAGTGTGTCTACGTACTCTCGTAGACTGAAAGCGTAAGAGTTTTAGAACGCGGTTGATGTAGTCGAACTTCTTCTCGTTCGGACCGATCAAGTACCGAACGTATGGCACCTCCAAGTTCTGCACATGTTCAGCTTGATGACATCCCTCGAACTCTTGATCCAGCAAAGTGTCGAGGAAGTAGATGAGTTCCGTCAGCTCGACGGCGTGGTGACGGTGATGGTGAAGTGATCAACGCAGGGCTTTGCCTAAGCACCGTGAGAATATGACCGAGGGTGTAATCTGTGGAGGGGGTGCCGCATGCGGCTAACAGATGTTGTTGTGTGTTCTAGGCGCCCCCTCCCCATGTATATATAGGTGGGAGAGGGAGGGGAGCAGCAAGGGGGTGCCCCAAGTAGGAGGAATCCTACTTGGGTGCCTCCCCAATTCGGCCTCCCTCTTTCCATAAGTACCGGAGGGGGAAGGCAGGAGGAGGGAGGAGGGAAGGAATGGGGAGACCGAATCCCTCCCCTTCCTTCTCTCTTCCCCTCTTTCCTTCTCCTCTAGTTCGGCCCATATGGGGGGCGCAGCAGCCCCTACTGGCTGCTACGTTTCCCCTCTTGGCCCATTAGGCCCATATCTTTTGCCGGGGGTGCCCGGAACCCCTTCCGGTGACCCGATATGTACCCGGTACCCTCCAAAACACTTTCGGTGTCCAAATACTATTGTCCTATATATTAATATTTACCTCTCGACCTTTTCGAGACTCCTCGTCATGTTCGTGATCTCATCCGGGACTCCGAACAACATTCGGTTACCAAATCACATAACTCATATAATACAAAATCGTCATCGAACATTAAGCATGTGGACCCTACTAGTTCGAGAACTATGGAGACATGAGAGAGACACCTCTCCGGTCAATAACCAATAGCGGAACCTGGATGCTCATATTGGCTCCTACATATTCTACGAAGATCTTTATCGGTTGAACCGTTATGACAATATACGTTATTCCCTTTGTCCATCGGTATGTTACTTGCCCGAGATTCGATCGTTGGTATCTTCATACCTATTTCAATCTCGTTACTGGAAAGTCTCTTTACTCATTCTGTAATACATCACCTCATGACTAACTCAGTAGTCACTTTGCTTGCAAGGCTTCTTATGATGTGTATTACCGAGAGGGCTCACAGATACCTCTCCGATGCATGGAGTGAAAACAAATCCTAATCTCGATCTATGCCAACCCAACAAACACCTTCGGAGATACATGTAGAGCATATTTATAATCACCCAGTTACGTTGTGACATTTGATATCACACAAGGCATTCCTCCGGTATCCGGGAGTTGCATAATCTCATAGTCGAAGGAATATGTATTTGACATGAAGAAAGCAATAGCAATAAAACTGAACGATCATAATGCTAAGCTAACGAATGGGTCTTGTCCATCACATCATTCTCCTAATGATGTGATCCCGTTATCAAATGATAACTCATGTCCATGGTTAGGAAACCTTAACCATCTTTGATCAATGAGCTAGTCAAGTAGAGGCTCACTAGGGACACTATGTTTGTCTATGTATTCACACATGTATTTAGGTTTCCAATCAATACAATTCTAGCATGAATAATAAACATTTATCATGAGTAAGGAAATATAAAATAACAACTTTATTATTGCTCTAGCGCATATTTCCTTTAGTTAATTCATATTGATTGGGTTTACTTTGTCTACATCATGTCATCTTGCTTAAGGCATTACTCTATTTGTCATGAACTTAAACCATAGATGCATGCTAGATAGTGGTCAACTGGTGGAGTAATAGTAGTAGATGCAGACAGGAGTTGGTCTACTTGTCTCAGACGTGATGTCTATATACATGATCATTGCCATGAATACGTCATAACTATGCACTTTTCTACCAGGTTTAGGGTTTACCCACCATATGCTATGTGTTCGAGAGAGAAGTCTCTAGTGAAAACTATGGCCCCGGGGTCTACCTTTATCATATTGTAAAATCCAAAATTACTTTGCTGCAATTTATTTACTTTTATTTTGTTTTGAAATTTATCTATCTACTTATACAAGATTTAATCCTTGCAAGTAACGAGTTCAAGGGGATTGACGACTGTCTTGCCCGCGTTGTGTCCAAGTATTTGCTTTTGTGTGTGTAGGTGCTGTCCACGAGGCTTTGCGTGATTCTCCTATTGGTTCGACAAATCTTGGTTCTCAATGAGGGAAATACTTATCTCTACTGTACTGTATCTCCCCTCCTCTTCAGGGAAAATACCAACGCTTCTCACAAGTAGTAGCCTTCCACTCTCTGCTTTTTCAATTGTGTTCTCACTAGGCATATCAATGATGGTGCACATTCATGGATGAGCTTGCGGAGCTCTCTGACCATAGAGGGATCGCCAATCCCACGACAATTCCAACAGAGAGTCCTCATTGATCCTGGTGGTCCTCCACTTGGGAGTCCACATCATTAATCATATCATAATCATCCCCCTCTTGTCCATTGCCTTGCTTACTCCTCTTGACATGAGATACTTTACTGGGATGGACAATGCTCATTCTCTTTTAGTGCTAGCCGCACTATTCTCAATCATCAACACTATCCGAGCAACCTTGCTTGCCATGTTTGGCACGTCTTGTCCCCTCACATTGAGCGCACTATTTTATGACACAAGCCACTTCCGAGTAGGTCTTTTCTTACCAGGGCCATCCCCGTGATTTTCTTGAGTGTACTCCATACGATCATATTCCGATTATGTCCATTCACTTAGTCCTCTACCTTCTCCTCCTTGGCCAGTTCTACCACCTCTTCTCCTCTTCCTTGGTGTCCTCTACCCCAGCCTATGCCTCGTCCCCCAGACTGCTTTCTCTCCCCCACCTCTCCCAGCACCCTACTACCTAGCTCTGGATGTGTCAAAGTTCCACCTTATCCAGTCACCCGATTCATACTTTTTGGTTCATGAACCCATATCCACACTCTTCTACAACATGCCCCATTAAGCCAAAAGAAGCAAAAATCGGGAAGCTTTTAGTAAAATACTGGATACTTCTTTCTATCATTAATTGTTATAGGCACAAATCTAACAAGTGGAATATGAACATCAAGATAGACCCTTGATCTGAGGAACTTTGAAGGGTTGATAATGCCTTCGTTAACAATTATAGTTATAGGTGGTTCCCCAATCTTCTTTGCAACTTTCTCCGCTAGTTCCTTCTTCCTCATTAATCCATCCGGCACCCCCCTGAATTCTCGCACAAACTAGAACTTTATCCAACCTGTAATCATTCACAGTGCAAAGTCCATCATATTCCTATATGGCAACCGTCACATCTTGAAACAACCACGGACCCCATCCATAACCCTCTTACAGTCACCCAAGCACCGAAATTCAAGAATGAACAAATTTGCCCCCATGGTCTTGAACGTGATATGTTGGCAAACGACCACACCGTGCGCATAGCATTAAACAACGCTGCATGGCTGAAAGTTTGAGTAGTATGGACCTTGAAAATTGCCAGCCATCTAACGTCCTTCATTAGCTCTTGAAGTTCCTGTGAGAAATCGAGATTGCTCTCCTCCTCTTCACATAGGTTCATGCCTTCAAAGAGATCCTCTAGGCTTGGTTCTTGTAACGCCCCGGATCCGATGCGCCAGATGTCTGCCAGTTATTCGTCATCGTTGCCATGTCATTTGCTTGTGTGTTGCATTTTCCATGTCATCATCTGCATTTCATATCATGTCATCATGTGCATTTCATTTTGCATGCGTGTTCGTCTCATGCATCTGAGCATTTTCCCCGTTGTCCGTTTTGCAATCCGGCACCCCTATGTCATCCGGCGTCCCCTTCTTCTCTCCTGTTGTGAGCGGGTATTAAACTTTCTCGGAATGGCCCGAGGTTTGCCAAGCGGCCTTGGTATAGCACCGGTAGACCGCCTGTCAAGTTTCGTGCCATTTGGAGGTCGTTTGGTACTCCAACGGTTAATCGGGTAACCGTAAAGCCCTCTTTAAGTTGCAGCCCAACACCCCTTCCAAAGTGGCCCAAAGCCCAGCAAACTCCCCTCCATGCTCTCGGTCGTTCGATCACGATTGCGTGGCCGAAAACCGCTCCTCATTTGGACTCTCCTAGCTCCCTCTACCTATATATATGTGATCCTCCCCGAAATCCCGCAGTCCAAACCCTAGAAATTTCCCTCGCGCCGCCGGACGTTTCTTCTTCCACCGACGGACATGTCCGCCGCCGCGCCCGGTCCAATCCCGTGCCGCCACGTGTCCTCCACCGACCGCTCTCTCCTCCCGCCGCCGCCTGCCCTGCGAAACCCGGGGGGCCGCTGGCCCATCGGGGCCGGGCCGACCAGCCAGCGCCCGCCTTCGCCGTCTCCTCTCCGCCATCCGCCGCCGCGCGCAGCGTCGCCGTCCCTTGTTGGCGCGCCGCCGCCGCCTCTTCGCCCTCGCCGCAACCGCCGCCCACCGCCGGTCTGTGCCCCGTCGCCGCCCGAGCCGCCTCCCTCGCGAGGAGCGCCTCAAGGCCGTCGCCCGTCTGCGAGAGCCCTGCGCCCGAAGTCAGCAGCTCCGCCCGCGCGCCACGCCGGCGTCGACCTCCGCCCCGCCGCGACTCACCGCCGTCGCCGCTTCGTCCCGCCGCCGCCAGACCGCCTCCCGCCCGCAGATCCGGTCGGGCAGGCCGGATCTGGCCGGCCCACCTCTCGCCATTCCCGCTTCGCTCCGGCCGCCATGAAGCTCGCCGGAGCTCCGGCCACCGGATCTGCGCCGCACCGTCCCTGTACCGCCTCGCCCCGCCAACCAAACGGGCTCCCGCGTCCCCGCCGTCCCGCTCCGATCCGTCCCGGGATATCCCCGTCCGTTTTTCACGAGGTGAAAAACCACTAAGTTGGGATTTCAGTAATTTTCATGCCATGTTCATCGCATCACATCTCTGCACCCGTAGCTCCGTTTCGTGCGTATAATATGTCAAAATGTTTGTCTCGACGAGTAAATCATTTCATTCAATTACATCATTTTCATTTGAGTTCATTTTGATGCCTGAAATGCTGTTGGAAGTGTGCATGTTATTGTTAATCTGCTGAAACTGTTATAACTTGCTGTTTTAACATTTTTGCCATGATTGATGTGTGCATCCTATGAGTATGAGCTCTACATGAATGTTGAACTATGCCATGCCATCTTTCCAGGGGTGTTAACCATGTATTTTTGTGAGTTGTGTGCTGAGTGTATCAAGCTTGTAAAGTAGGGTAGTTGCTGTTGCTGTTTTCCTGACAGATTCTGTAATATTTTGTTGCTATGTTAACATGCCTCTACTAATCATTCCATGCATAATCTGGAGATGCTCTATAAACATGTTTTGATATATATGTCATGCTCTATCCATTCATGCCATTGGTTGCAATTATAGCCTGCTGGAACATGTTCATTTATTGCTCTAAAGTTGCTTGAAAATGTTGTTTGTCAGCCTGTTAACATTAAGTTCACTTGTTCCCATGTGTTTTCCTAGTGATCCATGTATCCTATGAACTTGCTCTTGCCATGCTTAGCTTCATAAACATGCCTTCTTACTGTTGGTTACCTTGCCATGCCATGTATTGCTCTGTGGTGAGTGGTTCGAGCTCACGAACATGCCTACTTATTGTTGTTTCTGCCATGTATGAATCTGTAATATAACTTGCCATGTTTACATGGGTGCCATCATATTTTCCGTGCCCTTTTGGCTCATGGTCAGTAAGGGTCTTTTGATATATGCAATTAGTAGATTCATGCCATGCCTTTGTTTGCCATGATAAGTTCCTGTAACATGTTGTTTGATAGCTCTAAACATTGCAACTTGATGTTATTTACGCTAAAGTCCAGAAATTGTTATTACTTGCAATATCTCCATGTCATTTTGAGCATGTTCTAGTTGTTTCTGGAGATAGCTCAGTGTTCATATTTTGTTATGCTTTACGTGTACTTCATGCCCATGCCTTTTGTTATCATGTTGAGATGCTGTAGCATGTTGTTTTGATGCTCGTAAGATGCCTAGTTGCTGTTTTGGACAGATTGTTGCTATAACTTGTATAGTGTGTGTGTGTGTTGCACCGTTGCTCCGTTTTGAGTGTGCTCTATATGAAAATTGCTTGATTTTGCATGTAGATTCATATTACCATGTTGCATCCTTGTTTTGGTGTGTTTGCTTGATGTTTGGGTGCATTTTGCATCGATGCCATGCTTAACTTGTTTTGCTCATATCTTCTAGGCCGTAGCTCCGAACCTAATGAACTTTATATGTAACTTGACTAGAATTTCGTGTAGATCATCATGGTGCATCTTAACTTGCTGTTTAACAACTTGAAAATAAGGTTTATTCAGTTCTGGACTAATTTCGAAATTTGCATATGAGGACTTACCGGAATTGTTATATGTTGTTTCCGGCCTCATTTAAACTTGCCTTGATGTGTTGTTCTTGTTTGCATCTTCTCTTGCCATGAATAGCTTCATGTAGCTCGGTCATGCATCATGCTTGTTGTGCATCATGCCTTGTTCATGTGTGGTGTGTTTACCTATGTTGTGTGCTTCTTCTCGATAGTTCCCGTTTCGTTGCGATCATGAGGATGCGTTCGTCTGCGTGTGGTTCGTCTTCGTGGTTTCATCTTCTTCATGGACTCGTTCTTCTTCCTTGCAGGATTTCAGGCAAGATGACCGCTACCCTGGATCTCACTACTATCATTGCTATGCTAGTTGCTCGTTCTATCGCTATCTTTGTGCTACCTATTACTGTTTGTCCAGCCATCCCATATTGCCATGAACCCCTAACCTTTGACACCTTTCCTATGCAAACCGTTGTTTGGCTATGTTACCGCTTTGCTCAGCCCTCTTATAGCGTTGCTAGCTGCGGTGAAGTTGAAGATTTCTCCATGGTGGACAGGATTTTGGTTGGGATATCACAATATGTCTTATATTATTAATGCATCTATATATTTGGTAAAGGGTGGAAGGCTCGGCCTTATGCAGTGTTTTGTTCCACTCTTGCCGCCCTAGTTTCCGTCATACGGTGTTATGTTCCCGGATTTTGCGTTCCTAACGGTCGGGTGATTTATGGGACCCCCGACAGTTCGCTTTGAATAAAACTTGTCCAAAGAAGGCCCAACATTGACTTTTACCATTTGCCTCACCATCACCTACTTTTTCCCTTGGGAGTCGCTCTCTCGAGGGTCATCTTTATTACCCCCCCCCGGGCGAGTGCTCGTTAGAGTGTTGGTCCAAACCGTCGGCCGCCGGTACACCTGGGGCAACTCTGGGCTGGCCTACCGGAAGTTTGGACAATCCGGTGTGCCCGAGAACGAGATATGTGCAGCTCCTATCAGGATTTGTCGGCACATTCGGCAGCTTTGCTGGTCTTGTTTTACCATTGTAGAAATGTCTTGATGTCTGGGATTCCGAGGGGCGATCGGGTCTTCTGGGTGAAGGTCTATTCCTTCGATGATCGCGAGAGCTTGTCATGGGCTAAGTTGGGACACCCCTGCAGGGTATAAACTTTCGAGAGCCGTGCCCACGGTTATGTGGCAGATGGGAATTTGTTAATATCCGGTTGTAGACAACTTGACACTTGATCCGAATTAAAACGCATCAACCGAGTGTGTAGCCGTGATGGTCTCTTCTCAGCGGAGTCCGGGAAGTGAACACGGTTTCTGGGTTATGTTTAACGTAAGTAGGTGTTCAGGATCACCTCTTGATCATTGCTAGTTGACGACCGTTCCTTTGTTTCTCTTCTCGCTCTCATTTGCGTTGGTTAGCCACCATATTTGCTTAGTCGCTGCTGCAACCTCACCACTTTACCCCTTCCTTTCCCATTAAGCTTTGCTAGTCTTGATACCCATGGTAATGGGATTCTTTGAGTCCTCGTGGCTCACAGATACTTCCAAAACCAGCTTGCAGGTGCCTACATTACCGAGCAGGTGACGCAACCAAGCTCAAGGAGGAGCTCGATGAAGATCTTGCCCTTTGTGTTGTTTCATTCTAGTTGATGAGTAGTGGAGCCCAGTTGGGGTCGATCGGGGACCTTTGTCGCATTTGGGGTTCTTCTTTTATTTTGGTTCCGTAGTCGGACCTTGATTGTATCTGTATGATGTAATGCTTTATTCATGTAATTGTGTGAAGTGGCGATTGTAAGCCAACTATGTATCTCTTTCCCTTATGTATTACATGGGTTGTGTGAAGATTACCTCACTTGCGACATTGCTTTCAATGCGGTTATGCCTCTAAGTCGTGCTTCGACACGTGGGAGATATAGCCGCATCGAGGGCGTTATAAGTTGGTATCAAAGCCATCCCCGACCTTAGGAGCCCCACTGCTTGATCGTTTTTAGCGGCCGAGTTGTGTCTAGAAAAATGTTTTGAGTCATTTAGGATTATATATCGGAGAGTTAGGAATTCTTTTTACTCCTGAGTCCCTTCGTCGCTCTGGTGAGGTATCCTAACGTAGAGTTTTGACTCTTCTCTTCTCAAATTTCACTAAATTTTTTTAGGATCACGCGGGTATCTTAGAATCGTTCCGATGGTTTTATGATGACAACATTGTCTTGGTGCCTCCCGTCGCCAGGGTTTTTTAGTGGAGGTGTCCGGGAGTTGAGCTCGAGGTGTTGTCGTCATAATTTTATCGTTGCAGTTCTGGAATACCGAGTTTAATGCGCCGACATCGAAAATCTCTTTTATGCAGTTGTTGGTGAGATAACCCGCTAACCCGATCTTGAGGTGAGTACGGAGTATTGCCATGACTCGTATAACGGATGCTTTTGAAGGTTGAGGTACACGATTTCGAAGGTTTCTTGGTTATGTGTTGACAGATGGATACAATTTGGATGTAGGTATTGTTAGTTTGGGTGAGATATATTGCTTCCTGTATCCCCAACACAGATTGCATAACCGTAAAGTTTCGGAGTTTATAGGTGGGAATTCAAGTAGCTCCTAGAATATCTTTTCGACAGATGCATGATATGGGATTGGGTAAATCTCTATCATACGTATTTGTTCCGGCTTATTCTGCAAGCCAAATCCTTTGTTTTGTTTTATTTGTGGTATTCGAGTTGCTTCGAAGTCAAATGTTGAATCCATACCTTTCCTAAACGGTGTTCTCATATTGCTATGTGAATACTAATCCTTCTTGATCATTGAGATTGTCATGTCAATCCTTTTCAACCGGCGTGTTTCTCTTCAAGTGGATCCGATCACTTCAACATCAGCAAGACCAATTATCATTTCTTCTCAACGGTGTTTGTTTCATCCGTCTCCAAGTTTCCTTTGTTTTTCCCGCCCTCCCACCCTTTCCTTCAAGGACACAGATTTCTTAATCAAGTATCCATTTATTCATGTGAAGTCACTTCACTCTTTTCAATCAATGTTCTGATCCGGTGATCCCTCGTGAAGATGCTCACGAGCTTCAAGTTCATCATCCTTCATTGTTGTTTCTTCTCCGGTGGATTTAATTCAAGCTTTCAGTGTTGATCATATTCCTTTCCTCGTGTCAAATGCTTTCTCATGTCGGTGCACCTCTTAATCACTCACTTCTCACTATTTGTTATTCCGGAGTGCTCAAGATATCTCACAAGACTTGCGTTTCCATTCTCAATCCCTTCAAGATATTTCGAGGTTGTTATCTCATTCAAGCCATTTTATTCAACCGGTGCAATTTCTCTTTGAAATCATTTCCAACGGTGTTTTCTTTTGAGTGGGCCCTAAGCCACAGGTCTTTTCCCAGGATCTTACCTGACTCTTCTAATTATTCCGGAGCTATCCTAAATTCTTCTCCAAGTTTGACGTAAGAATGAGTTATCATCAGTCAAATGCTTTTCTCCAAGATCTTTCAAATTCTTTTCATAGTTGGCTCAACCTCTTCGCTTTTGATTCTTCCGGTGTGCCTCAATAATTCTTGGTGGTGTTTCTCGTTGTCATTCTCATCATTTGAAGACCGAAGAAGAGTTTCTCTTTAATCTTGCTCTATTCTCTTCAAGATTCATGGTGCTAGCTTGTTGCCATCCTCTCATAGTTGTTTTCAATTGTGAGAATCTTTTTCACCCATCAGGAGATATTCAAGAGTCTTCTCAGTTTGTCATCCGGAGGCCATCAATTCAGGTTTATTCATTCTCAGCTTTCAGCTCTCGTTCTCCAAATCATACCGGTGCATCATTCAAGTATTCTCTTATCAGCTAGTGATCTATTCATTCATTTGTATTTAAATTCCCTCAAATATCTTCATTCGTTTTCCAATTCTTTCCGGTGAATTGTGCCTTTGCTACGTTCATTTTCAATTCTTACGGTGGTTCGTTCAAGATTTCACCTCTTTCGTTATCATATCAATTCATTTGTTGTTCCAATCCTACTGGTGGTTCGTTGAAGACCTTCTCAAGTTTTGATATATCTCTTTTAATCCTTTCTACGGGAATAAGTAGTATGCCAAATCCATTGCTTGCCATCAATTTAATTTGATGAAGGATAAGCATACAATAAATCTTATTCTTATTTCCTCGAGGTGATTCAATTCTTTTCTTCCGGAGATTATTCATGACGAATAAATTCTTGATTACAAGTGATTCATCTTTCTTTCCGGAGTTGGTCATCATATCACATTCTCGGTTCGACATGCTTCATCTTTCTTTTCGGAGTTCCAACCTCTCTCAATTATCTCGTCGCGAAGCTCCATCTAAATCATTACAAGGGTTCACCTTGTGTTTTCAACTTCTTTTTCTTTTCATCATTCTTTTATTACCGGAGTTCTTCATGGAGGCTCTAAATGGTGGGTCGTCAAGGATTCTTTTCATTCGTCAATTGTTCTTCAAGATTTCGCTCGAAGTTATGACCCGCCTAGCTATACTCTAAAATAAACCTTGTGCTCAACACATGTTTTGTTTTGAGGCGTTCAAGTATTCTTTGTCTTGCATTCCGAAGTGCAATTCCTTCTATCTTATCTTTTGAGATGGTGTTATGTCACTCTTGACAATTACCTTCTTGTTTCATGATTCATATGTTGTCAAGAATGAGGTATTTTCAATCCATCGATCCCTCTGTTGGAGTTATCTTGGGTTATATTTCACCTAAAGCTTTCCCTAAGGATTGTTGCTATTATGGTGCGTATAAATGACCCAAGTTCTTCTTTATCTTCTCGGGGAAGAAGTTTTTCATCTCTTTGGTGCCCTCAATCAAGTCAATGGTTTCCATTAGTGGCCGGTTGTCACCTCATAGTCTCGAGATGTTTGCCATAAGCCCACAACAAGCTTGTGCTTTTCGTTGTTGATTTTCCAACAACTCCGTTCAATTCTTCTTTGCAAGGATGCTTTCCAAGCTCATTTGTGGCAGAAGTTGGCATTTTCTTCTTCATTCTGTTATTCCAATGATCTATCTTCTATTGTTTCTTCCGGAGGCATTATGATGTTGCTCTTTTCACTCATCATCTCGAATTGTGAGGGTCGTGTTCTTTTCTTGCTTATCCATTTAACCGGAGTGTTGTATCATCTCTTCAATATCTTTTAATCTTATCAAGTTTTCTTCTCTTTTCAACCGGAATGCTGTCTGAAATCTTTCTTCCCCTTTGTGCCATTCTTTCAATAATTCTGGAGGCAGTCTGTTGTTGATTTCATCATGTATCCTCTCATCTTGTCAAGTTCATGTTCAATTCCTTCCATTTAGAGTCGGAGTGCTGCCCAAATTATATCAATCTTATTCCTTCTCTATCTAGTTTTAACCGGAGTGGTTTCAATGTCTATCTTATCACTAAACCTCTTGGTTCTCGTTGTATCCCTTGTCCTCTTTTCTAACGGACTGTTTTCAACTTTGTTCATCTTCGTTGTTTTCTTTCCTTCATTTTGCTCAACAAGGTTCATGGTTTCACTCGCTTGTCGAAGAAGCAACTTAGTTTTACCTCTTCTCTTCCTTTTCCGTTTTTCCCTCCGGTGCCATCCTAGATCTCGGGACGAGATCCTCTCGTAGTGGTGGAGTGTTGTAACGCCCCGGATCCGATGCGCCAGATGTCTGCCAGTTATTCGCCGTCGTTGCCATGTCATTTGCTTGTGTGTTGCATTTGCCATGTCATCATCTGCATTTCATATCATGTCATCATGTGCATTTCATTTTGCATGCGTGTTCGTCTCATGCATCCGAGCATTTTCCCCGTTGTCCGTTTTGCAATCCGGCACCCCTATGTCATCCGGCGTCCCCTTCTTCTCTCCTGTTGTGAGCGGGTATTAAACTTTCTCGGAATGGCCCGAGGTTTGCCAAGCGGCCTTGGTATAGCACCGGTAGACCGCCTGTCAAGTTTCGTGCCATTTGGAGGTCGTTTGGTACTCCAAGGGTTAACAGATGGTAAGTAGAAGCCCTCTTTGAGTTGCAGCCCAACACCCTTCCAAAGTGGCCCAAAGCCCAGCAAACTCCCTCCATGCTCTCGGTCGTTCGATCACGATCGCGTTGTCAAAACCGCTCCTCATTTGGACTCTCCTAGCTCCTCTACCTATATATATGTGATCCTCCCCAAATCCCGCATCAAACCCTAGAAATTTCCCGCGCCACGGACGTTTCTTCTTCCACCGACGGACATGTCCGCCGCCGCGCCAGTCCAATCGCGCCGCCACGTGTCCTCCGCGGCCTCTCTCTCCTCCCGCGCGCTGCCCGCCTGAGCCAGCTGGGCCCTCCGGCCCATCGGGGCCGGCCGACCTGAAGCGCGCCGCGCCGCCCGTCCTCTCCGCCATCCGCCGCCATCGCACAGCGTCGCCGTCCGCCGCTGGCGCGCCGCCGCCGCCTCTTCGCTGACGCCAGCAACCGCCGCCGCCGCCGGTCGTGCCCCGTCGCCGCCCGAGCCGCCTCCCTCGCCGGAGCCGCGCCTCGCTGCCGCCGTCGCCCGTCTGCGAGCCCTGCGCTGAAGTCGCTGCTCCGCCGCGGCGCCACACGCCGGCGTCGACCTCCGCCCGACGCGACTTCGCCGCCGTCGCCCATTCGTCCCGCCGCCGCAGACCGCCTCCCGCCGCAGATCCGGTCGGGCAGACCGGATCTGGCCGCCCGACCTCTCCGGCCATTCCGCTTCGCTCCGGCCGTGAGCTCGCGGAACTCCGCCACCGGATCTGCGCCGCGCCGTCCTGTACCGCCTCGCCCGCCAACCAAACGGGCTCCCGCGTCCCCGCCGTCCCGCTCCGATCCGTCCCGGGATATCCCCGTCCGTTTTTCGCGAGGTGAAAAACCACTAAGTCCCAGATTTTAGTAATTTTCATGCCATGTTCATCGCAACACATCTCTGCACCCGTAGCTCCGTTTCGTGCATATAATATGTAAAATTGTTCGTCTCGACGAGTACATCATTTCATTCCATTGCATTATTTCCATTTGAGTTCATCTTGATGCCCGAAATGCTGTTGGAAGTGTGCATGTTATTGTTAATCTGCTGAAACTGTTATAACTTGCTGTTTTAACATTTTTGCCATGATTGATGTGTGCATCCTATGAGTATGAGCTCTCCATGAATGTTGAACTATGCCATGCCATCTTTCCAGGGGTGTTGACCATGTATTTTTGTGAGTTGTGTGCTGAGTGTATCAAGCTTGTAAAGTAGGGTAGTTGCTGTTGCTGTTTTCCTGACAGATTCTGTAATATTTTGTTGCTATGTTAACATGCCTCTACTAATCATTCCATGCATAATCTGGAGATGCTCTATAAACATGTTTTGATATATATGTCATGCTCTATCCATTAATGCCCTTGGTTGCAATTATAGCCTGCTGGAACATGTTCGTTTATTGCTCTAAAGTTGCTTGAAAATGTTGTTTGTCAGCCTGTTAACATTAAGTTCACTTGTTCCCATGTGTTTTCCTAGTGATCCATGTATCCTATGAACTTTCTCTTGCCATGCTTAGCTTCATAAACATGCCTTCTTACTTTTGGTTGCCTTGACATGCCATGTATTGCTCTGTGGTGAGTGGTTCGAGCTCACGAACATGCCTACTTATTGTTGTTTCTGCCATGTATGAATCTGTAATATAACTTGCCATGTTTACATGGGTGCCATCATATTTTCCGTGCCCTTTTGGCTCGTGGTCAGTAAGGGTCTTTTGATATATGCAATTAGTAGATTCATGCCATGCCTTTGTTTGCCATGATAAGTTCCCGTAACATGTTGTTTGATAGCTCTAAACATTGCAACTTGATGTTATTTCTGCTAAAGTCTGAAATTGTTATTACTTGCAATATCTCCATGTCATTTTGAGCATGTTCTAGTTGTTTCTGGAGATAGCTCAGTGTTCATATTTTGTTATGCTTTACGTGTACTTCATGCCCATGCCTTTTGTTATCATGTTGAGATGCTTTAGCATGTTGTTTTGATGCTCGTAAGATGCCTAGTTGCTGTTTTGGACAGATTGTTGCTATAACTTGTATAGTGTGTGTGTGTTGCACCGTTGCTCCGTTTTGAGTGTGCTCTATATGAAACTTGCTTGATTTTGCATGTAGCTTCATATTACCATGTTGCATCCTTGTTTTGGTGTGTTTGCTTGATGTTTGGGTGCATTTTGCATCGATGCCATGCTTAACTTGTTTTGCTCATATCTTCTAGGCCGTAGCTCCGAACCTAATGAACTTTATATGTAACTTGACTAGAATTTCGTGTAGATCATCATGGTGCATCTTAAATTGCTGTTTAACAACTTGAAAATAAGGTTTATTCAGTTCTGGACTAATTTCGAAATTTGCATATGAGGACTTACCGGAATTGTTATATGTTGTTTCCGGCCTCATTTAAACTTGCCTTGATGTGTTGTTCTTGTTTGCATCTTCTCTTGCCATGAATAGCTTCATGTAGCTCGGTCATGCATCATGCTTGTTGTGCATCATGCCTTGTTCATGTGTGGTGTGTTTACCTATGTTGTGTGCTTCTTCTCGATAGTTTCCGTTTCGTTGCGATCGTGAGGATGCGTTCGTCTGCGTGTGGTTCGTCTTCGTGGTTTCATCTTCTTCATGGACTCGTTCTTCTTCCTTGCGGGATTTCAGGCAAGATGACCGCTACCCTAGATCTCACTACTATCATTGCTATGCTAGTTGCTCTGTTCTATCGCTATGCTGCGCTACCTATTACCTGTTTGTCCAGCCATCCCATATTGCCATGAACCCCTAACCTTTGACACCTTTCCTATGCAAACCGTTGTTTGGCTATGTTACCGCTTTGCTCAGCCCCTCTTATAGCGTTGCTAGCTGCAGGTGAAGTTGAAGATTTCTCCATGGTGGACAGGATTTTGGTTGGGATATCACAATATGTCTTATATTATTAATGCATCTATATATTTGGTAAAGGGTGGAAGGCTCGGCCTTATGCCTGGTGTTTTGTTCCACTCTTGCCACCCTAGTTTCCGTCATACCGGTGTTATGTTCCCGGATTTTGCGCTCCTAACGCGGTCGGGTGATTTATGGGACCCCCGACGGTTCGCTTTGAATAAAACTTGTCCAAAGAAGGCCCAACATTGACTTTTACCATTTGCCTCACCACCACCTACTTTTTCCCTTGGGAGTCGCTCTCTCGAGGGTCATCTTTATTTACCCCCGGGCGATGCTCGCAGAGTGTTGGTCCAAACCGTCACCGCCGGTGGCCACTGAGGCAACTCGGGCTGGCCTACGGAAGTTTGGACAATCCGGTGTGCCGAGAACGAGATATGTGCAGCTCCTATCGGATTTGTCGGCACATTCGGGCGGCTTTGCTGGTCTTGTTTTACCATTGTCGAAATGTCTTGATGTCTGGGATTCCGAGACCGATCGGGTCTTCTGGGTGAAGGTCTATTCCTTCGATGATCGCGAGAGCTTGTCATGGGCTAAGTTGGGACACCCTGCAGGTATAAACTTTCGAGAGCCGTGCCCACGGTTATGTGGCAGATGGGAATTTGTTAATATCCGGTTGTAGACAACTTGACACTTGATCCGAATTAAAACGCATCAACCGAGTGTGTAGCCGTGATGGTCTCTTCTCGGGAGTCCGGAAGTGAACACGGTTTCGGGTTATGTTTAACGTAAGTAGGTGTTCGGGATCACCTCTTGATCATTGCTAGTTGACGACCGTTCCTTTGTTTCTCTTCTCGCTCTCATTTGCGTTGGTTAGCCACCATATTTGCTTAGTCATCGCCGCAACCTCACCACTTTACCCCTTCCTTTCCCATTAAGCTTTGCTAGTCTTGATACCCATGGTAATGGGATTCTTTGAGTCCTCGTGGCTCACGGATACTTCAAAACCAGCTTGCGGTGCCTACGTTATCGAAAGCGGTGACGCAACCAAGCTTAAGGAGGAGCTCGATGAAGATCTTGCCCTTTGTGTTGTTTCGTTCTAGTTGATCATGAGTGGAGCCTGTTGGGGTCGATCGGGACCTTTGTGCATTTGGGGTTCTTCTTTTATTTTGGTTCCGTAGTCGGACCTTGATTGTATCTGTATGATGTAATGCTTTTTTCATGTAATTGTGTGAAGTGGCGATTGTAAGCCAACTATGTATCTCTTTCCCTTATGTATTACATGGGTTGTGTGAAGATTACCTCACTTGCGACATTGCTTTCAATGCGGTTATGCCTCTAAGTCGTGCTTCGACACGTGGGAGATATAGCCGCATCGAGGGCGTTATAGTTCTGCCCACACTCATACTCCTCCTTCTCCTCCTTGGATCTCATTGTGTCTTTGCTTCCTCCTACTCCCATCGACCCCTTCTTCTGTCGATCTCATACTAAATTTCCTCCAAGATCCACCTTCTCTCGTTGAGTATCCTCACCTCTGTCTACCTTCTCCCTCCTTCACCAACACTCATAAGCAAAGTTGGATCCGCCATGTAGCATGTAGATTTGGGACCCCTATGAGAACTAAACTCTTGCCCCTGAAAGAATCATGTTGGAGTGTGAGGATTTTGTGGACTCTGACTTGGATCGCCACAGGAAGGGTAAAGCTTGGGAAAAAACTCGGGCATCTTTACGTAAGCTAATGACAACACATGGGGTTCATGACCCCCCAAGCCGCTAATCTAAAATGGCTGTCACAACCCTCCAGAGTGATGGAGGAAGGAAGAGGCAGTCAGCATCATGGGACTATGCGGTGGAGAGACTGGGTGTGAAGGCGGCGTTCAAGGAAGGCCCAACCACGACCTGTTATCCTGTTGTGGCCACCAAACTGAATACAACCTTCTCCATTCTAGTTTGAAATGCGAGGGTTGTGTCTCGCTTATTGCGAGGCTTACCCTTGTATCGTCTCTGACGATCCGTTAATAGGGTGGCCCAACATTGTAGCTCCCAAGAGCGGTTTTGGAAAGGTTCTATGGACAAGTTTAGGCCGGTTTTAGAACCTTTTGTGTGATTTTAGTTTTGTTTCCAAGTGTTCTTCTATCTTTTTTTTTTCTACTACATGTCAACATTTTTCAATACACGTTGCACATTTTTTACACGCTTACCATTTTCGGATACACATTGATTTTTTTTAAATACATGATGAACATTTCTAAATACATTTCAAATTACATGAACATTCTTTTTACATTGTAATGACATTTTCTGAAAAGTTACGAAGATATTTTTTTTTAAAGTCATTTTTTTTGAATGGTATGAAACATTTTTTTAAATTATGGGAACAATTTTTTTGCACTGTGCCAACTTTTTTTAAATGTAATGAACATATATTTGAAACACGTGAACATTTTCTTGAGTGGTACAAAACATTTTTCGAAATTATGTGAAAATTTTATTACATTGTTTGAAAAAATTGAAAAAAATTGCGAACATATTTTTCAAATGCGTGGACATTTTTTAAATGTCATATTATTTTTTGACTGCTTTATGATTGTTAAAAAATTGCGGAAATATTTTTTACACTGCATTAAGGACTTTTAAACGTCCGATGAATGTTTTTAAAGTTTATGTAAAACATTTTCCAATACACAAAATATAAATAAAAGTAATAAAAGAATGAAAAAACAAACAGGACGTGCCCTAACAAGCCAGCGCTCCTCCTGCGCAAAACTGGTCCATTGAGGAATCGTCAGAGGCGAATGGTTCTTTCGTGTCGCGGCAGGCGAGACAAAAACGTACCCGGTTTGAAAGGCTCTCACGTATCTCTCAATCGGCAATTTAATCAACTTAACACGAGTGATATATCACAAAAATATAGGATAGTCATTTTTGGGACATGGTTCCACATGTACCCATTATGAATAGTAAAGTCAAAAAAGATACTCGAAAAAATAATCAAAAAATTATGTTTCTTTTGTAGTATACATGGTCAACAATTTTACTCGCGTATGAATTTTCACAAAGAAATCAGCCATGGCATTCTGCGCAAAAATGATAAAATCGAGGCTATATTTGTTGGATTGTATTTTTTTCACCTTCGCAAAATTTCATACGTGAGTAGAATGGTCGACAAGTTTTCTAAAATTTGCTTTCACGTGGGTGTGGTGGTGCGCGTGGAACCATGTTCACCTGTGTATTTTCGAAAAATATATCATTAAAAAAAATTCAAATGCTATTTTTTCTAATGGTATAACTTTAAATGCTGGTGTACCCAAATTTTGGCGAGCAAACTCGCTGCCATTTTTTTTTTTGAGAAAATCGCTGCCATTGTTTCGCCCGCAGCTGACGCAGCATCTGAACTGAGCTACCAATTTAATTTTATTTTTTGCGTGTAACCAAAATTTGGGCCTCAGACCAAACACGAGCAATGTCACTGATCACCGCCAAAATAGCCCCCTAACGTCCAGAAACCAGTCCTGCTGCAAGATTGATATCAGGTTTCGGGCCATTTCGTGCCGGCCAGCCCGAGCACGTACAGCAACATTTTTAAGCCACGTTCCAGGCTATGATTGGTCCGTAGACCCGGAACGATGCAGCTCTACCGCTGACTCGGACTGTGTTGGGCGCAACAGCTTCAGAGAAAGAAAGGGTCAAGGAGAATTTTCTCTCCTTGGTATTCTGACGGACCAACAGATTGCATACTTATCGAGTCATTAAACAACAATTTTTACTACAAAAGAAGTTACTCCTACGTTTGCACACTTATAGGAACTTTGACTGCCAAGTCTATAAATACTGCATATCGTCTCTGGCACAACCGCACTTCCCCCATATCAAACTCAGTAGAGAAACAACAGAAAAGAAAGTACACTTGATACCTCGCCCAACACCATCGATTATGGGCGCGAGAAATGCTACCATCTGCCTCGTGCTGATCCTTGTGTTATTCGCCAATCTTGGTGCTGCAGGTTTGTGCTCTTATCTTTGTCTCAATCTGTTCAGACCCATGATGATCGGCAAATAACTTATGGAGAATCTGCAGCAATTCTATCTCCCGTCTATTATGATTTTTTGGGGTTTTCTCTTCAGTTATAAGTTCTTCATGGATATAAACATGCGTGTTAATTTGTTGCAGAAGAGAAGTGCTGGGAAAGTACCTCTGGCAGTCCACTCTGCATAGGCTTTCTGTGCAAGGCGACATGCTTCATTGCGGGCAAAATGTTTAATTCTGTCGTCAAGGAACACAGGTGTATAGGGTCAGCATTCAATAGCCAGTGCTACTGCTATCTGTGCGACAAATAGTTTGGTAGGGTGGAACCGAAGATTGCTTCACTATTGGAAATGGTCAAGGAAACCTAGGGGAATAGTTTGTTATTTCTTGGTTTAGAATATAAAGGGAATGGATAATTTGTTCTCGTTGTCAACCTCATTGTTCGGCGATGTTGTGATGATGTCAATTTTATAAACAAGTGCACTATTATCCTCACAAAAGATGTCCATTGATTTGTAACCGCAAATGTATATGATGTGCTAATCGTCTCAGGAGGTCTAAGCAATCTGTCATACCGATCCCTTGTTAGCACTGATCGAAAATGGTTCCATGTTATATTTTATTTAGAGCTCTTTTACTGTACCCATGAATTTATATAGGCCGTTCATTTCTCTCAATCTAACAGTTAGATTTTATCCATACTCCGAAACAGCAATCAGGGAGTGCCGCTAACCAATGCCAGGGAGTACCATCATTTCAGGGGTAAAATCGTAATGGGGTGCCGATGGTGACGAGAATACAGTTACTAACAATGAGCTTCGCCGACGATGGTACCGTAGACTCGTAGTCCGGCGTGTAGAAGCCATGGCGGAGCTGGACGGCCGGCCAGCTGATGCAGTCACGTGCCGGTGCGGAAAACCAATCGAGATATTGCTCTCTGGCCAAAACATAAAACTGAATCAATCCGGCCGCGTCTAATCGGCACTGCAATACTACTTCATGCCGGCGGGATTGAGAACACTAATTTGAGTGATTATAAGGCCCATTGATTGAAGAAAGGATATATTTGAGTTGCAGGCATCAATCGGCCTTGTATGTGCGTGTGGTGCGATCTGAGATGCGTTTGATCCTACTGCATTCAGTTCGTAGCCTAGATGCGTTTGATCCTACCGGCAGATTAGGCATGAGTGACATGCCCAGCGCAGCGGCATGCGTGCGCAGCCCCATCCTTGAAGTAGATGCAATGATGGGTGACCGCCAGCCCCCTCATCCGTGCCGGCGGCGGAAGGTGTCATTAGGTTAAATAAAACTGTCCACTAATAAAAACAATAAAAAGTCTATAATACCCTTCTTCATCAACGGTTAGATTTCATTGGTACTCCATCCACCTTCTAGGAGTACCAGGGTACGGTAAAAACTCCCTTTATTTAAGTTTCGGTGGTGTTTACCTCATTATCATGTTGGGCTGTTGTTGGAGATGATAATTTATTCGGAGAGAAGAGTGGAGTTATTAGATTCGTAATTGTGGTGTCCTTACATGGTTTAACCTCGGTGTTACCCGGTGGTGTTGTGCGAGCTCGTTGAGAGCTCTGACTCCACATTGAAACATGGGAATTGATGATGTGACGCTTACATGGCCCGCCAATGAAGCTTGGCTAACTGCACCGCCTGCTTGCTATGTTTTTTTGACTTGTATCAGAAAAAAAAAGGTTTGTTTTTGACTTGCTACACAGGAAGGTTAGAAAAACCCCTGTCATATTTTTATTTAAGTAAATTCATTAAATCAAAAGAATTCACTTATTTTAATAAAACCTGGATTTTTGAAGTAAAAAATGAATTAAAAAATATACTAATTATGATTTTTCACAAATTTTAAACAATGTTTGACAATTTGAAAAGTGTTAGCAAATTTAAATATTCAAGGAATTTAAAATGTTCATGAACTTTATTAATGAATTTGAGAAAATGCACATTAAGTATAAAAATTGTTAAGAACTCTTAAAAATGTGAGATATGAAAAGTTAAAATATAATAGAAAAAAGCAAGAAAAAACAAAAAAACAACGAAAACACAGAAAAGAAAGAAAGAACAGAAACAATACAATAACCTTTCAAAACCAAAAAAAATTGGTCGGCCCAGCGACACACACCCTTATAGGCGGGACCCATAGCTCTTGACACACTAGGAGGCTTCAAATCTAGGGAGATTAGGGCAACTCCAAGACGGATCACCAAATCGTTTCTAAATGTCCGGGCCGGACGGTCCGGATACTTTCGTCATCCAAAGAAAGTCACCAAATATCTATGGACAATGGGCCAGGCAGTTCGCACATTGAAAATCCCACAAACCGGAGCCAAACCTAGGAGTTGTTTGGGGGAGTCCAGTAAGGTTGCGGACACACCAACTCATCCTTGAACCTCACCACAAATCCACTTTTTCCTCTGTCGTGGATTTGTCACGGCAGATGTCCTAGCGTAAGGACTTAGTCGTGGAGCCATCGCTACGGGTTTACTTGAAGGGGTTAAAGCGGACACGAAGACACAAGGGTTTATACTAGTTCGGCCCCTTCGATGAAGGTAAAAGCCTACGTCTAGTTGTGATGGAATTGATGTGGTCTCGATGGCTAGGGAGCAAACAAGCTTCGCCTAGGCTCGAGTTGTGGTTGCCCCTCTGAACCGTCGCCGGGTCGTCCCCTTATATACACGAGTGACGCCCGTCGGTTCATAGAGTCCCAACCGGTTCATACTCGTATCCCGGTTGGTATCTCTCTATTCCTAACTTACAATACAAGTTATACATCAGGCCGGTTTACGGCTACAAGCTCTAAACCGACTATAGGCCTTGGGCCTTTCTCTACTTGTACCACTAACAGAGTTAACTCGGCCCAAGCTGGCCGGTTTACACCTAGTGGTAATATCCCCAACATTAGGCCCCAGATTGATTTGAAACAGTTCATGTCAATCCTTCACAAAGCTCGTATCTTGGACATCTTCTATTATCTGGTAAACCGCCATGTCGTTACATTTCGGTCATTTGTAAACCGCATGGCGTCATCTTGAAATTTTATCCTTTATAACGCCTTCTTTAATAGCGGTTCACGGATTCACGCGCTTGACCTAGCTTGGCTGCCTTATAAATAAGACCGAAGGGTCATTTCTTTCCTCCTTCGTCTCCCTTCTTCGTCTTCCTCGCGCGCTGCTCCGGAGCTCCACCATCGCCGTCGACCTACGCCTTCGTCTGGGCATTGCATCGACCGATCGTGCCGAATCTGCGGCTTCCTTTTGCGTCTTCTCCGTTCCCGGTAAGCTTCTTCCCCTTCTCGGCTTAGATCTGCTTTTAGGGTTCCAACTTCATATCGTGTTCTTCATGCGTTTCCGTCTATCCGTTTAACTCCGAACCACACTGTGAATCATCTTTGTACTAATAGCGAATCCTCGCGTCATTGTACTTTCTCATCTTAAGCCCATGGATCTTTCGCATATATATCGCCACATAGTCCACTTCCGTTTACGCTTTACCTCCGTGAAATATTTTTGTTTTACGAGACTGCGTTTGATCCGTAGCTATCATGGGATCTTGTGAAACTTGTTTCTGCAAACTATCCATAGCTTCAATTATTTCCAAGGCCTAGATTAGGCGATTTAACTCACCATAAGAAAAAGCTGCTAAACCGGCATAGATACACCATTAGTCCCCTTGTTGAACCGCCAGAGCCCATCTGATATCATATCACAAGAAACCGATTTATAGACACTGCCTCCTGTTTATGATAACTTAGATCAATCACTTTGTAACAAGCACGCTCTTGAACCGGATCAATTACTTTTGTAGATCTTATCATGGCCAAGCAAGTGTATGAATGCAAGCTGGGTTCCTTCTCGCGTCACCGAAGTCACGACTAAATGACTGGTCTCGATTGGCGCTTTAGATTCCAAAGAGATCCCTTTGGAGGGTCCACGAGAGGAATGTCCTCCACACCCCAAGAAGGAGAAGTTGTGGTCTTTGCAGATCACTGGCCGGGGCTTCAAACCGCCGGTTCCAAATTCTCTGGGACGTGTTGGCCAATTTTCAGCTCCGTCCCGGGACATTGGCCCCAACTCCGTCACCAATTCATGCCACTTTCAAGTACTATCTGAAGTATATCTGCAAGAGGAGCCTTCTGTTGAACTGTTTAGAGACCTCTTCCATTTAAACCGTCGCACTGAATTCACCGACAGCCCCAATACGGAATTGGGTGGTATGGCAATTCAGAAGAGGAAGGAGATCACCTATCCCCATGTCAAACTCCATACTCACCCCAAAGAGTGGAATGCGACTTGGTTTTATTGCAAGGACACTTCTCCTGAAGATGAAAATCCTTTACCTGGTTTTCGTCCAGAGCGGCTAAGCAACACTCATCCGTTTCATCAGAGATTAAGCGCCAAAGATAGAAGCAAATACGCTCCACAACTGTCTAAGCTCCGAGCCTTTATGGCCAACGGTTTGACTGGAATTGATCTTGCACGCTGCTGGTTATCCTGGGGCATATTGCCTCTGAGCCGGCGTTCCGGTTTGATGTGTCAGTATACTGGCAGCGTCGACGACCCACTCCGACACACAAAACTCGAACTTTACGATGATGAAATTCTGAGACTCGGTGAAAAGGATCTTTGAATGAACCGGAGCACCTCTGTGCTCAAACCGGTCTAGCTCCTTACTGTACCACCAACAAACCACCTGCGGTAAGTTTCTAATTGCTTCACCATTAAACCTGTTACTGCTTCATGTATCTAACATTTAATCCCTTCTGATACAGGGTGATAATCCATTTTGGAGCAAGAAACTTTCACAAGACAAAGCGGATAAAGCAGGGCGGCCAACCCGGCCCAAAACAAAAGTTATCAAGAAATCAGCCCATAAGAGAAAGACCACTGCTTCATCTGACCCGGCCATTGACGATGATGTGGGTAATCCGGAACTTGATTCTCTTGGCTTGCTTTTTACACGCCTTATTGATGATGATGCTTGTCAGGATGATCCTTGAAGCCACAAACGCAGGATTCGCTGAGGTAACTATTCTCTCTTCCGATTCAGCAAATTTGCCTTTACCAAAATTTCGCCAGGCAAGCCGGAAAGTTAATTTTTCTCACCCTCTTGCTTATCTGGATCCCCAATTTCTTATGAAGACACAACAACATGAAGCTCGCCGCACAACCCGGCAAAGTGGTCAGGTAGTTACCTCTGCCGGTTTACCAAACAGCCCGGTTCGAAAGCGCCGCTCCGAGGTTTCCAACCTTTTTATTACTTTAAATTCCAAAGCGGGTTTCTTCCGTCAACCTCTTAATCCGTCCGACTCCGATTATCAGGTTACTTCCCATTCATCCTCTGGCGAATCCTCAGCCACTCAGCTACCACCGTTGAAAATAGCCGCCGGGTAAGTCAAACCGGCCATATGCTTTCTGATATATTCTGTAATGGATATGCCTTTTTCCGATTCTTTGTCTCTTGTAACCAAACCGAAACCCAGCAAGAAGGCCGCTTGGACAAAACAGTGAAGAAGCTGCCGCTTCAGATCATGAGAGAGCGCGGATCTTGAAAATTTTGCCTCTCAAGATATTCCCAATGACCCTCCGGTTCAAGAGGAGGTTATTCTGAAGAGAGGCTGTCAATACTTCAACCTCTGCTGATCCACTGCCAGACCGTCCGGTTTGAGAAACCTCGCGAGTCCTACTAAAACAGCCGTGCCCACACAATCCGTCGAGTCGAAGATGATGGCGTTGTGATTCTTGGTATGGGCGCTCTGAACCGGGAATCTGCAACCTTAACCCGGCACCTTTGTGAAAGAGGATTTTTCCATCTTGAATAAAGGAAAGTGGGATGTCGAATCGAAACATATGCTGCTTTAAGCGCCCAAGATCTTCATTTCGCTACTTAAACCGGCTTTATACTAGCCGAGACCATGAAGCTGGCTGGTCAAATTAATGAGGACAAGTTTGAGGTAACTCACTCCTTTTCTTACCGCCAAGACATCAGTCCTTGTAGTTTCCAAGGGCGGTTTGTAATCTTGATCAAACCGGGACTTGACTATATTCTTAATCAATTTTGAAATCTACGCATAACCACAAGGGCGGTTTAACTCGCATATTTAAACCGGTACTTCAATAAAAACTACTGAAGAAACATTGGTAAATCAAATAGCCATTAGCCCCCAAGTGCCGAGTTGAATACTTGTATTGAGCTTGGGACTTTGCCATCTAGTATCAATATAAAAATCGAAGGTACATTAGCCCCCAAGTGTCTAGCATATAACTGTGTTGTGTGGTTGGGACTTTGACTTCCTTGAACTTCTGGCTGAACATAGTGTCAATACACAGGATGAGGTGAAAATCAAAGATGACCGGATTGCCGATTTACAAGCGGCTTTGAAAACCCAGCAGGCCGAAACAGAGAAGGCCAAGAAAGAATTAACCAGTGCTTTGAACGCTGCTGAACAAGTGAAGGAAAGCTTGAAGAAAGAACAGGCGGACTGGGCCACTGAGAAGGCCAATTTGATCAAACGGGCAGAAAATGCTGAGGCTGCCCTTAAACCGGTAGTGGATGATCTGACAGCCGTAAAGCGGCAAGTACACTCTATGACTGCGGCAATCTTTGGTAAGCTTCCTTTGAACAATTGTGACATGTTGCACCTGCTGTATCATTTCTCCGGTTTAGAACTAACCATTTACTGTTTGTAGGCACACGCGTTGGGCACTTAGGAAATGATGTGCGGAAGAAACTGAAGGCTGTCTACACTTTAGTAGAACAGTTATATACCGGAGCCCAGCGCATCATCACCACAGTGTCACATAACAATCCAGCACCTTCCCTGATTCAAGATACTCTGAACCGGCTGTCCATGCTTCCTGCCCGGATTGAAGAGGTGAAAAAATCTGTTGTGCGAACCGGAGCTATCAACGCCTTGATCCGAGCCAAGGCATGGGTACCAGACTTTGATCCCGTGGAAGCAGCTCAAGGTATCCCAGTGTGAAAGAAGATGGCTCTGATTTCAGTGAAGAGGATTTACGGGCAATAAACCGTGCAGTACGCCCGCTAGCTTGTCAGTTAGCCGAAGAAGCCGACTTGGAGCACTATCAAGCACAATACAATGATCAAAACAAGCGAGTGTCTGCCCCAACTTTTAAAGCGGAAAACCTGATCCCTCCAATCCGTAAGCATACTTATGCTCCTGATATTGAACCGTCTTCTCTAATCCACGAAGAAGCTGTCTTCCAAGCGCTAATGGGAATCGACTGGACCACTGTGGATTTCCAGCCAATGGGTAGAGACGAGGAGGCTGAAGCGGCGGAGGATGAAGAATAGACTTGAACCGGTGGCCGGTTTAAAATGCAGTGTTGGCGGTATACCCAAAGAACAACGATCTCACTTGGGCACCGTGCTGCCTTGTAATAACTTTAGTTAAAACTTTTGTGCTTGAATATGCCTTCGTGCATAAGTAGTGAAACTTTTGCTTGATTCGTATTTCCTGCAACCAGAAAAAGTCGAACCTTGGTGGCGGTGATACCACCAGCCGGTTTATGGTATTCAAATAGATATATCAGAATTCCAATAAATATGTGATACAAATACCTGCCGTGTCTGGGCATGAAGCTGGCGCAGCCAAACTTGAAGCGGAGGCTTTGTAAAAACCATGACCGTCTGTAAAGCGGGGAGAAAATAACTCCCATATAAATCGTGCTGAATCAGCACAAGCCCCCTTGTTATTCAATGATGATTAACAGGAAGAAGGTAAACCGGGCAAATAAAACTTCGGCGTAATATTAAACCGTGTTCTGTCAGTTTGTAACTGACGGCTAAACCGGATAAAAATGTTTGTCGGTTTAAAAACGCAACAACAAAAAATCGAATACCAATTATGTGAAAATATGGCAACAAAGGCAATAACTCTTTGCAAAAGAAAAGCTTCATTGAGCTGGTCAGATGGCATTACCATGGTCAGACGCAACCAAGCCCCCGGCGTGAGCGATGGTGCCGGTCGGCCAGTCCCCAAAAGACTCTTGGCGAGTACGCCGGCCAAGTGGCATGACATTGGTTCGGGTTCGACCAAGCCCCCAAATGACTCGCCCTATTGGCCGACCAAGAGGCGTGACCGGTTCAGACGTGACCGTGTCCCCAAATGATCTGGTGGCTTTCGCCTATCAAGAGGTGTTGCATTGGTTCGGACACCGACCAAGCCCCAAGTGATAAAAATAAATGTCAAGGGGTAAACCGGAGCCGCTTTAAAAATGAAGCACTCCATGTAACCACGCATGATAAAAAGACAGAGACCCCGCTTTAGCCGAGGCTCGGTTTTATTATATCGAAGATAATATATACATTGTCATGATATGTACATAAACCGAGCCGATGACTCAAGTGTAGTAAGGCGAAGATGAGCTATATTCCACGGCTGTTGGTCTCCTCCTCGATGTACGTGAGTCTTGACGCCTCGAATATCAATCGATAGTATGATCCGTTGTGTAGATTCTTGTCGACCACAAAGGTCCTTCCCAAGGTGGGGATAACTTGTGCATATCTCATGCGGTCTTGGATGAGGCGAAGCACCAAATCTCCTTCTTGAAAGGCCCTGGTTTTAACCCGGCGACTGTGATAACGACGAAGATCTTGCTGGTAAATCGCCGAACGAGCAGCTGCCATATCACGCTCCTCATCCAATAGGTCCAAAGCGTCCTGCCGTGCCGTCTCGTTGTCCGCTTCAACATAAGCCGCTACACGGGGCGAATCGTGCGGATATCCGGGAGAACGGCCTGCGCTCCGTAGACCATGAAAAGGTGTATACCGGTGGACCGGTTTGGCGAGTATTGATACTCCATAGCACCGATGGTAGCTCTTCAACCCAGCACCCGGTGTTCTCTCGTAATGTAACCGTAAGTCGGGTTTGATGCCTCGTAAGATCTCTTGATTAGTGCGTTCGCCTCCCGTTGGACTGGGGTGAGCCATCGATGACACGTCAAGCGGATGTGCTCACGTTCACGTAATTCTTTTATAGCACCCTTGGATAAATTAGTACCATTATCGATAATGATCTTGTGTGGAAAGCCAAACCGAAAATCACCTTTTGATGAATCGCACATTGTTGCGCATCACACTTGCCGACAGCTCGCTTCAACCCACTTGGTGAATTTGTCCACCGCCACCAAGGTGGGTCTTCTTATCCTTGGATCGTTTAAATGGTCCGACCATATCTAGCCCCAAGTTGCAAACGGCCACGTTATTGGGATCATTCTCAATTCTTGCGCGGTACATGAGCACGCTCGAAAATTTCGACATCCATCACACCGCTTAACCAAGTCCTCCGCATCGGCGTGTGCGATCAACGGTAAAATCCGTGGACGGAACGCCTTTGCCACCGTGGACTTTGAACCGGCGTGATGTCCACAATCCTTCATGGATTTCTCTTAAGATTTCACAGCCTTCCTCGGGAAACACAACGTTGAAACGCCTCGATACATCGCAATGATGCAACTCACCATTAAGAATCGTCATAGATTTGGAGCGCCGGATTATCTGTGTGGCCAGAATCTCATCTTCTGGCAACTCCCCTCGAGTCATATACGCAAGAAAAGGAATCGTCCAATCCGAATAGCATGTAATGCTGCCACCAACTAAGCCTCCGGATCGGGAATAGCCAAATCCGCTTCACCAGGAGCCGGGTGACGGGTTGTGCAAGACGTCCAAAAGACATTAGGCGGGACGGTTTCTGCCGAGAACCCAACCGCTTAAAGCGCCCGCCGCCGTTCTTCCGGCGATCCACATGATCCACTTGATAACCCTTGAAGCAACCTGCGATATTATCCACTTCTCGACGATATGCGCCATAAGCGGGTCCTTAGAATCCCAAGTGCGGATACTTGCCGAGCTACGGTCCGAGTCACCAAAGCACTTAACCCGGCTTAAGTTCATCTCCTTAGCCATCCGGAGGCCATGGAGCAAGGCTTCAGACTCAGCTGCATTATTAGTACAAGGAACATTAAGCGGAGAACATAACAAAACTTATCACCTCGTGGGGAAGTTAAACGACTCCAGACCCCGAGCCTTCCAACTGCCTGGATCCGTCGAAATGAATAGTCCAATATGTGTGATCCGGCTTCTCCTCTGGCGCTTGTAACTCCGTCCAGTCATTAATGAAATCAACAAGTGCTTGTGACTTCACTGCTGTGCGTGGTATATACTTTAGTCCATGCGGCCCAAGCTCGATGGCCCATTTTGCAATCCGGCCAGTCGCCTCCCGGTTTTGTATGATATCACCCAAAGGAGCTGAACTAACCACTGTGATAGGGTGCCCTTGGAAATCTCGCTTCGTTTCGGTCGCCATGAAAACACCATAGACTAGCTTCTGCCAATGCGGATACCGTTGCTTGGACTCAATAAGCACTTCACTGATATAATAAACCGGCCATTGAACCGGATATTCCTTGCCTGCTTCCTTGCGCTCCACCACGATAGCCACACTTACTGCTCGAGCATTGGCTGCCACATATAACAACAGTGGCTCCTTGTCAACCGGAGCCGCAAGAACAGGCGGATTGGCCAATTGCCGCTTTAGATCCTCAAATGCTTCGTCGGCCGGGACTGCATTTAAATTATCTGCTTTCCTCAAAGATTCGGTATAAGGGATGGCCTTCTCGAGGCGGCCGATAAACCGCTCAACGCAGCGATTTTGCCCGCCAGACGCTGAACGTCATTGATACATTTCGGTTTAGCCAAGGAAGTAATAGCTTTAATTTTCTCCGGACTAGCCTCAATTCCTCTGTTAGACACCAGAAACCCCAATAACTTGCCTGCCGGAACACCAAAAACGCACTTGGCGGATTAAGCATCATCTTATAAATCGCAAGTTGTCGAAGGTTTCCTTCAAATCGCCCACCGATGTCTCCTTTTGTCTTGATTTCACCACAATATCATCCACGTAAGCATGTACATTGCGGCCGATCTGGGTATGCAGGCAATTCTGTACACACCGCTGATAAGTAGCCTGGGCGCTTTTGAGCCCAAAAGGCATAGAAACATAGCAGAAGGCTCCCAAGGGAGTTATAAATGCTGTTTTCTCCTGGTCCTTAACCGCCATTTTTATCTGATGATATCCAGAGTACGCATCCAAAAAACTTAAACGCTCACATCCTGCCGTGGCATCAATAATCGATCAATGCGGGAGGGCAAAAGGATCTGCTTGGGCGGGCTTTGTTAAGATCTGTAGTCCACACACATCGCCCAGTGCCATTTTTCTTAAGGACCAGCACCGGATTAGCAAGCCACTCGATGAAACACCTCAATGATAAAGCCAGCCGCCAAAAGCTCGCCACTTCCTCTCCAATGGCTTTGCGCCTTTCTTCGTTAAACCGGCGGAGGAACTGTTTCACCGGTTTATACTTAGGATCCACATTAAGTGTGTGCTCACGAGTTCCTCGGTACACCGGCATGTCGATGGCTTCCATGCAAAGATATCCGGTTCTCATGGATGAACTCGATGAGCGCTTTCCTATTTGGGATCCGGTTTGGCATCGAAGGAACTGCTTGGACGAGTCGCTTTGCACGAAGTCAACAAGCTTAGTCTCATTGCCGATTTAAACTTCAGATCCGATTCGTGCTCAGAGTTGGCTTCTTCAAAGGGTCATATCTGCCGGATCAACGTTGTCCTTATAGAACTTCAACTCCTCCGTGGCATAGACCGCCTCGCATAAGCTGCATCACCTTCCTCACATTCCAAAGCAACTCGGCGGCTCCCATGCACCGTTATCGTTCCTTTGTAACCCGGCATTTTGAGCTGCAAGTAGATATAACAAGGTCGTGCCATGAACTTAGCATAAGCTGGCCGCCCAAACAAGGCATGATATGGACTCGGATTTTCACCACTTCAAAAGTTAGTTTTTCGGACCGAATCGTGCTCGTCTCCAAAAGCCACATCCGGGCTATCTTACCAACAGATAAGCAGATTTGCTCGGTACTAAGCCATGGAACACCGTATTGACGATCGAGATCCTTGTCTCGTTAGACCCATGCGACGGAAAGTTTCATAGTATAATATATTAATACTGCTTCCTCCATCCATAAGCACCTTAGTGAACTTATAGCCCCCCACCTGAGGGTCTACTACCAATGCCAGCTGGCCCGGATTATCAACCCGGGGGGGATGGTCCTCTCTGCTCCACACGATAGGCTGCTCCGACCAGCGTAAATAAC
Source organism: Aegilops speltoides (assembly GCA_021437245.1). NCBI lineage: Eukaryota > Viridiplantae > Streptophyta > Magnoliopsida > Poales > Poaceae > Aegilops > Aegilops speltoides. The sequence continues at coordinate 359,382,831 of CM038141.1, read as the reverse complement.
GCGGCAAGGCCGGTTCAACAGAGTTTACTGCTCGCTTGTGAAGCTTCCGATCACGCTTGTCCAAACTAGTTGTGAAAACATGATACTGCCCATTATTCAACTGCTTTGGTTGGCTCTGATAGACGACTGTTGCTGCTGCTGGCCACCCTGATTATTCTGACTATTGTGACTGCCTTGATTAAGCCTCGAACGAAGCGCCATCGACCCGCCCGTGAAAACCGGATCTGAACCGCCACGACCCTGGTCATACCGAAAGCATTGAGTTTTGAACTCGCATAGTATAACGATCTTTCCAGATATGGTTCGATGGGGACTCCTTCGTCCGTGCTTGGGGCAGGTTGATTCAATAAGTAATTCAAACGGCTCAGATTAGGATTTTGGCCCGATTCGCCTTGCCTCTGCGCCATGACCCTCATCTGCGCATTAGTGTTGGCTACGAATCCGGGTTGCCATCGACCTTGCGCTTGCCTCCGCTTTCCATGACCCGCCGGTTTGTCTGCTGCCCCTTGAGTTGCGTTCTTCTTTCCTTCCTCGCTTCATCATCATCGGCTTCAGGATCCTTGGTACTGTCCGAATCAGCATACTTCACCAAAGCGCCATGAGGGTTCCCATGTCATTCTGAACTGCTTCATACGCCCCAATTTTAATTTTAAAGGCTCAAACCGCGGTTGCCTTCTAATGTTAAGATCGCGAGTCGGCGTTGATCCGGTCGAGGAGTGCAAAATCTCTAAACACGGCGTACCCAACGGGTTGTTGACTCCCTTCCTCCACGGACACAAGCCGCCGGTCTACTATGGACTTGGGCTGCTTACGTATCCTTGAAGTTACGAATAAACCGGCCCGTGAATCGGGCCCATGAGCTAATAGAATTGGGCGGTAAGCTCTTCAACCAAGTACGGGCCGTGCCTTCCAGCATCATGGTGAAGTACTTTGCACATGCGGTCTCGTCAACATCTAGCATCTCCATGGCCATCTCATAACTTTCAACCCACGCCAGGGACGGATCTGCGGTGTAATTCGGCACCTTGCGTGGGCCCTTAAAATCTTTAGGTAGACGCACATTGCGTAAAGCGGGATTAAACAGGCACCCCTAAAGCGGATGCGACTCGGCCGGCGAAGGTGGTAGGCGAATCGGTGTGTGTTGACCCGCATCATCTGGTCGCTAACTCGGCCTCCCTGCGTGCGGCCCGATCCACCACCTCCGAGCATCACGAATGCCACATGCGGTGATTGCCTCGGGCGCTTCACGGTCCGCGCGTTGCTTGATATGGCGGTTCATCCATACGCTGCTGTAGCTCCGGCTTGACGGGCGTAAGTGAATCCGATCACGGCTGTATGAATACGCCTCTGTTTGGATCGGCGCAGATCCGAGAAGCTCCTTAACCGGCGTGTCTCAAGCGCTTGGGGAATCTCCTTCGATTGGGATCGCCTCTAATCGTCGGCGGCCGCAACAAGGTTGTCCATAGGATTAGAATAATGACTGGGGTGTTCATGCGGCGGAGGAACCACCATGTCTGCTGCGGAGGCTCCATCAGCGTGGTTGGACCGTCGCTCCTGCTCTGGTGCCTCAATCCGGTTTACCTCCTGTCTTTGGGGCGGGTTCTCGGGTTCGGCTCCCGGTGCGAAGAGATTTCTAGGATCAAATCCTAATGGCGGCGTGATCTATACTTCCGCTTCAACACCTCTGCGACGCACTCTGGTCCGGCATGAGTTTGTAAGCTCAGGCGTCAGAGCGGCTCGCTCTGCGCGCCATCGCGCCTTCTCGACGCTAGATCCGCTTTGGCTTGCGTGATCTGCTCTCTCACCTTTACAATTTCGCATTATGAGCCTCTGATCCGCCGGGTTGTCCTTCGCCATAAGCGCCGCTAGTGCATCAAATAGATCGACAGAACTTGAACCGGCGGGCGACGGGCCTCTTGCCCTGCTGCCGCCGCCATTGCTGAACGAGAAGCATCGCTGCCGCGGTTGAAGAGTGGTTCGCTGCTGCGTCTGCATCGCCATGAATACTCCAACCCGTTGAACGGCTTGGGGGTCCGAATATCGTCACCGTCGGAACAGCCCCGATCATATCGCCTGCGGCTGGTACAATGACTCGGTCTCTCTGTTGAAGATTCATCGCCGGAATAAGCGACGGTCTCACTACGTGTTCGAACCGGCGTCGTACTCTCCTCCGTGGATGACTCCAACGAAGACATGCTTCACGGCCGGTTTAACTGGGCAGGTCGCGACGCCGAGCCGTCTCGATGAGGTCGGTGCAGATGTCCGGCTCAGCCGAGCTCCCGATCTTGCCGATGAAAGCGTGTATGCGCCAAGGGGACCCGGTATCCGTACTCGATTGAATCGGCCTCGGGACCCCATCCGGCGTCGTCGATGTAGATCCGGCCGCGACGACTCTTGGTCATCCGGCCCACGACGTAGCCTTTGAGTCCTTTGAGCTTGCCCTCCAAGATCGTCAAACCATCGTGCGATAGCCCCACGGTGGGCGCCAACTATCGTGGATTTGTCACGGCAGATGTCCTAGCGTAAGGACTTAGTAGTGGAGCCATCGCTACGGGTTTACTTGAAGGGGTTAAAGCAGACACGAAGACACAAGGGTTTATACTAGTTCGGCCCCTTCGATGAAGGTAAAAGCCTACGTCTAGTTGTGATGGAATTGATGTGGTCTCGATGGCTAGGGAGCAAACAAGCTTCGCCTAGGCTCGAGTTGTGGTTGTCTGTCCTTGAACCGTCGCCGGGTCGTCCCCTTATATACATGAGTGACGCCCGTCGGTTCATAGAGTCCCAACCGGTTCATACTCGTATCCCGGTTGGTATCTCTCTATTCCTAACTTACAATACAAGTTATACATCAGGCCGATTTACAGCTACAAGCTCTAAACCGACTATAGGCCTTGGGCCTTTCTCTACTTGTACCACTAACAGAGTTAACTCGGCCCAAGCTGGCCGGTTTACACCTAGTGGTAATATCCCCAACATCCTCTCACTCTCTTCTTTCTCCTTTCTCCATTAGACAAAGGGCAAACATTTAATAAATATATGATTGGATGGTCGGTGTCCTTGGACATTTTGTGACATGTGTTGCGTTTAATAAAAAAATGTGTTGAATATAGGAGGAACTATGCTCAAATTTAAGAGGTAGAAGTGAGGCACAAAAATGGGCCAGTAAGACTCCAGGCCTTTCTCATGTGCATTTACTAGCTAGATGTCCAACATGAATGCTACCTGGGCTGATATCAGGTCTTTGGGCCATTTCGTATCGTGCCATCTCAAGCCCGGATTGCAGCATGTTTTAGCCACGAATGGTCCATTGACACATTATCACATGAATTTCTTTTTTAGAAAAGGAGGATGACCCCCGGCTTCTGCATCTGGGAGATGCATACGACCACTTTATTGATTGTTCTTGAGGACCTTATAAAGTATTACAACAATGTGCCTGAATCCACCATCTTGGCAACATATGCCGCTACTCCTATCCAAAATGATGAAGGGGTGCTAGCTGGGCCACTACCCAGATCTCACTCACCTAAGCCTAACATCAAAAGCCGGAAGACGAAACACTCATTCGGAAGCCCCATCCGAGCCACATACCGGGTCTGGGGCATAATCCGGTCAGACGCACTCGTGTGTCGTCGCCGCCATCTTCCACAAGTCCGTCTTCAGATCATATTGAGGCTTCTACCTTGTCTGGCCACTCTGCCATCGACGTCACCATGACGCCAGACAGCAACCTCCTCCTGCGCGAGATCCATGTCCGTGCATCAGACGCCGAGCCTCCACAGCACCATGCCGCCGATATCCGCCACCATCAATGTGTGAGATGAAGCACCGCTCCACCACCCCCCAGCCATCACTTACTCCAAAACGATGCCCCCAGGAGGGAAAGCGATAAACGCCATCATCGTCCGATCCGGAAAGCCCAGATCTAGGGTTTCTCCCGGAGCATCCCGAGCCTGATGACGCAGGCTGCAACGACGATGCCTCAACAAGGGAACGACATCAAAGACACCGCCATCGTCCGCCATGACCGTAGTCGGCGCGATTTTCATCGGCAATTGCTCCACCGGACGTGCGTCGCCGACGTCGCTGGTCCCTTCAACCGGAGCAAACTCCAAAACAATGCCCTAAAGAGGGACTACGATGCAAAAGCGCTTCCATCTCTTGATCCCAAGGAGATCTAGGGTTTCCCCCAGAGTTGCCCGTGCTGAGAAGGACCAGACAAGGGTATAATCCCGCAGATCTGCCCAGCTGCCGACGAGTCACATCCACCACCGTGTCGACGGCAGACCAGCGATCAAGGCCCACGCTTGGGCATAGATCCGGCCGCGCCACCGTCCCTGGCGGCCGCGACGCACCAGATCGCGAGGCCTCTGCGCGAAGGGAAGCGGTCGCCGAGGCGCCGCCACCACCCGCCGTGGCATCCGCCCGCCGCCACGCCTGCCGGGCGCCGGCCCGCGCCATCCCCACCCGAGCGAGGGGGCGAGTCCCCGCCGCCCGGCGGCGCAAGGTTGCGCTGGCCGCGCCCTTGGGCGGCGGCGAGGGAGGAGGAGGAGGAGTGGGGGAGGTCCGGCCGACGGGATCTGGGGGCCTCCCGGTCGCCCACGCCGGGGGCGGCTCGGGAGGGATCTGGGGGAGGAGTGCTCGACCGGTTGTTAAAAGAGAGCCATCTCTGCACTCATCCTTCAATCCCCATCACATGAATCTTTTACAAGAACGATCACTACTCTATGGGCAATTTAATGGACCAGAAGGAAAGCGATTCATGAAGATATCTTTCGAAATCCTGCGTCTACCCACGGCTTTGTTTCTTCTTACATGACATCTATTGAGATATTGCAGAAACCAGCAATGGTGAGGCCCCAAGCACCAGTTATCAGACAAAACCAGTGGGTGCCTCCCCCATTTGACGATGGCAAGATCAATGTGGATGCTGTGATGTCAAGGAGCCGAGGTTTTGGATCATTGGGAACGATCTGCCGTGATCACGAAGGCACTTGCTTGGGAGCATCTGGGATTCTATTTCCCTTCATTGATTATCCTTCTACACTTGAAGCTTTGGCCACTCGTGAGGCATTGGCATTGGCAGAGGATCTCTATGTTCAACAAACGGTGGTGGCGTCCGACTGCAATGTTATCATCGACGCGATCAAAGTGGGGAGTGCAGCAAGCTATGAAGCGGTAGTACATGAAATGATAGATTGTTCATCTTCTTTTGCATCTTGTGATTTTAAGCCTGGGTTAGGACCTATAGTGTAGAGGTTCACAACCTCGCAAAGCATGTTCTTTCTTTGGGGATTGACCATCATGTCTGGTTAGGTCAACCCGAAAACCTTTACTCCGTCCCTGTAAACATTGTGACGATGTAATAAAAACTTTGCGAGTTTGTATATAAACGAAAAGATCTAGCACGCTAACTCCAACTGAAAGAGTCGAGGAGAATTTCTCTCTTTTGGTATTCTGATGGACCAACAGATTGCATATATTAATCAAGTTATTAAGTATATTTTTACCTCCTTTTCAAAGAAATAAATTATTAAACATGTTTTTACCTCCTTTTCAAAGAAAGAAGTTATTAAACATGTTTTTACCTCATTTTCAAAGAAAGAAGTTATTAAACATATATTTACCTCGTTTTTAAAAAAGAAGTTATTAAACATATCTGTACCTCGTTTTAAAAAATAAGAAGTTAATAAAAATATGTTTACCTCCTTTTCAAAAAAAGAAGTTATTAAAAATATGTTTACCTCCTTTTCAAACAAAGAAGTTATTAAACTTATCTGTCCTGTTCTACGTCTACACCCTTATAGGAAACGTGCCATGGAAACTTTCTTTTTTCTGATGGAAGCACATGCGATGGAAACATATTATTCAGAAAAAAAAAACATCTGATGAAGAGTACCTTTATTTTGGAAGCAGATTTTTCTCACCCAGGGAAAGGACGGCTATCCCGGGAGGATCCCCTGTTACCAAATGGGGCTAGAAATCTTTAACTTCCAAATCTATAAATATTGCATATTCTCTCTGGCATGTCTATAAATATTGCATATTCTCTCTGGCATAACAGTACTTGCTCCATATCAAAACTAACTAGAGGATACTACGGCCAAGGGCCAACACCATCGAGCATGGGTGCGAGGAATGCTACCATCTGCTTTGTGCTGATCCTTGTGTTATTCGTGAATCATGGTTCTGCAGGTTTGCGCTCTTCTCTTCGTCTCGTTCTGTTCAGACCGATGATAATCGGCAAATAATTCATGGAGAATCTGCAGCAATTCTATTCTTCCGACTATCATGACTTTTTTTGTTTTTTGTTTTTCTTCGGTTATAAGTTCTTCATGGATATAAACATGTGTGTTAATTCGTTGCAGAACAAAAATGCTGGGAAAATACCTCTGGCAGTCCACTCTGTGTAGGCTTTCTATGCCAGGCGACATGCTCAATTGCGGGCAAAATGTTTAATGCTGTCGTCAAGGAACACAAGTGTATAGGGTCAGCATTCAATAGCCAATGCTACTGCTATCTCTGCGACAAATAGTTTGTTAGCACAAATGGTCAAAGAAACACGGGCACTAGTTTGTAATTTCTTGGTTTAGCATATAAAGTGCCTGAATAATTTATTCTCGTTGATGTTGTGATGATATGAATTTTATAAACAAGTGCATTGTTATCCCGACAAAAAATGTCCATTGATTAGTAATCGTGAATGTATACGATATGCTAATCCATTGTTAGCATTGATCTGAGAGTCGGAGCTGCGTTGTCTTAGTGGAGGTCTAAACAATCGGTCATGCCGATCCATTGTTAGCATTGATCTGAGACAATTCCATGTTATTTTTAATTATGTTTGGCGGTATTTTTTTTCTCATTCGTATATCATATTAGGTTGTTGTTGGAGATGATATTTTTCGGAGAGAAGAGTGGAGTCATTAGGTGTGTGGTTGTGGTGTCCTTATACGCACGTTTCGGTCTTGGTGTTACCTGATAGTGTTTGGGTTTTCATTCTTGTCCTTGATATTTCATTCTTGAAAATCAGACCCCCTCAAGCACCACGCACGCTGTCGGGCGGGGATGGTGGCGGTGGTCTAACCGGTATTTGATTGGGTGGGAGGCAGTTGCGTAGTGCTGGGCTAAGGCCTTGTTTCCGGCAGTGGCCATGGCCGATGGCGGTGATGCTCGTGGGCATTCGCTTCCTTATTGAAGGCGTCATTGAGGTGGCGTGCGAGCTCCACTATGCAAGGAAGCTCGGGGGAAATCCTTGATCCCCTGGGATCAAACGATGATGGCGACGTGTGTCATACCTCTTGAGGCATCGTTTCAGGAGCTTCTTACTGCCAGAGGGACCAGTGATACGTGGGGGAAGTCGTTAGTGCTGCTTGATCGTGTGACAATGAGGGCGGTTAGGCTTATGTGGAAATGATGATGATGGTGAGCATTGTCAGAGGCGTGGCATTAGTCGTGGTAGTAGGCTCTTCTCCAGCGTGTCTGTGGGACTGCCTCGGCTGCCTGTTGCTGTGAAGTCAAAGCTGCAGTGCGGGGCCCCGGTGCCATACGATGACGGGCAATAGCTGGTTCGTTCGGTGATCTTCCATGATGCCAGCCTTCTCTAGTTCTCCGTAGTTCTTCGCTAGAGTCGGAGTTGCATTGTCTTATTGTGGGTAGATGGCTATCTGCCGTGTGTGTAGTGTTGTTCTGCAGCCAACAGGATTGACTTTTTTTCTTTGATCATCGAATCCTCCCCTTGTTGTTCTTCTACTGCTTTCTGCTAAATCTAATTGAAGATAGCACTTGCTGCATCTTTCAAAAACAATGTTGGTGGTGTTTGTGTGGCCCTTTGAGAGCTCTTGTTCCACCTTGAAACAATGGAATTGCAGCTATAACGCCCTACATGGGTCGGCCCATGAAGATCTCGCTCGCTCAGCTTAGCTACCTGCTCTGCTCGCTTGCTTAGTTTTTTCCGACTCGCTCCATTGCTAGCTCAAATAAAATCTGCTACCATATTTCCTTTATATAAAGAAGCTCACGTATTTTAACAAAACTTGGACTTTAAAAATGTAACATATTAAAAAATACATGAATTTTGAAAAAAAAATGTAAATGAATTTCGAAAATATTCATTGATTTTAAACATTGTTTGCAAATTTTAAATGTTCAAGGGCTTCAAAATTATTCATGAAATTGAGAAACATTTCATGATTTAAATGTGAAAAATGAAAATAGAAAAACACAGGAAAAAGTTAAAACCAATGAAAACACATAAAATAAAGAAAAAACAAAAATCAAACAATAATTGGCCAAAACCCGAAAAAAATTGACCGACCCGGCGACACCCCCCTTATAGACGAGGCCCATAGCTCCTTACACACCAGGAGACTTCAAATCTTGGGTACCTAGGGCAACTCCATGTAGATCACCAAATCGCCCATAAATGTCTGGACCGGATGGTCCAGACACTTTTTACCGTCCAACGGGAGTCACTAAATATCCTCATGTTGTAGCCTCCGCCTTCCAAAAAAAATTCTACGGTTCCTCCGACTCCCGCCAGCGTTGATCCACCTTGTCTCCGGTGGCCTTAGGGCCATGCGGGCGAAATAGATCCCTGTCCTTGCGGGTGGGAGGGCACCGTTTTTAGATGTTTCTTCGAGTTTTGTTAGGGTTTGTGTTCTGCTCAGGAAGGCGAGACGACGGCGGCTCCTTGAAGATGGAATAAAGGTTTCCCCGCCTAGTCCCCATTCCGGTGGTGCGCCTAGTACCGTCGATGGGCGTGTGTAGGTGTGTCTCCGACGGATCTGTCTTTGGTGGATTTGCTCGGATCTGGTCGCCGTTCATCTATATTCGCGTGTCTTCAGGTTGGATCCTTCTGATCTACGCTACTCTTCATCGGTAGTGGTTGTCGTTCTGGTGCGTTGGTCCTATGGGTCTTAGCACGACGACTTTCTGACTGCATACTACAACAAGTTTTCCCCGCTCCAGTGAGGGAGGAGCGATGACTGCGGCGCGCCTTCAGCTCGCTTCGGTGTTTGTAGTCGTCGCTAGGTGGTTTACAAATCTGGATGTAATTTTTATAATTTCTAGTGCTCATTGTACTTCCATGATTGAAGATGAATAAATCAAAAAAATTTCTCACATAAAAAAGAGAGTCGCCAAATATCCGTGGACAGTGGGTCAGACAGTCCTCACATCCCAAATCCCATAAATCAGGACCAAACCTAGGAGGTGTTCCAAAAAAAAGACCAAACCTAGGAGTGATTAGGGGAGTCCAAACACGCCGCGGACACGCCATCTCAGCCTTGGACCACATCACAAATACATTTTTTCATCTCGCTCCCTTCTCTCTTTTCTCCATTATACTGACATTTGGAAAATATGATTGGATGATCGGTGCCCTTACGGCACTCCATGGATATGTATGGATGTGTCCACAAACATTTGGTGACGCGTGTTTATTAAAAATATGTTTTTTGTGGGGTTATTAAAAATATGTTGAGCAGAGGAGAAACCATCTTCAAATTTAAGATGCAGAAGCGAGGATCATACATGCGCTAGCTAGTACAGCAACCTATGTGCCGCTAGCCCGTGAGATTCCAGGTCTTCGCAGGTGCGTTTAATAGATTTTCTTTTCTTTTTACATTTTCTTGCTTTTCATTTTTTTCATGTTCGTTTTTATCTTTTGTTTTGTTTTATTTTTCCTTTTTATTTTCTTCTCTTTTCGTGAATACTTTTTAAAAATATATGAACTTTTTTTAAAATCACGAATATATTTCGTTCACCAAATTTAAAAAGTATCCATCAAATTCAAAAATCTTCATCAATTTTAATTATTAAACTGTTCATAAAATTCAAGTAAACTGCATCAAATTTTAAAATTATTTATCATATTAAAAATGTTCATGAGTTAAAAAACATATTCATGATATTAAAAAATGTTCTAAATTTTTTAAGAAAATCATGAAAATTATTTGAGTTCAAATTCAGGACTTCTTTAAAATTCTAAACTTTTCTGAAGAAGAAAAACAGAAAAGTAAAACAAATAACAAAGTCAAACAAAAAAACATTGGAGCTCAGCCCCGCACCTGGGCCGGCCGAAGTTTGCGCGTGGGGGACAAGTGAGTGCGCGTCTCAACTGCATACATCGTAGAAGCCCCCCCCCCAGCTTTAGAGCATCTCCAACAAGTTTGGGGAGAATTGGGGGGGGGGGGATAGCTTCCAACAGATCCCGTAAATGTGGAATAAATTTTGGAGGAACGTGTAAACTTGGCCCAAACTTTCCTCTGGTCTAGGGGAAGTTTTCCTTCTTGTAAGCTTTTGGTGGGCTAGAAACTGCTTGAAACTTCCGACGCACCGCCGACCCGCCAACACGCCGCCGTCCCGCGAGAATGCAGCCGCTACGCCACGGAATATCCTATTTGCCGCTCGCTGCGGCAAGTTGTCGGGCAAACGCACAGGGAGATATTTCGAGGGTTCGCGCATGGGCCGGCCCGTAAAATGTTTCGAGATTCCGGTTTTAGGAACCTTCTCGCTTGTTCCCAGCCAGTTTTTACCGGTTTTGGAAACCTTCTAGGAGCTTCCTAAAACATTTTTCTGTTTCTTTTTCGTTTTTGTTTCTCTTTTTCCTGTTTATTGTTTCTTCTCTACATTTTCCTTTTCTACCTTTTGAGGTTTTCTTTGTCATCTTTTTTCTTTCTGTTTCTTTTCTTTATTTTTCCTCGTCTTCACATTTTCATTTTTCGTAATTTTAAAAATGTTCAAACTATTCAAAGTTTGTTTGCATGTAAAAAATATTCATTCTTTACAAAAATGTTCGAAGTTTAAAAAACTGTTCGGTTAATGAAAAATATGTTCACAATTTTAAAAATATGTTCCGGTTTTCAAAATATTGTTCATGTATTGAGAAAATGTTCGAATTTCCAAACTTGTTTGAGATTTTTAAAAAGGTTATAAATATTCAAATTTGTTCTTCAATTTTTAAAAATGTTCGGCTATCTAAATTCCTTTCTTTCAAAAATTTATTCTACTTCTCAATTTCGTTCACAAATTCAAAATATTCATAGTTCTCAAATTTTGTTCACAAAATTGAAAAAATGTTCATATTTTAAATTTTGTTTAGGAGTTTGAAAAAATGTTCCTCTTTCAAAATTCATTCACAAAATTAAGAAAAAATTTCATGTTTTCCAATTTTGTTTAGCAGTTTCAAAAATTGTTTCTATTTCAAATTTTGTTCACAATTTTCAAGAATGTGTTTGTTTCTAATTTTGTTTGGGAGTTTCAAAATAAATTCGATTTTTTATTAAATGCTAACCAATTTGAAAAATGTTCATCTTCTTTTCTCGTTTTTTGTGCTTATTTTCTCCTGTTCCTTTTTCCTTTTTAAATATTTCAGAGTTCTAAAAAAATGTTCTTGATTTGATAGAACTGTTCATATTTCTCAAAAAATGTTCGAAAATTTTAAAAAATGTTTCCATCTTCAAATTTTTTGTTCTGAGTTTGAAAAATTGTTCTTGTTTCAAAACTTGTTGACCAATTCCAAAACTATCCGCGTTTCCAAATTGTTGTTTAGATTTTCAAAAAATGCCGCCTTTAACAAAAAAATGTTCACATAGTCAATAATGTTCGTGATTTTCAGAAAATTGTTCAGTTTATCAAGAAATGTTCGAGCTTTTTTTCTTCTTCTCAAAGTTGAAAAGTGTTCGCTTTGAAAAAACATATTTCCAAAATAATGTTCTCGTTCAAAATTTGACAAAATGCTCAGATCTATATTACCTTTAGCTTTGCGAGCCATAGTAAACCAACAAGCTCATCTATCCCGTAGCTAGGATTGCGCATAAGCAACAGGAGGTCCCTGGTTTCCCTCCCTCGAGCAAACCTTTTGGGGTTTTTTCACTGTGTTATGCTAATGGGCTGGCCCAGCTGGAGCCGCGCCTATGCGTCCGCTCGGCAATTCGCCTCAACGGCCGGCGCATAGGAACTCCCCTACGCCACTACGCGCCCCGTCAATGCGCAGCACCGGGTCACCACACCGCCTCTCGCCGACGGCCACCGCACTGCCTCCGCCGTCCTCGCCGAAGGCTGACACGCATGTCACTGACTGGCAGGCCCTAGGCCATTATCTAGTTTTGTTTAGTGAAAAATAAAATAAAATAAAATAAACAGATTTAGAGGAAGAAGTTTACAGGATCTGACAAAAGTAGCTCTGAAGAAACTTCCTCTAAAAGCTTACGGAAGTTTTTAAGAGAAAGAAAGGGTCTAGGAGAATTTTCTTTCCTTGGTATTCTTACAGATCAACATATTACATATCTATCAAGTTGTTGGACATATATATTTTTACCTTCTTTTCAACAAAAGAAGTTATTAAACATATTTTTACCTCCTTTTCAAAAATAGAAGTTATTAAACATATGTTTATCTCCTTTTCAAAAAAAAAAGTTACTCCCTCCGTCCCAAAATTCTTGTCTTAGATTTGCCTAGATACGGATGTATCTAATATTAAAACGTGACTTGATACATCCGTATTTAGACAAATCTAAGACAAGAATTTTTGGATTTTAAAAAAAGAAGGTATTTCCTCCGTCCCAAAATTCATGTCTTAGATTTGACTAGATACAGATGTATCTAATACTAAAACGTGACTTGATACACCGTATTTAGACAAATCTAACACAAGAATTTTGGGACGGAGGGAGTATTAAACATATTTTTACCTCCTTTTCAAAAAAGGAAGTTATTAAACATATTTGTCCTCTCTTATACGAATCTTTAACTTTCAAGCCTATAAATATTGCGTAATCTCTCTGGCATAACAGTACTTGCTCCATATCAAAACTAACTAGAGAAAGAACAGAAAAGAGAGAGTATACTTGATACTTCGGCCAAGGGCCAACACCATCGATTATGGGTGCGAGAAATGCTACCATCTGCTTTGTGCTGATCCTTGTGTTATTCGCGAATCATGGTTCTGCAGGTTTGTGCTCTTCTCTTTGTCTCATTCGGTTCAGACGGATGATAATCGGCAAATAATTCATGAAGAAACCGCATCAATTCTATTCTTCCGACTATTATGATTTTTTTTCTCTTCGACTATAAGTTCTTCATGGATATAAACACGCATGTTAATTCGTTGCAGAAAAAAAGTGCTGGGGAAATGCCTCTGGAAGTCCACTCTGTGTAGGCTTCCTGTGCAAGGCAACATGCTTGATTGGAGGCAAAATGTTTAACGCCGACGTGAAGGAACACATGTGTAGAGGGCCAGCATGGAGCAGCGAATGCTACTGCTATTTCTGCGACAAATAGTTTGTTAGCGCGGAGCTGAAGATTGCCTCATTATTACAAAATGGTCAAAGAAACCAGAGACAATAGTTCGTGATTTCTTGGTTTAGATACATCCGTTGTTAACCTCATTGTTCTCGTTGTCAACCTCATTGTTCGATGATGTTATGATGATGCGAATTTTATAAACAAGTGCAGTATTATCCCGGCAAAAGATGTCCATTGATTTCTAATCGTAAAAGTATATGATGTGCTAATCGTCTCAGGTGGTCTAAACAATCGGCCATGCCGGTCCAACGATTCCGTGTTACAGTACAATTGTGGTGTCATTCTTTCATGGCGCTTGGGGTCCTTGTTGTCAGAATCACAATACGGTCCTCTTTTGAGTTGGACTATAACCTACTCGTACATCATGTGGTTTCACTTAAACTGCGTTTCATTTGAAATCCATGGTGTTCTGCTGCAAGGTTAGCTAGGCTGACTCCCATTTCGTGCCAGGCTAGATGAGAACGGATTGCAACATTCTTTTTTGCCACATGTCGGGCTTTCATTGGTCCGTAGACCCGTGCTGATGCAGCTCTAGCGCTGACTGCGTTTGGGCGCAACAGCTTGCAGAAAGAAAGGGTCAAGGAGATTTTTCTCCTTCGTATTCTGACGTACCAACATATTGCATGTTTATCATGTTATTAATTTTTACCTTCTTTTTGGAAAAAGAAATTAGTAAACACATTTGTCCTCTCCTCTTATAGGAGTCTTTAATAACTTCCAAATCTACAAATATTGCATCCCGGCAAAAAGAAATAAAGAGTATAAATATTGCATCCCGGCAAAAAGAAATAAAGAGTATAAATATTGCAGATCCTCTATGGCATAAGAGTACTTGCTCCGGACGAGACTTGCCTGAGCCCCAAGCGTGTGCCCATCCGTGCTCCTGCGTACGTGGCTTGATTTGATTGGAACAAAATAAGATTCAGGCCCATCCCATTCAAATCGGGGGGGGGGGGATTAGAAAGGAAAAAGGAAAAAAGACAGGCATATGATGAAGTGGAACCACGGATGGGAGCATGGGGAGGGAGCAGGCAAGCCGGATCCACTTGCTCCATATAGCAAACCAAGTAGAGGAAGAAAAGGAAAGTATACTTGATGCTTCGCCAAACACCACCGACCATGTGTGCGAGAAACTTTGCTATGTGCTTTGTGCTGATACTTGCGTTGTTTGCGAATCATGGTTCCGCAGGTTTGAGGTCCTCTCTTTGTCTCACTGTATTCGGATCGATGATAATTGGCAACAATTCTCTTCTTCTGGCTATTGTGATTTTTCATGTTTTCTCTTCGGATATAGATTCTTCACGGATATAAGCATGCGTGTAATTGGTTGCATAACATAAGTGCTGGGAAAGGACCACTGGTGCTCCGCTCTGTGTAGGCTTTCTGTGCAAGGCGACATGCTTGATTGGAGGCAAAATGTTTTACGCCGTCGTGAAGGAACACAAGTGTGTAGGGCCAGCATTGAGCAGCTACTGCTACTATTTCTGCGACAAATAGTTCATGGTCAAGGAAAGTACCTCTGGTGTTCCCGATTTACTGGTTTAGCATATAAAAGGGGATGAATAGTTTCTTCTAGTTGTCAACCTTGTTCAACAATGTTGTAATGATGTGAATTTTATAAACAAATGAAATATTACCCCAACAAAAGATGTCCATTGATTTCTGATCGTAAATGCATATGATATGCCAATCGTCTCAGGAGGTCTAAACAATCGGCCAAACCGGTCCCAGGCAACGGCAGTACCGCCCGCAACCTTTGATATGTATCAGGGAGCGGTACAACCGCTTCGCGTCTGCGGGCAGTTATATAGGGTTGGGGTCGGAGGGGTTTTCTTTTCCCCTTATCCCCTTTCTTCCCCCATCTCCTGCCCTAGCCGCCGGTCGCTATTACCCCTGCCCTGTAGTGCTCGTCGCGCTCCGGATCCGTGGGCACTTCGTACATCCGCTCCGTGGAGGCCCCCTCCTTCCCGATCTCTTCCCATGGATGCCGGTAATGCCCTGTTTTCTTCTCTCTAGGGATTCCTTCCCTTCTTCTAGGGCAATGCTTGACATTCCGCGTTTATTGTTCAAACTATTGGGTGGAAGAGATCTATATGCCTCCTGCGTTGTTTGCATTGTCTTAGAAGTTAGAATATTGTAGTTTGATTCGGATCTCGTGGGTAGTCCTTCTACTTGTGGTAGTGCTGATCTCCCAGCGGTTCTACCGCCTCCAGGGGCGGAACAACCACTTGAACGGTACTACCGGTTGTAGAACCGGTACAACCGGGATGTGTGAACCACACAACACTATTCTATCTTCTTTGTTTTGCAAACAATCTATTCCTCTGCTCGTGTGTGCAATCCTCTCATCTTGGCTGGGTTTCTTCTGTTCTTCCTGTTTGTGTGTGTGCAGGAGGCTCTGGTTCTCGCTCTGCTCCTCGTAGCAAGACCAAGAAGAGGGCTCGGAGAAGCAAGGGTCCGGTAGAGGCTGATGATGCAGACAAAGTTGTGATTCCCACCAAGCCTACTCGACGTGAGAAGTCGGCCGCTGCCAAGCAACGAGTGGTCATGCCTCTACACAGATGGATAGCCAAAGATTGGGAAGCCTTCCGAACTTCGAATCCTTACTTGGTTCCGGTTGCACCCTGTTGGACCAATGTTTAGTACCGGAATGAGATGCAAGTAAGGATTGTTCATGAGCTGTTTGAACACAACAAGAACCGGTTTGCCAAGCAGTGGACCATTGATCTTGATCACTAGAGGAGCAACTTGGAGTACTTTGGGGAGGCCTTGGCTCTTTGTGAAGAGTTTGACTTGATCAAGCTCATGTCTGTCCACTGTGACTTTGACGTTCAACTTGTCCATCAGTTTTATGCCACTGTTCATTTTGGGGAGGATGACGCTCACACTCCCTCATTCATGTGTCATGATGAGTTCTTTCAGATTCCCTGGAGGGCTTTTCTGCAATGCCATTGGATATGAGGATACCGGTCTCGAAGGGAATGGTGGGATTCGTCCTCACGACCATCCCCATTCTATGCCTAAGGAAAACCTTGCTCCTCTATACATTCGAGGACGAGGCATTATTGGAGAATCCAAGGATCTTTAGAAGGTCTATGTTGTCTACTACACAACCTTCTCCTTGTAGACGTTGTTGGGCCTCCAAGTGCAGAGGTTTGTAGGACAGTAGCAAATTTCCCTCAAGTGGATGACCTAAGGTTTATCAATCCGTGGGAGGTGTAGGATGAAGATGGTCTCTCTCAAACAACCCTGCAACCAAATAACAAAGAGTCTCTTGTGTCCCCAACACACCCAATACAATGGTAAATTGTATAGGTGCACTAGTTCGGCGAAGAGATGGTGATACAAGTGCAATATGGATGGTAGATATAGTTTTTTGTAATATGAAAATATAAAAACAGCAAGGTAACTAATGATAAAAGTGAGCACAAACGATATTGCAATGCTAGGAAACAAGGCCTAGGGTTCATACTTTCACTAGTGCAACTTCTCTCAACAATAATAACATAATTGTATCATATAACTATCCCTCAACATGCAACGAAGAGTCACTCCAAAGTCACTGATAGCGGAGAACAAACGAAGAGATTATTGTAGGGTACGAAACCACCTCAAAGTTATCCTTTCTGATCGATCTATTCAAGAGTCCGTACTAAAATAACATGAAGCTATTCTTTCCATTCAATCTATCATAGAGTTCATACTAGAATAACACCTTAAGACACAAATCAACTAAAACCCTAATGTCACCTAGATACTCAAATGTCACCTCAAGTATCCTTGGGTATGATTATACGATATGCATCACACAATCTCAGACTCATCTATTCAACCAACACAAAGAACTTCAACGAGTGCCCCAAAGTTTCTACCAGAGAGTCAAGACGAAAACGTGTGCCAACCCCTATGCATAAGTTCACAAGGTCACAGAACCCACAAGTTGATCACCAAAACATACATCAAGTAGATCATGTGAATATCCCATTGTCACCACAGACAAGCACATGCAAGACATACATCAAGTGTTCTCAAATCCTTAAAGACTCAATCCGATAAGATAACTTCAAAGGGAAAACTCAATCCATCACAAGAGAGTAGAGGGGGAGAAACATCATAAGATCCAACTATAATAGCAAAGCTCGCGATACATCAAGATCATGCCAAATCAAGAACACGAGAGAGAGAGAGAGAGATCAAACACATAGCTACTGGTACATACCCTCAGCCCCGAGGCTGAACTACTCCCTCCTCGTCATGGAGAGCGCCGGGATGATGAAGATGGCCACGGTGAAGGATCCCCCCCGGTGAGTCTTGAACAGGTCCCGTTGGTTTTGGTGGCTCAGAGGCTTGCGGCGGAACTCCCGATCTAGGTTATTTTCGGAGGTTTCTATATTTATAGGAATTTTTGGCGTAGGTCTCACGTCAGGGGAGGGGGGGGGGGTCTCCAAGTCGTCCACGAGATAGGGGGGCGTGCCCAAGGGGTGGGCGCGCCCCCCACCCTCGTGGGCAGCCCGGAACTCTTCTGGCCCAACTCTTTCACTCCAGGGGCTTCTTTTGGTCCATAAAAAATCATCAAAAATTGGCACGTAAATTGGACTCTGTTTGGTATTCATTTTCTGTAGAACTCAAAAACAAGGAAAAAACAAAAACTGGCACTGGGCTCTAGGTTAATTAGTTAGTCCCAAAAATCATATAAAACATCATATAAATGCATATAAAACATCCTAGATGGATAATATAATAGCACGGAACAATCAAAAGTTATACATACATTGGAAACGTATCAAGCATCCCCAAGCTTAATTCCTGCTCGTCCTCGAGTAGGTAAATGATAAAAACAGAATTTTTGATGTGAAATGCTACCTAATATATTTCTCAATGTAATCTTCTTTATTGTGGCATGAATGTTCAGATCCGAAAGATTCAAGACAAAAGTTTAATATTGACATAAAAATAATAATACTTCAAGCATACTAACAAAGTAATTATGTCTTCTCAAAATAACATGGCCAAAAAAAGTTATCCCTACAAAATCATATAGTCTGGCTATGCTCTATCTTCATCACACAAAATATTTAAATCATGCACAACCCCGGTTTCAGCCAAGCAATTGTTTCATACCTTAGTATTCTCAAACCTTTTCAACTTTCCCGCAATACATGAGCGTGAGCCATGGACATAGCACTATAGGCGGAATAGAATATGGTGGTTGTGGAGAAGACAAAAAGGAGGAAGATAGTCTCACATCAACTAGGCGTATCAACGGGCTATGGAGATGCCCATCAATAGATATCAATGTGAGTGAGTAGGGATTGCCATGCAACGGATGCACTAGAGCTATAAGTGCATGAGAGCTCAGAAAGAAACTAAGTGGGTGTGCATCCAACTTGCTTGCTCACGAAGACCTACGGCACTTTGAGGAAGCCCATCATTGGAATATACAAGCCAAGTTCTATAATGAGAAATTCCCACTAGTATATGAAGGTGACAACATAGGAGACTCTCTATCATGAAGATCATGGTGCTACTTTGAAGCACAAGTGTGGTAAAAGGATAGTAGCATTGCTCCTTCTCTCTTTTTCTCTCATTTTTTTTCTATATTTTTATATTTTTGGGCCTTTTCTCTTTTTTATGGCCTATTTTTTTATCCTCTTTTTTTTTTCGTCCGGAGTCTCATCTCGACTTGTGGGGGAATCATAGTCTCCATCATCCTTTCCTCACTGGGACAATGCTCTAATAATGAAGATCATCACACTTTTATTTACTTACAACTCAAGAATTACAACTCAATACTTAGAACAAAATATGACTCTATATGAACGCCTCCGGCGGTGTGTCGGGATGTGCAATGAATCAAGAGTGGCATGTATGAAAGAACTATGAAGGTGGCAGTGGTCCTATGGATCCTTGGGCAGTGGTTGCCATTCTGGTGCGTTGGTCCTATGGGTCTTAGCACGACGACTTTCCCACTGCCTACTACAACAAGTTTTACCCCGCTCCAGTGAGGGAGGAGCGATGACGGCGGCGCGCCTTGGCTCGCTTCAGTGTTTCTAGTCGTCGCTAGGTGGTTTACAAATCTGAATGTAATTTTTATAATTTCTAGTGCTCATTGTACTTCCATGATCGAAGATGAATAGATCGAAAGTTTCTCTCACATAAAAAAGAGAGTCTCCAAATATCCGTGGACAGTGGGTCAGGCAGTCCTCACATCCCGAATCCCACAAATCAGGACCAAACCTAGGAGGCGTTCAAAAAAAAAGACCAAACCTAGGAGTGATTGGGGGAGTCAAAAACGCCACGGACACGCCATCTCAGCCTTGGACCACATCACAAATACATTTTTTCATCTCGCTCCCTTCCCTCTTTTCTCAATTAGACTAACATTTGGAAAATATGATTGGATTGTCGGTGCCCGCACAGCTCTCCATGGATATGTATGGATGTGTCCACAAACATTTGGTGACGCACGTTTATTAAAAATATGTTTTTTACGGGGTTAATAAAAATATGTTGAGCATAGGAGAAACCATCTTCAAATTTAAGATGCAGAAGTGAGGATCATACCTGCGCTAGCTAGTACAGCAACCTATGTGCCGCTAGCCAGTAAGATTCCAGGTCTTCTCAGGTGCGCTTAATAGATTTTCTTTTCTTTTTACATTTTCTTGCTTTTCATTTTTTCATGATCATTTCTATATTCTGTTTTGTTTTATTTCTTCCTTTTTATTTTCTTCTCTTTTCCTGAATACTTTCTAAGAATATATGAACATTTTTTTTTGAAATCACGAATATATTTCATTCACAAAATTTAAAAAGTATCCATCAAATTCAAAAAATATTCATCAATTTTAATTAATAAACTGTTCATAAAATTCAAATAAACTTCATCAAATTTTAAAATTATCTATCATATTAAAAATGTTCATGAGTTAAAAACATATTCATGGTATTCAAAAATGTTCTTCAAATTTAAAAAAATCATGAAAATTATTTGAGTCCAAATTCAGGACTTTTTTAAAATTCTAAACTTTTCTAAAGAAGAAAAAACAGCAAAGTAAGACAAATAACAAAGTGAAAAAAAAAACAGTGGAGCTCAGCCCCACACCTGGGCCGGCCGAAGTTTGCACGTGGGGGACAAGTGAGTGTGTGTCTACATCGTAGAATAGGAGCCCCCCGCCTTAGAGCATCTCCAACAGATTCCATATGTGTAAAACCTATACTTTGGGGGGAATTTGGGGGGAAAAGAGCTTCCAACAGATCCCGTAAATGTGGAATAAATTTAGAGGATCGTGTAAACTTGGCCCAAACTTTCCTCTGGTCTAGGGGCAGTTTTCCTTCTTGTAAGCTCTTGGTGGGCTAGAAACTACTTGCAACTTCCCGACACACCGCCGGCCCGCGAGAATGCAGCCGTTACGCCACTACGTGCCCCGCCCATGCGCAGCCCCGGGTCACCACACCGCCTCTCGCCGACGGCCACCACACTGCCTCCGCCGCCCTCGCCGAAGGCTGACACGCATGTCACTGACTGGCAGGCCCTAGGCCATTATCTAGTTTTATTTAGTGGAAAATAAAATAAAATAAACAGATTTAGAGGAAGAAGTTTATATGATCTGACAAAAGTAGCTCTGAAGAAACTTCCTCTAAAAGTTTACGGAAGTTTTTAAGAGAAAGAAAGGGTCTAGGAGAATTTTCTCTCCTTGGTGTTCTGACAGATCAACATATTGCATATCTATCAAGTTGTTGGACATATATATTTTTACCTCCTTTTCAACAAAAGAAGTTATTAAACATATTTTTACCTCCTTTTCAAAAATAGAAGTTATTAAACATATGTTTATCTCCTTTTCAAAAAAATAAGTTACTCCCTCCGTCCCAAAATTCTTGTCTTAGATTTGCCTAGATACGAATGTATCTAATACGAAAACATAACTTGATACATCCGTATGTAGACAAATTTAGGACAATAATTTTGGGACGGAGAGAGTATTAAACATATTTTTACCTCCTTTTCAAAAAAGGAAGTTATTAAACATATTTGTCCTCTCCTATACGAATCTTTAACTTCCAAGTCTATAAATATTGCATAATCTCTCTGGCATAACAGTACTTGCTCCATATCAAAACTAACTAGAGAAAGAACAGAAAAGAGAGAGTTGGAGGGGGGTTGTACCGAAGCGGGACTCATACTTGATACTTCGCCCAACACCATCGATTATGGGTGCGAGAAATGCTACCATCTGCTTTGTGTTGATCCTTGTGTTATTCGCGAATCATGGTTCTGCAGGTTTGTGCTCTTCTCTTTGTCTCATTCGGTTCAGACGGATGATAATCAGCATATAATTCATGAAGAAACCGCATCAATTCTATTCTTCCGACTATTATGATTTTTTTTCTCTTCGACTATAAGTTCTTCATGGATATAAACACACATGTTAATTCGTTGCAGAAAAAAAGTGCTGGGAAAATACCTCTGGGAGTCCACTCTGTGTAGGCTTCCTGTGCAAGGCAACATGCTTGATTGGAGGCAAAATGTTTAACGCCGACGTAAAGGAGCACAAGTGTATAGGGCCAGCATTGAGCAGCGAATGCTACTGCTATTTCTGTGACAAATAGTTTGTTAGAGTGGAGCTGAAGATTGCCTCGTTATTACAAATGGTCAAAGAAACCAGAGCCATTAGTTCGTGATTTCTTGGTTTAGCATATAAAGGGGATGAATAATTTATTCTTGTTGTCAACCTCATTGTTCGATGATGTTATGATGACGTGAATTTTATAAACAAGCGCAGTTTTATCCCGACAGAAGATGTCCATTGGTTTGTAATCGTAAAAGTATAATGACGTGCTAATCGTCTCACGTGGTCTAAACAATCGGCCATGCCGGTCCCTTGTTAGCACTCATCTGAACGATTCCGTGTTACAATTGTGGTGTCATTCTTTCATGGCGCTCGGGGACTGATGCAGCTCTAGCGCTGACTCCGTTTGGGCGCAACAGCTTGCAGAAAGAAAGGGTCAAGGAGATTTTTCTCCTTCGTATTCTGACGTACCAAAATATTGCATGTTTATCATGTTATTAATTTTTACCTTCTTTTTGGAAAAAGACTATTAAGCACATTTGTCCTCTCCTCTTATAGGAATCTTTATAATAACTTCCAAATCTATAAATATTTTGCATCCCAGCAAAAAAAAAAGTATAAATATTGCAGATCCTCTATGGCATAACAGTACTTGCTCCATATAGCAAACCAAGTAGAGGAAGAAAAGAAAAACATACTTGATACTTCCCAACACCACCGACCATGGGTGCGAGAAATGCTGCTATGTGTTTTGTGCTGATACTTGTGGTGTTTGCAAATCATGGTTCCGCAGGTTTGAGCTCCTCTCTTTGTCTCATTGTGTTTGGATTGATGATAATTGGCAACAATTCTCTTCTTCTGGGTTTTGTGATTTTTCATGTTTTCTCTTCGAATATAGATTCTTCACAGATATAAACATGCGTGTAATTGGTTGCAGAACATAAGTGCTGGGAAAGGACCACTGGTGCTCCGCTCTGTGTAGGCTTTCTGTGCAAGGCGGCATGCTTGATTGTAGGCAAAACATTTAACGCCATCGTGAAGGAACACAAGTGTGTAGGGCCAGCATTGAGCAGCTACTGCTACTGCTATTTCTGCGACAAATAGTTCATGGTCAAGGAAAGTACCTCTGGTGTTGCTGATTTATTGGTTTAGCATATAGAAGGGGATGAATAATTTCTTCTAGTTGTCAACCTTGTTCAGCAATGTTGTAATGATGTGGATTTTATAAACAAATGCAATATTACCCCAACAAAAGATGTCCATTGATTTCTGATCGTAAATGTATATGATATGCCAATCGTCGCAGGAGGTCTAAATAATCGGCCAGACCGGTCCCTTGTTAGCACTGATACGAAATGATTCCCTGTTAGAATTGTGGTGTCATTCTTTTACGGGGCTCAGGGTCCTAGCTGCCAGACTCAGAACACTATCCTCATTTGAGTTTGAACTATCACCTACTCGTAAACCGTGGTGCTTCACTTAAGTTTTATTGCATTTTGAAATCCATATCTAGAAAATAAATAGATTCATAGCACAATTGTTGAAAACAAAACAATGTCTGGGTATAATATGGTTGTGTGCATCAACTGATGCAGAGGCCGGGGGTAATCCTCCTTTTTGGAGGAAAAACAATGTCCAAGACAAGGGACTCTTTGCGGGCCAGAAGTTTATTTCAAACATCGAGGAAATATAGGGGCAAGATTTTCAAGATGGAGTTGTTGTTTTCTAAACTGTTGTTTGCCATGCATTCATTTGGTGTGATATTTGTTTGTAGTTTTGTAATCTTGTATATTTTTCATGCATTTATTTGGTGCGTTATTTTGTTTGTGGTGTTGTAATCTTTTGTTTGTCATGCATTTATTGTTATGATACTTTGTTTCCAGGTTTTTAATCCTTTGTTTGCCATGCATTTATTTGGTGCGATATTTGTTTCCAGATTTGTAATATTTCATTTACCATGCATTTATTCTTTGTGATATCTTGTTTCCAATTTTGTGATGTTTTATTTGGCATGCATTTTTTGGTGTGATATTTTGGTTGTAGTTTGTAACGGTAGGCGACGGTGTAATGTACTGGGGGTGGCCCGTCAACGGGTCAGCTGAAGGGCCCGTGAGACTAGGAAGCCCGACTTTCGGATACTCGCCATCTTGGCGTACAAGTCAAGGCCCCCTTGACCGACTTGGAGGTGGGGTCCATTAGGAAACTTGTAAACCCTAGCTCTTGTTCCACTTCATAAGGTGATGCTAGGGATAGATCAACGACATCTGATTCTTAGTCGACACCTCAGTAGCCATTACCATATTCCATCTGTAAGCCCCTCACACGTGGCATTTCCATCATTAATAAAAAGCACAACAGGATCAGGGTATTACCTCGACCATGAGGTCCCAAACATGGGTAAAAACATGTCATCACTGGTCTTGCCATCTTCTCCTTGATGAGCTGGTCATTAAACTGGCACTCCCTAGTGGAGTGAGATGCCTTGTAGATACCGTCGCTACGATATTTGTGACCACTCATAATCCCCTCATAAGTGTGGGTTGACCGCCTGGGCTTAATGTCCCACTTTTGCTTTTTCATGCCAGCCTGGCCAACCTCATTGGCTGCTGCTACAAGCTCGGAGTCTTGCACCTCCTTCCTCTTTCGATCCTTGTTGCAATTTTTGTTTCTTCCTCTGGATCTCTCACCATTGACGGGCTTCGGGTCCTCTAGGACTGGCATGGGTTGATGGCCTACTCGCGTGGTTTCTTCACCGATGACATAGTCATTGGTGACCTTCATTAGTGTCGCCATTGAGGTCGCCCTGTTGTCACCCCGTTTCTTTCCAAGCTTGTGGTGGAGGAAAGGATCTTGTGCATAGCCGATGAAGGCCTCTATTGTTGTCTCGTCGGAGATGTTTGTGGGAGTGTGAAGGAAATATGCCCTAGAGGCAATAATAAAGTTATTATTTATTTCCTTATTTCATGATAAATGTTTATTATTCATGCTAGAATTGTATTAACCGGAAACATAATACATGTGTGAATACATAGACAAACATAGTGTCACTAGTATGCCTCTACTTAACTAGCTCGTTAATCAAAGATGGTTAAGTTTCCTAACCATAGACATGAGTTGTCATTTGATTAACGGGATCACATCATTACGAGAATGATGTGATTGACTTGACCCATTCCGTTAGCTTAGCACTTGATCGTTTAGTATGTTGCTATTGCTTTCTTCATGACTTATACATGTTCCTATAACTATGAGATTATGCAACTCCCGTTTACCGGAGTAACACTTTGTGTTCTACCAAACGTCACAACGTAACTGGGTGATTATAAAGGTGCTCTACAGGTGTCTCCGAAGGTACTTGTTGGGTTGGCGTATTTCGAGATTAGGATTTGTCACTCCGATTGTCGGAGAGGTATCTCTGGGCCCACTCGGTAATGCACATCACTATAAGCCTTGCAAGCAATGTAGCTAATGAGTTAGTTACGAGATGATGCATTACATAACGAGTAAAGAGACTTGCCGATAACGAGATTGAACTAGGTATTGAGATACCGACGATCGAATCTCGGGCAAGTAACATACCGATGACAAAGGGAACAACGTATGTTGTTATGCGGTTTGACCGATAAAGATCTTCATAGAATATGTAGGAGCCAATATGAGCATCCAGGTTCCGCTATTGGTTATTGACCGGAGATGTGTCTCGGTCATGTCTACATAGTTCTCGAACCCGTAGGGTCTGCACACTTAAAGTAAGATGACAGTTATATTATGAGTTTATGTGTTTTGATGTACCGAAGGTTGTAGGGAGTCCCGGATGTGATCACGTACATGACGCGGAGTCTCGAAATGGTCGAGACATGAAGATCGATATATTGGACGACTATATTTGGACACCGGAAAGGTTCCGGGTGAGATTGGGACAATACCGGAGCTCCGGGAGGTTATTGGAACCCCCTGGGAGGTATATGGGCCTTATTGGGCCTTAGTGGAAAGGAGGGGAAAGGAGCAAGGGAGGGGGCGCGCCCCCCAAGCCCAATCCGAATTGGGAGGGGGCCCGGCCTATCACACCCAATATGCGATACTATCCTAAAGAGACTCGAAGGTCCCACCAAGGATAGGACCGCATATTGATACGCTTTTGCAAGGTGGATATCATTACATCAACATTACATAATAGATGGGGATACATACAAGAGGCATACAATTCCACATGAATACAACATCACAATACATAAGAGCAACATCCGACTACGGATGAAACACAAACAGGAACTCAAACGACATCCACCCTGCTATCCCAGGCTGCCGACCTGGAACCTATCCCCTGATCGAAGAAGAAGCAGAAGAAGGACGCCAAAAAAAGTAACATCGCTCTAGCGTAAAGATCATCGCATAACCTGTACCTACAACTGTTGTTGTAGTAATCTGTGAGCCAAGAGGACTCAGCAATCTCATTACCATGGGTATCAAGACTAGCAAAGCTTAAAGGGTAAGGAAAGGATAAGTGGTGAGGTTGCAGCAGCGACTAAGCATATATGGTGGCTAACATACGCAAATAAGAGCGAGAAGAGAAGCAACAGAACGGTCGTGAAGCTAGCAATGATCAAGAAGTGATCCTGAACTCCCATTTACGTTTATACATAACCCAAAACCGTTTTCACTTCCCGGTCTTCGCCGAAAAGAGACCATCACGGCTACACACACGGTTGATGCATTTTAATTCGTTTCTGGTGTCAAGTTATCTACAAACGGACATTAACAAATTCCCATCTGCCACATAATCGCGGGCACGGCTCTCGAAAGTTTATACCCTGCAGGGGTGTCCCAACTTAGCTCATCACAAGCTCTCATGGTCAACGAAGGATATTCCTTCTCCCAGGAAGACCCGATCAGTCTTGGAATCCCGGTTTACAAGACTTTTCGACAATGGTAAAACAAGACCAGCAAAGCCGCCCGAATGTGCTGACAAATCCTGATAGGAGCTGCACATATCTCGTTCTCAGGGCACACCGGATTGTCCAAACTTCCGGTAGGCCAGCCCAGAGTTGCTTCGGTACACCGCGGTCGACGAGTTGGACCAACACTCACGACGAGCATTGGCACTGGGGGGGGGGGGTAAATAAAGATGACCCTCGGGCTCGGGAAACCCAAGGAAAAAAGGCTTAGGTAGGCAAATGGTAAAACCAAGGTTGGGCCTTGCTGAGGAGTTTTATTCAAAGCGAACTGTCAAGGGGGTCCCATAAATCACCCAACTGCGTAAGGAACGCAAAATCAAGGAATATAACACCGGTATGACGGAAACTAGGGCGGCAAGAGTGGAACAAAACACCAGGCATAAGGCCGAGTCTTCCACCCCTTTACCAAGTATATAGATGCATTAATTAAATAAGAGATATTGTGATATTCCAACATACTCCTGTCCACCATGGAACAATCTTCAACTTCACCTGCAACTAACAACGCTATAAGAGGAGCTGAGCAAAGCGGTAACATAGCCAAGCAACGGTTTGCTAGGAAGGGTGAAAAGGTTAGAGGCTGACATGGCAGTTTGGGAAGCTTGATGAACAAGTGATAGGTAGCGCAGCATAGCGATAGAACGAAGCAACTAGCATAGCAATGATAGTAGTGAGATCCAAGGTGACGGTCATCTTGTCTGAAATCCCGCTAGGAAGAAGAACGAGTCCATGAAGAAGATGAAGCCACAAAGACGAACCAAGCATAGACGAACGGATCCTCACGATCGCAACGAAACAGGAACTATCGAGAAGAAGCACACAACATGGTAAACACACCACACGTATACATGACATGATGCTCAACCAAGCATGATGCATGACAAAGCTAGATGAGGCTACTCATGGCAAGAGATGATGCAAACAAGTGCAAATATCAAAGCAAGTTTAAATGAGGCCGGAAATAACATATAACAAATCCGGTAAGACCTCATATGCAAGTTTCCAAATTGGTCCAGATCTGAATAAACCTTATGTTCAAGTTGTTAAACAGCAAGTTAAGATGCACCAAGATGATCTACACGTGATTCTAGTCAAGTTACATATAAAGTTCATTTAGTTCGGAGCTACGGCCTAGAAGATATGAGCAAAACAAGTTAAACATGGCATTGATGCAAAATGCATACAAAGATCAAGCAAACACTCTCAAAGCAAGGATGCAACATGATAAGATGAAACTACATGCAATTCTAAGCAAGTTTCATATAAACCACACTCAAAACGGAGCAACGGTTCAACACATACACATGAGACAAGTTTAAAGGACAAGTTGTCCAAAACAGCAACTAGGCATCTATCAAGCATCAAAACAATATGCTACAGCATCTCAACATGAAAAAAACAGGCATGGGCATGAAGTACAGCTAAAGCATGACAAAACATGAACACTGAGCCATCTCCATAAATCAATAGAACACGCTCAAAAGGTCATGGCATATTACAAATAATAACAGTTTCAGACTTAGCAGAAATAACACCAGGTTGCAATGTTTAGAGCTATCAAACAACATGTTATAGGAAGCTATCATGGCAAACAAAGGCATGGGATGCTAATACCAAAGACAAAGAACAAAACTCCCTTGCTGAACTTATTCCAAAGATCAACAGAAAAGATGGTAGCATCCATGCAAACATGACAAATGATATGAAAGATTCAGACATGGCAGGAACAACGATAAGTTGGCATGTTGGTGAGCTTGTACCACTCACCACAGAGCAATACATGGCATGACAAGGTGACCAACAGTAATAAGACATATTTATGAAGCTAAGAATGGGAATAGCAAGTTCATAGGGTTCATGGATCACTAGAAAAGCTCATGGCAAAACTGAACTTAATGTTAACAGGCTGACAGCAACATTATTTAGCAATTTGAGAGCAAGATAACAACAAGCTAAAACTGGTTATAAATGCATCCAGAGGCATGGATGGATAGAGCATGACATGTAAAGCAAAAGATCCTTAGTGAACATCTCCAGATTATGCATAGAATGACTTATAGCAGCAGGTTTACACAGCATCATGATATAGCAGATTCAGCGTAGCAAACCAGTAACAGCAAGTAACCTACTTCACGAGCTCGATGCACTTACTACAAGACTCACAAAAATACATGGATTACACCACTGAAATATGGCATGATGTAGATCAAAATTCACGTAGACATCAAGCTCATAGGATGCGCACACAAAATGCAAAGAAAAAGACAAAACAGCAAGTTCTGTTAACAGACAGCAGTTAACATCATATAGCACTTGTGCAACGATGATTAGGGCATCAAGATGAACTCAAACAAGAATGGCACAATGGAACAAAATGAAGAGCATCTCCTGGTGACCATTTTGATATATCATGCACGCAAAACGGAGCAGTATGCATGGAGTTATGACGCGATGAACAGGAGCTAAAAATATAGCAGAAAATGACTTGGACGAAATCGAGGTCAACCTTCGGTCCAGATCTAGGGTTCTTGGCATGGTTCCCGAGGCGGCGGTGCGAGCTCGCCGGAGTCCTCGCCGGAGAGGAGGGAGGCGGTCGGAGTGGACGAAGGGGCCGGATCCGAGGCGCTCCTCGCCGGATCTGGTCGATGGTGGCGAGGAGAGAGGCGGCGGCGCGCCGGCGGAGTGGCGCGCGCAACGGCCGAGGCGGCGCGGCAGCGGCGGTCGAGGCGGCGACGGCGGCCGGCGCTTGGGCGCGGGCGAGGCGGCGGGCGCGGCTGGGCGGCTCGGCGCATGGGGCTCGCCCGGCCGAAGCGGGCCGGGCGAGCTGAGAGGACCCGCGGGACATGTGGCGGCATTTGATAGGCGCGGTGGCGGCGGCGCGGTCTATCCGACCGGACCGGACGTGTCCGGCGGCGGAGAGGGAGCGGGGCTAGGGTTTTGGACCAGGATTTGGAGGAGGGGTGCACGAATTTATAGGTAGAGGGAGCTAGGAGATTCCAAATGGAGTGTAGTTTTTGCCCACACGATCGTGATCGAACAACCGAGAGGATGGAGGGGGTTTGGATGGGTTATTAGGCCGTTTTGGAGGGGTGTTGGGCTGCACACAAAAGAGGGCTTTACGGTTACCCAGTTAACCGTTGGAGTATCAGACGACCTGCAAATGGCACGAAACTTGACAGGCGGTCTACCGGTGGTGTACCAAGGCCGCCTGGAAAACCTCGGTCCATTTCGAGAAAGTTTAACACCCGCTCGCGAAAAGAGACAAGATGGGGACGCCGGAGGACATAGGAGTGTCGGATTGCAAAACGAACAATGGGGGGAATGCTCGGATGCATGAATCGAACATGTATGCAAAATGAGATGCACATGATGACATGGCAAAGTGCGACACGCAAGCAAACAACGACGAATAGCTGGAAGACACCTGGCGCATCGAAACCCGGGCATTACAACTCTCCTCCACTAACAAGAGATCTCGTCCCGAGATCTTAGGAACGAGACGGAAGAGAAAGAGGAAGAGGTGAAGTAAGAACACAAGAGAAAAGGTGAACAAAGACGAGAGCACTCGGGTAGAAAGAGAAAAGGCGAATATGACGAGAATCAAATTCTCATGGAAACAAGATAGACTCTGAAACCACTCCGGTTAGACAAGGCAGAAAAGAATAAGCACGATAGAATTTGGACAGCACTCCGGCTGAAAATGGAAGGAATAGAACATGAACTCCACAATATGGGATGGCACTTAACGAGATGACCAAAGCAATGCCTCCGGAAGAATTGAAATAGTGGAATGAAAAGAACGTATGAGAGAACAACAACTTCCACCACGAATGAATTCGATAGCCTCCTTGGAAGACGCGAGAAGGAAAGATACTTGAACTCCTCCAACAAAATCTCGATGAACTCTTGAAGGATGAATTAAATCATGAAGAACCACGAGGAAGAACTCCGATGGCAAAAGGATGATGGGATAGAATGAAGGATGAAAGAATAAGATTAAAGCTTGTGATGATTTAGATGGGGGTTCCGACGAAATGGCCGAGGAAATTTGAACTCCGGAAAAGAAAAGATGAAAACACTTGGAACTAGAATTTATTCACCAAGAACAAACTCCGAAGAAAAAGGATTAATCACTTTGAGGAAATAATAATAAGATTTATTGTATGCTTAACCTTCATCAAATTAAATTGATGGCAAGCAATGGATTTTGCATACTACTTATTCTTGTTGGAAAAAGGATTGAGGGGTATATGGCGCAACCTTGAGGAAGGTCTTCAACAAACCACCGGTAGGATTGGAAAGAACGAATGAATTAAAATGATAATCAAGGAAAAATAATCTTGAACGAACCACCGTAAGAATTCAAAAATGACTGATGAAAGAGAATGAATCACCGGGAAGAATTAGAAGAACCAATATGCTCGAGGGGATTTAGATGCAAAAGAACAAAGAGATCATGAGCTGATTATAGAACACTTGAATGAAGCACCGGAATAATTGGATAATGGTAGTTGAAATGTGAGGATGAAGAATTCTTCTGGAACAATGGCCTCCGGTGAAAAGAAACGGGAAAACAACTCCTGACATACTCCGGATGGTAAGAAAAGGAATCTTTGACAAATGGAATAATTCGAGAGGATAACATGAAGCTATAACCATGAATCTTCGAGAGAATAGACAAGATTTAGAGGAAAAACTCTTCTTCGGTCTTCAAATGACGACGGAAAACACCACCAAAATTACTGAGATACTCCAGGAGAATGAAAGAGAGGAAGGGTTGAACCAAAGATGAAAAGAGTTTGAAAGCGATCTTGGAGATGGCATCTGACTGATGAAATTCATTCTTACGTCAAACTCGAAAGGAATTAGGAATGGCTCCGGAATAATTAGAAGAGTCAGGTAAGATCCTGGGAAAAGACCTATGGGTTAGGGCCCACTGAAGAGAAAAACACCGTTGGAAAAGCATTGTTGAACAGATAGATGAAGCACCGGAACAATTGAAATATTTGAATGAGGTGACAACCTCGAATTAATTCACACACAGACGAATCTCCTGAGATGTCTTCCGAACTCCGAAATGATTGAATGGCGAGAGGCAAACGAGCAAGGAGAACACTTGATCCAAGGAAAAGAATATGATCAACCCGAAAAACTTGAATTGAATCCACCGGAAAACAGATGAAGAATGTCAAACGAGACGAGAATTCCCCGGTTGAAATAATTGAGGGAAGACTGCGGAGGCTCCGCCCGAATGAAGTTGATGCTCGAAAGAGACTCAAGCTCCGGGAAGAAGAGGGTGGGAGGGCAGGAAAAAACAAAGGAACATGGAACGAGAAATCAATGAATAACTTGAAGAGTTTAAACAAGTGAGAAAAGAGTGGAAGAGTTGAAATAATTGAGGAAAGAATGCAAAGACTTCGCACGAGTAGGAAGGATACTTGATTACGGGCTCCATCTCCGAGAAGAAAAAGGGATGGGCGGGTGGGAAAAAGAAGACAACTGAGGATTGGACTTGCAAAAACGGAGAGGCTCGAGTAAACTTGACGAGAAATGCACCGGATCAAAAGAGCTGAGAACCAACGATCGAAAAACAAACTGTGTGATTCTAAAGAAAGTTTGAAAGGGAAGAGGAGTAATTCAAGACACCTACGTCAAGATTCCTCACCAGAGCGACGAAGGGGCTGAGGAGTAAAAAGAATTCCTACTCTCCAATATAACTAGACTCTGAAAAGTTTTCTTCTAGACTAGACATCGGCCAAACTACACGATCAAACAAGGGGGCTCCTAGGGTCGGTCGAGGCTCTGATACCAACTTGTCATGCCCAATATGCGATACTATCCTAAAGAGACTCGAAGGTCCCACCAAGGATAGGACTGCATATTGATACGCTTTTGCAAGGTGGATATCATTACATCAACATTACATAATAGATGGGGATACATACAAGAGGCACACAATGCCACAAGAATACAACATCACAATACATAAGAGCAACATCCGACTATGGATGAAACACAAACAGGAACTCAAACGACATCCACCCTGCTATCCCAGGCTGCCGACCTAGAACCTATCCCCTGATCAAAGAAGAAGCAGAAGAAGAACACCAAAACAAGTAACATCGCTCTCGCGTCAAGATCATCACATAACCTGTACCTGCAACTATTGTTGTAGTAATATGCGAGCCACGAGGACTCAGCAATCCCATTACCATGGGTATCAAGACTAGCAAAGCTTAAAGGGTAAGGAAAGGATAAGTGGTGAGGTTGCAGCAACGACTAAGCATATATGGTGGCTAACATATGCAAATAAGAGCGAGAAGAGAAGCAACGGACTGGTCATGAAGCTAGCAATGATCAAGAAGTGATCCTGAACTCCTACTTACGTTCATACATAACCCAAAACCGTGTTCACTTCCCAGACTCCGCCGAAAAGAGACCATCACGGCTACACACACGGTTGATGCATTTTAGTTCGTATCTGGTGTCAAGTTATCTACAACCGGACATTAACAAATTCCCATCTGCCACATAACCGTGGGCACGACTCTCAAAAGTTTATACCATGCAGGGGTGTCCCAACTTAGCCCATCACAAGATATCACGGTCAACGAAGGATATTCCTTCTCCCAAGAAGACCCGATCAGTCTCGGAATCCCGGTTTACAAGACTTTTCGACAATGGTAAAACAAGACCAGCAAAGCCGCCCGAATGTGCCAACAAATCTCGATAGGAGCTGCACATATCTCGTTTGTGGCACACCGGATTGTCCAGACTTCGGTAGGCCAGCCCAGAGTTGCCCACGGTGCCACCCGTGGTCGATGAGTTGGACCAACACTCACAACGAGCATTGGCCCGGGGTGGGGGGGGGTAAATAAAGATGACCCTCGGGCTCCGGAAACCCAAGGGAAAAAGGCTTAGGTAGGCAAATGGTAAAACCAAGGTTGGGCCTTGCTGGAGGGGTTTTATTCAAAGCGAACTGTCAAGGGGGTCCCATAAATCACCCACTCGCGTAAGGAACACAAAATCAAGGAACATAACACCAGTATGAAGGAAACTAGGGCGGCAAGAGTGGAACAAAACACCAGGCATAAGGCCGATTTTTCCACCCCTTTACCAAGTATATAGATGCATTAATTAAATAAGAGATATTGTGATATCCCAACATACTCATGTCCACCATGGAGCAATCTTACACTTCACATGCAACTAACAATGCTATAAGAGGGGATGAGCAAAGCGGTAACATAGCCAAGCAACGGTTTGCTAGGAAGGGTGAAAAGGATAGAGGCTGACATGGCAGTTTGGGAGGCTTGATGAACAAGTGATAGGTAGCGCAGCATAGCGATAGAACGAAGCAACTAGCATAGCAAAGATAGTAGTGAGATCCAAGGTGACGGTTATCTTGCCTGAAATCCCGCTAGGAAGAAGAACGAGTCCATGAAGAAGATGAAGCCACAAAGACGAACCTAGCGTAGACGAACGGATCCTCACGATCGCAACAAAACAGGAACTATCGAGAAAAGCACACAACATGGTAAACACACCACACATATATATGACATGATGCTCAACCAAGCATGATGTATGACAAAGCTAGATGAGGCTTCTCATGGCAATAGATGATGCAAACAAGAGCAAACATCAAAGCAAGTTTAAATGAGGCCAGAAATAACATATAACAAATCCGGTACGACCTCATATGCAAGTTTCGAAATTGATCCAGATCTGAATAAACCTTATGTTCAAGTTGTTAAACAGCAAGTTAAGATGCACCAAGATGATCTACACGCGATTCTAGTCAAGTTACATATAAAGTTTATTAAGTTCGGAGCTACGGCCTAGAAGATATGAGCAAAACAAGTTAAACATGGCATTGATGCAAAATGCATACAAACATCAAAAAAACACTCTCAAAGCAAGGATGCAACATGATAAGATGCAACTACATGCAATTCTAAGCAAGTTTCATATAAAGCACACTCAAAACGGAGCAACGGTTCAACACATACACATGAAACAAGTTTAAAGGACAAGTTATCCAAAACAGCAACTAGGCATCTAGCAAGCATCTAAACAATATGCTACAGCTTCTCAACATGAAAATGAAAGGCATGGGCATGAAGTACAGGTAAATCATGACAAAAGATGAACACTGATGCCATCTCCAGAAATCACTAGAACATGCTCAAAAGGTCATGGCAATATTACAAATAATAACAGTTTCAGACTTAGCTGAAATAACATCAGGTTGCAATGTTTAGAGCTATCAAACAACAAGTTACAGGAAGCTATCATGGCAAACAAAGGCATGGAATGCTAATACCAAAGACAAAGAACAAAACTCCCTTACTGAACTTATTCCAAAGATCAACAAAAAATAAGGTAGCATCCATGCAAACATGACAAATGATATGACAGATTCAGACATGGCAGGAACAACGATAAGTAGGCATGTTGGTGAGATTGTACCACTCACCACAGAGCAATACATGGCATGACAAGGTGACCAACAATAATATGACATATTTATAAAGCCAAGCATGGCAAGAGAAAGTTCATAGGGTTCATGGATCACTACCAAAGCTCATGGCAAAACTAAACTTAATGTTAACAGGCTGACAGCAACATTATTTAGCAATTTGAGAGCAAGATAACATCAAGCTACAGCTGGTTATAAATTCAACCAGGGGTATGGATGGATAGATCATGACATGTATAACAAAACATCCTTAGTGAACATCTCCAGATTATGCATAGAATGACTTGTAGCAGCAGGTTTACACAGCATCATGACATAGCAGATTCAGCCTAGCAAAACAGTAACAACAAGTACCTTAATTCACGAGCTTGATGCACTCACTAAAAGTCTCACAAAAATACATGGATTACACCGCTGTAAAGATGACACGATGTATCTCAAAACTCATATGGACATCAAGCTCATAGGATGCACACACAAAATGCAAAGAAAAAGACAAAACAACAAGTTCTGTTAACAGACAACAGTTAACATCATATAGCACTCTTGCAACAATGATTAGGGCATGAAGATGAACTCAAACAAGCATGGCACAATAGATCAAAATGAAGAGCATCTCCTGGTGAATATTTTGTTAGATCATGCATGCAAAACGGAGCAGTATGCATAGAGTTATGACGTGATGAACCGGAGCTAAAAATATAGCAGAGAATGACTTGGACGAAATCGAGGTCAACCTTCGGTCCCGATCTAGGGTTCTTGGCACGGTTGCCGAGGCGGCAGCGTGAGCTCGCCGGAGAGGAGGGAGGCGGCCGGAGTGGACGAAGGGGCCGGATCTGAGGCGCTCCTCGCCGGATCCGGTCGGAGGCGGCGAGGGAGAGGCCGGGCGGCTCGCCGGCAAAGTGGCGCTGGCGCTTGTGGCGGCGACCGCGTCGGGCGGCGGTCGTGGCGGCGAAGAAGCGCAGCGACGGCGGGCGAGGCGCGCCGGGGCGGGCGGCAGGCCACG
This sequence comes from Aegilops speltoides, assembly GCA_021437245.1. NCBI lineage: Eukaryota > Viridiplantae > Streptophyta > Magnoliopsida > Poales > Poaceae > Aegilops > Aegilops speltoides. Next base: position 359,346,510 of record CM038141.1, on the reverse strand, counting down.
GGCCCGCCCGCCGAAAGGGCCAGCCAGCGGCGGAGAGGACCCAGCAGGACAAGTGGCAGCTTGGGATAAGCGCTGGTGCTTGCGTGGTGGTTCTGTCTCGACGGACGGACGTGTCCGGCGGCGGAGAGGGAGCGGAGCTAAGGTTTTGGACCCGGATTTGGAGGAGGGGTGCACGAATTTATAGGTAGAGGGAGCTAGGAGACTCCAAATGGAGTGTAGTTTTCGCCCACACTATCGTGATCGAATGACCGAGAGGGTGGAGGAGGTTTGGATGGGTTATTGTGCTGTTTTCGAGGGGTGTTGGGTTGCACACAAAAGAGGGCTTTACGGTTACCCGGTTAACCGTTGGAGTATCAAGCGACCTCCAAATGGCACGAAACTTGACAGGCGGTCTACCGGTGGTGTACCAAGGACGCTTGGCAAACCTCAGTCCATTTCGAGAAAGTTTAACACCCGCTCACGAAAAGAGACAAGATGGGGACGCCGGAGGACATAGGAGTGTCGTATTGCAAAACGGAAAACGGGGGAAATGCTCGGATGCATGAATCGAACACGTATGCAAAATGAGATGCACATGATGACATGGCAAAGTGCGACACGCAAGCAAATGACATGGCAACAACGACGAATAGCTGGAAGACACCTGGCGCATCAAATCTGTGGCGTTACACGGCCCCCCTTTCCTTCCTCCCTCCTTCCTCTTCCTTCCCTCTCCCTCTCCTAATAGGAAAGGGGTGAGTCCTACTACCGGTGGGAGTTGGACTCCCCCCTAGGGGGCGCCGCCCCCCTTGTCCGGCCCCCTCCTCCACTACTTTATATACGGGGGAAGGAGGCACCCCATAGACACAACAATTGATCATTGATCTCTTAGCCGTGTGCGGTTCCCCCCTCCATCATAGTCCTCCTCGATAATATCGTAGCGGTGCTTAGGCGAAGCCCTGCGTTGGTACAACATCATCATCATCACCACGCCGTCGTGCTGACGGAACTCTCCCTTGACACTCGGCTGGATCGGAGTTCGAGGGGCGTCATCAAGCTAAACGTGTGCAAGAACTCGGAGGTGTCGTGCTTTCGGTGCTTGATCGGTCGGGCCGTGAAGACGTACATCAACCACGTTGTGCTAACGCTTCCGCTTTCGGTCTACGAGGGTACGTGGACACACTCTCCCCTCTCGTTGCTATGCATCATCTTGCATGTGCGTAGGAAATTTTTGAAATTACTGTGTTCCCCAACAGTGGCATCCGAGCCTAGGTTTTATGCGTTGATGTTATATGCACGAGTAGAACACAAGTGAGTTGTGGGCGATCCAAGTCATTGTTGGGGAACGTAGTAATTTCAAAAAAAATTCCTACGCACACGCAAGATCATGGTGATGGCATAGCAACGAGAGGGGAGAGTATTGTCCACGTACCCTCGTAGACCGAAAGCGGAAGCGTTATGATAACACGGTTGATGTAGTCGTACGTCTTCACGATCCGACCGATCCAAGTACCGAACGACGGCACCTCCGAAGTTCAGCACACGCTCAGCTCGATGACGCCTCGAACTCCGATCAAGCCGAGTGTCGAGGAGAGTTCCACAAGACGACGGCGCAGGACGATCTTGATGTACTATCGACGCAGGCTTCGCTTAAGCACCGCCACGATATTATCGAGGTGGATTATGGTGGAGGGGCACCAGACACGCTAAGAGATCCAAGGGATCAATTGTTGTTGTGCCTAGAGGTGCCCCCCCCCTGTGATATAAAGGAGCAAGGGTGAGGGGCGGGCGGCCCAGGAGGGCGCGCCAAGGGGAGTCCTACTCCCACCGGGAGTAGGACTCCCTCCTTCCTTGTTGGAGTAGGAGAAGGGGGAAAGAGGGGGAGAGGAGGAAGGAAAAGGGGGCCGCACCCCTTGTCCAATTCAGACCAGAGGGGGGGCTGCGCGCCTCCTTCCTTTCGCCTCTCTCCTCTATTCCCGTATGGCCCAATAAGGCCCATATACTCCCCGGCGAATTCCCGTAACTCTCCCAGACTCGAAAAATACCCAATCACTCGGAACCTTTCCGAACTCCGAATATAGTCGCCCAATATATCGATCTTTACGTCTTGACCATTTCGAGACTCCTCGTCATGTCCCCGATCTCATCCGGCACTCCGAACTCCTTCGGTACATCAAAACTCATAAACTCATAATATAATTATCATCGAAACCTTAAGCGTGCGGACCCTACGGGTTCGAGAACAATGTAGACATGACCTAGAACTATTCTCGGTCAATAACCAATAGCGGAACTTGGATGCTCATATTGGCTCCCACATATTCTACGAAGCTCTTTATCGGTCAAACCGCATAACAACATACGTTGTTCCCTTTGTCATCGGTATGTTACTTGCCCGATATTCGATCGTTGGTATCCAATACCTAGTTCAATCTCGTTACCGGCAAGTCTCTTTACTCGTTACGTAATGCATCATTTCGTAACTAACTCATTAGCTACATTGCTTGCAACGCTTATAGTGATGTGCATTACCGAGAGGGCCCAGAGATACCTCTCCGACAATCGGAGTGACAAAACCTAATCTCGAAATACGCCAACCCAACATGTACCTTTGGAGACACCTGTAGTGCTCCTTTATAATCACCCAGATACGTTGTGATGTTTGGTAGCACCCAAAGTGTTCCTCCGGTAAACGGGAGTTGCATAATCTCATAGTTACAGGAACATGTATAAGTCATGAAGAAAGCAATAGCAACATACTAAACGATCAAGTGCTAGGCTAACGTAATGGGTCATGTCAATCACATCATTCTCCTAATGATGTGATCCCGTTAATCAAATGACAACTCATGTCTATGGCTAGGAAACTTAACCATCTTTGATTCAACGAGCTAGTCAAGTAGAGGCATACTAGTGACACTATGTTTGTCTATGTATTCACACATGTATTATGTTTCCGGTTAATACAATTCTAGCATGAATAATAAACAATTATCGTGATATAAGGAAATAAATAATAACTTTATTATTGCCTCTAGGGGATATTTCCTTCTGTCTCCCACTTGCACTAGAGTCAATAATCTAGTTCACATCGCCATGTGATTTAACGCCAATATTCATATCTGTATATGATTAACACCCATAGTTCACATCATCATGTGACCAACACCCAAAGGGTTTACTAGAGTCAGTAATCTAGTTCATATCGCTATGTGATTAACACCCAAAGAGTACTAAGGTGTGATCATGTTTTGCTCGTGGAAGAGGCTTAGTCAACGGGTCTGTCACATACAAAGCCGTATGTATTTTGCAAATATTCTATGTCTTCAATGCTCTGCATGGAGATACTCTAGCTTAATTGCTCCCACTTTCAATATGTATCCAGATTGAGACTTAGAGTCATCTGGATCAGTGTAAAAGTTTGCACCGATGTTACTTTTACAACGAACTCTTTATCACCTCCATAATCGAGAAACATCTCCTTAGTTCTCACTAAGGATATTCTTGACCGATGTCTAGTGATCTACTATTAGATCAAAATTGTATTCCTTTGCCAAACTCAGAGCAAGGTATACAATATGTCTGGTTCACAACATAGCATACTTTATAGAACCTATGGCTGAGGCATAGGGAATGACTTTCATTATCTTTTCTATTTTCTGCCGTTGTTGGGATTTGAGTCTTACTCAATTTCACACCTTTGCAACACAGGCAAGAACTCTTTCTTTGACTATTCCATTTTGAACTACTTCAAAATCTTGACAAGGTATGTACTTATTGAAAAACTTATCAAGCGTCTTGATCTATCTCAATAGATTTTGATGCTCAATATGTAAGTAGCTTTACTGAGGTCTTTCTTTTAAAGAACTCCTTTCAAATACTCATTTATGCTTTCCGAAAAATTCTACATCATTTCGATCAACAATATGTTACTCACATATATTTATCGAAAGGCGGTAGTGCTCCCACTCACTTTATTGTAAATACAGCTTCACCGCAAGTTCAGATAAAACTATATTCTTTGATCAACTTATCAAAGCATATATTCCAACTCTGAGATGCTTGCACCAGTCCATAAATGGATCGCTGGAGCTTGCACATTTTGTTAGCACCTTTAGGATTGACAAAACCTTCTGGTTGCATCATATACAACTCTTGTTTAAGAAAACCATTAAGGAATGCAGTTTTGACATCCATTTGCTAGATTTCATAAAATGTGGCAATTGCTAACATGATTCAGACAGACTTAAGCATCGCTACAGTTGAGAAAATCTCATTGTAGTCAACACCTTGAACTTGTCGAAAACCTTTTTTCGACAAGTCGAGCTTTGTAGATAGTAACACTACTATCAGCATCTGTCTTCCTCTTGAAGATCCATTTATTCAATATGGCTTGCCGATCATCGGGCAACTCCACCAAAGTCCACACTTTCTTCTCATACATGGATCCCATCTCAGATTTCATGGCCTCAAGCCATTTCGCAGAATCTGGGCTCATCATCGCTTCCTCATAGTTCGTAGGTTCATCATGGTCTAGTAACATGACTTCCAAAATAGGATTACCATACCACTCTGGTGCGGACTGTACTTTGGAAGACCTACGAGGTTTTGTAGTAACTTGATCTGAAGTTTCATGATCATCATTATTAGCTTCCTCACTAATTGGTGTAGGAATCACTGGAACTCATTTTTGTGATGAACTACTTTCCAATTTGGGAGAAGGTACAAATTACCTTATCAAGCTCTACTTTCCTCCCACTCACTTCTTTCGAGAGAAACTCCTTCTCTAGAAAGGATCCATTCTTAGCAACGAATATCTTGCCTTTGGATCTGTGATAGAAGGTGTACCCAACAATTTCCTTTGGGTATTCTATGAAGACGCACTTCTCCGATTTGGGTTTGAGCTTATCAGGATGAAAACTTTTTCACATAAGCATCGCAGCCCCAAACTTTAAGAAACTACAACTTGGGCTTCTTGCTAAACCACAGTTCATATGGTGTCGTCTCAACGGATTAAGATGGTGCCCTATTAAACGTGCATGCAGCTGTCTCTAATGCATAATCCCAAAACGATAGTGGTAAATCGGTAAGATACATCATAGATTGCACCATATCCAATAAAGTGCGGTTATGACGTTCGGACACACCGTTCTATTGCTGTGGTGTTCTGTGGCATGAGTTTGTGAAACTATTCCACATTATTTTAACTGAAGTCCAAACTCGTAACTCAAATATTCATCTCCAACATCAGATCACAGAAACTTTATTTTCTTGTTATGATGATTTCCACTTCACTATGAAATTCTTTGAACCTTTCAACTATTTCAGACTTATGTTTCATCAAGTAGATATACCCATATCTGCTCAAATCATCTATGAAGGTCAGAAAATAACGATATCCGCCACGAGCCTTAATACTCATTGGTCTGCATACATCAGTATGTATTATTTCCAACAAGTTTGTTGCTCGTTCCTGATGGGGAACGTAGTAATTTCAAAAAAATTCCTACGCACACGCAAGATCATGGTGATGCATAGCAACGAGAGGGGAGAGTGTTGTCTATGTACCCTCGAGACCAAGCGAAGCGCTGACGCAACATAGAGGAAGTAGTCGACGTCCTCCCGATTCAACCGATCCAAGCACCGTTATTCGCACCTCCGAAGTTCTTGACACACGATAACTCGATGACGCACTTCGATCTCCGATCCAGCAGAGGCACGGGGAGTTCCACAAGACGACGGCGCAGGACGATCTTGATGTTCTCTGTCGCAGGCTTCGCCTAAGCACCGCTACAATATGACCGAGGTGTAATATCGTGGAGGGGGGCACCGCACACGGGTAAGGAACGATCAATAATCAACTTGTGTGTTTATGGGGTGCCACCTGCCCCCGTATATAAAGGAGGGAGGGAGGAGGAGGCCGGCCCTCTACTATGGCGCGCCATGGGGAGTCCTACTCCCACCGGAGTAGGATTCCCCTTCCTAGTCCAACTAGGAGTCCTTCCATGTATTAGGAGTAGGAGACAAGGAAGGGAAGAGAGAAGGAAGGAAGGAGGGTGCGGCCTCCCCTAGTCCACCCGGACTAGGCCATAGGGCGCGCGCCTGCCCTAGGCAGCCCTCTCTCTTTCCCACAGGCCCAATAAGGCCCAATACTTCTCCCGACGAATTCCCGTAACTCTCCCAGACTCAAAAATACCCAATCACTTGGAACCTTTCCGAACTCCGAATATAGTCGTCCAATATATCGATCTTTACGCCTCGACCATTTCGAGACTCCTCGTCATGTCCCCGATCTCATCCGGGACTCGAACTCCTTCGGTACATCAAAACTCATAAACTCATAATATAACCGCATCAAAACCTTAAGTGTGCGGACCCTACGGTTCGAGAACAATGTAGACATGACCGAGACACGTCTCCGGTCAATAACTAATAGCGGGACCTGGATGCCCATATTGGTTCCTACATATTCTACGAAGATCTTTATCGGTCAAACCGCATAACAACATACGTTGTTCCCTTTGTCATCGGTATGTTACTTGCCCGAGATTCGATCGTCGGTATCCAATACCTAGTTCAATCTTGTCACCGGCAAGTCTCTTTACTCGTTCTGTAATGCATCATCCCGTAACCAACTCATTGGTCATATTGCTTGCAAGGCTTATAATGATGTGCATTACCGAGAGGGCCCAGAGATACCTCTCCGACAATCGGAGTGACAAAACCTAATCTCGAAATACGCCAACTCAACATGTACCTTTGGAGACACCTGTAGAGCACCTTTATAATCGCCCAGTTACGTTGTGACGTTTGGTAGCACACAAAGTGTTCCTCCGGTAGACGGGAGTTGCATAATCTCATAGTCATAGGAACATGTATAAGTCATGAAGAAAGCAATAGCAACATACTAAACGATCAAGTGCTAAGCTAACGGAATGGGTCAAGTCAATCACATCATTCTCCTAATGATGTGATCCCGTTTAATCAAATGACAACTCTTTTGTCCATGGCTAGGAAACATAACCATCTCTGATAAACGAGCTAGTCAAGTAGAGGCATACTAGTGACACTATGTTTGTCTATGTATTCACACATGTATTATGTTTCCGGTTAATACAATTCTAGCATGAATAATAAACATTTATCATGAAATAAGGAAATAAATAATAACTTTATTATTGCCTCTAGGGCATATTTCCTTCAGTCTCCCACTTGCACTAGAGTCAATAATCTAGTTCACATCGCCATGTGATTTAACACCAATTTTCATATTTGTATATGATTAACACTCATAGTTCACATCATCATGTGATCAACATCCAAAGGGTTTACTAGAGTCAATAATCTAGTTCACATCGCTATGTGATTAACACCCAAAGAGTATTAATGTGTGATCATGTTTTGCTCGTGAGAGAAGCTTAGTCAACGGGCCTGTCACATTCAGAGCCGTATGTATTTTGCAAATATTTTATGTCCACAATGCTCTGCACGGAGCTACTCTAGCTAATTGCTCCCACTTTCAATATGTATCCAGGTTGAGACTTGGAGTCATCTGGATCAGTGTAAAAGTTTGCACTGATGTAACTTTTACAACAAACTCTTTTATCACCTCCATAATCGAGAAACATCTCCTTAGTCCTTACTAAGGATATTCTTGACCAATGTCCGAGGATCTACTCCTAGATCACTATTGTACCCTTGCCAAATTCAGAGCAAGGTATACAATAGGTCCGGTACATAGCATAGCATATTTTATAGAACCTATGGTGAGGCATAGGGAATGACTTTTCATTTTCTTTCTATTTTCTGCTGTGGTTGGGATTTGAGTCTTACTCAATTTCATACCTTTGCAACACAGCAAGAACTCTTTCTTTGACTGCTCCATTTTGAACTATTTCAAAATCTTGCCAAGGTATGTACTCATTGAAAATCTTATCAAGCGTCTTGATCTATCTCAATAGATCTTGATGCTCAATATGTAAGTAGCTTTTAATGAGGTCTTTTCTTTTTAAAGAACTCCTTTAAAACACTCCTTTATGCTTTGCAGAAAAATTCTACATCATTTCTGATCAACAATATGTCACTCACATATACTAATCAGAAAAGCTGTAGTGCTCCGACTCACTTTATTGTAAATACAGGCTTCATCGTAAGTCCATATAAAACTATATGCTTTGATAAACTTATCAAAGCGTATATTCCTACTCCGAGATGCTTGCACCAGTCCATAGATGGATCGATGGAGCTTGCACATTTAGTTAGCACCTTTAGGATTGACAAAACCTTCTGGTTGCATCATATACAACTCTTCTTTAATAAATCCATTAAGGAATGCAGTTTTGACATCCATTTGCCAGATTTCATAAAATGTGGCAATTGCTAACATGATTCAGACAGACTTAAGCATCGATACGAGTGAGAAAATCTCATCGTATTCAACACCTTGAACTTGTTGAAAACCTTCCGCAACAAGTCGAGCTTGGTAGATAGTAATACTACTATCGTTGTCCGCCTTCCTCTTGAAGATCCATTCATTTAACATGGCTTGCCGATCATCGAGCAAGTTAATCAAAGTCCATACTTTGTTCTCATACATGGATCATATCTCGATTTTATGGCCTCGAGCCATTTTATGAATCTGGGCTCATCATCGCTTCCTCATAGTTCGTAGGTTCATCATGGTCTAGTAACATGACTTCCGAACATGATTACTACACCACTGTGCGGATCTTACTCGAAGACCCACGAGGTTCTGTAGTAACTTGATCTCAAGTTTCATGATCAATATCATTAGCTTCCTCACTAATTGGTGTATTTGTCACAGGAACTGATTTCTGTGATGAACTACTTTCCAATAAGGGAGTAGGTACAGTTACCTCATCAAGTTCTACTTTCCTCCCACTCACTTCTTTTGAGAGAAACTCCTTCTCTAGAAAGGATCCATTTTTAGCAACGAATGTCTTGCCTTCGGATCCGTGATAGAAGGTGTACCCAACAGTCTCCTTTGGGTATTCTATGAAGACGCACTTCTCCGATTTGGGTTTGAGCTTATCAGGATGAAACTTTTTCACATAAGCATCGCAGCCCCAAACTTTAAGAAGCGACAACTTTGGTTTCTTGCTAAACCTCAGTTCATATAGTGTCGTCTCAACGGATTTAGATGGTGCCCTATTTAACGTGAATGCAGTTGTCTCTAATGCATGATCCCAAAACGATACTGGTAAATCGGTAAGAAACATCATAGGTTGTACTATATCCAATAAGGTACAGTTATGACATTCGGACACACCATTATGATGTGGTGTTCCAGGTGGCATGAATTTGTGAAACTATTCCACATTGTTTTAATTGAAGACCAAACTCGTAACTCAAATATTTGTCTCCGCGATCAGATCATAGAAACTTTATTTTCTTGTTACAATGATTTTCCACTTCACTCAAATTCTTTGAACCTTTCAACTATTTCAGACTTATGTTTCATCAAGTAGATATACCCATATCTAATCAAATCATCTGTGAAGGTCGAAAATAACGATACCCGCCATGAGCCTTAACACTCATCGGATCGCATACATCAAGATGTATTATTTCCAATAAGTCATTGCTCGCTCCATTGTTCCGAGAACGGAGTCTTAGTCATCTTGCCCATGAGGCATGGTTCGCAAGCATCAAGTGATTCATAATCAAGTGATTCCAAAATCCCATCAGCAAGGAGTTTCTTCATGCGCTTTACACCAATATGACCTAAACGGCAGTGCCACAAATAAGTTGCACTATCATTATTAACTTTGCATCTTTTGGTTTCAATATTATGAATATGTGTATCACCTATATCGAGATCCAATGAACAATTTTCATTGGGTGTGTAACCATATAAGGTTTTATTCATGTAAACAGAACAACAGTTTATTCTCTTACTTAAATGAATAACCGTATTGCAATAAACATGATCAAATCATATTCATGCTCAACGCAAACGCTAAATAACATTTATTTAGGTTAAACACTTATCCCGATAGTTTAGGGAGTGTGCGATGATGATCATATCAATCTTGAAACTACTTTCAACACACATCGTCACTTCACCCTTAACTAGTTTCGCTTATTCGCAACTCCGCTTTGAGTTACTACTCTTAGCAACTGAACCAATACCAAATACCGAGGGGTTGCTATAAACACTAGTAAAGTACACATCAATAACATGTATATCAAATATACCTTTGTTCACTTTGCCATCCTTCTTATCCGCCAAATACTTGGGGTAGTTCGCTTCAAAGGACCAGTCCCTTTGCAAGAGAAGCACTTAGTCTCGTGCTTAGGTCCAGACTTGGGCTTCTTTTCACTTGAGCAGCAACTTGCTTGCCGTTCTTCTTGAAGTTCCTTCTATCCCTTTGCCCTTTTCTTGAAACTAGTGGTCTTGTTAACCATCAACACTTGATGTTCTTTCTTGATTTCTACCTTCAACGATTTCATCATTATGAAAAACTCGGGAATCATTTTCATCATCCCTTGCATACTATAGTTCATCACGAAGTTCTACTAACTTGGTGATGGTGACTAGAGAATTCGTCAATCACTATCTTATCTAGAAGATTAACTCCCACTTGATTCAAGCGATTGAAGTACCTGCATAATCTGAGCACATGCTCACTAGTTGAGCGATTCTCCTCCATCTTTTAGCTATAGAACTTGTTGAAGACTTCATATCTCTCAACTCGGTATTTGCTTGAAATATTAACTTCAATTCTCGAACATCTCATATGGTCCATGATGTTCAAAACATCTTTGAAGTCCCGATTCTAAGCCATAAAGCATGGTGCACAAAACTATCAAGTAGTCATCATATTTGAGCTAGCCAAACGCTCATAACGCCTCAGATCCGCTCCTGCAATAGGTCTATCACCTAGCGTGCATTAAGGACATAATTCTTCAGTGCAGCAATGAGGATAAACCTCGATCACGGATCCAATCCACATCATTGCTACTAACATTTTTCAACACAATTTTCTCTAGGAACATATCAAAATAAACATATGAAAGGAACAATGCAAGCTATTGATCTTACAACATAATTTGCAAAATACTACCAGGACTAAGTTCATGATAAATTTAGGTTCAATTAATCATATTACTTAAGAACTCCCACTTAGATAGACATCTCTCTAGTCATCTAAGTGACTACGTGAGCCAAATCAACTAAACCATAACCGATCATCACGTGAGATGGAGTAGTTTTCAATGGTGAACATCTTATGTTGATCATATCTACTATATGATTTACGCTCGACCTTTCGGTCTCCGTGTTCCGAGGCCATATCTCGCATATGCTAGGCTCGTCAAGTTTAACTCGAGTATTCGCGTGTGCAAAACTGGCTTGAACCCGTTGTAGATGGACGAGAGCTTATCACACCCGATCATCACGTGGTGTCGGGCACGATTTAACTTTGGCAACGGTGCATACTCAGGAGAACACTTCTTGATAATTAGTGAGAGATCATCTTAAAATGCTACCGTCAATCAAAGCAAGATAAGATGCATAAAGGATAAACATCACATGCAATCAATATAAGTTATATGATATGGCCATCATCATCTTGTGCTTGTGATTCCATCTCCAAGCACCGTCGTGATCACCATCGCCACCGGGCGCGACACCTTGATCTCCATCGTAGCATCGTTGTTGTTACGCCATCTATTGCTTTACGACTATCGCTACGCTTAGTGATAAAGTAAAGAAATTACAGTATGCTTGCATTTCATACAATAAAGCGACAACCATATGGCTCCTGCCATTGCCGATAACTTCGTTACAAAACATGATCATCTCATACAATAAAATATAGCATCACGCCTTGACCATATCACATCACAACATGCCCTGCAAAAACAAGTTAGACGCCCTCTACTTTGTTGTTGCAAATTTTACGTGGCTGCTATGGGCTTAGCAAGAACCGTTTTACCTACGCATCAAAACCACAACGATAGTTTGTCAAATAGACTCGTTTTAACCTTCACAAGGACCGGCGTAGCCACACTCGGTTCAACTAAAGTTGGAGAAACCGACACCCGCCAGCCAATGTGTGCAAAGCACGCCGGTAGAACCAGTCTCGCGTAAGCGTCACGCGTAATGTCGGTCCGGCCGCTTCATCCAACAATACCGCTGAACCAAAGTATGACATCTTTGGTAGGCAGATGACTTATATCGTCCACAACTCACTTGTGTTCTACTCGTGCATATAACATCAACGCATAAAACCTAGGCTCGGATGCCACTGATGGGGAATGTAGTAATTTCAAAAAAATTCCTACGCACACGCAAGATCATGGTGATGCATAGCAACGAGAGGGGAGAGTGTTGTCTACGTACCCTCGTAGACCGAAGCGGAAGCGTTGACGCAACATAGAGGAAGTAGTCTTACGTCCTCCCGATTCAACCGATCCAAGCACCGTTACTCCGGCACCTCCGAGTTCTTGACACACGTACAGCTCGATGACGCACTTCGATCTCCGATCCAGCAGAGGCACGGGGAGTTCCACAAGACGACAGCGTGGTGACGATCTTGATGTTCTCTCGTCGAGGGCTTCGCCTAAGCACCGCTACAATATGACCGAGGTGTAATATCGTGGAGGGGGCACCGACACGGCTAAGGAACGATCAATGATCAACTTGTGTGTTTATGGGTGCCACCTGCCCCAGATATAAAGGGGGAGGGAGGAGGAGGCCGCCCTCTACTATGGTGCGCCATGGGAGTCCTACTCCCAGGGAGTAGGATTCCCTTCCTAGTCCAACTAGGAGTCCTTCCATGTATTAGGAGTAGGAGACAAGGAAGGGGAAGAGAGAAGGAAGGAAGGAGGGGTGCGGCCCTCCCCTAGTCCACCCGGACTAGGCCATGGGGGCGCGGCCTGTCCTAGGCAGCCCCTCTCTCTTCTGCAGGCCCAATAAGGCCCAATACTTCTCCCGGCGAATTCCGTAACTCTCCCAGATTCGAAAAATACCCAATCACTCGGAACCTTTACGAACTCCGAATATAGTCGTCCAATATATCGATCTTTACGTCTCGACCATTTCTAGACTCTCGTCATGTCCCCGATCTCATCCGGGACTCGAACTCCTTGGTACATCAAAACTTATAAACTCATAATATAACCGCCATCGAAACCTTAAGCGTGCAGACCCTACGGTTCGAGAACAATGTAGACATGACCGAAACACGTCTCCGGTCAATAACCAATAGCGGGACCTGGATGCCCATATTGGTTCCTACATATTCTACGAAGATCTTTATCGGTCAAACCGCATAACAACATACGTTGTTCCCTTTGTCATCGGTATGTTACTTGCCCGAGATTCGATCGTCGGTATCCAATACCTAGTTCAATCTCGTCACCGACAAGTCTCTTTACTCGTTCTGTAATGCATCATCCCATAACCAACTCATTGGTCATATTGCTTGCAAGGCTTATAATGATGTGCATTACCGAGAGGGCCCAGAGATACCTCTCCGACAATCGGAGTGACAAAACCTAATCTCGAAATACGCCAACTCAACATGTACCTTTGGAGTCACCTGTAGAGCACCTTTATAATTACCCAGTTACGTTGTGACGTTTGGTAGCACACAAAGTGTTCCTCCGGTAAACGGGAGTTGCATAATCTCATAGTCATAGGAACATGTATAAGTCATGAAGAAAGCAATAGCAACATACTAAACGATCAAGTGCTAAGCTAACGGAATGGGTCAAGTCAATCACATCATTCTCCTAATGATGTGATCCCGTTTAATCAAATGACAACTCTTTTGTCCATGGCTAGGAAACATAACCATCTCTGATAAACGAGCTAGTCAAGTAGAGGCATACTAGTGACACTATGTTTATCTATGTATTCACACATGTATTATGTTTCTGGTTAATACAATTCTAGCATGAATAATAAACATTTATCATGAAATAAGGAAATAAATAATAACTTTATTATTGCCTCTAGGGCATATTTCCTTCAGTTCCATTGTTCCGAAGAACGGAGTTTTAGTCATCTCGCCCAAAGGCACGGTTCGCAAGCATCAAATGATTCATAACCATTGATTCCGAAAATCCATCTTTATGGAGTTTCTTCATGCGCTTTACACCGATATGACCCAAACGGCAGTGCCACAAATAAGTTGCACTATCATTATTAACTTTGCATCTTTTGGCATCAATATTATGAATATGTGTATCACTACGATCGAGATCCAACAAACTATTTTTCATTCGGTGTATGACCATTGAAGGTTTTATTCATGTAAATAGAACTACAATTATTCTTTGGCTTTAAATGAAAAACCGTATTGCAATAAACATGATCAAATCATATTCATGCTCAACGCAAACGCCAAATAACATTTATTTAGGTTTAACAGTAATCCTGAAAGTATAGGGAGTGTGAGATGATGATCATATCAATCTTGGAACTACTTCCAACACTCATCGTCACTTCCCCTTCAACTAGTCTATGTTTATTCTCAGAACTCCTGCTTCGAAGTTACTAATCTTAGCAACCTAACAAGTATCAAATACTGGGGCTACTATAAACACTAGTATGGCACACATCAATAATCAGATATCAAATATACTCTTGTTCACTTTGCCATCCTTCTTATCCACCAAATATTCGTGGCATTTCCGCTTCCAAAGGACCATTTCCTTTGCAAAGGTAAGCACTCGGTTTCAGGCTTTGGTCCAGCTTTGGTCTTCTTCATGGGAGTGACAACTTGTTTGCCATTCTACTTGAAGTTTCCTTTCTTTCCTTTGCCCTTTCTTGAAACTAGTGATCTTTATCAATCATCAACACTTGACGCTCTTTATTGATTTCTACCTTCGTCGATTTCAACATCACAAAGAGCTCGGGAATCGTTTACGTCATCCCTTGCATACTATAGTTCATCACGAAGTTCTAGTAACTTAGTGATGGTGACTAGAGAATTCTGTCAATCACTATCTTATCTCGAAGATTAACTCCCACTTGATTCAAGCGATTGAAGTACATGCATAATCTGAGCACATGCTCACTAGTTGAGCGATTCTCCTCCATCTTTTAGCTATAGAACTTGTTGGAGACTTCATATCTCTCAACTTGGGTATTTGCTTGAAATATCAACTTCAATTTCTGGAACATCTCATATGGTCCATGACGTTCAAAACGTCCTTGAAGTCCCGATTCTAAGCTGTTAAGCATGGTGCACTAAACTATCAAGTAGTCATCATATTGAGCTAGCCAAACGTTCATAACGTCTGCATCTGCTCCTGCAATAGGTCTATCACCTAGCAGTGCATTAAGGACATAATTCTTCTGTGCAGCAATGAGGATAAACCACAGATCAAGGATCCAATCCGCATCATTGCTACTAACATCTTTCAACACAATTTTCTCTAGTAACATAAACATATGAAAGCAACAATGCAAGCTATTGATCTACAACATAATTTGCAAAATACTACTCGGACTAAGTTCATGATAAATTTAAGTTCAATTAATCAGACATTAAAGAACTCCCACTTAGATAGACATCCTCTAATCCTCTAAGTGATTACGTGATCCATATCAACTACACCATGTCCGATCATCATGTGAGATGGAGTAGTTTCAACGGTGAACATCAATATGTTGATCATATCTACTATATGATTCACGCTCGACCTTTCGGTCTCTGTGTTCCGAGGCCATATCTGTTATATGCTAGGCTCGTCAAGTTTAACCTGAGTATTCCACGTGTGCAACTGTTTTGCACCCGTTGTATTTGAACGTAGAGCCTATCACACCCGATCATCACGTGGTGTCTCAGCACGAAGAACTTTCGCAACGGTGCATACTCAGGGAGAACACTTCTTGATAATTAGTGAGAGATCATCTTAAAATGCTACCATCAAACTAAGCAAAATAAGATGTATAAAAGATAAACATCATATGCAATCAAAATATGTGACATGATATGGCCATGATCATCTTGCGCCTTTGATCTCCATCTCCAAAGTACTATCATGATCTCTATCGTCACTGGCACGACACCATGATCTTCTTCATCTTGATCTATATCAATGTGTCGTCACATGGTCGTCTCACCAACTATTGTTTTTGCAACTATTGCCATCGTATAGCGATAAAGTAAAGCAATTATTTGGCACTTGCATCTTATGCAACAAAGAGACAACCATAGGACTTCTGCCAGTTGCCGATAACTTCAACAAAACATGATCATCTACTTACAACAACTTATATCTCATCACGTCTTGACCATATCACATCACGACATGCCCTGCAAAAACAAGTTAGACGTCCTCTACTTTGTTGTTGCAAGTTTTACGTGGCTGCTACGGGCTGAGCAAGAACCGTTCTTACCTACGCATCAAAACCACAACGATAGTTCGTCAAGTTGGTGCTGTTTTAACCTTCTCAAGGACCGGGCATAGCCACACTCGGTTCAACTAAAGTTGGAGAAACTGACACCCGCTAGTCACCTGTCTGCAAAGCACAGCGGTAAAACCAGTCTCGCGTAAGCATACGCGTAATGTCGGTCCGAGCCGCTTCATCCAACAATACCGCTGAACCAAACTATGACATGCTGGTAAGCAGTATGACTTGTATCGCCCACAACTCACTTGTGTTCTACTCGTGCATATAACATCTACGCATAAAACCTAGGCTCGGATGCCATTTGTTGGGAACGAGTAATTTCAAAAAATTCCTACGCACACGCAAGATCATGGTGATGGCATAGCAACGAGAGGGAGAGTATTGTTCACGCACTGTGAGACCAAAAGTGGAAGCGTTATGATAACGCTGTTGATGTAGTCGACGCCTTCACGATCCGACCGATCCAAGTACCAAGGTACGGCACCTCCGAGTTCAGCACACGCTCAGCTCGATGACGCCCTCGAACTCCGATCCAACCGAAAGTGTCGAGGAGAGTTCCACAAGACGACGGTGTGGTGACGATCTTGATGTACTATCGACGCAGGCTTCGCCTAAGCACCGCCACGATATTATCGAGGTGGATTATGGTGGAGGGGGCACCAAGACACGGCTAAGAGATCCAAGGATCAATTGTTGTTGTGTTTAGAGGTGCCCCCCGCCCCGTGATATAAAGGAGCAAGGGGAGAGGGGCAGCCGCCCAGGAGGCGCGCTAAGGGGAGTCCTACTCCCACCGAGTAGGACTCCTCCTTCCTTGTTGGAGTAGGAGAAGGGGAAAGAGGGGAGAGGAGGAAGGAAAAGGGGCCGCACCCCTTGTCCAATTCGACCAGAGGGGGCTGCGCCTCCTTCCTTTCGGCCTCTCTCCTCTATTCCCGTATGGTCCAATAAGGCCCATATACTCCCGGCGAATTCCGTAACTCTCCAGACTCAAAAATACCCAATCACTCGGAACCTTTCCGAACTCCGAATATAGTCATCCAATATATCGATCTTTATGTCTCGACCATTTCGAGACTCCTCCTCATGTCCCCGACCTCATCCGGACTCTAACTCCTTCGTACATCAAAGCTCATAAACTCATAATATAATTGTCATCGAAACCTTAAGCGTGCGGACCCTACGGGTTCGAGAACAATGTAGACATGACCTAGAACTATTCTCGGTCAATAACCAATAGCGGAACCTGGATGCTCATATTGGCTCCCACATATTCTACGAAGATCTTTATCGGTCAAATCGAATAACAACATACGTTGTTCCCTTTGTCATCGGTATGTTACTTGCCCGAGATTCGATCGTCGGTATCCAATACCTAGTTCAATCTCATTACCGCAAGTCTCTTTACTGCTACGTAATGCACCATTCCGTAACTAACTCATTAGCTACATTGCTTGCAAGGCTTATAGTGATGTGCATTACCGAGAGGGCCCAGAGATACCTCCGACAATCGGAGTGACAAAACCTAATCTCAAATACGCCAACCCAACATGTACCTTTGGAGACACCTGTATCGCTCCTTTATAATCACCCAGCACGCTGTGACGCTTGGTAGCACCCAAAGTGTTCCTCCGTAAACGGAGTTGCATAATCTCATAGTTACAGTGAACATGTATAAGTCATGAAGAAAGCAATAGCAACATACTAAACGATCAAGTGCTAGGCTAACGGAATGGTCATGTCAATCACATCATTCTCCTAATGATGTGATCCCGTTAATCAAATGACAACTCATGTCGAGCTAGTCAAGTAGAGGCATACTAGTGACACTATGTTTGTCTATGTATTCACACATGTATTATGTTTCCAGTTAATACAATTCTAGCATTAATAATAAACTTTTATCATGATATAAGGAAATAAATAATAACTTTATTATTGCCTCTAGGGCATATTTCCTTCAGTCATACTGCTTACCAGCATGTCATACTTTGGTTCGGCGGTATTGTTGGATGAAGCAGTCCGGACCGACATTATGCGTACGCTTACGCGAGACTGGTTCTACCGACGTGTTTTGCGCATTGTGTGGCTGGCGGTGTCGATTTCTCCAACTTTAGTTGAACCGAGTGTGGCTACGCCCGGTCCTTGAGAAGGTTAAAACAGCACTAACATGACGAACTATCGTTGTGGTTTTGATGCGTAGGTAAGAACGGTTCTTGCTCAGCCCATAGCAGCCACGTAAAACTTGCAACAACAAAGTAGAGGACGTCTAACTAGTTTTTGCAGGGCATGTTGTGATGTGATATGGTCAAGACGTGATGCTATATTTTATTGTATGAGATGATCATGTTTTGTAACTGAGTTATCGGCAACTGGCATGGTTGTCGCTTTATTGTATGGAATGCAATCGCCCTGTAATTGCTTTACTTTATCACTAAGTGGTAGTGATAGTCGTAGAAGCAATAGTTGGCGAGATGACAACGATGCTACGATGAAGATTAAGGTGTCGCATCGGTGATGATGGTGATCATGACGGTGCTTCGGAGATGGAGATCACAAGCACAAGATGATGATGGCCATATCATATCACTTATATTTGATTGCATGTGGTGTTTATCTTTTATGCATCTTATCTTGCTTTGATTGACGGTAGCATTATAAGATGATTGTCGGTGTCAAAACCGGCGGATCTCGGGTAGGGGGTCCTGAACTGTGCGTCTAGGCGGATGGTAACAGGAGACGAGGGACACAATGTTTTTACCCAGGTTCGGGCCCTCTCGATGGAGGTAAAACCCTACATCCTGCTTGATTAATATTGATGATATGGGTAGTACAAGAGTGGATCTACCACGAGATCAAGGAGGCTAAACCCTAGAAGCTAGCCTATGGTATGATTGTTGTAATGTATGTTGTGTCCTACGGACTAATGCCCTCCGGTTTATATAGACACCGGAGGAGGCTAGGGTTACAGTAGTCGGTTACAATGGTAGGAGATCTACATATCCAGACGCCAAGCTTGCCTTCCACGCCAAGGAAAGTCCCATCCGGACACGGGACAGTAGTCTTCAATCTTGTATCTTCGTAGTCTTGGAGTCCGCGACGATGATAGTCCGGCTGTCCGGACACCCCTAGTCCAGACTCCTCAAGAGCCCTCGAACCAGGCTTCAATGACGATAAGTACGGCGCACATAATGTTCGGCATTGCAAGGCGGGTTCCTCCCTTGAATAATCGAGAGAAGATCATGAACACCAGGATAGTGTCCGGCTCCGCAAAATAAATTCCACATTCCACCATAGAGAGAATAAAATGTACACTGGTTCAATCTGCTGACGTATTATGCGGCGTGACATCACATCGCTACCAAGCCAATGTTTGAATCGTTTTTTACTATACCACCTCAACACGTTTAGCGAAGCGGTTTCCTTGGCACATCTTGTCGAAGCAGAGATCGTGTTCCCCTTATTCCGGGATTCTCATCAATACGTGCGTGGGTAACCCAACCGTTCCTGCCGCCACGCCTCTATCGAAGGTGAATCCAAACGGTCACGGAGACGGCTCTTGGTATTTTTCCCTTTATAAGAGGACCAAGGCTCGTTTGTTCTTCAATCTCGCATTGAATCTCCTCCTCGCTCCCAGTTCCAACACCCAGAGCCTCAGATTCAAGCGCTTCGGATCCTTAACCATGTCCGGCTCCGACCTCCAGGGCCGGTGGATGCCCTTCTCCGTCACGGAGGAGGACATATTGAAGTTACGTGAGGCCAAATACCTGGCCTACGAGGTTTCACACAGGTTGCCTGCCCAAGGGCAAGCCGTGCCCGCCCTCGAGCCCGAATATGTCGTCTTCGTATCCCACCTCCGTCGGGGTTTAGGCTTCCCGACGAACCCCTACGTGAGAGGGCTCATGTTCTACTACGGGCTGGATTTTCACGATTTGGCTCCGGAGTCCATCCTCCACATCTCCGCATTCATTATCGTCTGCGAAGCCTTCCTCCGCGTCACCCCCCACTTCGGCCTGTGGCTTAAGACCTCCAAATTGGAGCCGAAGATGATCGGGGGGCGTCAAGCGGAGTGCGGCGGGGCCGCCATAAGCAAAAAGGCCGATGCCCCGTGGCCCGAGGGTTCCTTCCAAGAGGAACTCGGACTGTGGCAGCAGGAGTGGTTCTATATCACCGCTCCGAAGGGCAGCAAGCAAAAGCCGCCGCCTTCATTCCACCCGGGACCTCCACGCCAACTGATGTCGTGGGTCAACCAAGGGCTCAATTGGGGGTCGTCCGAAGACATGCCCTCACTGCAGGGACGGATTTGAGACCTCCAAGCGAGGGAGATCAATCTGGTCGTAGTGATGCAGGTTATGCTAATCGTGCATCTTTCGCCTGCAAACGCCGCCCTCTCCGCTCTATCGGAGTTCAACCTGTAGGGACCTCGGATTCTCCAACACTTCATGGGTGCAACACCCGTGGAGATGTACAAGTTGTTCTTCGGACCACGTGGCATGTCCGAATTAGCCGAGGACGCAGCCTAAGCCGCAATCGCCCGGATACTGTGTAAATAGCTCGAGTCCGACATTCTGCTTATCCGCCTTTCTAGAGTTCGCCCTGGCCCATTACTCTTCACAGGGTGGGTGGCGCGATCAAGGCTGATAAGGTGTCCGCCCCACTCCCAGAGACCGTGACTGGAGCCCGTGCTGGTCAGAATGTTGGAGGTCGCGCCCACAAAAGGGAACAAAGGGGAAAATAGAGGAGCTAATATTTCGCCTAAAGGGCGCTCAAGAGGGGGGAATCAAGAACCCTCCTTCCAAGTGGGAGAAGAGGACCGCCCAAGATCCGGAGGCCAAAGCCCTAAACGGGGAAGAGATCTTCCCCGGGGGGTCCGGCGTCCGGGGAGAATCCGGACGCACAATCATCGCCACAGAATCAGCCCTCCAACGAGCCATGAGTATGAAAAAGGGAATTTCATCAATAAGAAAATACCTCCATTTGTGCTTCTGTGGGTGACCGAAATTTTTATTTTGCAGTTCGGATTTGCAGCCTTCGCAGATGAGTTCGTCTTCGGGGGACCTTCTTCCGGAGATGATGGAGAGCGAAACGCCCCCGTCTGCTGCTCCATCAGATAAGGCAGACGAGCCTGAAGTATCGTCACGGAGGGTATCCCTAAGTCCGGAGGGGCCGGAGAGTTTGGCGCCCGCTAATATCCGGCCGGGAGAACTAAAGAATCTGCTTGAGAGGGCGTCCATCTTAGAAGATCATCGTGCGTTGATGCACATGGTGATTGGAAGGATTTCGTCCGCTGAGAGCGGATTGCGTAACACCGCTATGAGTTTGCTGGCGGGATTTGAGGTACGCGAAAATGACACGCCTTTTATTTTTGACAGCTTTGCACATAAAAGTGTGCTCTGTATAGATAGTAGCCCCTGAGACTCGGTAGGTTGTCGAAAACGACAGCGTGCCGAGGATCGAAATCGCAAGTAATGAATGTCGTCGTTCCTATGTAGGTGGCGGATAGTCCGAGGGCTAGCCGAACTAGTGGGGTTGCCGAGTTAATGCGGCAACTTGACGCGACGGATGCGGACATCGCACTTGTCAACCGGCGACTTGACGAGTCGCAAGGTAAATGAGTTCTCCACGGTCGCTTTATTAATGGGGTCAAAGCCCTCCTCTGATAAATTATATGCTGTTATACAGACGGTGCTGCTGCTGTGGAGAGCCTTCGGGCCGAACTTGCTCAAGCTAAGGAGCAAGCCCGAAGGAGTGACGCGGCTGCCTCGAGGGCGGCCGAGGAGTTGAAAGCCGAAAAGGCTGCTCACTGCCTAAGCAGGGAAGAGGTGGCCGAATTGGCCGTAAAAGTGAAAGATGCTGCCGACCGCAATGAGGCTCTTGAAAAGGAGCGCTTATCGGAGTGGGAAGACCTGAAGAAGGCCACCGCCGAGGCCAAGGATGCCCGCTCTGCAATGCGGGCCATGAGGGAGGAGTTGCGCCGCATCGAGATATCGTGGGTCGGCAAGCCTTATCTGCTGCGTCGCGGTGTATGGATCAAAAGTATGCTCAATTTGATCGGTCAGGAGTCCGGAGGATCCGTGATATGGACTTAGCGGCAAGTGCGGCTGATGCCGTTGAGCACTTCCGGAGCCAGAAGGATCACAAGACGGAAGAACTATTTTGGTCTCAATTCCATAGTCCGGATCGCTCACTTTCGGTGACCGACCGGTTGGCCGAATGGGCCGAGCTAAATAGATTATCCGGACTTGTCATGACTGACATCGTGGCTCATTTCTGGCCAGAGAGGCCCAAGGCGACGAGCTACTTTGGCTTACTGCAGCAATTCCTTGGAGCGGTGCCGCATATCAAGGAGATGAAGCGGTCGGCCTGCATCAAAGGCGCGCGGATGGCACTTGCCCGCGTAAAGGCACATTGGACAGAGATGGATGCCACCGCTGTTGCCTCCCAGGGTTCGGATGAAAGCCGGCTCCCCGCCGAGCACTATTTCGGGGAAGTTATGCATGGTGCTCGTGTAATAGAGTCACAGTGCTCAAAAAATGTCACGTTCAAATGAACGTTTTAGTTTGTAAAACAATAATTATGCAATAACTGCTTTTTATACTTGTGCGTCCCAAGTGGTAAAACTGCTCCTGAGCGGCCGTTTTCGTATACATTTGTATAACCTGAAAGATTGCAGTCTTCGGCTTCAGCCCCCACGCACAAGGTGCGGGGGTGTTCGCAAAAATAGCACGTGTTCACACTTAATCCGACGTCTTGGTCCTGTTTAGGAGGTGGTAGCGTAGCGAACGAGGCAATCCGGGCTATAATGCTTTATCACTTTCACTTAGCCAGTGGAGCTCGAGGGTGGGGCTACGATATAGCCCCTGGGGGCACCGCGCTTTCTCCGATTGCGGGGCGCGTGTGTGCCTGACCGGGAAACGGTCCTTCGTCAAAGCGGGGAATTCTAAACATTCCGGTAGTCGATCGAGTGGTTGACCAGTCTCTCGCTATATCATGACATCCGTTTCGGCTTTCATCGAGGTGCTTGCCCAATTTAATCGGGGCACAATCGCAGAGTTCTCCGGTGCGCGTTAGCCGATGATACGGAATGTAAGGCAGCAAAACACAGGAGCCGGGCAAACCCAACATTTGACCAAAGACATGATTCGGAGCTGATGCATATAATGCCTAACTCGAGACGCCGAACACTCCCTAAGGTGTTCGGTCTTTATGATAATGGGCAGAATAATTCCCTAAGCCCCTAGTGTCCAAGTGCAGGCAAGGTCTTCTGACGCGGCCAATGCCAAAACGTCAGGCTCCGCTTTGGTTATAGGAAGAAACCAAGGGAGAATAACAACAAGAGACATTAAAAAAGGTTTACGCAGGTCTTAATCAAAAGAATCCTCGTAATGGGTCCCTACCGCACGCCTCGCGCCGTGTCTCCGCGCAGCCGTTATCCTCGATGGGTATGCACGTTGTTCATCTCAGAAAAGAGAGGAACGCTCAGTTTGAAAACAATTTGTGCGAAAAGTATATGTGTAAAAGAAGAAATATAAATAAGTAAAGCGGGGTTTTATGAACCCACGGTTGTTTAGCGCGCAAACCCGCTGGAAGAGGTGTGCGGCTAGGGAGCCCCTAGCCCGCTTTGAAGCCGGACTCATCTCTCCGAGTCCGGGTCTTTGAGTGACCAAGATCAAAATGATGCCACGCGACCGGCATCTTGAGTGTAAGAGACGCGTAATGCGGTATGGCGTTGAAACGACAAAAGCCTTTCGTCCCAATAATGCTTGATATCCACTTTTAAATGGGACGATGTGAAAAATTAGTTTTTCAAGGCTAAAAATTGTTCGTGATCCAACACAACTTCTAGTAATATGTAGCCTGTGCACTTGGCGAAGGTCCCGCGCCTCCTTTGAAGGAAGTGCGATCGTGTCGAATTTTTGTAGAGTCTATCCCCATCCGATTTAATTGTGTTTGAATACAGCAGGTTTAAGCCGCTGCCACGCCCATTAGGACTTTAGTGAATTGTAGTCCGCCTATTATGGGATTCAATATCGTGGCAGTCTGTCCTGCGCCCTAACGCTTCGAATAGTCCAGTGGTCGAAAGTGATTGGTTTTGATATCCAATCTCTATGGTCTGCTGGTTGGACCGCAAGGGCTCTTTTTAGGAAGTGCCGCACTATTTTTCCGCATTATCACATGAAGTGAGTTTACCGCTTTGACCTCTTGTGGGAAAGTCTTTTGTTTTCGGTGCTCACTGGTGGGGTTTATCTTCTTCGCTGACGCGCTGAGCCCCTTTGTGTTCGGGCGCTTAGTCGGCCGGACTGCTTAAAACCCAACAATCCTCGTGGGTGTGATTTGCGTGCCTTCCGGGTACTGTGGATTTGACATATCCGACCCAAAATCTTGTTTGTTGGACAATTCATCGCTGTCATCTTTAAGAGGTTGTGTTTTGTTTTTGGCCATGAAGCTTTTGAATCCGGCGCCGACCGCCGTGCTTTTTGGGCTTTTTCTTTATTCCGCACCGCTCTTTTCTGCGCCGTGATTTTCCGCTTCCATCTCTTATCTCGATGTACTTGGGTCGCTGGTGTCTGATCTTGCTAGCCAGCTGTCCTCTCCCACGCAGGCGGGTCATGAGGTTTGTTAGTGCGGACATTGTCCTCGCTTTTCTTGGCCGAGGTGCTCGGCAAGCCATTCGCCCTTGACATTGTGTTTGAAAGCTGCTAAGGCTTGGCGTCCGGACAGTCAACTATTTGGTTCTTTTGGTGAGAAACCTGTTCCTGCATTTCTGCTACGACTCTCCGGGCTGTTGAGTTATATGACTTAGATCACCAGATCCGGAGGGCGGACATAAGTCCCTTGAAAATTTGCTCTAAACGCGCCCCTCGAGCTCTTCCCAACTTCCAACAAGAGTTTTCGGGAGGCTTTTAAGCCAATGACGGGCTGGCCCTTTGAGCTTGAGGGGTAGGTATTTTATCTTTGCGTGGAGATCATCTCCTCCGCCATGTGTATATGTAGTATGTAATCTTCTATCCGCATCTGTGGTCTGTTGTTCCATCGTAGGCCTCTATGTTTATGGGTTTAAATCCTGCTGGGAATTCATGGTCCAGCTCCTCATCGGTGAAACATAGTGGGTGTGCGGCGCCCCTGTATTTGTGTGTGCCGCTATCTTCGGACAGTTAACGTGTTGCCTTGCTTCCTGGGGCCTTGTTCTTTGGCCCGTAGATGGACCTGGCTGGGCCATCTGTCTTTCCAGGTTCATTAGTTAGTTTATGTGCGGCGCCGCTTTCAGAATTTGGCCTATCATCTGGCCGTCTATCCAACCAGGCAGCCTCTTTATTTTTTTGACGGTGGAGGCTCTGTGGCCTCCTCGTCAAATTCTGGTAGCAGTTTACGCTTCGGGTAGCTCTTTGATTGGTGGCCATTGCCGTGTTTATCCGTGGTTTTGAGCACTTTGCTCCATCTCATTCTGAGTGTGTCTTTCGCTGTTTTGAGCTTTCGCTTTTCCTTCTTCAGGCTTCTTGCAGTGTTGACGAGTCTTTTCCGAAGGTTTTTGCTCTCCGGCGGCGTGTCCAGCATGAGGTCGTCCGGACTGTCGTTTTCGCCGGGCCTAGACTGATTATCTGACTCGTCATGTTCGGACGGTTGCTTATCTGCATGTCCGTCGTCCACTTGTGAGCCGTGCTGTATTACGGGCTCCTTGGGAGCGTTGTTGTCGTCGAGGCGGGACTTAGGGCGGCGTCTGCGTCGCCGTTTTGGTTGTTTATCGGTGGGGTTATCTTCTGCCACGGCCCGTTGATCCTTGTCATCGCTCTCCTTTGGGGTATCCACCATGTACATGTCATATGACGAGGTGGTCCTCCCATGCCTTATAGGCTCTATTTCTTGTTCGCTCGCATCGCCGCTCATTCCGCCGATGTCTTCGGAGTAATGGTCTAGCATGTCGGTTAGATCGCCGACAGTGGCTACAAAGTGGGTGGTGGGTGGGCTCAATTTCTTCGTCGTCTGCATTTCAACCATCCCGCCATAGTCCGCCAGACTCTCCGATAACGAGATGCTTTAGGAAATTTAGGACGCCGCCAAAAGGCGTAGTATTGAAGATGTCCGCGCGGTGAATTCCATAACCGCGCCCAATCCAATCGATTGGTAGGGTACGGAGGTTCAAGTCCGCAAGGAATCCGCACCTCGGAATCACAAGTTTCGCGGGGACAAGATTAATGTTCGCCCATCGCCGAGGAAGTTGAAGCCCCAAGGCGGCGTCTATCCACCGATCCTCGATCTGGCGATCGGCCCGGATCGATGGTCAAGCGGATTCATGTGCGCCACCAAGGCACCGCTCGCTGCAGAGCTAGATCATGCCCATCGTAATGATGGAGGCACGCTGGCGTGGCTCGAGTCCGCCGAAGATCACGCTCCACGGACATTGGCCGTGAAGTTTAGGCTTCGAATCGACTCGACGCCGGGCGTAGCTTCGATCCGCTCCAGATGGCTGCTTAATTAGCCCGCAGCGCGGCCGCCGATCACGAAGATATGTCCGGGGAAAAGTCTCACCCGACAGCGTTGTTGGTTGAAGATTCCATCAAGCCTATCGGCGACGACACGAGGAACTCTCAATGAAAGCACCAATGTCGGTGTCAAACCGCGGATCTCGGTAGGGGTCCCGAATCAGGCGCCTAGGCGGATGGTAACAGGAGACGAGGGACACGATGTTTTTACCCAGGTTCGCCCTCTCGATGGAGGTAAAACCTCACGCCCCGCTTGATTAATATTGATGATATGGGTAGTACAAGAGTGGATCTACCACGAGATCAAGGAGGCTAAACCCTAGAAGCTAGCCTATGGTATGATTGTTGTAATGTATGTTGTGTCCTACGGACTAATGCCCTCCGGTTTATATAGACATCGGAGGAGGCTAGGGTTACACAGAGTCGGTTACAATGGTAGGAGATCTACATATCCAGACGCCAAGCTTGCCTTCCATGCCAAGGAAAGTCCCATCCGGACACGGGACGGAGTCTTCAATCTTGTATCTTCGTAGTCTTGGAGTCCGGCGGACGATGATAGTCCGGCTGTCCGGACACCCCCTAGTCCAGGACTCCCTCAATGATCTCTCACTAAATTTCAAGATAAAAGTGTTCTCCCTGAGTATGCACTGTTGCCAAAGTTCGTCGTGCCCAGACACCACGTGATGGTCGGGTGTGATAAGCTCTACGTCCATCTACAACGGGTGCAAGCCGCTTTTGCACACGCAGAATACTCAAAGTTAAACTTGACGAGCGTAGCATATGCAGATATGGCCTCGGAACACTGAGACCGAAAGGTCAAGCGTGAATCATATAGTAGATATGATCAAGATAGTGATGTTCACCATTGAAAACTACTCCATTTCACGTGATGATCGGTTATGGTTTAGTTGATTTGGATCACATGATCACTTAGATGATTAGAGAGATGTCTATCTAAGTGGGAGTTCTTAAGTAATATGATTAATTGAACTTAAATTTATCATGAACTTAGTCCTGGTAGTATTTTGCAAATTATGTTGTAGATCAATAGCTCGCGTTGTTGCTTTCATATGTTTATTTTGATATGTTCCTAGAGAAAACAGTGTTGAAAGATGTTAGTAGCAATGATGCGGATTGGATCCGTGATCTGAGGATCATCCTCATTGCTGCACAGAAGAATTATGTCCTTGATGCACCGTTAGGTGACGGACCTATTGTAGGAGCAGATGCAGACGTTATGAACGTTTGGCTAGCTCAATATGATGACTACTTGATAGTTAAGTGCACCATGCTTAACGGTTTAGAATCGGGACTTCAAAGATGTTTTGAACGTCATGGGCCATATGAGATGTTCCAGGAGTTGAAGTTAATATTTCAAGAAAATACCCGAGTTGAGAGATATGAAGTCTCCAACAAGTTCTATAGCTAAAAGATGGAGGAGAATTGCTCAACTAGTGAGCATGTGCTCAGATTGTCTGGGTACTACAATTGCTTGAATCAAGTGGGAGTTAATCTTCCAGATAAGATAGTGATTGGCAGAGTTCTGTAGTCACCATCACCAAGTTAGTAGAACTTTGTGATGAACTATAGTATGCAAAGGATGACAAAAACGATTCCCGAGCTCTTTGCGATGTTGAAATCAACGAAGGTAGAAATCAAGAAAAGAGCATCAAGTGTTGATGATTGACAAGACCACTAGTTTCAAGAAAAGGGAAAAGGGAAAGAAAGGAACTTCAAGTAGAATGACAAGCAAGTTGTCACTCCTGCGAAGAAGCTCAAAGCTGACCAAAGCCAAACCGAAAGTGCTTACACTACAAAAGAAATGGTCACCGGAAGCGGAAATGCCCTCAATATTTGGTGGATCAGAAGGATGGCAAAGTGAACAAGGGTATATTTGATATACAGATTATTGATGTGTGCCTTACTAGTGTTTATAGTAGCCCCTGAGTATTTGATACTTGTTCGGTTGCTAAGATTAGTAACTCGAAACAGGAGTTACATAATAAACAGAGACTAGTTGAGGGGAAGTGACGATGGGTGTTGGAAATAGTTCCAAGATTGATATGATCATCACCACACACTCCCTATACTTTTGGGATTAGTGTTAAACCTAAATAAATGTTATTTGGTGTTTGCGTTGAGCATGAATATGATTTGATCATGTTTATTGCAATATGATTATTCATTTAAAAGTCAGAGGATAATTGTTGTTCTGTTTACATGAATAAAACTTTCAATGGTCATACACCCAATGAAAATAGTTTGTTGGATATCGATCGTAGTGATACACATATTCATAATATTGATGCCAAAAGATGCAAAGTTAACAATGATAGTGCAACTTATTGGTGGCACTGCCGTTTGGGTCATATCGGTGTAAAGCGCATGAAGAAACTCCATGAAAGATGGATTTTCGGAATCACTTGGTTATGAATCATTTGATGCTTACGAACCGTGCCTTTTGGGCAAGATGACTAAAACTCCGTTCTCCAGAACAATGGAACGAGCTACTGACTTGTTGGAAATAATACATACTGATGTATGCAGACCAATGAGTAGTAAGGCTCGTGGCGGGTATCGTTTTTTCTCACCTTCACAGATGATTTGAGCAGATATGGGTATATCTACTTGATGAAACATAAGTCTGAAATAGTTGAAAGGTTCAAAGAATTTCATAGTGAAGTGGAAATCATCATAACAAGAAAATAAAGTTTCTGCGATCTGATCGTGGAGATGAATATTTGAGTTACGAGTTTGGCCTTCAGTTAAAATAATATGGAATAGTTTCACAAACTCATGCCACCTGGAACACCACAGCGTAACGGTGTGTCCGAACGTTATAACCGCACTTTATTGGATATGGTGCGATCTATGATGTATCTTACCGATTTACCACTATCGTTTTGGGATTATGCATTAGAGATAGTTGCATTTGCTACCTCTTGAGCACTGCATTGGATTTCCCCGAAGAGGAGAGGATGATGCAGCAAAGTAGCGTAAGTATTTCCCTCAGTTTTTGAGAACCAAGGTGTCAATCGAGTAGGAGACCATGCACAAGTCCCTCGTACCTACACAAAACGATAACTCCTCGCAACCAACGCGATTAGGGGTTGTCAATCCCTTCACGGTCACTTATGAGAGTGAGATCTGATAGAGATGATAAATAATATTTTTGGTATTTTTGGTATATAGATGCAAAGTGAAAAGTAAAAGGCAAAGTAAAAACAAAGCAAGTAATAAAGTAATGGAGATTGATATGATGAGAATAGACCCGGGGGCCATAAGTTTCACTAGTGGCTTCTCTCAAGAGCATAGATATTCTATGGTGGGTGAACAAATTATTGTTGAGCAATTGATAGAATTGAGCATAGTTATGAGTATATCTAGGTAATGATCATGTATATAGGCATCACATTCAAGACAAGTAGATCGAAACGATTCTGCATCTACTACTACTACTCCACTCATCGACCGCTATCTAGCATGCATCTAGAGTATTAAGTTAAAAACAGAGTAATGCCTTAAGCAAGATGACATGATGTAGAGGGATAAATTCATGCAATATGATAAAAAACCATCCTGTTATCCTCGATGGCAACAATACAATACGTGCCTTGCTGCCCCTTCTGTCACTGGGAAACGACACCGCAAGATTGAACCCAAAGCTAAGCACTTCTCCCATTGCAAGAACTACCAATATAGTTGGCCAAACCAAACGGATAATTCGAAGAGACTTGCAAAGATAACTCAATCATACATAAAAGAATTTAGAGAAGATTCAAATATTGTTCATAGATAAGCTGGATCATAAACCCCCAATTCATCGGTCTCAACAAACACACCGTAAAAAGAAGATTACATCGAATAGATCTCCACGAGAGAGGGGGAGAACATTGTATTGAGATCCAAAAAGAGAGAAGAAGCCATCTAGCTACTAGCTATGGACCTGAAGGTCTGAAGTAAACTACTCACACTTCATCGGAGGGGCTATGGTGTTGATGTAGAAGCCCTCCGTGGTGGATGCCCCCTCCGGCGGAGCTCCAGAACAGGCCCCAAGATAGGATCTCATGGATACAGAAGGTTGCGGCGGTGGAATTAGGTTTTTGGCTCCTGTTCTGATCGTTTGGGGATACGTAGGTATATATAGGAGGAAGGAGTACGTCAGTGGAGCAACAGTGGGGCCACGAGGCAGGTGGTGCGCCCCCCACCCTCATGACCGCCTCTTTTGTTCCTTGGAGCAGGGTCCAAGTCTCCCGGATCACATTCGGTGAGAAAATCACGTTCCCGAAGGTTTCATTCTGTTTGGACTCCGTTTGATATTCCGTTTCTTCAAACATCAAATAGGCAAAAACAGCAATTCGGGCTGGGCCTCCTGCTAATAGGTTAGTCCCAAAAATAATATAAAAGTGGAAAATAAAGCCCAATATAGTCCAAAATAGTAGATAAAGTAGCATGGAGCAATCAAAAATTATAGATACGTTGGAGACGTATCAGCATTCACTTTAAATAGGGCACCATTAAAATCCGTTGAGACGAGACCGTATGAACTATGGTTTAGCAATAAACCTAAGCTGTCATTTCTTAAATTTTGGAGTTGCAATGCTTATAAGAAAAAGTTTCAACCTGATAAGCTCGGACCCAAATCGGAGAAGTGCGTCTTCATAGAATACCCAAAGGAAACTGTTGGGTACACCTTCTATCACAGATCCGAAGGCAAGATATTCTTTGCTAAAATGGATCCTTTCTAGAGAAGGAGTTTCTCTCGAAAGAAGTGAGTGGGAGGAAAGTAGAACTTGATAAGGTAATTGTACCTTCTCCCGAATTGGAAAGTAGTTCATCACAGAAATTAGTTCCAGTGATTTCTACACCAATTTTTGAGGAAGCTAATGATGATGATCATGAAACTTTAGATCAAGTTACTACAGAACCTCGTAGGTCTTCCAGAGTACGGTCCGCACCAGAGTGGTACGGTAATCCTGTTCTGTAAGTCATGTTACTAGATCATGATAAACCTACGAACTATGAGGAAGTGATGATGAGCCCAGATTCCGTGAAATGGCTGGAGGCCATGAAATCTGAGATAGGATCCATGTATGAGAACAAAGTGTGGACTTTGGTGGATGTTGGGGATATAACTATTGGTGTAAGCCGCCCAGGAGGGGCCGGGTTACGCAAAGAGGATTCACCAGAGAGAAGCCCAAGGCCAAGAATGAAGATGGCGGTTCAATAAAGGTTTTAAGGCCCACAGGCGACTTAAGGCCCGTTGTAGTAAACCGCCGTAATGACATGACTTGTATTGTAGGGTATATTTAACTAGTCACCGAGTCGGACACTATTTATAAGTCGGCCGGGACTCAGAGGCCCTGTATGCCAACCCGTATATAAGGGGACGACCTGCTGGCGGCTTAGGGCAAGAAACAACTCATCGAGAGCCAGGAATAGTGTATCTCGCTCCCTGGTCATCGAAACATCAATACCAACCCAACTAGACGTAGGCCTTACCTTCACCGTAAGGGTCCGAACTAGTATAAACCCTCTCATGTCTCTTGTCCCGATTTAACCCCTTCAAGCTTCCTAGTTGCGATGGCTCCACAACTAAGTCCTTTCACGAGGACATCTGATGTGACTATTCCATGACAGTTGGCGCCCACCATGGGGCCAACGCATGGTGGATTTGAGTTCTTGAAGGGCAACTTCGACGGGCTCAAGGGATACGTAGTGGGCCGGATGGCCAAGAGTCGTCGCGGCAAGATCTACATCGACGACGAAGGTTGGGGTCCCGATGCCGGCTCAATTGAGTATGGGTACCGGGTCCCCTTCGACGGAATCCACATCTTCATCAATCGGATCGGTGAGCCGGGCCCTGAGCCGGACAACTGCACCGACCTCGTCGAGACGGCTCAGCGTGCGAGGAAGACCCGGACTCAGCCAGTCATGAGGCGTGCCTTCGTGGGGTGCGTCCATGGAGAGGAACTTTCTGGATCTGAAGATGGGGGTGAGACAGCCGTCCTCTCAGACGGTGACTCGTCCGCCGGCTCAACAGATTCATTATATCAGGTACAAGACAGCGCGCTCGGGGGTTGTTCCGATGGCATCAGTATTCCGGACCCTGATGAGCCGCCAAGATGGGCCGGAATCTTCATGGCTGGGACTCAGCCCGGTTCAAACTCTACGGCAGCCGCAGCGATCATGTCTGGGTCAGGAGCAGCCGGGGCAGGCGGCCCCGTGCGCCCACCGGCTCAGGTGCTGATGGATCTCATGGACAAGCTTACGGCCCTGTTAAGCGCTACGGTTATTCCTACCGACAAGGATGAGCACGACACAAGAAAGAGCTCAAAGCGTGAGGAGATAGCTCAGGCCAAGGAGGCCTTGGCAGCTGAGGATACGAGACTAGCTGCAGAACGGGCGGCTCTCGATGCCCGGGCACAGCGCTTGCAGTCAGAAGCTTACCAGCTCACGATGAGCTTAAACGCATCCAACGAGGTAATGAGGAGGAGGCATCAGAAAATGCAATCCCGTCTACCTCCGAATTACGACCCCCGAGTTCTCTTTGCTACACCCGGAGCCGACCCTAGTAACCCGCCAGAGGCCGATTGGTTTATGACAGCTGAAACAGAAGGACCGGCTCAGCCTAGGGACATGGTGCCACCTCACGTGAGCATGCCACCACCACGTTACATGCCAATTCCACCGGGTCACTTTTCCAACCCCATGGAGAACTTGATCATAGCTTCAGCGCGTTTAGCGGCTCTTCCTATGGAAGGTGATGACCCGACGACGGTGGAAACCCAGAGGGTCAGAGAGCTCCTCCAGACAGCCCTGGCGCAGCAGGAGACCTATTCTTACAGCCGGGACAGGATTCACTCAACTCCCCCGCCTTGGGTAGCACCGCCTCACCAGAACATGAGCCCGAGTTACAGCAGATGCATGGAGTCGGAAGCTTTGTCAAGCAATGCCCAACAGCGTAACCAGCCCGGGGGCTATAACCCGGTGCAGGACCAAGTACGTGAGGAGAATGATCACCCGGAGTATCCAATGACATCGGTTGAGGCGGGAGTAGCCACTAGAACCGGCGGTGTCCCTTGCCTGGTGCCGGCTCTGCGTGACGTACGTCTGCCCAAGGACTTCAAGGGACCTCGAAAGGTACCAAATTACACGGCCGATCTACAGCCTGCGGCGTGGATTGAGAGTTATGAGATGGCCATGGAGTTGCTGGAAGTCAATGACGCGGCAATGGCTAAGTATTTCACCATGATGTTAGATGGAACAGCCCGGTCGTGGCTGAAAGGCTTGCCACCCAATTCCATTGGTTCATGGGGCGAGTTAAAGGCCCGGTTCATCCAGAACTTCAAGGACACCTGTAAACAATCTATGTCGATTGTGGACTTGACGGATTGCAAGAAAGAGGAAGGAGAATCCACCACCCATTGGGTACGCCGGGTCAAAGAGATAATTCATTCCTATGATAAGATGGATGCCGGCTCTGCAATTCTTATGCTGGAGAAAAATTGCCGTTTTGAGCCGCTAAGGATGAAACTAGGGCGCCTTAAGCGTGACCTCACAAATATGGGTACGCTGATGGCAGCTTTAGTCAAATACGCCGATTCTGATAGTACCAAGGATCCCGCATCTGACGATGAGAAGACAGGGAAGGGAAAAAGGAACGGCAATGGCAAGGGTCAGCAGCATAACCCGGGGGCTCAAGGCGGCAATAAGCGTAAGGCGGACGGTAACCCGGAGTTTGTGGCCAATGCCAATGTACGAGGTAACAATACGAGACGTAAGGGTAAACCGCCACGATCCAGCGGGTCAGGCCCATCGCTGGAGCAACTACTCAATGAGCCCTGCCTGAGACACGGCACCCGGGAGCGGCCGGCCACACATATATGGAAGGATTGTGCGATCAAGAAGGCGTTTAAACACTCCAACACCTTCGACAAAGGGTCAAGGATCCGTGGCGGCTCGGGCCGGCGGCTTTCATGGCCCAGGCGGTGGTTCAAATTCGGTTTTCGGGGCATCCAGTGGCAACAACAAGCAGCAGATCTGGGTCAAGGTGGATGCAGCAGCAAGCAAATGGGTTATCAAAGCCATCCAAGCAGCTTGAGTGGTGGACAAGATCACATGTTTACCACTAGCTTGTGCAAACATGACCAAGGTTCATAAGAGGGCTCAATTCCGCTGGGCGGCAATCCTCGTTATTTAAGGTGGTCGAGCAGCCCATCATATGGAGTAGGAGGATCATCCTCCGTGGGTCGATAACCCGGTCGCTTGGCTTTGGTAGTAGCGCCAAAGTTGGTGGGTATAAGTTCACCAAGGTGCTCATGGATGGGGTAGTAGCATCAACATCCTTTACTACGAGACCTTTCAGCACATGGGGTTGATTGATAAACATCTGAGAACATCCAACACTGTTTTCCATGGAGTTGTCCCTGGTAAGTCGGCTTACCCAGTTGGCAGGATTGAGCTGGAAGTGGCTTTTGGAGACGAACACGACTCCCGAGCTGAGAAGTTGATGTTTGAAGTGGTCAAGATCAGAAGCCCATACCACGCCTGTTGGACGGCCGACTTATGCTAAGTTTATGGCCCGGCCGTGTTACGTTTATTTACAGCTCAAGATGCCGGGTTACAAGGGCACCATCACTCTACATGGCACTCGTAAGGTGGCATTGGAGTGTGAAGAAGGTGACGCGGCTTATGCTGAGTCGGCCTGCGCGGCAGAGGAGCTCAAATTTTATCAAGATAATGTTGACCCGGCGGATATGACATCCCTGAAGAAGCCAACTACAGAGCACGACCCGCATTGAAGTTTAAGTCGGCAATGAGACGGCTTGTTGACTTTACCCCGGTGATTCTTCTAAACAGTTCAGCATCGCAAAGAACTTGATCCCAAATAGGAAAGCGCGCCATCGAAGTTCATCCGTGAGAACCGGACATCTTTGCATGGAAACCTTCTGACATGCCGGGTGTACCGAGGGAACTCGCTGAGCACACTCTCAATATTGATCCAAAGTATAAGCCGGTCAGGCAGTTTCTTCGCTGTTTTAATGCGGAACGACGGAAAGCTATTGGGGAAGAAGTTGCCCGGCTCTTAGCGGCCGGGTTTATCATAGAAGTTTTTCACCCGGAGTGGTTGGCTAACTCGGTGCTTGTCCTCAAGAAGAACGGCACCTGGCGGATGTGTGTGGACTACACGGACTTAAACAAGGCTTGTCTGGCTGACTCTTTTGCTCTCCCCCGTATTGATCAAATCATTGATGCTACGGCGGGTTGTGAGCATTTGAGCTTTTTGGATGCTCGCTCCGGTTATCATCAAATTAAGATGGCAGTTAAGGACCAGGAGAAGACGGCTTTCATCACTCCGTTTGGAGCCTTCTGCTATGTATCTATGCCATTTGGACTCAAGAGTGCCTGTGTGACTTATCGCGGTGTGTGCGTAACTGTTTGCACGACCAAATTGGGCGAATGTCCATGCTTATGTGGATGACATTATGGTGAAGTCCAGAGAAAAGGAAACCTTGATATCCGACTTAAAGGAGACCTTTGATAATCTCCGGTCTACAAGATGATGCTTAACCCGCCAAATGTGTGTTTGGGGTTCTCGCGGCAAGCTTTTGGGCTTCCTCGGTGTCCAACAGAGGCATCGGTTAACCCGAGAAGATTAAGGCGATTACCTCTCTGTCTAAACCGGCGTGCATCAATGATGTTCAGCGACTGGCGGGTCGCGTCGCCGCCTTAAGTCGGTTCATAAGTCGGCTCGGTGAGAAAGCCCTCCCATTATATCAGATAATGAAGAAAATGACACCTTTGTTTGGAGTGAGGCCGCTGATGCTGCTTTTGAAGACTTAAAGAGACAATTGTCTGAGCCGCCGGTTCTTGCGGCTCCAATTGATAAAGAACCTTTGCTGTTATATGTGGCTGCCAATTCACGAGCCGTCAGCGTTGCCATCATGGTGGAGCGTCAGTAAGCCGGTAAGGAGCATCCGGTTCAACGGCCGGTTTATTATATCAGTGAGGTGCTCATTGAATCCAAGCAAAGGTACCCGCATTGGCAAAAGCTTGTTTATGGGGTGTTCATGGCAAACCGGAAGTTCAAGCAGTATTTTCAAAGCCATCCTATAACTGTGGTAAGTTCTCGCCTTTGGGAGACATCATTCGTAACAGGAGGCCACAGTGATCGAGTCGCCAAGTGGGCTATTGAGCTTGGGCCTCATGGCTTGAAATACATGCCTCGGATAGCTATTAAGTCTCGTGCCTTGGTGGACTTCATCAATGATTGGACAGAGCTGCAGCACCGAGGAGAAGCCGGATAACACATACCGACTATTCATTTTGACGGGTCCAGGCAGCTAGAAGGCTCGGGGGCTGGAGTGGTGTTAACTTCCCCTCGCAGTGACAAATTTTTTATGTACTCCGGCTTGTGTTTCCATGTACTAACAATGCAGCTGAATATGAGGCATTACTTCATGGTCTCCGGATGGCTAAGGAGATGAACTTAAGCCAGGTATGATGCTTGGGCGACTCAGATTTGGTGGCTCAACAAGTGTCAGGCAAGTGGGATTCCAAAGACCCCCTCATGGCGGCTTATCATCATGAAGTAGATGCTGTGGCTGGTCACTTCAGGGGTTATCAAGTGGAGCACATTGATCGAAGGAAGAACGAGGCGGCGGATGCTTTAAGCCGGTTGGGATCCCAATGTAAGCCGGTGCCGCCCAACACCTTTCTTGATGTGTTACATAACCCTTCTGTCAAGGTACCTACCGAGGAAGACATAGCAGTGCCAGACCTGGAGGCGCAGCTGGTGGCGGCTCTTCATGTTATCCCGGATTGGACGGTGCCTTACTTGGCTTATATGACCCAGGGTGAGTTGCCGGAGGATGAGACGCTGGCGAGATAAATCGTCAGGCGTTCCAAATCCATGACAATTGTTAACAGCGAGTTACATCACCTTAGCGTCACGGGGGCGTTTCAACGCTGTGTGTCGCTTGCAGAAGGCCAAGAAATACTTCGTGAGATCCATGAAGGGGATTGTGGCCATCATGCCGGGTCAAAATCCCTCGTGGCCAAGGCTTTTCGTCATGGTTTCTATTGGTTGATGGCTCACGCTGATGCGGAAGATCTGGTCAGTAAATGTGATGGGTGTCAAAAGTTCTCACGACGAACTCATGTGCCGGCTCAAGAGTTGAGGATGATTCCAATCACTTGGCCGTTTGCAGTCTGGGGGCTTGACATGGTTGGACCTTTCAAAAGGTCTAAAGACAAAAATACGCATCTACTAGTGGCAGTGGACAAGTTTACCAAGTGGGTTGAGGCAGAGCCGGTCAGTAAATGTGATGCAGCCACGGCGGTTCAGTTCATAAAAAAGGTGATCTTTCGTTTTGGTTTTCCACATAGCATCATAACTAATAATGGCACTAATCTCTCTAAGGGTGCCATGGAAGAGTTCTGTCAAAGAGAACATATCCGCCTTGATGTTTCGGCTGTTGCTCATCCTCAATCCAATGGTCAAGCCGAGAGAGCTAATCAAGAGATCCCGAAGGTATCAAGCCTCGCTCTTGGTCCCTTTACAACGAACTCCGGTTGTTGGGTGGAGGAGTTACCTCCGTGTTATGGAGCATCAACACTACGCCTAATGATCTACGGATACACACCTTTCTTCATGGTTTATGGAGCAGAGGCGGTCCTACCAAGTGACATCCGGCACGACTCACCCTGTGTGGCAGCTTACGTTGAGGCGGATAACGAAAAGGCTCGTCAGGATGCACTTGACTTGTTGGACGAAGAGCGAGACTTGGAAATAGCCCGTTCGGTGATTTACCAACAAGACCTGCGCCGCTATCACAGCTGCCGGGTTAGAAGCAGAACCTTTCAGGAAGGCAACTTGGTGCTCCGGCTCATCCAGGATCAGTCTGATATGCACAAGCTATCCCCGCCTTGGGAAGGACCCTTTGTGGTCAGCAAGAATCTGCACAACAGGTCATATTATCTCATGGATATTCGAGAGCGCAAGGACTCATCTAAATCGGAGGAGGAGACCCACCGGCCATGGAATATAGCTCATCTCCGGCCTTACTATACTTAAGTTACTTCTTAAGATACTTTCTATAATGTACATATTATATAAAGCAATAAAGCAGGACTTCTATCCTTTTTTCCCATAAAGAATGTTTCATGTTTTCTTTATCAGGTGAAGGACACTGCCAACAGGGGACAGATCATATCTGAATCCGGATTTCCCTTTGGTCCGGCTTATGATCATATCTGAAGCTAGCCTTGGCCACTTGGGGGCTTCCTGTTCAAACATAGGTCGTATTCGAACCAAAGAGAACATAGCTGTCGATACCCACTTGATGGGCATATTGCCAAACCCACTTGGGGGCTTCCTAATTAATTTGAATCATAGCTTAGCCCCTTTGGGTCTGACGTGGATCGTATTCGAATCAGCGTCATTAAACAACTCTTATGTTCACTTGGGGGCTTCCTATTCAAACATAGGTCGTATTCGAACCAAAGAGAACATAGCTGTCGATACCCACTTGATCGGCATTGCCAAAGCCACTGGGGGCTATATGATCGTATCCGAATCTTAGCTTAACCCTTTGGAACGGTTCTCTAATCATATTCGAATCAGGAGCCTGTGATCATTTGCAAGTATGAGTATTTTCACTATCATTGAAACCTTCTTGAGGAGACGGTTCTTGATCTTTCCGGCTTTATATTAGTTACTTCAGGTTCTAACAAGTGCCAGGTAAAAACTTATATGAGCCGGAGAGGTTATCAAAAAGGGTTGCAGGTATGCTATTATGATTATGTTTTAACTAATCATGAACCGGCTTATACATATGATTTTTTATCATGTCCGGGTTATCAATATTCTATAACCCGCTGGTGCAGTCAATCGTCCAGGAAAGCCTTGCCTGTTTTACGTGCAGGTTAAAATGGAGCAAGGTAAAGGATCAAGGAAACACTTGATTAACATAAGCAAGGTGAATTTGGTACTGGCGGCTTAACCAAAGCAATAAGTACCATAAGGCATGACAGGCATTAAGGAATTTTTCTATCCTATTACAAGACTCCCCGAGTCTGAATAAGTGAAACATTGTTTTTTGCCAAGTTATAACCCGGCTGGCGGCTCGTTCCTCCGGCTGGCTTGATGACTCCGGGTTATCCTTCCCGCCTCCTTCGCTTGTTGTGTCTCGAAGATGGACGAGGCCCACCAATGCCGCCAAAGCTTCAAATTCAGCTTCATCATCTATTAAACTAGCCGGTCCACTTGTGGGCAAAGGTATGCTTACGCGCTGGAGGGAGCAGCTGACTTGGTCATAGGGGACATTTGGGATTCTCCGTTCTCGCTATCATAACCCGCTAATACTTGGTGAGATCAAGATCTTCCCCAATGAGAGTCGCCAGAGGGCGACGACTTTGACACATGTGCAAGGAAGTCCTGCTCGGCAAAAGCAAAGGCCGCCTTCCTTAAGACTTGATATCCAAGAGAGAGGCCAGCAAGGTCAAGCTCTGGCACCCATGCTTTTGCCCGACCCAACGCAGCCACGGCTCTGGCTCTCGCAGATGCCCGCCTTAAGTCTTGAATGCGTTGAGGTAGCACCGACAGATGTCTCAACACGCCTTGCAGGAGCCGGGGAGAGGTATTTGATAAAGCCACAGCGGTCAACGCACGCTGTGACCCGGAGTACAGCTGCTTTGTCAAGGTGTACACTGCCTTAAGCTTGACAAGCATGTTTTCCATCAGGTTGGTACTCCTGGGGCCTGCATATTCACAGGTATAACAGTAAGCCGGAGGCAACTATTACAATAAATCTTGAAGGATTACAATATTTATGAGCGGCTTACCAAAGATAGCTGAGACCATTTGGGATATGTCCGCTTTAAGTCGGACAGCTCATTTGTTGCTTCGCAAGAGATGCCTCCATTGCCTCAACCGGGTCACCGGTGAAGCCCTCTCATCAACCCAAGCCTTCTTTTCCGATTCAAAATTCTTCTTCAGCTTCTCGTGTTTAGAGACACTGAATTCAAACTTGGAATTGACTTTCTGAGCTTCGAGCTCTTGGGTTTTCAATTGGCTCTTCAAATCAGCAATCTCCGCCTCAAATTGACTTGCGGTGGCCTGCATTGACATCAGGTTATGGTAAGAATCTTGGTAAGGTAACATTTAAATCCCAAGTATTTTACAAGTAAAGATACTTGGCACTTGGGGGCTAATGTATGTTTAAAGAATTTTTAGTCTATTTTACCAAGTCACGCATATTAAGTCTCAAGCACTTTACAAGTAAAGTTACTTGACACTTGGGGGCTAATGTAACACAAATTTAAGGTTTCATGTTATCTCTGGGTTAAACATATTCAATTTAAACCGGACAAAACTAATAGCTAGCAGATTACTAAGTCTACAGCATATTCATTCATAAGCAATAGACTTGGGGGCTGGTACAGTAAGTAAGATTCAGAGTGAAAGCTTAAATTTTACCTCAGATTTATGCTGTATTTGCTTCACCATGTCAATTTCCAGGTCACGACTGCTGTGTACTTGGTTCAGATAGCCCAAGACTATATCACCAATACTTAGATGAGAGTAATCAATGATGTCTTGTTTGGACCTCCGGTTCTGGGCAAACTCTTCTTTTGCGGTGCATTGGGCAAGGGCAGTAGGCCGGCCCGGTTCAACATACTGGCTCTTCACAATTTCAACTTCCGGATCAGCCGTCTTGGCCGGGCTAGGGATTTCCGGGTCATCCGAGTTGTGAATCACGCCCTCCGCAAAGGGTCGGTTGACTCCTAATGTCGGGTTTTCAGCAATGGTCGATGAGTGGAGCTATCTGGAACAGATGAGTCAAGCACCGGTTCAGTAACCACCGGGTCTTGGGACGGCTTATTCTTCTTTGCCCTCTTGCTGGGCTTTACTTGCAAGTTGTCAAACAAAGTGGAAATATAAGTATCAAAGTGTAAGTATGGATTACCTCATAGTAGGAAAAGTTATATTACCCGGGAGCCGTTTTGAAAGCCGGCATGTTCGATTGCATCGACTCATCAGAAGAAGGGGAAGTATCCTGATAGTTGGAGTCAGATGAATTGAGAGGTTGGCGAATCAAACCCATAAAGGGTAAAACAAAGCGTAAGTCAGAGATCACCTTGGTCCGACGCTTCCTGGTTACATCGGGTAAGCCGGAGGAAAGCTCTGCGTCCTGGTTAGCCCGAGTCTACCGCCGGTTCTCAAGCTATTGTTGCTTCAAAAGAAATTGAGGATCTTGGTAAGCGAGAGGGTGTGAAAACTTTACTTTCCGGGTCACCCTTCGGATTCTTTGTGTTGGCAAAGGCTCTAAGTCGGAGGAAATTATAGTTACCTCTTCGCCAGCTGCTTGGCTGTTCCCAGTATCCTCCTAAAAAGATCTAAATGTCAGTAAGGTAACGGTGAAGGAATTAAAGAAAATTAAAAAGATTACCTCTTCCTCATCTGAAGAAGAGTCGTGCAATCTCATCATATCAGAGGCGTTGGGGTTCTTCTTTTTGGAGGTACCCATCCTGGCGGCTTTCCTTTTGGTCTTCTTGGCCGCCCGGGCCAGTTTTGCAGCCTCATGGTCATACTTGACCTTCCAGAAGTTGTCATCGGCCTTTGGAAAAAGACAAGGAATCATAAGTACCAGAAGGTAACATATTAAAGAGTATTTATGAAGACTAGTAACTCATCTGTAGAGCGATTCTTCTTGCGTATGGAAGCAAACCAAAGTATTATCGTTATAGTGCCCTCCTTCAATAGTGATTGACCGTAGCATCCGCCACATCATCTGGTAAGTCCTCAGGACTATGACGCATTGAGTCGTCCTTTTCGCCTATGTAAGTACACATTAAGTCGGAGCGGCGGCTTAATGGTAGTATCCATCAGGTGAGCCAGACCCAGACCAAATCAATGCCAGTTAACCCGTTGCCCAAAAGGGCCTTAATCTTTCTGATGGTGGGGTTAAGAGGCAGGCGCTCAACAACAGTTAACTTGTTCGCCAGAGGATGATTGGACTCAAGGCACATGGCGCGAAAGCCGGGCAGAGGCTTCTCGTTAGCCGGAGAGGTGTTTTGGCAGTAGAACCACGTCTGGTTCCAGTCTTTGGGATGACTCGGCAGCTC
Source organism: Aegilops speltoides (assembly GCA_021437245.1). Lineage (NCBI taxonomy): Eukaryota > Viridiplantae > Streptophyta > Magnoliopsida > Poales > Poaceae > Aegilops > Aegilops speltoides. Next base: position 359,303,532 of record CM038141.1, on the reverse strand, counting down.
AACAGAAGGAAAAAGGCGCCTCCGCCGCTGGATTGAGATGCCGCCAAGTTCAAGACTAGGTCATTGGCGCGCCATTCTGCCGGTTCAAGTAAAAAGCTCCCCGAACAGCAGAGACTTGGTTCCTCTCCTAAATATACCTCGCAGAAGACTTGAATTACATGATTGGACACGTAAATGGGTCCAATATCTTGAGGCCTCAGTCAAAGAAATCCGAACTTCCTCAAGAATTTTGAGCCGGAGGGCAAATCCCTGTTCATATGGTCTCGTGAAAACTACTACCTCCCCGTCTTTGGGTTGAGGTATCTCTTCAGACGGGTGAGGGGCACGGTAGGACATGACCTCCTTTTTCGGCAGATGGCCGGACGTTACAAACTCGGCAAGTTTACTTTTGGTCACTGTGGATGGGACCCAGTTGCAAGTCACAGGGGCCTTGGCCGCCTTAGGGGCCATCTACGACAAAGTAAGAAAGTCCCGGTTAAAATTTAACCCAGGAGAAATATTCAAGATTATTTAAAGTAGCGGCTTAAGCAAGGGGCCTAATGATATAAGGGTGATAGTGCAACAATATTTAAGCCGCTCCAAGTATCAAGAGCAGTTTAAAATTCTTAAGGTCTTGAGAAGAAAGCAAGGTTTTCGGCTCAGTATCACTTATTTAAACCGGCTACATGGACGGTCGTGTTTATGGGTATTTGACAGAAGTAATTTTCTGGGTGATATAAACAGGTTTTACCATCTGCCACTGTTATCTTGGATCAAACAAACTGTTCTGAAAAGAAAATTTTCTAGACCTAAGACTGGAGCAGATAAAGTTCAAGGACTCGAATGGGGCCTCTATGCGGCAGAAAGGGGTTCATTTGCATTTCAAAGTAGGTGCAAAACATCTACCGCATCAGCTTTTACCATCTTCAAGATCAAGAAGGGCGAGGATAAAGAAATGTACGAAAGAAATCTACTGAACAGCAAAGAATTCGAGGAACTCGAAGAACTCGAAGGCCTTGATGTAGATCTAAGGAGCAGGAAAGGGGAGACTCACCGATGCAAGGTTGCCGCGGAAGGGTGTCACGTTTTTTCTGGTCCAACCAGGTTGATGCAGCGGCCTGAGTTGGTGAAGACAGGGAGATCTGCGGCGGTGGCGGCGGAGCTCGAGTGGCAGAGAGGAGGCAAGAGGAAGAAGACGACTGGAAGAAGGAGAATGGGAGACCTAGGTCGCGCCTATTTATAAGGAGAGGATAACTGAGACGGCGCGGGAAACGAGGAGATAAGAATTATTATCCAGCGGCCCCGACGCCTCGATTTTTGGAACAGTCAATAAAGGCAGAGATCCGTTGAAAGATACGGTGACGTCACAGCAGCTTAACCCGGATCCAAGAGATGATGTCATGGCTAGTTAAAAGAAACCTTTTGCACGGACAGAAGATTGAGTATATGTTAAGGTATTTTAAGATTGACATGAATAGGTTCAAATCAATCTGGGGCCTAATGTTGGGGATATAACTATTGGTGTAAGCCGCCCAGGAGGGGCCGGGTTACGCAAAGAGGATTCACCAGAGAGAAGCCCAAGGCCAAGCATGAAGATGGCGGTTCAATAAAGGGCTTAAGGCCCACGGGCGACTTAAGGCCCGTTGTAGTAAACCGTCGTAATAGCATGACTTGTATTGTAAGGTATATTTAACTAGTCACCGAGCCGACATCGCTTATAAGCCGCCGACTCAGAGGCCTGTGGTGTCAACCCGTATATAAGGGGACGACCTGTTTGGCGGCTGAGGGCAAGAAACAACTCATCGAGAGCCAGGCATAGCGTATCTCGCTCCCTGGTCATTGAAACTTCAATACCAACCCAACTAGACGTAGGCCTTACCTTCACCGTAAGGGGCCGAACTAGTATAAACCCTCTCGTGTCTCTTGTCCCGATTTAACCCCTTCAAGCTTCCTAGTCGCGATGGCTCCACAACTAAGTCCTTTCATGAGGACATCTGACGTGACTATTCCACGACAGTGGACTTGCCCGATGATCGGCAAGCCATAGAAAATAAATGGATCTTCAAGAGGAAGATGGACATTGATAGTAGTGTTACTATCTACAAAGCTCGACTTGTCGCAAAAAGGTTTTCGACAAGTTCAAGATGTTGACTACAATGAGATTTTATCAACTGTAGCGATGCTTAAGTCTGTCCGAATCATGTTAGCAATTACCACATTTTTTGAAATCTGGCAAATGGATGTCAAAACTGCATTCCTTAATGGTTTTCTTAAAGAAGACTTGTATATGATGCAACCAGAAGGTTTTGTCAATCCTAAAGGTGCTAACAAAATGTGCAAACTCCAGCGATCCATCTATGGAATGGTGCAAGCATCTCGGAGTTGGAATATATCCTTTGATAAGTTGATCAAAGCATATAGTTTTATACGGACTTGCAGTGAAGCCTGTATTTACAATAAAGTGAGTGGGAGCACTATTGCCTTTCTGATAAGTATATGTGAGTGACATATTGTTGATCAAAAATGATGTAGAATTTTTTCTGGGAAGCATAAAGAAGTGTTTGATAGGAGTTCTTTAAAAGAAAGACCTCAGTAAAGCTATTTACATATTGAGCATCAATATCTATTGAGATAGATCAAGACGCTTGATAAGATTTTCAATGAGTACATACCTTGACAAGATTTTGAAGTAGTTCAAAATGGAACAAATAAAGAAAGAGTTCTTGCCTGTGTTGCAAAGGTATGAAATTGAGTAAGACTCAAATCCCGACCACGACAGAAAATAGAAAGAGAATGAAAGTCATTCCCTATGCCTCAGTCATAGGTTCTATAAAAGTATGCCATGCTATGGACCAGACCTATTGTATACTATGCCCTGGTTTGGCAAGGGAGTACAATAGTGATCTAGGAGTAGATCACTGGACATTGGTCAAAATTATCCTTAGTGGAATAAGGATATGTTTCTCGATTATGGAGGTGACAAGAGGTTCGTCGTAAAGGGTTACGTCGATGCAAGATTTGACATTGATCCAGATGACTCTAAGTCTCAATCTGGATACATATTGAAAGTGGGAGCAATTAGCTAGAGTAGCTCCGTACAGAGCATTGTAGACATAGAATGTTTTTGCAAAATACATATGGCTCTAAATGTGACAGACCCGTTGACTAAATTTCTCTCACGAGCAAAACATGATCACACATTAGTACTCTTTGGGTGTTAATCACATAGCAATGTGAACTAGATTATTGACTCTAGTAAACCCTTTGGGTGTTGGTCACATGACGATGTGAACTATGGGTGTTAATCATATACAGATATGAATATTGGTGTTAAATCACATGGCGATGTGAACTAGATTATTGACTCTAGTGCAAGTGGGAGACTGAAGGAAATATGCCCTAGAGACAATAATAAAGTTATTATTCATTTCCTTATTTCATGATAAATGTTTATTATTCATGCTAGAATTATATTAACCGGAAACATAATACATGTGTGAATACATAGACAAACATAGTGTCACTAGTATGCCTCTACTTAACTAGCTCATTAATCAAAGATGGTTAAGTTTCCTAACCATAGACATGAGTTATCATTTGATTAATGGGATCACATCATTAGGAGAATGATGTGATTGACTTGACCCATTCCGTTAGCTTAGCACTTGATCGTTTAGTATGTTGCTATTGCTTTCTTCATGACTTATACATGTTCCTATAACTATGAGATTATGCAACTCCCGTTTACCGGAGGAACACTTTGTGTGCTACCAAACGTCACAATGTAACTGGGTGATTATAAAGGTACTCTACAGGTGTCTCCGAAGGTACTTGTTGGGTTGGCGTATTTCGAGATGAGGATTTGTCACTCCAATTGTCAGAGAGGTATCTCTGGGCCCACTCGGTGATGCACATCACTATATGCCTTGCAAGCATTACGTAACGAGTAAAGAGACTTGCCGGTAATGAGATTGAACTAGGTATTGAGATACCGATGATCGAATCTCGGGAAAGTAACATACCGATGACAAAGGGAACAACGTATGTTGTTATGCGGTTTGACCGATAAAGATCTTCGAGAATATGTAGGAGCCAATATGAGCATCCGTGTTCCGCTATTGGTTATTGACCGAGACGGTCTCGGTCATGTCTACATAGTTCTCGAACCCGTAGGGTCCGCACGCTTAAAGTAAGATGACAGCTATATTATGAGTTTATGTGTTTTGATGTACCGAAGGTTGTACAGAGTCCCGGATGTGATCACAGACATGACGAGGATTCTCGAAATGGTCGAGACATGAAGATCGATATATTGGACGACTATATTTGGACACCAGAAAGGTTCCGGGTGAGATTGGGACAATACCGGAGCTCCGGGAGGTATATGGGCCTTATTGGGCCTTAGTGGAAAGGAGGGGAAAGGAGCAAGGGAGGGGGCGCCCCCCCCCCAAGCCCAATCCGAATTGGGAGGGGGGCCGGCCCCCCTTTCCTTCCTCCCTCCTTCCTCTTCCTTCCCTCTCCCTCTCCTAATAGGAAAGGGGGGAGTCCTACTCCCGATGGGAGTTGGACTCCCCGCTAGGGCGCGCCACCCCCCTTGGACGGCCCCCTCCTCCACTCCTTTATATACGGGGGAATGGGGCACCCCATAGACACAACAATTGATCAGTTATCTCTTAGCCGTGTGCGGTGCCCCCCTCCACCATAGTCCTCGATAATATCGTAGTGGTGCTTAGGTGAAGCCCTGCATCGGTAGAACATCATCATCGTCACCACGCCGTCGTGCTAACGGAACTCTCCCTCGACACTCAGCTGGATCGGAGTTCGAGGGACGTCATCGAGCTGAAACGTGTGCAAGAACTCGGAGGTGTCGTGCTTTCGGTGCTTGATCGGTCGGGCCGTGAAGACGTACGACTACATCAACTGCGTTGTGCCAACGCTTCCGCTTTCAGTCTATGAGGGTACGTGGACACACTCTCCCCTCTCGTTGCTATGCATCACCATGATCTTGCGTGTGCAAAGGAAAATTTTGAAATTACTACATTCCCCAACAGAGTGTTCCTCTTTTTTTGCCACCGCGCAACAAAGTCAGGGATGGGATCGTTTTCACCTTGGATGCAACTGTGGAGGTCGTATCCGCTCCCCGGGTGTTTGTACATTCCTTCAAAGTTGTTGATGAAGGCTACCTCCAAGTCTGCCCATGTGTGGATGGAGTTTGGCTAAAGCCCATTCAACCATGAACATGTCGAGCCTGTAAGTAATAGGGTACATAATGAAGCGTGTTATTGATATTGTCGTTAGCCATCTTGACCACCGTTAGGTAGTTGTTGAGCTAGCGGTCTGTCTTAGAGTAACTGGAGTACTTCTTGACCCCTCGAACGATGAATGACGTTGGGAAAGGGTGTGTGATGACCTCGTACCTGAAGCACGGGGGGCTATGCCAAATGTCAGGGAAGATGATCACGGCACAGAGGCTTCGTAGTTATTGCCATAGCGCTCTATCTCGCGAGCTCAGAGGTGTCGTGGAGATCGGGCCAGTGACCTAGGCGATTATGGACCAGTGAAACTCGAGGTGGAAGAGGTGCTCGATGCTGAGACTTAGAGCATATCTAGCAGGCCCCTTAAAGCCGCTACCCTTAAACAGCCGATAAGGGCCAAGAAAAGTGTGTTTTAAAGGACGAAATCGGCAACGCGTGGAACAGAGCTCGCAAACCCGAGCGGTTTCGCGGGTTTGCGAGTTCTGTTTCACGTGTTGCAAATTTCGGCCCTCAAACCGTAAAACCACACAATGCAATCGACCGTGATTTTGACAAATAAAATACAAATTTCGAGAATTCAAACACAGTTTTGGCGATATTTGAACATAGTTTTCGCGCCACAAACCAAAAGACGTCGCATCGATCATCACTCATCCATCGGTCATCACAAGATCAAATCTTCACCGCCACCATTGCCACCACCACCGAACCTTGGCATTGCATGGACTCTTGCGGCTAGCCTCCTCCTCTCCAAGATCTCCAACCTTGCTATGTCATGCCATTCTTTGGGCAGCTCATCCATCTCATTTCGATTAATCAGCATGATCTTGTTCTCCTCTTGAAGGAGCTTGGCCATGGCTTTGTTCTCCTCAGCCATGGCTCGATCTTCTCTCCTCGATGGCAGCCTTGCGCATGGTCTCCTCCTTGAGTAGTAGCTACTTCTCTTACTTCTCTTGAGCCTTCTTCTCGGCTAACTCCTTCTTTGCCTCCAATGTCTTGATCACCAATTCCTCATTAGACTTGACCATGTGATCTAGCTTGTCCCACAAGCTTCATGCCTCCGCTTCCTTCTTGATCTTGTCCTTGGCTTTCTTGTTTCCATTGGGCTTGTTCTTGTTTCTTGGGTCATCATCATCCTTATCCATCTTTGTTATTGCACTTCTCTTTGGTGGGGATTCTTTGTCAATCAACTTCCACTTCTCGCTATCTTTAAGAAGTTTCCAACAATACTCAAGTTGAAACGACTTGCACCGGAAGCTTCCATGTCCTTATATCTTTCTTGTGCAATTTTGTCCTACAAAATGAAAACAATGTCAAATTATGCTACCACTCTGATGACTACAAATGATTTGCACAAGTTGGGACGTGAAAAGAAACTCGCATAATCGGATACAACGATACCACTTAGAGGTGCATTGCATACTTTCTCCAAGCAAGCATCCCAATGACTACGAATTAGCTTGATCATGTCCCAACGACCTTGGAGTGACCGAAAGGTGTGTGGCATCCTTTTGGGATACTTTGCCATCATGTGGAGGAATCGATCCTCTATTCTTTGCCAATACCGCTTCACGGTTTGGTCAGTGCCGATGCACGCATCAAGAGACACCGATTCCCAAGCCTTGATCAAGATTTGATCTTCCAATTGTGTGTAGTTCTTCGATCTTGCGCGCACTTTTGCTTGCGCTTCATCGAACACCCCCTCCTCAACCTCCTCCACCTCATCTTCTTCCTCACCGTGGCCATGCATGCCACCATCCATCTCGTTGTAACCGTAATCACTGATCGGGCTCGATCGATATTGACGGTGTTGTCGTCTAACAAGTCTACAAACTCGACAGTCCCATCATGCAAACCAGCACTACAATTTCTCTCAACAAGTCATGAACACGCGCAATGGCGAAAAGAGAAACAACTAGAAGAAATCGAACCACATACCTTGCGCCCATTTAGTCAAACACCTCATCGTCGACGGGCATCCTTGGGGTAGTTCTTGCTAGGGCAATCAGGGCAGGTGTTGGCAAGGTAGCTCTTGCTGTGGGCTTCTTTCACTTCACACCCGAAACCTGCGGGAGCGCCTTCCTGGACGACGATGTTGCCCTGCCGCTTGCAAGGTGGCACGGTGGAGCCTTGAACGGTGATGTGAGCGACATCACCGGTGACGAGATCTGCCAGTGGGGTTGGCGCGTGGATGGCATCCACGTTGACGGCGGCAGCTGGGAGGCTTCCATGGCGGTGATACAAAGCCGGGGAAGGTGCACCGGAGCGGGTGGAGGGAGGTTGTTGGCGGTGGAGGGAAGGGGAAGCGGGGACTGCCGCACGGAAATGTCCCTCCTGCCAAATCTCGCAACCGATAGGGGTCAAGCTCGGGTCGGCCCCCCACCCCATGTATCTAAAGGTTGAGGGGGAAGATTTGCCGTGCCACACAATTTTTTTAGAGGCCGCGGGCCGATACGGTGTCTGATCGGGACACTTTTTTTGGCCAAAACCGTAAACGGGCGGTTATTTTGCGGGTCGGCACGACATAAGGGGTCTGCTAGAGATGCTCTTACCAATTGTTTGTCTTGTGTCTGAGAGGACGTTCTTAGTGCCAGCTAGGTGTTTCCTTGACCGAATCATATTATGATGGAGCTCTACTATGTTGTGGATCACTTTCCTGAGACAAGCTAGGAGGTTCGGGTCCCGTGGCATGTCATTGAGCCTTTCGGCCAGTGTCACAACGTCTTGGAGGTTGCGAGTTGGTGTTTGCAGTAGGGCAGCGCGTGTGGGCCTGTTGCTGACCATGTCGGCCTCCCGTCCTAAGGCCCTGAGGGCGTCAATGGTCGCCCATGGCTAGCGTCATGGTCGGTGTCGCCATTTTGTTTGTCATTGTCTCTTTCCATCGCGCCTCCCGCGCGGTGGCATCCATGGTGTTCTGCTCGAGCTGTAGTTGGGTGACTGATTTGGCCCGCCGGAGGGCCTCCATGGCATGTCTGGTGGGGTGATACGTCTCCGTCGTATCTATAATTTTTGATTGTTCCATGCCAATATTATTCACTTTCATATACTTTTTGGCAAATTTTTATATTATTTTTGGGACTAACTTATTGATCCAAAGGCTGCAAGTGCGCCTCCTCGCTCTGTTGCATGTTTTTTGTTTCGCAGAAACCCAATATCAAACGGAGTCCAAAAGGAATAAAAACGGACGGAGATTTTTTTTGGAATATTTATGATTTTATGGAAGTAAAATCAACGTGAAACGGTGTCCAGGGTGGTCATGAGGTAGGGGGCGCGCCCTACCCCCCCCAGGCGCGCCCCTGACCCTTGTGGTCCACCCGTAAGGCGGTTGATGCTCTCCTTCTCGCGTAAGAAAGCTAATTTTACAAGGAAGATCTGAGCGAAAGATTCACCCCAATCGGAGTTACGGATCTCCGGATATAAAAGAAACGGTGAAGGGGTAGAATCTGCCAACGCAGAGAACGCAGAAACAGGGAGATAGATCCAATCTCGGAGGGGCTCTCGCCCCTCCCAAGTCATGGGAGCCAAGGACCAGAGGGTAAACCCTTCTCCCATCTAGGGAGAAGGTCAAGGAAGAAGAAGAAGAAGGGGGGCCCTCTCCCCCTTGCTTCCGGTGGCGCCGGAACGCCGCCGGGGGCCATCATCATCACCGCGATCTTCACCAACACCACCGTCTGTTGAGGAACATAGTAATTTCAAAAAAATTCCTACGCACATGCAAGATCATGGTGATGACATAGCAACGAGAGGGGAGAGTGTTGTCCACGTACCCTCGTAGACCGTAAGCGGAAGTGTTAGCACAACGCGGTTGATGTAGTCGTACATCTTCACGATCCGACCGATCCAAGCAACGAACGTACGGCACCTCCGAGTTCAGCACACGTTCATCTCGATGACGATATCCCGGCTCCGATCCAGCAAAACTCCAGAGATGAGTTCCATCAGCACGACGGCATGGTGACGATGATGATGTTCTACCGGCGCAGGGCTTCGCCTAAACTCCGCGACGATATGACCGAGGTGGAATATGGTGGAGGGGGGCACCGCACACGGCTAAGGAACGATCCGTAGATCAACTTGTGTGTCTATGGGTGCCCCCCCGCCCCCGTATATAAAGGAGCCAGGGGGAAGGAGGTGGCCGGCCAAGGAGGGCGCGCCAAGGGGGGAGTCCTACTCCCACCGGGAGTAGGACTCCCTTCTTTCCTAGTTGGAGTAGGAGAAGGGGGAAGGAGGAGGAGGAGGAGAAGTAAGGGGGGGGCGCCGCCCCCCTCTCCTTGTCCTATTAGGACTAGGGAGGGGAGGGGGCGCGGCCCACCTCTTGCCTCCTCTCCTCTTCTACGTTATGGCCCATGTAGGCCCAATAACCCCCGGGAGGGTTCCGGTAACCCCCCGGTACTCCAGTAAAATGCCGATTTCACCCGGAACACTTCCGATGTCGAAACATAGGCTTCCAATATATCAATCTTTATGTCTCGACCATTTCGAGACTCCTCGTCATGTCCGTGATCACATCCGGGACTCCGAACAAACTTCGGTACATCAAAACTTATAAACTCATAATAAAACGGTCATCGTAATGTTAAGCGTGCGGACCCTACGGGTTCGAGAACTATGTAGACATGACCTAGAACTATTCTCGGTCAATAACCAATAGCGGGACCTGGATGCCCATATTGGTTCCTACATATTCTACGAAGATCTTTATCGGTCAAACCGCATAACAACATACGTTGTTCCCTTTGTCATCGGTATGTTACTTGCCCGGGATTCGATCGTCGGTATCCAATACCTAGTTCAATCTCATTACCGGCAAGTCTCTTTACTCGTTACGTAATGCATCATCTCGTAACCAACTCATTGGTCACATTGCTTGCAAGGCTTATAGTGATGTGCATTAACGAGAGGGCCCAAAGATACCTCTCCGACAATCGGAGTGACAAAACCTAATCTCGAAATACGCCAACTCAACATGTACCTTCGGAGACACCTGTAGTACTCCTTTATAATCACCCGTTACGTTGTGACGCTTGGTAGTACCCAAAGTGTTCCTCCAAAGAACGGAGTTGCATAATTCTCATAGTTACAGTGAACATGTATAAGTCATGAAGAAAGCAATAGCAATATACTAAACGATCAAGTGCTAGGCTAATGGAATGGGTCATGTCAATCACATCATTCTCCTAATGATGTGATCCCATTAATCAAATGACAACACATGTCTATGGTTAGGAAACATAACCATCTTTGATTAATGAGCTAGTCAAGTAGAGGCATACTAGTGACTATATGTTTGTCTATGTATTCACACATGTATCATGTTTCCGTTAATACAATTCTAGCATGAATAATAAACATTTATCATGATATGAGGAAATAAATAATAACTTTATTATTGCCTCTAGGGCATATTTCCTTCAGTCTCCCACTTGCACTAGAGTCAATAATCTAGATTACATAGTAATGATTCTAACACCCATGGAGTCTTGGTGCTGATCATGTTTTGCTCGTGAGAGAGGCTTAGTCAACGGGTCTGCAACATTCAGATCCGTATGTATCTTGCAAATCTCTATGTCTCCCACTTGGACTTGGTCCCGAATGGAATTGAATTGTCTCTTGATGTGTTTGGTCCTCTTGTGAAATCTGGATTCCTTTGCCAAGGCAAGTGCACCAGTATTGTCACAGAAGATCTTCATTGGTCCCGATGCACTAGGTATGACACCTAGATCGAAATGAACTCCTTCATCCGACTCCTTCATTTGCTGCTTCGTAAGCAGCTATGTACTCCGCTTCACATGTAGATCCCGCCATGACGCTTTGTTTAGAACTGCACCAACTTACAGCTCCACCGCTCAATAAAAACACGATCCGGTTTGCGATTTAGAATCGTCGGATCGGTGTCAAAGCTTGCATCGACTTAACCATTTACGATTAGCTCTTTGTCACCTCCATATACGAGAAACATATCCTTAGTCCTTTTCGTATTTCAGATGTTCTTGACCGCTGTCCAAATGATCCACTCGATTACTTTGGTACCTTCCCGCCAAGCTTATTGCTAAGCATACGTCAGTCTGGTACACAAGATTGCATACATGATAGAGCCTATGGCTGAAGCATAGGAACATCTTTCATTTTCTCTATCTTCTGCTGTGGTCGGGCATTGAGTTTGACTCAACTTCACACCTTGAAGCACGGGCAAGAACCCTTTCTTTGCCTCGATCCATTTTGAACTTTTTCAAAATTTTATCAAGGTATGTGCTTTGTGAAAGTCCTATTAAGCGCCTTGATCTATCTCTATAGATCTTGATGCCCAATATGAAAGCAGCTTCACCGAGGTCTTTCATTGAAAAACTTTTATTCAAGTATCCCTTTATGCTATCCAGAAATTATATATCATTTCCAATTAATAATATGTCATCTACATATAATATCAGAAATGCTACAGAGCTCCCACTCACTTTCTTGTAAATACAGGCTTCTCCAAAAGTCTGTATAAAACCGTATGCTTTGATCACACTATCTAAACGTTTATTCCAACTCCGAGATGCTTGCACCAGTCCATAAATGGATAGCTGGAGCTTGCATACTTTGTTAGCACCTTTTGGATCAACAATACCTTCTAGCTGCATCATATACAACTCTTCTTCCAGAAATCCATTCAAGAATGCAGTTTTGACATCCATTTGCCAAATTTCATAATCATGAAATGCAGCAATAGCTAACATGATTCGGACAGACTTAAGCATCGCTACGGGTGAGAAAGTCTCATCGTAGTCAACTCCTTGAACTTGTCGAAAACCTTTCGCAACAAGTCGAGCTTTATAGACAGATTACATTACCATCAGCGCCGATCTTCTTCTTAAAGATCCATTTATTCTCAATGGCTTGCCGATCATCGGAAAGTCAACCAAAGTCCATACTTTGTTTTCATACATGGATCCCATCTCGATTTCATGGCCTCTAGCCATTTTATGAATCTGGGCTCATCATCGCTTCCTCATAGTTCGTAGGTTCATCATGGTTAAGTAACATGACTTCCGTAATAGGATTACCGTATCACTCGTGCGGATCTTACTCGTAGACCCACGAGGTTCAAGAGAAACTTGATCTGGAGTTTCATGATCAATATCATTAGCTTCCTCACTAATTGGTGTAGTTGTCACAGAACCATTTCTTGTGATGAACTACTTTCCAATAAGGGAGTAGATATGATTATCTCATCAAGTTCTACTTTCCTCCCACTCACTTCTTTCGAGAGAAACTCCTTCTAGAAAGGATCCGATTTTAGCAACAAAATCTTGCCCTCGATATGTGATAGAAGGTGTACCCAATAGTTTCTTTTGGGTATCCTATGAAGACACATTCGATTTGGGTTCGAGCTTATCGGTTGAAGTTTCTTCACATAAGCATCGCAGCCCCAAACTTTAAGAAACAACAACTTTGGTTTCTTGACAAACCACAGTTCATAAGCCGTCGTCTTAACGGATATTGATGGTGCCCTATTTAACATGAATGCGGCCGTCTCTAAAGCATAACCCCAAAACGATAGCGGTAAATCAGTAAGAGACATCATAGATCGCACCATATTTAGTAAAGTACAATTACGACGTTCGGACACACCATTTCGTTGTGGTGTTCCGGGTGGCATGAGTTGCGAAACTATTCCGCATTGTTTCAAGTGTAGACCAAACTCATAACTCAAATATTCTCCTCCACGATCGATCGAGAAACTTTATTTTCTTGTTACGATGATTTTCCACTTCACTCAAATTCTTTGAACTTTTCAAATGTTTCAGACTTGTGTTTCATCAAGTAGATATACCCATATCTGCTCAAATCATCTATGAAGGTGAGAAAATAACGATACCCGCCATGAGCCTCAACATTCATTGACCACAAACATCAAGATGTATGATTTCCAACAAATCAGTTGCTCGCCCATAGTTCCGGAGAACGGCGTTTTAGTCATCTTGCCCATGAGGCACGGTTCGCAAGTACCAAGTGATTCATAATCAAGTGATTCCAAAAGCCCATCAAGATGGAGTTTCTTCATGCGCTTTACACCGATATGACCTAAACGGCGATGCCACAAATAAGTTGCACTATCATTATCAACTCTGATCTTTTGGTTTCAACACTATGAATATGTGTATCACTACTATCGAGATTCAATAAAATAGACCACTCTTCAAGGGTGCATGACCATAAAAGATATTACTCATATAAATAGAACAACCATTATTCTCTCGATTTAAATGAATAACCGCCTCGCATCAAACAAGATCCAGATATAATGTTCATGCTCAACGCCGCACCAAATAACAATTATTTAGGTCTAAAACTAATCCCGATGGTAGATGTAGAGGTAGCGTGTCGACCGCGATCACATCGACTTTGGAACCATTTCCACGCCGCATCGTCACCTCATCCTTAGCCAATCTTCGCTAATCCGTAGTCCCTGCTTCGAGTTGCAAATATTAGCAATAGAACCAAGATCAAATACCCAGTGCTATGCGAGCATTAGTAAGGTACACATCAATAACATGTATATCACATATACCTTTGTTCACTTTGCCATCCTTCTAGTCCGCCAAATACTTGGGGCAGTTCTGCTTCCTGTGTCCAGTTTGCTTGCAGTAGAAGCACTCAATTTTAGGCTTAGGTCCAGACTTGGGTTTCTTCTCTTGAGCAGCAACTTGCTTGCCGTTCTTTTTGAAGTTCCCCTTCTTCTTCCCTTTGCCCTTTTTCTTGAAACTGGTGGTCTTGTTAACCATCAACACTTGATGCTCCTTCTGATTTCTACCTCCGCAGCTTTTAGCATTGTAAGAGCTCGAATAGTCTTGTTCATCCCTTGCATATTATAGTTCATCACGAAGCTCTTGTAGCTTGGTGGCGTGATTGAAGAATTCATCAATGACACTATCATCGTGAAGATTAACTCCAAGTTGAATCAAGTGATTATTATACCGCACATTTTGAGTATGTGTTCACCGTGAGCTATTCTCCTCCATCTTGCATCTATAGAACTTATTGGAGACTTCATATCTCTCAATCCGCATTTGCTTGAAATATTAACTTCAACTCTGGAATATCTCATATGCTCCATGACGCTCAAAACATCGTTGAAGACCCGGTTCTAAGCCGTAAAGCATGGCACATCGAACTATCGAGTAGTCATCACTTTGCTCGCCAGACATTCTTAACGCCATTAGTTGCATCAAGAAGCAGTTCGGCACCCAGCGGTGCTTCCGGGACGTAACTTTTTCGTGCAGCAATGAGGATAATCCTCAAGTTACGGACCCAATCCGTGGAATTGCTACCATCATCTTTCAACTTTGCTTTCTCAAGGAACGCATTAAAATTCAATGGAACAACAAAGACGAGCCATCTATCTACAAACAAACATAGACAAGCAAAATACTATCAGTACTAAGTTCATGATAAATTTAAGTTCAATTAATCATATTACTTAAGAACTCCCACTTAGACAGACATTTCTCTAGTCATCTAAGTGATCACGTGATCCAAATCAACTAAACCATGTCCGATCATCACGTGAGATGGAGTAGTTTCAATGGTGAACATCACTATGTTGATCATATCTACTATATGATTCACGCCGACCTTTCGGTCTCCATGTTCCGAGGCCATATCTCAGATATGCTAGGCTCGTCAAGTATGACATGAGTATTCCGCGTGTGCAACTGTTTTGCACCCGTTGTATTTGAACGTAGAGCCTATCACACCCGATCATCACGTGGTGTCTCAGCACGAAGAACTTTTGCAACAGTGCATACTCAGGGAGAACACTTCTTGATTATTAGTGAGAGATCATCTTAAAATGCTACCATCAATCAAAGGAAGATAAGATGCATAAAGGATAAACATCACATGCAGTCAATATAAGTGATATGATATGGCCATCATCATCTTGTGCTTGTGATCTCCATCTTCGAAGCACCGTCGTGATCACCATCATCACCGGCGCGACACCTTGATCTCCATCGTAGCATCGTTGTTGTTACGCCATCTATTGCTTCTACGACTATCGCTACCGCTTAGTAAGAAAATAAAGCAATTACAGGGCGTTTGCATTTCATACAATAAAGCGACAACCATATGGCTCCTGCCAGTTGCCGATAACTTTAGTTACAAAACATGATCATCTCATACAATAAAATATAGCATCACGTCTCCATATCACATCACAACATGCCCTGCAAAAACAAGTTAGACGTCCTCTACTTTGTTGTTGCAAATTTTACGTGGCTGCTACGGGCTTTAGCAAGAACCGTTCTTACCTACGCATCAAAACCACAACGATAGTTCATCAAGTTGGTGCTGTTTTAACCTTCGCAAGGACCGGCGAGCCACACTCGATTCAGCTAAAGTGAGAGAGACAGACACCCGCCACCACCTTTAAGCACGAAAGTGCTCAGAACGGTGAAACCAGTCACGCCGAAGCGCACGCGTAATGTCGG
The DNA here is from genome assembly GCA_021437245.1 of Aegilops speltoides. Classification (NCBI taxonomy): domain Eukaryota; kingdom Viridiplantae; phylum Streptophyta; class Magnoliopsida; order Poales; family Poaceae; genus Aegilops; species Aegilops speltoides. The sequence continues at coordinate 359,287,823 of CM038141.1, read as the reverse complement.
TCCGGCCGCCTCATCTCACAATACCGCCCAACCAAAGTATGACATGCTGGTAAGCAAGATGATTTGTATCGCCCACAACTCACTTGTGTTCTACTCGTGCATATAACATCAACGATAAAACCTAGGCTCGATGCCATTGTTGGGGAACGAGTAATTTCAAAAAATTCCTACGCACACGCAAGATCATGGTGATGACATAGCAACGAGAGGGAGAGTGTTGTCCACGCACACTGTGAGACCGTAAGCGGAAGGGTTAGCACAACGCTGTTGATGTAGTCGACGCCTTCACGATCCGACCGATCCAAGCACCGAACGATGGCACCTCCGAGTTCAGCACATATTCAGCTCGATGACGATCTCCGGGCTCCGATCCAAAGAAAGCTCCGGAGATGAGTTCCACAAGACGACGGCGGCAGGACGATGATGATGTTCTATCGCGCAGGCTTCGCCTAAACTCGGGACGATATGACCGAGGTGGAATATGGTGGAGGGGGGCACCGCACACGGCTAAGGAATGATCCGTAGATCAACTTGTGTGTCTATGGGTGCCCCCCCCCGCCCCCTTATATAATGGAGCCAGGGGGAGGAGGCGGCCGGCCATGGAGGGCGTGCCAAGGGGGGAGTCCTACTCCCACCGGGAGTAGGACTCCCTTCTTTCCTAGATGGAGTAGGAGAAGGGGGAAGGAGGAGGAGGAGGAGAAGGAAGGGGGGCGCCGCCCCCCTCTCCTTGTCCTATTCGGACTAGGGAGGGGAGGGGGCGCGTCCCACCTCTTGCCTCCTCTCCTCTTCTCCCTTATGGCCCATGTAGGCCCAATAACCCCCGGGAGGGTTCTGGTAACCCCCCAGTACTCCGGTAAAATGCCGATTTCCGAGGTGGAATATGGTGGAGGGGGGCACCGCACACGGCTAAGGAACGATCCGTAGATCAACTTGTATGTCTATGGGTGCCCCCCGCCCCCGTATATAAAGGAGCCAGGGGGGAGGTGGCCCGCCAAGGAGGGCGCGCCAAGGGGGGAGTCCTACTCCCACCGGGAGTAGGACTCCTTCTTTCCTAGTTGGAGTAGGAGAAGGGGAGGAGGAGGAGGAGGAGAAGGAAGGGGGCGCGCCCCCTCTCCTTGTCCTATTCGGACTAGGGAGGGAGGCGCGCCCACCTCTTGCCTCCTCTCCTCTTCTCCCTTATGGCCCATGTAGGCCCAATAACCCCGGAGGGTTCCAGTAACCCCCAAAGATACTCGGTAAAATGCCGATTTCACCCGGAACACTTCGATGTCCAAACATAGGCTTCCAATATATCAATCTTTATGTCTCGACCATTTCGAGACTCCTCGTCATGTCCGTGATCACATCCGGGACTCAACAAACTTCAAGACATCAAAACTTATAAACTCATAATAAAACTGTCATCGTAACGTTAAGCGTGCGGATTACGGGTTCGAGAACTATGTAGACATGACCTAGAACTATTCTCGGTCAATAACCAATAGCGGGACCTGGATGCCCATATTGGTTCCTACATATTCTACGAAGATCTTTATCGGTCAAACCGCATAACAACATGCGTTGTTCCCTTTGTCATCGGTATGTTACTTGCCCGAGATTCGATCGTCGGTATCCAATACCTAGTTCAATCTCATTACCGGCAAGTCTCTTTACTCGTTACGTAATGCATCATCTCGTAACCAACTCATTGGTCACATTGCTTGCAAGGCTTATAGTGATGTGCATTATCGAGAGGGCCCAAAGATACCTCTCCGACAATCGGAGTGACAAAACCTAATCTCGAAATACGCCAACTCAACATGTACCTTCGGAGACACCTGTAGTACTCCTTTATAATCAGCCAGTTACGTTGTGACGTTTGGTAGTACCCAAAGTGTTCCTCCAGTAAACGGGAGTTGCATAATTCTCATAGTTACAGGAACATGTATAAGTCATGAAGAAAGCAATAGCAATATACTAAACGATCAAGTGCTAGGCTAATGGAATGGGTCATGTCAATCACATCATTCTCCTAATGATGTGATCCCATTAATCAAATGACAACACATGTCTATGGTTAGGAAACATAACCATCTTTGATTAATGAGCTAGTCAAGTAGAGGCATACTAGTGACTATATGTTTGTCTATGTATTCACACATGTATCATGTTTCCGGTTAATACAATTCTAGCATGAATAATAAACATTTATCATGATATGAGGAAATAAATAATAACTTTATTATTGCCTCTAGGGCATATTTCCTTCACCGTCATCTTCACCAACATCTCCATCACCTTCCCCCTTCTATATCCAGCGGTCCACTCTCCCGCATCCCGCTGTACCCTCTACTTGAACATGGTGCTTTATGCTTCATATTATTATCCAATGATGTGTTGCCATCCTATGATGTTTGAGTAGATCTATTTTGTCCTAATGGCTATTTGATGATCGTGATTGGTTTGAGTTGTATGTTTTATTATTGGTGCTGTCCTATGGTGCCCTCCGTGTCACGCAAGCGTGATGGAATCCCGCTGTAGGGTGTTGCAATACGTTCATGATTCGCTTATAGTGGGTTGGTGAGTGACTGAAACATAAACCCGAGTAAGAGGGATTGTTGCGTATGGGATAAAGGGGACTTGATGCTTTAATGCTATGGTTGGGTTTTACCTTAATGAATCTTTAGTAGTTGCGGATGCTTGCTAGAGTTCCAATCATAAGTGCATATGATCCAAGTAGAGAAAGTATGTTAGCTTATGCCTCTCCCTCAAATAAAATTGCAATAATTATTACCGGTCTAGTTATCGATTGCCTAGGGACAAATAACTTTCTCGTGACAACAAGCTCTTTACGTTTACTAATTTAGTTGTGTCTTTATCTAAACAGCCCCTAGTTTATATTTACGTGTTCTTTACTTTCTTGCAAGCTTACCCAAAAACACCTACAAAGTACTTCTAGTTTCATACTCGTTCTAGGTAAAGCGAACGTCAGAGCGTGCGTGGAGTTGTATCGGTGGTCGATAGAACTTGAGAGAGTATTTGTTCTACCTTTAGCTCCTCGTTGTGTTCGACACTCTTACTTATCGAAAACTGTTGCGATCCCCTATACTTGTGGGTTATCATGGGGTCACTCCCTTGTATGGGAGTGTGGACGAATCTCAGCCCCTCTTGCGTCATGATGAATGCGTCATTGTTGCCCCAACGAGGCCGGAGGGACCGGCTCCGGGAGTGTAGAAACTTGGGGGGAGGGGGGTAGATCCGAGAGGGTTGAAGCCGGCAAGATAATGCATGGTTGAGGGAGGTGCCGATGGTTCCGATGACATGGCCACCACCTTTTCTGGGGCCACGGCTTGCGAGGCTGGGAGCCCCATGCTTGCAGTTGCGGATCCACTGGCATTGGACATGATCAAAGTCGTTGGTGCTGAAGATGTGTCGGCTAGGGCAGTCATGATCATGATCAGCTAGAGAGTGATGACCTGCAGGGCCTCTTCATCGTCCAATGCTGGTGCCGGTGATGAGGTCGGCTCGATGTCTTCGATCTCCACGGCTGGGGCAGGGAATTCTTACTTGGCTTTGGTGCCGGTAATGTAGATGACGTCCGTCTCGCTACTCTCTGCTTAAGAGAGCGAGACTAGGTCAGCGTTGGTGATGCTAGTCGGAGACAAACCCGTCGATGATGTAGTCCTTCCGTATGTGGTTGATGAAGCAATTGTCGCACACCATGGCAACAAAGTGTGAAACTGGGAAGGGATGGTGGGTTGTCATGAGGTCGGCGCAACGCTCATGCTAGGGTTGCCTGTGCAGGGTCGTCACCCTTCGAACCGGAGTTCGATGGTGAGGATGACGTGTAGCTTGATGAATCCGACTAGGCCTTGTCCTTGTTGCCGATCTGGTCATGCATGTGTGCCTGCATCGCCTGCTGGTACGTGGCTCCGACGTTTTTTACCCGAAAATGCCGCCTAGCCCGGAGGTCGGTGGTGAAGTTGTCGCGGAGCTTGATGAAGCTGTCAATGTGATATGATGGATCAACGGGACACACATGCGGAAGCAGCCGTGGTGGTCGATTTACTTAACATAAATGCACCAAAGAAGATAGTGAGGACAGGGGAGGCCGATGGGTTGATGTCGACACGGCCTGTCCCGTCGGCGGTGAAGGTGAAGGAGCCAAAAGTTAGGCTTTCTCCCAGTAGGAGGACACCAGAAGCTAGGGAAGATCGGATTTGGGATCAGTCTCCGGCCAACCCAACCCGTGCCTCGCGCACCAAATAATGATGCATAATCCGGTCAGTACCCTTGGTAGGGTAGTGAACAGGCCGGAAGTACCAGATCAGAGGTTGCATAGAGAGTTTACCTAGGTTCGGGCCTCCGGTGAGGACTAATACCCAACGTCCTGTTTTGTGTTTGGATTCATGGTGGGTGTACCTCGTGTGAGGGATTATAACGGGGGATATGAGTTGCTACCGAGAGACTGGGTCTACGGAAGTAGAGGGGATTGAGATCCCCGTAGCCCTTACCTTATGTGAACGGTGAGGGCTAGGGTTCCACAGGAGGTATATCCAATCTGGACGCCACCATGTTGACTTGGGGGCCAAGATGATCCTTAGATGCCTATCCGATACTCTGGGCTCCCTTCTGTCGCTAGCTCCTTGGTGGGCCTTCTAGGCCTCGTGGTAGGCTTGCTGCCAGGCTCCCCTCTGAGAGGCCACCTCCGGTGTATTACACCTTTGGTTGTATAGATGAGGCAAATCCTATGCATCTGTTTCAAAAAAAACTAGATAACATGGCTTTAGTTTGTTGGTCTACTCCGAGTCTCTACTTGTGGCTTGTGTTCTTCAAATCTCTTCATGCCCTGTTCGTCAAGCGAGGCCTAGGCCTGATGATGAACATAATTAGATTCAGATGGTTCCTTACATCCTCATACATTTTGTGTTTATGCTCTTGCTTCTTCAGATTTCTAAGAATCCGATTCATTGTTCAGGCATTTTGTGCATTTGTAGTTCAGACGTATCTAAGTTTCTTTTATGTGTGCTTCAAATAAGGAGGAGCTCTTGGCACTAAGATTTTTTTAGCTAAACACGTCATTTTAACCAGAAGTAGAACACAAATAATTGTGACATAGACCAAATTGATACACCATTTGATATATGGACCTTTAGAAAGTACTCCCTCCGTTCCTAAATATAAGTCTTTATAGAGATTCCACTATGGACCACATATGGATGTATATAGATGTATTTTAGAGTGTAGATGCACTCATTTTGCTCCGTATGTGGTCCATAGTGAATTCACTCCAAAGACTTACATTTAGGAAAGGAGGGAGTAGAACTGAACAATTCTTTGTAGTAGTTATATTAATTAGCTACCTACTTACCATTAAGTTCTTTTTGACTAACTGTAATTGTTAATACAACAAAGTTTGACAAAAAAAAGTAGAAGTAAGTACATGCTGACCATTGCTGATAGTGAATATGTATGACCTATCAACCAAGGCACTAGTAGAAAACAGGGCTACCGTTCGAGCCTGGCCAGCCCATTAGTCCCGGTTCTTCAAGAACCGGGACCCATGGGGGGTATTAGACCCGGTTCGTGAGCCCAGGGGGCGGCTTGGGCCTCGTCGGCATTGGTCCCGCTTCGTGTGGAACCATTTGTCCCGGTTCAAGCCACGAACCGGGACCAATGGTCCTCGCTCCTGGCCCACAACCATTGGTCCCGGTTCGTGGCGTGAACCGGGATAGAAGGGGGTGCTTTAGTCCCGGTTCATGCCATGAACCGGGACAAATAACCTGCCTATATATACCCACCGCTGCGGCAGAGCACTCCAGTGCTCTGTTTTTTGAATCCGGAGGGAGAGGGCATTTGGGTGCTCTAGTTCACCTCCTATGCACATGAGGTGTTCGATGAAATGTCTGAGCCACACTAGTTAAGCTTTCTCCTCTCGAAGCTCGACCTTGAAGCTCCATTTTTTCGAGATTTGTCTAGATTTAGCAGTCCGTCATGCCCCGTCCCCGTTTTCACCGCCGTTGATCGCTCGCGCTGATCTCGTCGCCGGCACCACCGTGGTGAGCCTCTTGTTCTTATCTTCTTTCTGATACTTGTCTGATTTTCTTATTTTAGGTAGATATTGAAGGAAATATGCCCTAGAGGCAATAATAAAGTTATTATTTATTTCCTTATTTCATGATAAATGTTTATTATTCATGCTAGAATTGTATTAACCGGAAACATAGTACATGTGTGAATACATAGACAAACATAGTGTCACTAGTATGCCTCTACTTGACTAGCTCGCTTATCGAGATGGTTATGTTTCCTAGCCATGGACAAAAGAGTTGTCATTTGATTAACGAGATCACATCATTAGGAGAATGATGTGATTGAATTGACCCATTCCGTTAGCTTAGCACTTGATCGCTTAGTATGTTGCTATTGCTTTCTTCATGACTTATACATGTTCTCGTAACTATGAGATTATGCAACTCTCATTTACCGGAGGAACACTTTGGTACTACCAAACGCCACGACGAATCGGGTGATTATAAAGGAGTACTACAGGTGTCTCCGAAGGTACATGTTGAGTTGGCGATTTCGAGATTAGGTTTTGTCACTCCGATTGTCGGAGAGGTATCTCTGGGCCCTCTCGGTAATGCACATCATTATAAGCCTTGCAAGCAATGTGACCAATGAGTTGGTTACGGATGATGCATTACGTAGCGAGTAAAGAGACTTGCGGTGACGAGATTGAACTAGGTATTGATACCGACGATCGAATCTCGGGCAAGTAACATACCGATGACAAAGGGAACAACGATGTTGTTATGCGGTTTGACCGATAAAGATCTTCAGAGAATATGTAGGAGCCAATATGGGCATCCAGGTCCCGCTATTGGTTATCGACCGAGAATAGTTCTAGGTCATGTCTACATAGTTCTCGAACCCGTAGGGTCCGCACGCTTAAGGTTTCGATGATGGTTATATTATGAGTTTATGAGTTTTGATGTACGAAGGAGTTCGGAGTCCCGGATGAGATCGGGGACATGACGAGGAGTCTCAAATGGTCGAGACGTAAAGATCGATATATTGGACGACTATATTCGAGTTCGGAAAGGTTCCGAGTGATTCGGTATTTTTCGAGTGGGAGAGTTACGGAATTCGTCGGGGAGAAGTATTGGGCCTTATTGGGCCTCAAGGGAAAGAGAGAGGGCTGCTTAGGGCAGGCCGCGCGCCCCATTGACTAGGGGAGGGCCGCACCCCTCCTTCCTTCCTTCTCTCTTCCCTTCCTTGTCTCCTACTCCTAATACATGGAAGGACTCCTAGTTGACTAGGAAGGGGAATCCTACTCCGGTGGGAGTAGGACTCCCCATGGCGCGCCATAGTAGAGGGCCGGCCTCCTCCTCCCTCCCTCCTTTATATACGGGGGCAGGGGGCACCGCATAGACACAAGTTGATCTACGGATCGTTCCTTAGCCGTGTGCGGTGCCCCGTTCCACCATATTCCAACTCGGTCGTATCGTCGCGGAGTTTAGGCGAAGCCCCGCGCCGGTAGAACATCATCATCTTCACCACGCCGTCGTGCTGACGGAACTCATCTCTGGAGCTCGGCTGGATCGGAGGCCGGAGATTGTCATCGAGCTGAACGTGTGCTGAACTCGGAGGCTCCGTACGTTCGGTGCTTGGATCGGTCGGACCGTGAAGACGTACGACTACATCAACGCGTTGTGCTAGCAGTTAACGCTCGCGGTCTCACGAGGGTGGGCGAACACTCTCCCTCTCGTTGCTATGCCATCACCATGATCTTGCGTGTGCGTAGGAAATTTTTTCAAATTGCTACGTTCCCTAACAGTGGCATCCGAGCCTAGGTTTTATGCGTTGATGTTATATGCACGAGTAGAACACAATTGAGTTGTGGGCGATATAAGTCATACCGCCTACCAAAGATGTCATACTTTGGTTCAGCGGTATTGTTGGATGAAGCGGCCGGACCGACATTACGCAGACGCTTACGCGAGACTGGTTCAACCGACGTGCTTTGCACACGGTGGCTGGCGGTGTCGGTTTCTCCAACTTTAGTTGAACCGAGTGTGACTACGCCCGATCCTTGCGAAGGTTAAAACGGAGTCTATTTGACAAACTATCGTTGTGGTTTTGATGCGAGGTGAGAACGGTCCTTGCTAAGCCCTTAGCAGCCACGTAAAACTTGCAACAACAAAGTAGAGGACGCCTAACTTGTTTTTGCAGGGCATGTTGTGATGTGATATGGTCAAGACGTGATGAGATATAAGTTTTTGTATGAGATGATCATGTTTTGTTGAAGTTATCGGCAACTGGCAGAAGCCCGATGGTTGTCTCTTTGTTGCATAAGATGCAAGTGCCAAATAATTGCTTTACTTTATCGCTATGCGATAGCAATAGTTGCAAGAGCAATAGTTGGCGAGACGACCATGTGACAACACATTGATATAGATCAAGATGATGAAGATCATGGTGTCGTGCCAGTGACGATAATGATCATGACAGTACTTTGGAGATGGAGATCAAAGGCACAAGATGATCATGGCCATATCATGTCACATATTTTGATTACATATGATGTTTATCTGTTATACATCTTATTCTTGCTTTGAATGACGGTAGCATTTTAAGATGATCTCGCACTAATTATCAAGAAGTGTTCTCCCTGAGTATGCACCATTGCCAAAGTTTGTCATGCCCAGACACCACGTGATGATCGGGTGTGATAAGCTCTACGTCCATCTACAACGGGTGCAAGCCAGTTTTGCACACGCGGAATACTCAGGTTAAACTTGACGAGCCTAGCATATGCAGATATGGCCTCGGAGCACGGAGACCGAAAGGTCGAGCGTGAATCATATAGTAGATATGATCAACATACTGATGTTCACCATTGAAAACTACTACATCTCACGTGATGATCGGTCATGGTTTAGTTGATTTGGATCACGTGATCACTTAGATGACTAGAGAGATGTCTGTCTAAGTGGGAGTTCTTAAGTAATATGATAAATTGAACTTTAATTTATCATGAACTTAGTCCTAGTAGTATTTTGCAAATTAAGTTGTAGATCAATAGCTCGCGTTGTTGCTTTCATATGTTTATTTTGATATGTTCCTAGAGAAAACTGTCTTGAAAAATGTTAGTAGCAATGTTGCGGATTTGACCCGTGATCTGAGGATAATCCTCATTGCTGCACAGAAGAATTATGTCCTTAATGCACCGCTAGGTGACAGACCTATTGCAGGAGCAGGTGCAGACATTATGAACGTTTGGCTAGCTCAATATGATGACTACTTGATAGTTTTGTGCACCATGCTTTATGGCTTAGAATCGGGACTTCAAAGACGTTTTGAACGTCATGGACCATATAAGATGTTCCAGGAATTGAAGTTAATATTTCAAGCAAATACCCGAGTTGAGAGATATGAAGTCTCCAACCAGTTCTATAGCTAAAAGATGGAGGAGAATCGCTCAACTAGTGAGCATGTACTTAGATTGTCTGGGTACTTTAATCACTTGAATCAAGTGGGAGTTAATCTTCGAGATAAGATAGTGATTGATGAATTCTCTAGTCACCATCACTAAGTTACTAGAACTTCGTGATGAACTATAGTATGCAAGGATGACGAACGATTCCCAAGCTCTTCGTAATGTTGAAATCGACGAAGGTAGAAATCAAGAAAGAGCATCAAGTGTTGATGATTGACAAGACCACTAGTTTCAAGAGAAGGGCAAAGGGAAAGAAAGGGAACTTCAAGTGGAAAGACAAGCAAGTTGTCACTCCCATGAAGAAGACCAAAGCTGGACCAAAGCCTAAAACTGAGTGCTTACACTGCAAAGGAAATGATCACTGGAAGCGGAAATGCCCTAAATATTTGGTGGATAAGAAGGATGGTAAAGTGAACAAGGGTATATTTGATATACAGGTTATTGATGTGTGCCTTACTAGTGTTTATAGTAGCCCTTGAGTATTTTGATACTTGTTAGGTTGCTAAGATTAGTAACTCAAACAGGAGTTCTGTAATAAACAGAGACTAGTTGAAGGGTGAAGTGACAATGAGTATTGAAAGTAGTTTCAAGATTGATATGATCATCATCGCACACTCCCTATACTTTCGGGATTAGTGTTAAACCTAAATAAATGTTATTTAGCGTTATGCTGAGCATGAATATGATTTGATCATGTTTATTGCAATACGGTTATTCATTTAAAGTTAAAGAATAATTGTTATTCTGCTTACGTGAATAAGACCTTCATGGTTATACACCCAATGAAAATAGTTTGTTGGATCTCGATCGTGGTGATACACATATTCATAATATTGATTCCAAAAGACATAAAGTTAATAATGATAGTGCAACTTATTTGTGGTAATCGCCGCTTGGGTCATATCGTGTAAAGCGATGAAGAAACTCCATAAAGATGGATTTTTGGAATCACTCGGTTATGAATCATTTGATGCTTGCAAACCTTGCCTTTTGGGCAAGATGACTAAAACTCCGTTCTCCGGAACAACGGAGCGAGCAACTGACTTATTGGAAATAATACATGCTGATGTATGCGATCCGATGAGTGTTGAGGCTCGCGGCGGGTATCGTTATTTTCTAACCTTCACAGATGATTTGAGCAGATATTGGTATATCTACTTGATGAAACATAAGTCTGAAATAGTTGGAAGGTTCAAAGAATTTCAGAGTGAAGTAGAAAATCATCGTAACAAGAAAAATAAAGTTTCTGTGATCTGATCATGGAGATGAATATTTGAGTTACGAGTTTGGTCTTCAATTAAAACAATGTGGAATAGTTTCACAGCTCACGCCACCTGGAACACCACAACGTTATGGTGTGTCCGAACGTCGTAACCGCACTTTATTGGATGTGGTGCGATCTATGATGTCCCTTACTGATTTACCAATATCGTTTTGGGGTTATGCATTAGAGACATCTGCATTCACATTAAATAGGGCACCATCTAAATCCGTTGAGACGACACTGTATGAAATATGGTTTAGCAATAAACCTAAGCTGTCATTTCTAAAAATTTGGAGTTGCGATGCTTATGTGAAAAAAGTTTCATCCTGATAAGCTCGAACCCAAATCGGAGAAGTGCGTCTTCATAGAATACCCAAAGGAAATTGTTGGGTACACCTTCTATCACAGATCCGAAGGCAAGATATTCGTTGCTAAAAATGGATCCTTTCTAGAGAAGGAGTTTCTCTCGAAAGAAGTGAATGGGAGGAAAGTAGAGCTTGAAAAGGTAATTTGTACCTTCTCCTGAATTGGAAAGTAGTTCATCATGGAAATCAGTTCCAGTGATTCCTACACCAATTAGTGAGGAAGCTAATGATGATGATCATGAAACTTCAGATCAAGTTACTACTGTAACCTCGAGGTCTTCCGAGTAAGATCCACACCAGAGTGGTGTAGTAATCATGTTCTGGAAGTCATGTTACTAGACCATGATGAACCTATGAACTATGAGGAAGCGATGATGGGCCTAGATTCCGCGAAATGGCTCGAGGCCATAAAATCTGAGATATGATCCATGTATGAGAACAAAGTATGGACTTTGATTGACTTGCTCGATGATCAGCAAGCCATGCTAAATGAATGGATCTTCAAGAGGAAGACGGACACTGATAGTAGTATTACTATCTACCAAGCTCGACTTGTTGCGAAAAGTTTTCAACAAGTTCAAGGTGTTGAATACGATGAGATTTTCTCACTCATATCGATGCTTAAGTCATGCGAATCATGTTAGCAATTGCCACATTTTATGAAATCGGCAAATGGATGTCAAAACTGCATTCCTTAATGGATTTATAAAAAAGAGTTGTATATGATGCAACCGAAGGTTTTGTCAATCCTAAAGGTGCTAACAAAATGTGCAAGCTCCAATGATCCATCTATGGACTGGTGCAAGCATCTCGAGTTGGAATATACGCTTTGATAAGTTGATCAAAGCATATAGTTTTATATGGACTTACGATGAAGCCTCAGATTTACAATAAAGTGAGTGGGAGCACTACTGACCTTTCCGATTAGTATATGTGAGTGACATATTGTTGATCGTAAATGATGTAGAATTTTTCGCAAAGCATAAAGGAGTGTTTTAAAGGAGTTCTTTAAAAGAAAAGACCTCAAGAAAAGCTACTTACATATTGAGCATCAAGATCTATTGAGATAGATCAAGACGCTTGATAAGATTTTCAATGAGTACATACCTTGGCAAGATTTTGAAATAGTTCAAAATGGAGCAGTCAAAGAAAGAGTTCTTGCCTGTGTTGCAAAGGTATGAAATTGAGTAAGACTCAAATCCCACCACAAAGAGAAAATAGAAAGGGAATGAAAAGTTATTCCCTATGCCTCACCATAGGTTCTATAAAGTATGCTATGCTATGTACCAGACCTATTGTATACCTTTCTCTGAATTTGGCAAGGGAGTACAATAGTGATCTAGGAGTAGATCACTGGACATTGGTCAAGAATATCCTTAGTAAGAACTAAGGAGATGTTTCTCGATTATGGAGGTGATAAAAGAGTTTGTTGTAAAAGTTACATCAGTGCAAACTTTTACACTGATCCAGATGACTCCAAGTCTCAACCTGGATACATATTGAAAGTGGGAGCAATTAGCTAGAGTAGCTCCGTGTAGAGCATTGTGGACATAAAATATTTGCAAAATACATACGGATCTGAATGTGACAGACCCGTTGACTAAGCTTCTCTCACGAGCAAAACATGATCACACATTAGTACTCTTTGGGTGTTAATCACATAGCAATGTGAACTAGATTATTGACTCTAGTAAACCCTTTGGGTGTTGGTCACATGAGGATGTGAATTATGGGTGTTAATCATATACAGATATGAATATTGGTGTTAAATCACATGACGATGTGAACTAGATTATTGACTCTAGTGCAAGTGGGAGACTGAAGGAAATATGCCCTAGAGGCAATAATAAAGTTATTATTTATTTCCTTATTTCATGATAAATGTTTATTATTCATGCTAGAATTGTATTAACCGGAAACATAATACATGTGTGAATACATAGACAAACATAGTGTCACTAGTATGCCTCTACTTGACTAGCTCGCTTATCGAGAGATGGTTATGTTTCCTAGCCATGGACAAAAGAGTTGTCATTTGATTAATCTAGATCACATCATTAGGAGAATGATGTGATTGAATTGACCCATTCCGTTAGCTTAGCACTTGATCGCTTAGTATGTTGCTATTGCTTTCTTCATGACTTATACATGTTCCTCGTAACTATGAGATTATGCAACTCTCGTTTACGGAGGAACACTTTGGGTACTACCAAACGTCACAACGAATCGGGTGATTATAAAGGAGTACTACAGGTGTCTCCGAAGGTACATGTTGAGTTGGCGATTTGAGATTAGGTTTTGTCACTCCGATTGTCGGAGAGGTATCTCTGGCCCTCTCGTAATGCACATCATTATAAGCCTTGCAAGCAATGTGACCAATGAGTTGGTTACGGATGATGCATTACGAGCGAGTAAAGAGACTTGCGGTGGCGAGATTGAACTAGGTATTGGATACCGACGATCGAATCTCGGGCAAGTAACATACCGATGACAAAGGGAACAACGTACGTTGTTATGCGGTTTGACCGATAAAGATCTTTGTAGAATATGTAGGAGCCAATATGGGCATCCAGGTCCCGCTATTGGTTATCGACCGAGAATAGTTCTAGGTCATGTCTAGATAGTTCTCGAACCCGTATGGTCCGCACGCTTAAGGTTTCGATGACAGTTATATTATGAGTTTATGAGTTTTGATGTACCGAAGGAGTTTGGAGTCCCGGATGAGATCGGGGACATGACGAGGAGTCTCGAAATGGTCGAGACGTAAAGATCGATATATTGGACGACTATATTCGGAGTTCGGAAAGGTTCCGAGTGATTCGGGTATTTTTCGAGTACCAAGAGTTACGGAATTCGCCGGGAGAAGTATTGGGCCTTATTGGGCCTCGGGAAAGAGAGAGGGCTGCCTAGGGCAGGCGCGCGCTTCTATGGCCTAGTCCGAATTGGACTAGGGGGAGGGGCAGCACCCCCTCCTTCCTTCCCTTCTCTCTTCCCCTTCCTTGTCTCCTACTCCTAATACATGGAAGGACTTCTAATTGGACTAGGAAAGGAGGGAATCCTACTCCCGGTGGGAGTAGGACTCCCCATGGCGCGCCATAGTAGAGGGCCGGCCTCCTCCTCCCTCCCTCCTTTATATACGGGGGCAGGGGGCACCCCATAGACACAAGTTGATCTACGGATCGTTCCTTAGCCATGTGCGGTGCCCCCTTCCACCATATTCCACCTCGGTCGTATCGTCGCGGAGTTTAGGCGAAGCCCCGCGCCGGTAGAACATCATCATCGTCACCATGCTGTCATGCTGACGGAACTCATCTTTGGAGCTCGGCTGGATCAGAGGCCGGAGATCGTCATCGAGCTGAACGTCTGCTGAACTCGGAGGCTCCGTACGTTCAGTGCTTGGATCGGTCGGATCGTGAAGACGTACGACTACATCAACCGCGTTGTGCTAATGCTTCCGCTTACGGTCTACGAGGGTACGTGGACGAACACTCTCCCCTCTCGTTGATATGCCATCACCATGATCTTGCATGTGCGTAGGAATTTTTTTGAAATTGCTACGTTCCCTAACAGATATTTGTCTGATTTTCTTACTTTTGACACACATAATTATATATAATGCATGCAGATGAACCTGCAATGGACATATGGTGACAAACACACCTCCGAGTACATTAAGGGCGTGTATAATTTTCTCGAAGTGGCTGAGGCAAACAAGCAGAATGGTTTTATGTGTTGTCCATGCACTAAATGTGCGAATACGAAGTCTTACTCTGACTGGAAAATCCTTCACACCCACCTGCTTTACAAGGGTTTCATGCCACATTATAATGTTTGGACGAGGCACGGAGAAATAGGGGTTATGATGGAAGACGGCAAAGAAGAAGAGGACGATGACAACTATGTGCCCCCTGAATACGGTGATGCTGCAATGGGGGGAGCTACTGAAGATCAAGAGGAACCAGACAATGTGCCCGATGATGCTGCAACGGGGGAAGCTGCTGAAGATCAAGAGGAACTAGACGATATGCCCAATGATGATCTTTGCCGGGTCATTGTCGATGCAAGGACGCAATGCGAAAGTCAAAAGGAGAAGCTAAAGTTCGATCGCATGTTAGAGGATCACAAAAAAGGGTTGTACCCCAATTGCGTAGATGGCAACACAAAGCTAGGTACCGATCGAATTGTTGCGATGGAAGGCACAGAATCTTGTGCTCGACAAAGGATTTGAGAAGCTCTTGAAAATATTAAAGAAGAAGCTTCCAAAGGATAATGAATTTCCGAAGTACGACGCAAAGAAAGAAGGTCGATGCCCTCTAGGATTGAGCTGCACAGATACATGCATGCCCTATCGATCTGCATCCTCTACCGTGGTGCGACGAGGATTTGAACGATGCGGTGTGATGCGGTGCATTGCGTATAAGATCGCACGAGATGACCTGGTGATGTTGACGGCGAGCCCCGCAGGAAGAGAGTTCCTGCGAAGGTGATGTGGTATGCTCCTATAATACCACGGTTGAAACGACTGTTCAGAAAAAAAGAGCATGCCAAGTTGATGCGATGGCACATTGAGGACCATAAGAAAGACGGGAAGTTGAGAGCACCCACTGACGGGTCGCAGTGGAGAAAAATTGAGAGAGAGTACTGGGCTGAGTTTGCACATGACCCAAGGAACGTATGGTTTGGTTTAAGCGCAGATGGCATTAATCCTTTCGGGGAGCAGAGCAGTAATCACAGCACCTGGCCCGTGACTCTATGTATGTATAACCTTCCTCCTTGGATGTGCATGAAGCGGAAGTTCATTATGATGCCAGTTCTCATCCAAGGCCCTAAGCAACCCGGCAACGACATTGATGTGTACCCAAGGCCATTAGTTGAAGAACTTTTACAGTTGTGGAATGGAAACGGTGTGCGTGTGTGGGATGAGCACAGACAGGAGGAATTTAACCTGCACGCATTGCTATTTGTAACCATCAACGATTGGCCCTCTCTCAGTAACCTTTTAGGACAGACAAACAAGGGATACCACGCATGCACATACTGTTTAGCTGACACCAAAAGTATATACCTGGGAAGCTGCAGGAAGAATGTGTACCTGGGCCATCGTCGATTTGTTCCGACCAACCATCAATGTCAAAGAAAGGCAAGCATTTCAAAGCCGAGGCAGATCACCGGAAGAAGCCCGCCATGCGTACCGGTGATTACGTACTTGCTATGGTCAATGATTTACACGTAATCTTTGGAAAGGGTCCCGGCGGACTAGCTGTTCTGAGTGACGCTGAGGGACACTGTCACAGCCCTAGAATAATGTTTGTAAATAGTGGCCTTGCCACCCATGCATCATGTCTAGATTTCTGAAACTTGAATTGAGGAATTTTGAAAGCCTCAAAAACCTAATTAAAAGTAGGGCAAAGAACCCTAGAAATCTCATTCTTTGTTCCAAGATGTCCTTTTGCAATGTTTGAGAATTTTGGCAAGAGCTATATATCAAACCAAAATTTAGGAACATTTTGAAGGAATTATTTTTGGACTTGAATTTAAATCAATACTATTTTGAATTTGAATTTATATTCAAATATATATACTGAATATATGTTCAAATAACTGAAACAATTTTATGTGCTTTGGTATAACTCCATTGTGCTAAATAAAATGTTCAGGGGAATTTTGTCACTGATCTTGAATTTGTTTTATTTAGAAACAGTGGCAAAAGGAAGTAAATTAAACAAAACAGAAGGAAATTAAAAAAAAGCGAAGCTTACAGGCGCTCACGGCAGCCAGCTGGCCCAACTCAGAGCCGAGGCCCAGCCCACTGTGGCGGTTGTCGCCTTCAACCTCTGCCAGTAGGCAGAGGCGTGTCGCCGCGCGCGCGCCGCCTGCCACCACCTCGCTGCTACCTGGCGGCCGCTCCTTCGTCCGATCCGCGCTCGAGACGCCGCAGCCCCCGGGTCTCTCTCGCCACTCTCCCCACGGCCCTCTCTCCTCGCTTCCTCTCTCTCGCCCGGCCCGAACGCCCGTCGCCGCCGGCGATTTAACGCAACCGCAGCCTCGCCTTCCCCTCGCCTCTCCGTGCTGTCCAGAGGCTCGCCGACGCCACGGAGCCCCAAGACGGCAGCGCCCTGCTGAACGCCCTAAGCGACGCCATCATCCTCATCCTCGCTGTCGGCCGCCGGAGATCCCCCTCGCCGCCCCGCTCGCTCCGGTTCCGCCCCGACCTCGCCGTCTGCTCCGCCGTGACCGATGTGAGCTTCTGCCTCTCCTCCCCCTCTCCGTTCTCGCTGCCGCGCGCCATAGCAACCGCACCGAGCACACCCGCTTGCGCCACCGCCTGAGCTCGCCGCCGACGTGGCTCCGGCCACGCAACGGCCTCTCCGCTCTGTCCTTCGACCTCCCCGCACCTCTTAGGGCTTGTAGGAGTTGACCCCGAGCCTCCACGCGCACCGTAGCAACGGCTTCGAGTTCGCCCGAACTCCGGCCGCCGCTGTCGAGCTCGCCGGCGACGTTCCCGGCCACCCCAGGCCCGGCCACCACCACCACTAGATGGGGAGCAAGGGCTCTCCACGAGCCCAAGCACGGCCTCGCCCGTGCCTCAGAAGGCATTTCCGACGGCCGCCACTGTCTCGGGCCTCGCCGGCGGCTAAACGCCGGCGTCTTGACCACTTTGACCGGCAGGTTTGACCTGCTTGACTGGGTTTGACCTCAGGTCACCGACGGCGGGCCCGTCTCTGTTAACCTCTAGTTAAATTTAGATTAGTGCTAATTAACCCTGACAGTTAGTTTAGTCACTAACCAGTGGGCCCAGGCCCTAATTAACCTAGGTTAGTGCTGACGTAACACTAACCAACCCTGTTAGTTAGCTGTTACACCGACATGTGGGCCCCAGCCGTCAGGTTTGACCATGGCTGGCGCCTTTGACCTGATGACGTCACACCTGATGTCATGCTGACGTAGTTAATCTTTTTCTGTATTTATTCTTATACAGGAAATTCCAGAAAATAACCAAAACTTCTAAAATTCATATAAATTCAACCGTAGCTCCAAATCAAACAAGTTATATATGAAAAATGATCAGAAAAATCCAATCTATCCATCTGCACTGGTTTCATGCATGTTAGAGCAACTTAACCCTGCTGTTTAGATGAAACAAGTTAATGCACCTTTATGACTTCATATAATGGGTTTGCATTTGAATCTTTGGTTCAAATGGATTCATTTCAATCTGTTCTAGCTTGCATTAGCCAAAACACATGCATATTGCCATGTCATGAGCATGCATCATATTGTGCATTGCATTGATTGTATTTCTTCTCTGTTGCGGTATCTGCCCCTCTCGGTGAGACGATGTTTGACGATCAGTTCGATGACACCGATGAAGAACTATATTATCTTGAAGTGCGTGCAAGCAAAACCCCTTGTTCATTCCGATATAATCCCACTCTCTCGCTCCTGCTCTCTTTTATCGCATTAGGACAACAACGATTCATCTCATTACTTGCATGTAGCTGAACCCCTTTATCCTTTGCATGACTGTCATTCCACGGTAAATAGATGAAACCCACTAGCATGAGTAGGAGTTGTTTGAGCCTGATGTGCCTACTCATTCATGCTTGTTTGTCATGCCTGCTCACGCTTAGAGTTGAGTCGGTCCGATTCATCGGGAATGAATCGGAGGTGTGTGAACATGTCCTATTGTGTGTGAGCTAAGTGTGTGAACACGATTTGGTAAAGGTATCGGTGAGAGGCCATGTAGGAGTACATGGTGGGTTGTCTCATTGAAGCCGCCCTTAGGAACTGAGTTCGTGTTTGTGATCCATGATTCAGCTACTACCATGCATTGGGCCTGAAATATGACCCCGCCGACTTCTTATTCACCCTAGTCCTCTGTCCGGGAGTTGCAAGTAGTTTCGTGTTTGTAGCCTCATTGGAGGCCGTGGACAGCACGACCGTAGGGGTGGGCTGTGATGCGGTAGGTACGTGGCACGGTGTACGGATGCCTGCTTGGTATCTCGAACCCTGCTCACATCGTTTGGGGCTGGAGCGAAACTTCGCCGTAACTCCTCATAGATGGAACCCAAATAGGCGATAAACTGGACTAGAGACTTGAGTGTCTAGGTAGGTCGTGGTCTACACCCACGTCGGCTTTCGCTTGAAGTCCGCCGAGCACATGTCGTGTGCGACGCTAAGTGGTGGAAACATGTATGAAGAAGTACACCCTGGAGGGTTAATATGATCTATTCAATAGCCGTGTCCATGTAAAGGACTTCAGGTTGCCTATAACAGTTCATAGACAAGTGAAAGTGGATACTCTAAAATACGCAAGATAAGTGTGAGTGCTATGGATGGCGTTCTCGTAGGGAGACGGAGCGGATCCATAGTGGTGTATTGATATGGTGAATATGTGGACTCGTAGCGCCACCTCAAAAGAGTTACTTGCGATCGTAGTTTAGGATAGCCACCGAGTCAAAGCTGGCTTGCTGCAGCTTAAACTCCACCACCCCTTTGTTGATAATGATGCATATGTAGTTAGTTACGATGTAAGTCTTCTGGGTACATTTGTACTCACGTTTGCCTATTTTATGTTTTTGCAGAGAGACTTGGTCTCGCTAGTAGTTCCACGTGGACTTGACGCTTAGCTTGTTACCTCAGCTACGATCTTGTGCCCTCGGCAGATCTCGTAGATAGTTAGGCTTTCAAGCCTTTTTCATTTGTAGATGTCTCGTACTCGGACATGTTAAGCTTCCGCTTGTGCTTTGACTTGTATGCTCTCAATGTTGGGTCATGAGACCCTGTTTGTAATATCTCGCTCCTCGAGCCTAATGAATAAATACTTGAGTCGAGAGTCATGTTGTGATGCCATGTTGTATTTGCACATATCGAGCATATTGTGTGTATGTTATTGAAATGCTTGGTATGTGTGGGATCCGACTATCTAGTTGTTTTTCCTTAGTAGCCTCTCTTACGGAAATGTCTCCTAGTGTTTCCACCGAGCCATGGTAGCTTGCTCTTGCTCCGGAACACTTAGGCTGGCCGGCATGTGTCCTTCTTCGTTCTGTGTATACATCTTCGGGAAATGTCACGCGTTGAGTACCGAGTCCCGTTAGCCGCCACTGCCCGGTTCACCGGAGTCTGCTAGCCCAATGCTACAGCCCGAGCTTACTCGTGATGACCGACACGCTCGATCTTTGGGTCATGGATGCTGTCCTCGTAAGTCTGTGCCACTTTGGGTTTACGACTAGCCATGTCAGCCGGGCTCCTTATCATATGGATGCTAGCGACTTTGTCATATACGTGTGCCAAAAGGCTAAACGGTCCCGGCAAAGGTAAGGCGACACCGTGGGAATACCGTGCGTGAGGCCGCAAAGTGATATGAGGTGTTACATGCTAGATCTATGTGGCATTGAGTCAAGGGCCCGATAGCTTTGGTATCGAGCTTATTTGCTCAGAGGATTACCAAGCCAAACTGGTCGAAGTTGAGTCTAGAAATGCTTTAGTTATATGTAGGGGAATTGATTGTGGGAGGGAACGTAAGGCTCTTTTTACTCCTTATACCTCATGGCCTTCTGATCTGAGTCAACCTCTTCTCTTCTACGGGGATTAAGAACTAGGCCTTCTCATCTATCTATTAGGATGACGTGTTACTAAACCATAGACTTATAGAATTGATAGCTCAAATCTCAGTTCAGTTTGTACTACTTCCGTGTGTTCATAGTAGGTCTCGAAACCTTGATATTGTGCTTCGGAGTGGCTATGCCACCATTTCTGTAGTATGTCTCCAAAATTTTTGAGCATTTACAGCCGTTATGCTGTCCGAGTCATCCCAGGTTTCTAAACAATCTGATGCACTTGCAAATCCTTTCCTTCTGGTTTGATGTTCCTTTGGGCCAGGTTAATCACACTAAATGCTGAGTTGAGGTATTCTATTACCTCGACATATATGTTGGAATTATTATTATGACCCTAGGTGTCTTAGGGGATCATCTAGCAATCTAGCCATGATTTGTATCCCAGTGTGATGACTCTGGCCTTTATTCTCGAAAGCATCCCGTGATGCTACTTAGTAGTAGGTATTCTATTCCTGGGTTTTGAACCCGATATTCACCCTACTCAATTCATGTTGATAGTGTTTACTCGTTCCTTTAGGTTATTAGTAACCTTTGCGATAGTCCTCGAGCTTCGTGGTATATCATTCTTCCAAATACCATGAACTACTTATGGCAGCAGTTCCTCGTTGAACCAAAAGATCACAACAAAAGTGCTCTCGATGAATTATCGATTCTATGTTGTGACTCTGCCAGTTCTACCTTTCTGCATGGGTTATCTGGAAGAAATATGTTGAACTTGGTTCGACATACTAATCTATGCATTCACAACTCAGAAAATCGTATGTCCTTTTTGGGTTGTCCCTCTTTAGTTGTATTTTGACCCCCGTCTATCATTTGATAGTCAAGATTATGCGTGCGATTGCTCATCGATACCTATTACTCTTGTGGTCCGTCAAGCCATTCTATTCTGGAATGACTAGGAGAAACAAACTCCAGACCTTCATCCTTTCCTAGGATTGGGTCAAAGCAGTGTATTCCACAGATCAAAATGCCCGTCCAGCTTTTGTTCTGGTTCTACCTTGGAGTATTACCATCTTTTATATCGGGATTACTATAGGAATTACACACCATCCTATGAACTCTTGGTACAGTGATACTTCCTGCCATCATTGATCATTCCTCGGTTTCCGTGTTATTGTAACCGAATGCCGACAAGTGAATCGTGGTGTGTGAAATCAATCGCTAGTAACTCCGTTGCTTGGTAGTTAATGGACAATATTCTCATTCTTAGCGTGTTGGTTATTAAATCATCATCCTAAGATTGATCGTACTACCTAGTCCTTATTTCTGGTGCACTCCTCGATCAATGAGTTAGGGTTATCCAGTCCCTTGCTTATTTGATCATATCGCCTTGCTCGAAGGCAAGATTGTTCTCGAGCTTAGTAACATACCGGTGGTTCGTGATTTTCGTGATATCTTCTTGGAAGTATCACCAGGTCGTCACCTGACCGCTATGTTGAGTTCGTGATCAAGTTGGGTTATTCCTGTAAACCACCCTTTCTCCAAGAATCCATGTTGGATACCCCTGAGCTAGTTGGTTAAGCTAAACAACAACTTGGAGAGTTGGAAGATAAAAGCTTGTCTGACTTGGTTCATGTTAAGGGATATCTTGTGTGTGTGTTGAAGAAAGATGATATCTTCATCAATTGATCCTCGAGACCAGTTGTTGGACCTATTGTCTTGTCAAAAACTTGATTTGAATGTGGTCTATCATCAAATCAAATCAGAACCAACGGTGTTCGTAATGTTGTCTTACTCGTGGAATTTCCTCGAGCATACACCATTATGTCTTTTGGGTCTGACCAATACTAGAACCTTGTTCACATAGTTATGGAATTCCATGTCCATGGGAATCTGGATGAGTTGTTGTTGAGCCCATCGACAACACCCTTATCTCCTCCATGATTTTGTTGAACATTAAGCTAGTGTTGGAAACTTCTATAAGCATTAACTTCATGCTCCGTTCATGAAGTATATGTTCGGATGAAAGAAGTGACTTCCTCTAATTCACGGTACTTGGTGTAAGTTGCCGCCGTGAATTTGATAAAGTCAATGTTGCTTCCTTGGAATCATCCCAAGTTAATCACACATGTGCAAAGTATACTATGGTTTGGTAGATTTATTACCTCCACTCCATATGTATTCCGTAGCACACCAAGCCACTGATTGATTTGTTCAAGGAGAAGAAGCTCCTTCTTAAGAGTATACCCTATGCAAGGACTTCGATATCCTCGATGATGGTTCCCCACCGGAACTCGGTAGTGTTTTATTGTAAAACTACCATGGGATCATGTTTGCCTGGGACAACGTGTTCACATGTTGTAGCAGAACCAGCTCATGTTTTGGAGCTTGCTATCGTAGTTCATTTCCCGAGAATCTCGCGACGTCATATCGTCGATTTGTGTTGCAAACTGTCATTTTTCTTTCTAGACTCGATGAGTCTAGATTATTCTGACACCAACCAGATCTGAATCTCAGGCAGATATGATGGTTGGAACGTTTCCCAAGATTTATAATATTGGTCTCTCTGTAACCCGGTAAAATGGATGTCGTGGCCAACACACCCCGCCGGAAGACCTGCTGTTGTAGTATCTTGATTGAGAAAGTTGGCCACCTCCCCATAAGGACTTTGTAGGAATTATTCCCTATTTGTGTGCCTTATGATTTTTTTTGTGCGCTCCCGAAGTCCGACCTATTACTTGGTGTTCTAGATATCAAACCATATCTAAGAATGGGATACACTAGTACATCAAGGAGAACATTAGAAGCGGAGTGCTAAATGTCTCTATCGATCATCCAGATTTTGTCCCTTGGTCTCGCTTAAGGTGAAATCGAGAAGGTGTTATCTTCCTTTGCATCTGCATCATCCATCACCATTCATCATGGTAGTACGTTGTGTTACTAGGATCCTTGACACGGAAATTGGTAAAACCTTGATGAATATGGAAATGCTCAAGTTCTTGAGAGCACGCGCAAGCTCTAGGTTTTATTGTCGGCATTAATCGCATAGTGCTCTCAGTTTCCTCATTTATGCTATAACTTTTCAAACAGTGGACTCACTCTCTACTGTTGAGTTTCTCCCCAGTTACTAAAATCATCCCTTGTGCTGTTTTCAACAAGGTAATCCACATCATCCATTACGCCCGAGAATGTCATTTTTCGGACTCCTTCAAATGATCGATTGTGAATTGCCTTAGGCTGGTATAAAGAGTTTCAATGATCTTTGAATCAAATGTAATTCTTTTTGCCACTCAAGGTAATAATTCTCGACTCACCCTCCTCCAAGATGTCTCATTATGATATCATGGCAACTCAAATCTCGCCACGTTGACAACCGCCCACCACCCTCTTAGGTATGGAATTGTTGTCTACCTAGTGAACCTTCAACATCTGCTCCACTCCATCCTTTTGGATGAATGCTTCAGATCTCAGCTCGAGAGATGTTCTTATCTCTCACTCCATGAGTTGATCCTGAATACTCGATCTTCGAGGAGATCATTTTCTGTAGAGTCTCCTTCTGTCGTCATCGTGTTGGATGAAGACCTCGCAAGCAAAGACGTCAAGATTGTTTTGAGCCAACAGATCAACACCTCGAGAAGACAGTTGGATCTTGGAGTTCATGTTATTAGTTTGTGTCCCCTTTGTCTTCTTACCTCACGCCTTGAATCTCGGGGCGAGATTCTTGTTTAGTGGGGGTGAGTTGTCACAGCCCTAGAATAATGTTTGTAAATAGTGGCCTTGCCACCCATGCATCATGTCTAGATTTCTGAAACTTGAATTGAGGAATTTTGAAAGCCTCAAAAACCTAATTAAAAGTAGGGCAAAGAACCCTAGAAATCTCATTCTTTGTTCCAAGATGTCCTTTTCCAATGTTTGAGAATTTTGGCAAGAGCTATATATCAAACCAAAATTTAGGAACATTTTGAAGGAATTATTTTTGGACTTTGAATTTAAATCAATACTATTTTGAATTTGAATTTATATTCAAATATATATCTGAATATATGTTCAAATAACTGAAACAATTTTATGTGCTTTGGTATAACTCCATTGTGCTAAATAAAATGTTCAGGGAATTTTGTCCTTGATCTTGAATTTGTTTTATTTAGAAAGCAGTGGCAAAAGGAAGTAAATTAAACAAAACAGAATGAAATTAAAAAAAGAGCAGAAGCTTACAGGCGCCACTGGCAGCCAGTGGCCCAGCTCAGATGGTGAGGCCCAGCCCACTGTATGGTTGTCGCCTTCAACCTCTCGCCAAGAGGCGTGTCGCACACAGCCGCCACAGCCACCTCCTGCTTGCTGTGGCGGCCTCCTTCGCCTCGATCCACGCCCGAGACGCCCCAGCCCCCCGGTCTCTCTCGCCACTCTCCCCACGGCCCCTCTCCTCTGCTTCCTCTCTCTCGCCTGCCCGAACAGCGCCCGCCGCCGAACGCAACCGCAGCCTCGCCTTCCCCCTCGCCTCTCCGTGCTGTCCAGAGGCTCCGCCTCGACGCCACGGAGCCCCAAGACGAAGCACGCGCCCGCGGAACGCCCTAAGCGACGCCATCATCCTCATCCTCGCTGTCGGCCGCCGGAGATCCCCCTCGCCGCCCCCTTCGCTCCGGTTCCGGCCCGACCTCGCCGTCTGCTCCGCCGTGACCGATGTGAGCTTCTGCCTCTCCTCCCCCTCTTCGTTCTCGCTGCCGCGCGCCATAGCAACCGCACCGAGCACACCCGCTTGCGCCACCGCCTGAGCTCGCCGCCGATGTGGCTCCGGCCACGCAACGGCCTCTCCGCTCTGTCCTTCGACCTCCCCGCACCTCTTAGGGCTTGTAGGAGTTGACCCCGAGCCTCCACGCGCACCGTAGCAACGGCTTCGAGTTCGCCCGAACTCCGGCCGCCGCTGTCGAGCTCGCCGGCGACGTTCCCGGCCACCCCAGGCCCGGCCACCACCACCACTAGATGCGCGGGAGCAAGGGCTCTCCAACGAGCCCAAGCACGGCCTCGCCTGCGTGCCAGAAGGCATGCCCGACGGCCGCCACTGTCTCGGGCCTCGCCGGCGGCTAAGCGCCGGCGTCTTGACCACTTTGACCGCGGGTTTGACCTGTTTGACCTGGGTTTGACCCCAGGTCACGACGACGCGGGCCCGCCTCTGTTAACCTCTAGTTAAATTTAGATTAGTGCTAATTAACCCTGACAGTTAGTTTAGTCACTAACCAGTGGGCCCAGGCCCTAATTAACCTAGGTTAGTGCTGACGTAACACTAACCAAACCTGTTAGTTAGCTGTTACACCGACATGTGGGCCCCAGCCGTCAGGTTTGACCATGGCTGGCGCCTTTGACCTGATGACATCACACCTGACGTCATGCTGACGTAGTTAATCTTTTTCTGTATTTATTCTTATACAGGAAATTCCAGAAAATAACCAAAACTTCTAAAATTCATATAAATTCAACCGTAGCTCCAAATCAAACAAGTTATATATGAAAAATGATCAGAAAAATCCAATCTATCCATCTGCACTGGTTTCATGCATGTTAGAGCAACTTAACCCTGCTGTTTAGATGAAACAAGTTAATGCACCTTTATGACTTCATATAATTGGTTTGCATTTGAATCTTTGGTTCAAATGGATTCATTTCAATCTGTTCTAGCTTGCATTAGCCAAAACACATGCATATTGCCATGTCATGAGCATGCATCATATTGTGCATTGCATTGATTGTATTTCTTCTCTGTTGCGGTGTCATCCCCTCTCGGTGAGACGATGTTTCGACGATCAGTTCGATGACACCGATGAAGAACTATATTATCTTCAGAAGTGCCAGGCAAGCAAAACCCCCTTGTTCATTCCGATATAATCCCACTCTCTCGCTCCTGCTCTCTTTTACTGCATTAGGACAACAACGATTCATCTCATACTTGCTGCGGTAGCTGAACCCTTTATCCTTTGCATGACTGTCATTCCACAAGAATAGATGAAACCCACTAGCATGAGTAGGAGTTGTTTGAGCCCTGATGTGCCTACTCATTCATGCTTGTTTGTCATGCCTGCTACTACTTAGAGTTGAGTCGGTCTGATTCGTCGGGAATGAATCAGAGGTGTGTGAACATGTCCTATTGTGTGTGAGCTAAGTGTGTGAACACGATTTGGTAAAGGTATCGGTGAGAGGCCATGTAGGAGTACATGGTGGGTTGTCTCATTGAAGCCGTCCTTAGGAACTGAGTTCTGTGTTTGTGATCCATGATTCAGCTACTACCATGCATTGGGCCCTGAAATATGACCCCGCTTGACTTCTTATTCACCCTAGTCCTCTGTCCAGGAGTTGCAAGTAGTTTCTGGTGTTTGTAGCCTACTAGAGGCCGTGGACAGCGCTGACCGTAGGGGTGGGCTGTGATGCGGTAGGTACGTGGCACGGTGTACCGGATGCCCGTTTGGTATCTCGGGAACCCTGTTCACATCGTTTGGGGCTGTGAGCGAAACTTCGGTCGGAACTCCTCATAGATGGAACCCAAATAGGCGATAAACCTGGACTAGAGACTTGAGTGTCTAGGTAGGTCGTGGTCTACACCCACGTCGGCTTTCGCTTGAAGTCCGCCACCACATGTCGTGTCTGACGCTAAGTGGTGGAAACATGTATGAAGAAGTACACCCCGCAGGTTAATATGATCTATTGAATAGCCGTGTCCGCGTAAAGGACTTTGGGTTGCCTATAACAGTTCATAGACAAGTGAAAGTGGATACTCTAAAATACGCAAGATAAGTGTGAGTGCTATGGATGGCGTTCTCGAGGGAGACGGAGCGGATCCATAGTGGTGTATTGATATGGTGAATATGTGGACTCGTGCGCCACCTCAAAAGAGTTACTTGCAAATGTAGTTTAGGATAGCCACCGAGTCAAAGCTGGCTTGCTGCAGCTTAAACTCCACCACCCCTTTGTTGATAATGATGCATATGTAGTTAGTTACGATGTAAGTCTTCTTTGGGTACATTTGTACTCACGTTTGCCTATTTTATGTTTTTGCGAGAGAGACTTGGTCTCGCTAGTAGTTCCACGTGGACTTGACGCTTAGCTTGTTACCTCAGCTACGATCTTGTGCCCTCGGCAGATCTGGTAGATAGTTAGGCTTTCAAGCCTTTTTCATTTGTAGATACGTACTCGGACATGTTAAGCTTCCGCTTGTGCTTTGACTTGTATGCTTTCAATGTTGGGTCATGAGACCCTGTTTGTAATATCTCGCTCCTCGGAGCCTAATGAATAAATACTTGAGTCGTAGAGTCATGTTGTGATGCCATGTTGTATTTGCACATATCGAGCATATTGTGTGTATGTTATTGAAATGCTTGGTATGTGTGGGATCTGACTATCTAGTTGTTTTTCCTTAGTAGCCTCTCTTACCGGGAAATGTCTCCTAGTGTTTCCACCGAGCCATGGTAGCTTGCTACTGCTCCGGAACACTTAGGCTGGCCGGCATGTGTCCTTCTTCGCTCTGTCTCGTCCTTCGGGAAATGTCACGCTGAGTACCGGAGTCTGTTAGCCGCTTCTGCCGGTTCACCGAGTCCTGCTAGCCCAGTGCTACAGCCCGAGCTTACTCACTGATGACCGACACGCTCGATCTCGGGTCATGGATGCCTATCCTCGTAAGTCTGTGCCACTTTGGGTTTACGACTAGCCATGTCAGCCGGGCTCCTTATCATATGGATGCTAGCGACTTTGTCATATACGTGTGCCAAAAGGCGCAAACGGTCCCGGGCAAAGGTAAGGCGACACCCGTGGGAATACCGTGCGTGAGGCCGCAAAGTGATATGAGGTGTTACATGCTAGATCTATGTGGCATTGAGTCGGGGGCCTGACAGACACGCACCCATGTGGAAGAAGAAATCTATATTTTGGGACCTACCCTACTAGAAAGACCTAGAGGTCCGCTCTTCGATCGACGTGATGCACGTCACGAAAAACCTTTGTGTGAACCTGCTAGGCTTCTTGGGCGTGTATGAGAAGACAAAAGATACAACTGAGGCACGGGAGGACCTGCAACGTTTGCACGAAAAAGACGGCATGCCTCCAAAGCAGTATGAAGGTCCTGCCAGCTATGCTCTTACCAAAGAAGAGAAGGAAATCTTCTTTGAATGCCTTCTTAGTATGAAGGTCCCGATGGCTTCTCGTCAATATAAAGGGAATAATAAATATGGCGAGAAGAAGTTTCGTAACTTAAAGTCTCATGATCGCCACGTGATTATGACGCGAATCGCTTCCGGTTGCATTGAGGGGGCTTCTTTCGGAAAACGTCCGATTAGCCATTGTGAAGCTATGTGCATTCCTCAATGCAATCTCTTAGAAGGTGATCGATCCAGAAATCATACCAAGGCTAAGGAGTGATTTGGTGCAATGTCTTGTCAGTTTTGAGCTGGTGTTCCCACCTTCCTTCTTCAGTATCATGACGCACGTCATAGTTCATCTAGTTGACGAGATTGTCATTCTAGGCCCCGTATTTCTACACAATATGTACCCCATTGAGAGGTTCATGGGAGTCCTAAAGAAATATGTCTGTAACCGCGCTAGGCCAGAAGGAAGCATCTCCATGGGCCATCAAAAAGAGGATGTCATTGGGTTTTGTGTTGACTTCATTCCTGGCCTTAAGAAGATAGGTCTCCCTAAATCGCGGTATGAGGGGAGACTGACTGGAAAAGGCACGCTTGGAGGGGAGACAATAATATGCAGGGACGGATATTCTTGGTCTCAAGCACACTACACAGTTCTACAGAACTCTACCTTGGTGACCCCTTATGTCGTTGAACACAAGAACAATCTGCGCTCCAAACACCCGGAGCAGTGTGATGACTGGATTACATGTGAACACATCAAGACTTTCAACAGTTGGTTGGAAACACGTCTCAGAGGTGAAAACTGTTTGTGAGGAGTTGTACTCGTTGTCCAGGGGACCATCTTCGACTGTAATGATTTGGAAAGGACACGAGATAAATTGGAATACATTTTACACGATCGTCCCAAGATCAAAAGAGCACCAACCAAAACAGCGGTGTCCGCCTTGATGCAGCCACCGAGAGGGGAAAGGACACATATTATGGTTACAAAGTGGACATATGGGAACTTGACTATGGTGTAGATTTTAAGGTCCCTTTGTTTAAATGCAACTGGGTCATCTGTCAGGAGGCGGGGTACAGGTAGACCCATAGTACGGAATGACAACAGTGGATCTGAACAATCTTGGGTACACTGACAAATCGTTCGTCCTAGCCAATGATGTGGCACAGGTTATCTATGTGAAGGACATGTCTACCAAACCGAGAAAAAGAAAAAATAAGGAAGCGAATACATCATACGATGAGCCAAAGCGCCACATAGTTCTTTCAGGAAAAAGGGACATCATGGGAGTGGAGGGCAAGACAGACATGTCCGAAGATTATGAAAAGTTTCATGAAATTCCTCCCTTCAAAGTCAAGGCTGACCCAAGCATCCTGATAAATGATGAAGATTATCCATGGTTATGGCGCAATAAGGAAAGGACACAAGCGAAGAAAAAGTGAAGACTTTCTCCACAACTATTATGATGATACCATGCCAACTTTCAACCTTTTCGTAGTTCATTTGAAATGCCTGTTGTATCAGACAAGTTTCCGTATGAAATCATGATACTTCGAAAGAGATTGTCTGTTTTGTACATGAAGTGCATCCAGTTTTTGCCGTAACCCTCTCAACTTTCTTGCACATGCTATGTGGATGAAATGATGATACCATGCCAACTTCCAACATTTTCAGAGTTCATTTGAAATGCTTTCAAATTTCAGGGTCTTATAGCTCAAAATAATCAGTAAATGCATGAAAAATAACGAATGAAGTCAGAAAGGGTTGAAAATTGATGATGTGGCTTTGAATGGTGCATTTTGAACACACAAAAAGTCAGGGGTTCAAATAAGTTTTAAAAAGTGAAATCCCTGTGTGATAGATGAGTTTCCGTATGAAACCCTGATACTTCGAAAGAGATTGTTCATTTTGTACATGAAGTGTATCCAGTTTTTCCCATAACTCTCTCAACTTTTTAGCACATGCTATGTGGGTGAAATGATGATACCATGCCAACTTTCAACCTTTTCAGAGTTCATTTGAAATGCTTTTAAATTTCAAGGTCTTATAGCTCAAAAAAATACCAGTAAATGCTTTTATAAAACTCTAATAGCAAAAGGAATCAACTAAAAAGCTTTTCTTTGTCAATTTATGTATATGTTCATATTGTGTATGTATAGGAAAATTATGCATGATCAAAGTCATTTATGAATATGTTCATATTTACAATAGAGGGAAAAGGAAAATAAGAAGAGAAAGTGTTTAATATAATTAGTTAGAAAAATAATAGAACTGTAGTTAAACTAGTTTATTTTTAGTAAGTACTACTTTATTTTATTTATAGTAAGTGCTTAATATATAGTTGAACTAGCTAGTTGATTTAATAAACTACTTTATTTTACTATATATAGAAGTAGTTTATTTTTAGTAAGTACTACTTTATTTATTTATAGTAAGTGCTTAGTATAGTTGAACTAGTTGATTTAATTAATAAAACTACTTTATTTTACTATATATAGAAGTAGTTCCTGCGTCGACGTCGACGATGCCTATCCCGCATCCTCGTCGTCGACTCGGCGGTGGAGGCCTGCTTGATCAGGACCATGTCCGGGACTGGGCTCCGCCGGGCTGGTATTGGGAGGTGCTACCTTCCGGGGGACGTAGGTTGGTGAGGAGCCAGCCCGTTGTTGACCCGATCCTTGTTTGGTGGCGGTCGCGTGGGCCAGTGACAGCGCCGAGGCTTCCGGACACCGCGGAGGTGGTACATCACCGTGTCAGCGAGGAGGACGAGCATGTCCGTCGCTTCATGGTTGCGTTGGAGGGCAGGTTCGAAAATACCTGACAGGTTCTTCAGGGATCTCACTGGAGCTATGATCATGTGATGGTTCCTTATCTTTGGGTGTCCACCGCCCGAGATGATATCTGTCGGTCGCTACGGTTCTTGTTGTATTAGCGATGCTATATGTACGATAGTATTCGAGGAGTATTAGTGATAATATTCGACGATGTACGGACACAAGAGATGATGTACTTTTTGTTATAATTGAATGCATGCTAATTTGAATACTACTTTATTTTACGATTTTGTTTTGCTTATTGAATGCTCATATTAGAAGAGTACTCCTACTTTGAATGCTAAAATTAAAGAGCACTCTATGCAGAAATCTAGGAGCCCCCTCCACCATCCACTCCGTCGTGGGGGTAGCTTCTCCTTCATTCCCGTGTGCTAGACAATTTTGTCGGCGTTCTGGGAACGGGGGTCCCCAGACTTGCCTGCCTGCGGCCTGCGGCGTGGCTGAAAGGAGGCCCAGCACAGCCCATCTTCATCAACACAAGCTCAAGACCCTCGCGAGGGGCCAAGCCTCATGGGGCGGACGACAAGGAGCTTCCTCAGGCACGGCCTCGTCAGGTTGGCTCACGAGGAGGCGGAGAGTTCAAGGCGGGGTACCTCGCGAGGTGCCCATGACGCAAGCCATGACGACCAAGGGCGCCAGCCCGCGCAGTGTCCTCCCTTCCTCTTTGGTGCAAAGGGGGCAAGCGCAGGTGAGAGCATCAAGCAAAGGCATCCATTTCGGTGCAACAAGACCAAGACCAGCCCAACGGCTGGAAGGAAGTCATTGTGGACCCCAAGCAGGCGTCACCACCAGAGCCTTTGACAGGCGAGGACCAACTTTAGTCAGGATAAGTGTACCCGCTGTTCCCCTTCAAAATGGCCGATTGTTGGCGCCCTTCCCGCTCAATATTTGGGAAGAGGCGGGGCCTTTGCCTATAAATAGGACTAGCCACCCCTGTGGTAGAGGCAACTGGATCCTCACCAAGAAACCAAGAGAGAGAGCGATTGAACTCCTCCCAAAGTTAGTCGTCCCGCCACCAAGAACCCTCGCGAGGCTGTTCCTCCTTGTATTGTTCATCATCATCCCAAGAGGCAATCCACCACACCACACACTGGAGTAGGGTATTACACCACAATGGTGGCCTGAACTAGTATAAATCTTGTGTCTCTTGTGTTGTTCTGTTTGGTAGTTTAGATCCTAGCGATTCGGCGAGGAGCAAGCCGGTAGAGGGTTAGATCTCCGCGCGCACCCCAGTGTTCGAACCTCAAGGGTCTGCCGAAACCCAAAATCCGACATTTGGCACGCCGGGTAGGGGTGCGCCGGAATTTGCCTTCCGTCGTCTCGTTCTTCTCTGACCATCGCATCCATGTCTGACGCTCGTCGGGATCGCGCTGAGCGCCGAGCCGCCCTCGCTTCCCATGTCGCCCAGACGGCTCCCGTAGGCGGGCGCCCTCGTCGTTCCCCGTCACCTACCGTCAACGCTGCCACCGGCCCGGCGGGGAACGAACAGCAGGCATCGTCCCAGCATCAATCCATGAGGCGGGATGGTCACACTGCCACACCCTCGCTCACTCCCGTTGGTTCTTTGTCACGCGCGCCCCGCGCGGCCATGGAGGCCTGAGCTGCGCTCATCGCGGCAAACGAGCTCCTGCGCTACTGCCTCATTGACGACGTTTACAAAGAGTGGCTCGACCGGGTCGCCGAGCTCGTCCGTGCTGCCGGGGGCTCCCCCGCGCCGTCCTTCTCGTTGCACCGCGCCCCACCTTGCGCGGGCAATGAATCTCCTGGGGCGCCTCAGCCGCCTCCTCCTCAAGAAGGCGCCCTGGCCCCAAGGCGCTGCCCTCGGACGGAACCCGCCCGTCAGCGCCAGCCGCTGCAAGAGCAGAGCTGCCAAGAAGTCCTCGCCCGAGAAGCTGCCCGAAGGCCTCGCTCCAAAGACGTCAAGACCCTGAGATGCCCCCAGCCGCGGCACATGGGGACCCGCAGGGCCAAGCTCTCCGTCGCCCAAGGCCCCCTGTGGCCACAGCGGGCTACTGCGCCTTCACCTCCGAGCTATGCAGCGTCGCGTGGCCCGGCAAGTTCAAGCCAGACCTGCCTCCTTGCTACGACGGCACGGCTGACCCTGCAGAGTTCCTCCAGCTTTACGAGTTGGGCATCGAGGCTGCCAACGGGGACGAGAAGGTCATGGCCAACTGGTTTCCCATGGCGCTCAAGGACGGGGCCCGCACCTGGCTCCTGAACCTGGCTCCAGGCACGATCTCCTCCTGGGACGAGATGCGCATCCGCTTCATCGCCAACTTACAGGGTACCCGTGATCGACCACCCGCCGTGAGCGACATGCGCCGTATCAAGCAGAAACCAGGTGAAACCCTGCAGAAGTACATCCAGCGCATCAACAACGCGCGCCTCAAGATCCCCAAGGTGACGGAGGAGGCCATCATCTCAGCCTTCTCCGATGGTGTGCGCGACGTCAAGATGAAGGAGCTGGCGATGCATCAAGACCTTTGCACCTCCTTGGAGCTGTTCAACCTGGCGACCAAGTGCGCCAGGGCTGAGGAGGGACGCCTCTCCCTCCTCGAGCTGCCTGCCGTGGACCCAGATAAGAAGAAGCCCAAGGCCAAGGACGTGAAGCGCAAGGGGGCTGCCGTACTCGCGGCCGAGCTAGACACCAAGCAGGGCAGAGATCAGCCCGAATCCTCCAAGGGCAGCCGGTACTGCGTGTACCACGACCTCCACACCCACAACACCAATGAATGTCAAGAGCTCCGGGCTATGCATGAAGGAAGGGTCGGCAGACGTCCCGACCGCAGCGACTGGGGCTACGACCGAGGAGGAGGAAGGAACGCAGGACGTTGGGAAGACCGCGGCCCACGCCAAGGGTGGCGCGACCAACCTCGCGAGGATCGCTGGCAGGACCCGCCTCGCGAGGGAGGCTGGAGGGATCAGCCTCGCGAGGATCGCCCGCAAGGGAAGGCACGCCTCCCTCCGCTGCCGCCGCAGCCAAGGAGAAATGAAGACCGTCATCAGGACTAGGGGGCTGGGGGCTTCAGAACCGCGTGCAATCGCTTTGCATCCCGGCGAGCTCAAGCCCCAGCCTCTCGGCGATCTTCAAGCAGTTCACTGCGAAGTGAATGCAGATCCTCCCAAGCAAGAGGCCACGCGCCCTCTCGGTGGTCGGCATGCGCCATCACATTCAGCTCGGCGGATCAGCTCAAGTCGCTGCCACGGCCGGGTCCTCCGATGCTTTGCTCCCCAATCATCAGCAACATGCTGGTCACCAGGACCCTCATCGACGGCGGGGCAGGGCTCAA
Source organism: Aegilops speltoides (assembly GCA_021437245.1). Taxonomy (NCBI): domain Eukaryota; kingdom Viridiplantae; phylum Streptophyta; class Magnoliopsida; order Poales; family Poaceae; genus Aegilops; species Aegilops speltoides. The sequence continues at coordinate 359,252,902 of CM038141.1, read as the reverse complement.
TGTCCTGTCCGTGGAAACGTTCAACAATCTCCAAGTGCCCTACAATCAGCTTCAGCCAACCAAGCCTTTCTCCGGAGTCAACGACGGCTCCACGGTCCCGATTGGGCAGGCCCGCCTTCCTGTCACCTTCGGGGCACGCGACAACTACCGCACCGAGCTCATCGACTTCGACGTCGCCCACATTCGCCTACCGTACAACGCCATCCTCGGGTACCCGGCGCTGGCCAAGTTCATGTCCGTGACCCACCATGGCTACAACGTCCTCAAGATGCCAGGAAGCAGCGGGGTCATCACGGTGCCCTGCGAAGAGAGAGACGTAGTGTGCTCCCTGGAGCGAGCCTTTCAGGCCGCATCACTGGAAGACCCGGACCGCGGTGGCAGGAGGCCTCCCGAGGCCACCCCCAAGAAAAAGAAGACATCGTCCAGCCCGGCCCCTCAGGAGGCAGGCCCCTCAGGGCCCGTGCCTGCTCAGGGGGAACCTCCTTCCATCGCATAGGGAAGCATGCCCGGCGCCCTCCTCAGGCAGGGTTCGGGGGCTCTCCCCTGGAGGGCCGCCGACCTTGCCAAGGTCACGAGTGAGGCGCTTGGGCACCACGTGGAGGCGTGTTTCGGAGCGCGTTTCCCTCAAGAAGGAGCAAGGCAAGGAGGGCCAAACCCCCAGGAGTTCGTCAGCAAGGCCATTCAGGAGTTACAGGAGTCAAGGGTCATGAGAGGCAGCCGCCGCCTGCCCGCTGTGGCTCCCCATCCAGGCGAGGATGGTGGGCTGCGCGTCTGCATCGACATACCGGGGCTCAACCGAGCCGCGTATCAAGAGTGCCTCTAGCCCTCGCGAGTGGGACGCTGCGAGGGTCTGCCCCACAGCTACGTGCGCATGCCTTATGGCTTGCCAAACGTGGCTGCTGCGCACCAGCGCCTCATGAGGGCCATCCTGGAGGCTCAAGAGGTCAAGCGTTCCGCAGCCCTGGCGGAGATGGAGATGTCCCGCGAGGAGCCGCCAGTGCCTCCGGAGTCTCCTAGGGCCCCTGGGCCTGGGGGCTCGTGAGGATCGGCTCCCGCAGCACACCGAGTCTGCTACACCAACACCCCTTCGTCCCCAACATCATCAGGTGACATCTTTCAAGTTTCATTTCAGGTGGGAGGCGCCTCGGGGCAGATATTCCCTGTGCCGCGTGGGTCTGTCCCTGCGGCTTGTATCCCTTTATTTCATGTTCTTAGCTTACCTTATTGGGGCGCCGGCAAAGATCATCTCCAAGTCGCTCGGGCTGACCCCGGCGTGTTCCTTCTTATGCGTTTACCTTAGGGCTATGCTTTCGACCCATCATGCTTGTTATTTGGTGCCTCTTCCTCTTGGGTGTCGAATCTTGGGCGTTAAAGGGGGTGCCCGAGCATCGCGACTCGGGGCTCCTACCGCTCTTGACCCTCACCCTCTGGTCTTGTCCATGGCATCGCGACTGGCATGCAGCCGACGGCCGAGACCAGCCCGAGAGCCGGACCCGAGGACGAGTTTCGACATCTAACCCAGCTTGCGTTAAAGGGGTGCCCGAGCATCGCGACTCGGGGCTCCTCATCGCTCTTCGCCCTCACCCTCTGGTCTTGTCCATGGCATCGCGACCTGGCATGCCAGCGACGGCTGAGACCAGCCCGAGAGCCGGGACCCGAGGACGTAGAGTTTCGACATCTAACCAAATTTGTAGGAACACATTCCAAGGTAAGGCCCAGTGTCGGGCGCAACCCGCACTAGGGTTGGGCCCCGTGAGTCCCGCACTGGCTCACGGGTGCCCCAATACACCTCGCCAGGCCTTTCGTGCCTCCTCGCCTCTCCAAAGCAACTAACGGCTAACTGTCGATTGCCACGGCGAACTCTCGTTCCCTTGTGATGAGCCTGCAGGGTCCCTCCAAGGAGCATTGCCAGGCGAGGCCCTCACGGTGCCTTCTTCACTCTCGTCCACGCAACCCGCTTGCACGTTAAAGGGGGGGTGCCTGAGCATCGTGACTCAGGGCTCCTACCGGCCCTCCAGCCCTCACCCTCTGGCCTTGTCCACGGCATCGCGACCTGGCATACCAGCGACGGCCGAGACTCGCTCGAGGGCCGGGACCCGAGGACGTAGAGAAGAAAGGGGAGCGAAGGCGAGAGGGAAGGAGCACGCGAGGACCTCGCCAAGCAACCCCCCGCCGGCCAAGGCACGGACCTAGCACCGCACCAGGAAGCGTTTCCTAACCCTCGAGATAAGTCGCTCTCCGGAAGCACTAGTTATCGCAGCACCATCCCCGCACCCAATGCAATCCCGTGTTAGCAACGTCGCTCTCCTTTCTCACCGAATGATGGCTACTCGGGTGCTAAAGGGGACCTCCTGAGCATCGCGACTCAGGGGCTCTTACCGGACCTCAGGCCGCTCACCTCCTGGCCTTGACCACGGCATCACGACCTGGCATACCAGCGACGGCTGAAGCCGCCTTGGGACTGGGACCTGTCGGCGTAGAGCACCAAGCCCTCACGAGGCCTGAAGGGAGGAGACTAAGCTAAGGCAGAATAAGCATCTCGCACTGCTTCATAACAAGGATCGTATTGACAAACAGAGCTGCAAACATCTTACAAGCCCTCGCGGGATACATTCTTGGCTCCTCGCAGGAATAAAAGACGTGAGTCCTAAGGAGTCCTAGCTACAGAGGCCCTCGCGGCGGACGCCATCATCAACAGTGGGCCGCCCAGCACCGGCGCCAACCCCATCCAGATCAGGGGCGGTGACGGCCTAACGAGCCCGCCCTGCCCCGGGAGCGGCGCAGGCTCAGGGGCTCGTAACTATCGTCGCTCGTCTCCGGAGTTGCGAACAGCTCAGCGGAGTCACTGGATCCACCAGCGCCTCCCCCACCTGGGGAGCTGCCGGGGGAGCGGTTGGTCAGCCTCTGTCTCACCGCGGCAGGGTCCCGACCGCCTCTTTTGGGGCAGCACTCCAGCCGGCGGCCCTCCGCATCGAAGACCTTGAAGGATGTCGGTGTCAAAACCGGCGGATCTCGGGTAGGGGGTCCCGAACTGTGCGTCTAGGCGGATGGTAACAGGAGAAAAGGGACACGATGTTTTACCTAGGTTCGGGCCCTCTTGATGGAGGTAAAACCCTACGTCCTGCTTGATTAATATCGATGATATGGGTAGTACAAGAGTGGATCTACCACGAGATCAAGGAGGCTAAACCCTAAAGCTAGCCTATGGTATGATTGTTGTAATGTATGTTGTGTCCTACGGACTAAAACCCTCCGGTTTATATAGACACCGGAGAAGGCTAGGGTTACACAGAGTCGGTTACAATGGTAGGAGATCTACATATCCGTATTGCCAAGCTTGCCTTCCACGCCAAGGAAAGTCCCATCCGGACACGGGACGGAGTCTTCAATCTTGTATCTTCGTAGTCTTGGAGTCCGGCGGATGATGATAGTCCGGCTGTCCGGACACCCCCTTGTCCAGGACTCCCTCAGTAGCCCCTGAACCAGGCTTCAATGACGATCAGTCCGGCGCGCATTCTGTTCGGCGTTGCTAGGCTGGTTCCTCCTTCGAATAATCCAGAGAAGATCATGAACACCGGGATAGTGTCCGGCTCTGCAAAATAAATTCCACATTCCACCGTAGAGAGAATAAAATGTACAGAAGTCCAATTTGCTGATGTATTTTGCAGCATGTCATCACACCGCTACCAAGCCTTTAATTGAATCATTTTTTATTATAACACCTCAGCACGTTTAGCGAAGCGGTTTCCTTGGCACGTCTTGTCGAAGCAGAGATCGTGTTCCCCTTATTCTGGGATTCTCATCAATATGGACGTGGGTAACCCAACCGCGCCATTGATGGCGGCGCTTGGGAGATAAGCGAGTTTTACGGGCTGGTGGGGGCGATAGTCTTCGCCGCCTATATATAAGGGATAAGGATTCACCTTTTCACCCACGCCTTCTTCCTCCTTTGCTTATCCACCTCCGCGCACTCAAGCTCCAACGCCCAAGCTTGCGCATCTCGTCTTAACCTTCCCCGACCATGTCCGGAGGGGGAGGCAAATGGTTGGCTTCCACCGCCAAGGAGGAGCACATCACCAAGCTGCGCAACGCCGGATACCTTTCCGGCGATATCGCGCACCGGCTGCCCAACGAGGGGCGGCTCATCCCTACCCCCGGGCCCCAAGAGAGGGTCGTTTTCCTTCCCCACTTCCTCCACGGACTGGGCTTTCCACTTCACCCCTTTGTCCGGGGGCTCATGTTCTACTACGGCCTGGATTTCCACGATATGGCGCCGAACTTCATCCTCAACATCTCGGCGTTCATCGTCGTGTGTGAGGCCCTCCTCTGCATCCGGCCCCACTTCGGCTTGTGGCTCAAGACCTTCAACGTCAAGCCGAAGGTAGTGAAGGGCACGCAGGCGGAGTGCCGAGGCGCCATGTTGGGCGAGATGCCCAACATCCTCTGGTTCGAAGGGGCCTTCGTGGACTCTGTCAAGGGGTGGCAATCCGGGTGGTTCTATATCACCGAGCCGCGCGACCCTACGTGGGTGGCGGCCCCCGAGTTTAGATTTGGTATCCCTACACAGCTCACCTCCTGGAAAGAGAAGGGCTTGCTGTGGGGTAATCCGAAGAAGCTGACGGGACTCCCAGCCTGTATCCAGAAGCTGGTGAACAAGAAGCTCAGGCTCGTCGACGTGGTCCAAGTCATGCTCGTCCGCAGGATCCTCCCATGCCAAGAACGGGCATTCAATCTGTGGGAGTTCGATCTGGAATAGCATCAAGCGCTAAGCGGGCTCTTCGACACAACGTACGAAGGCGCCTCGAGGGTGTTGTTTAAGGGCGCCGAAGCCCCCGCATCCGCGAGGGAAGATTGCGGATTTCACTCGCAGCATCCGGCTGACGAGGTAAGTGATTCTACCCCTTTACGGCACACTTGTTGTAAATAGATTGATTCTAAGAGGGTTTCAACCTCCCATTTCCTTTGACAGGAATGGATGAACAAGGCCGAGCAGCTCATCTGCCCGGCTCCTATGCCAGAAGACCCAGTGGATGCCCGTCTAGCGGGGCTGCTGGTTCCAGCACCGCACGTGGTGCCGGAGAAGAAGGCCAAGAAGGTGGCCACGGGGACTCGAAAGAGTTCCCGGAATCAGGCGTCCGATGACGAGGCGGACTCCTCCCCCGAAGATGAGGAGGAGGAAGAAGACTCTCCCCCGGAAGAGGGAGAGAGGAAGAGGAAGGCTTCCCTAACAGGGGAGGCCGAAGGGTCCAAGAGGGGGAGAACTATTCCCCCGGACAGCTCCGCCAACACCTACGTTGGCGGCGAGGAGTGGCCTTCAAGGGCCAGGCCTCCGGCGAGATCGTAAGTATCCGGATCCCTGATATGCAATTTCTTTCGTGCCACATAGTGTCCTACTAAAGCCGTATACTGCCCGCAGCCCGGCCGATGATGATCTCCCCGCTTCATCGAGCGGGTCGTTGGCCCCGTCGGATGTGGATTCACTTCCGACTGCCTCTACCCCCCGCGCCGACGAGGACGCCGAGGTGGGATCCCAGAAAGGGACCCATCAGGAGGAGGCTCCGGAGGCGCCGCAAGGCAGCCTCCCGGACTTTGCGCCGGACTCTCGCCGGAACTGCAGTGGTTCCAGAGTCCGTGGCCCTTCAAAGAAGGGCAAGAGACCGTGACACCGGCGGCCTCCGTCCAACCGGAGGCGCCGGACAACTTGCTGGAGGCGCTCAAGGGTGCTTCCATTGAGGAAGAACACCACACTGTTATGAGTGCGGTGATTCAGAAGGTCGGCTTCGCCAAGAGCGGGCCGACCGAAGCTCGCAGAGCCTTTCAACAAAGCTTTGAGGTAAGAAGTTAAAATTGTGTAATGTAATACCGCATAGACAGAGCCTCGATGCTCGGTTCGGTGTTGGAAAGAAAAGCCGGACCGAGGATCTAAAAAGATATTCGCAGTTGCTAATAAATTATGTCAATATGGGTTTGCATGTTTGTCTTGCTGACCTCCGCCAGACCGATCATGGAGGTTGGTACATTAAAGCAGAATCTCAAGCGGTTCGAGCGAGAGCTCGGCCATGCCAAGAGGGAGCTCGAGGACAAAGAAGGTGAGTAGCACCACTTTGAATTGTTACCTTACAGAAAAGGATTTTGGTCACAATAAAATTAACAAGGATAATATGGGTATTGCGGGGCCACAAACGAGGTGGCAGCCCGAAGGAGAGCTGTGTCATGTCGAACGCAAAGCGGCCTTGAACGGGCAGAGCGAGAAAAGCAGGAGGCACAGGTGGCGGAAGTGCGGCAAGAGCTCCAGGCTCTCATGGAGAAGCATGAGACCTTGGAGCGCGACTCCAAGACTCGAGAGTCCGAGCTTGCCTCGGCACTCGAAAGTGCCAAGTCCGCTAAGGCCGAGGCCCGTAAGGCCCTTCAGGAGGTTGAAGATGTGAAGAAGATAGCGGCGGGTAAGGCATTTTTCATGCAAAGCAAGCATGTTAATGTAAACTACCTGACACTTACCCGCATTCGGAGCTCTCCAGGGGCATTTGCAGATCTGCCGCACAGTGTGTCCGATGCCGCCGCATTCTACCGTGGCGAGGAGGGGAGCTCAACGGAGAAGGTCTTCGTCTCGATCGCCGAGGCCGGCCATCTAGTGCCCCCAAGCGACCGGTGAAGCGGCTGGTCGAACTCCACAAGGTAGCCGAGGAGGCCATGAAGGGCCTTATAGTCCGGTGTGGGCTCGACAGGCCATGCCCGGGAGCTTCTTGACCTCGTCTGGCGGCTGGTGGATGCGTGCCCCTCGGGTGGAGGTCATCAAGCGCTCCACTTTGTATTGAGGAGCTCGTCGGGCCCTTGCCCGCACAAAGGTGCCCTGGGGCAGGCTGGATGCGGAGAGGCTTCTTACTGACCCGCCGCCACCGGGCAAGGAGTATCGTACGCCCGAAATGTATTATGAAACTGTCCTGAAGGGGGCCCGCGATATTGCGGATGAATGCCCGAGAGATGTAATTTTTGAGTAAACTCGCTATGTATTATCATGTGCGCTGAAACTTTATTCATGTGCGCTTTAAGCAACGCTTGTTTAATTTAAAATATTACCTTCTGTGCGGCCGTTTATAAAATCTGAGAGATGGCAAGTCGTTGGCTTCAGCCCCCAAGCCGCAAGTGCTGGGGTGTTCGGGATAACTTGAGCACTCTTGTTCCCACTTTTGGGTCCATCTAGGGAGGCGCTCAACACAACGAACAAGGCAACCTGACTTATAATGCTTGAACACTCTCACTTAGCCATAGAATTCTATAATTTTAAATTTTGGTGAAGCCCTAGTATTGAAAGACCGAATTGGGCGCTATCCACGCTTCGTCGGACATTATCCGAACTTCGCTCAAGCGGCGTGAGTCTTTAAGGACCGAAAAAACCTCTCGAACAACGACTCAGTCTCTCGCCTTATCATGCCGGTCAGTTTTAGCTTTCTCCACTGAGGCGCTCGCCCGGCTCAACCGGGGCGCAATCGCAGTGGTTCTCCCTGTGCCACCTTAGCCGACGGAACGGAATGTAAGGCACCAAAACGTGGGAGCCGGGCAAAGCCAACTATTGACCCAAGACATGATTCGGAGCCGATTCATATAATGCTATAAGTTTGGGGTGCCGTACTTGTGAAAGTGTTCGGACTTATCACACCATAATGTGGGGAACATAAGCCCCTGGTGTATTAGGCCGTATCAAAATATACGGGTGCAAGATGTCATGTAATGAACATATATATGTAATAACAGGCAAAAAGGTGCTGCATCATTTATTAAAGGAAGTCTGCTATGAGTGCGGACTGATACAGATAGTGCGGTAAGCAAGGGTTTTGGACTAATTAAACGTGTTGAAAGCACATTTGCTCCCTGGGTGGTTTTGGTAATTAATGACAACATACTTTGTGGTTGGACTAATGCTTTTATCAAGTATGTTTCAGGAAAGTCAATCACTCTGGCATGGCAAAAGGACTGGAAAGGTGGACCCCTAGGATGCTAAGGAAAGCATTGGCAAAAGCTCAAGACTCTATTTTTGGTTTAGTGATCCAAGATCACATTGAGTCCATAGGAAAGCCAATACTATTAAAAGGGGATGAGGTTATGATGATGATCTGGTTGCTCAAAGTGCTTAGTGATTTATCTCTCAAACTATCAGCAATCTTTCATTCCAACATATACTCATAAGTAATCTCGGTCCCACCGATTCCATAAACTCACCACACCGAGATGAACCACCTCACCATATACCCAAACCCTAGAAATTTCGGATTTTCCGATTCCAAACTCGGTCTTACCGAAACTAGTGTTGCCAACCTTCAGAACATTCAGACTCAAATCGGTGTCACCGAGATGAGAAAGTCGGTCCCACCGAGAATGGCAAACCCTAGTCTTTGGAAGAATCGGACTAACCGAGATTGTATTTTCGGTCCCACGAAAATCCCAACGCTCACAAGATTTGAACTTTCGGTCTCACCGAGTTGTCAACTTCGGTCCGACCGAGATTGGTCAAATGTGTGTAACGGTTGGATTTTGTGTGGAGGCTATAAATACCCTCCACCTCCTCTTCATTCGTGGAGAGAGCCATCGAAAGAACTACCACTCCTACCTTACATTTTCGAGAAGAAAACTACCTACCCTTGTGTTGAGATCAAGTTGCTCCACTCCCACCATATGAAACTTGATTTCTAGTCTTCCCAAGTTGCTTTCCACTCAATCCCTTCTTCCACCACAGCCAAATCGGTGAGGAGAGTTGAGTGTTGGGGAGATTATCATTTGAAGCACAAGAGCAAGGAGTTCATCATCACCAACACCATCTATTACCTTTTGGAGGGTGGTGCCTCCTAGATTGGTTAGGTGTCGCTTGGGAGCCTCCGTCAAGATGTGGAGTTGAACCAAGAAGTTTGTAAGGGCAAGGAGATCGCCTACTTCGTGAAGATCTACCCGAGTAAGGCTAGTCCTCCGTGGACGAGGCCATGATGGCATAGACAAGGTTGCTTCTTCGTGGACCCTTCGTGGGTGGAGCCCTCCGTGGACTCTCGCAGCCGTTACCCTCCGTGGGTTGAAGTCTCCATCAACGTGGATTGACGATAGCACCACCTATCGGAACCACGAGAAAAATCTCGTGTTCCAAATTGCGTTTGCTCTTCACAATCTCTCCTTACTACTTGTGCAATTTACTTTCCGCTGCCCATACTCTAGAATTGCATGTGTAGTATGTTGCTTGACTTGGTTGCATGATGCTTGACTTGATCTTCATTGTGAACTTGCTAAAAACTTGTTCTAATCTAAAGGCTAAACTTTTATCTTGTCGAGTAGTCTAATCACCCCCCCCCCTCTAGACACCCTTGCCTTCAACGATCCTACAATTGGTATCAAAGCATTGGTCTCCATTGCTTTGGTTTGCACACCATTGGAGGAAGATGGACGTGTCTACGTTTGGGAGTGTTAGTCATAGAGTGCCTATTCTTAATGGAGTGTCCTATAACTCGTGGAGGATTGAAATGCTTGCTATCTTTAAGATGTACAACTTATGCAAATATGTTGAAACTCCATATGTACCTCCATTTGACCCCTTGCACCCTACTATGGATGAAGAGCTTGATTTGCTTCAGAACCTTAGAACTGTAAATCTCATCATTAGAGGCTTGCCCGATAACTTACTTGAGCTTGTCACAAACTTTGAGTGCGCTTATGCTATGTGGAAGTTCTTGGAAGAACTTTATCCGGACTACTCTTTGAGAGGTCTTGATGAAATTCTATACAAGACTATTGAGTTTGATATGATGCGCCCCAATGATCCCAACTTTGATAAATGCTTCTTTGAGCTTCGTGATCTTATGAAAAAGAAGGGTGATCCCGGTTTTATCAATGTTCGAATTAGAAATGCTCTTGTGTTGCATTCCGATGATTATTGTCACTCTGACAAAACTGATGCAAGTCATTGTCAAATTGACCTAGGTATTGATGATGAATTATCTATGGGTCAATATGATGATGAGCATGAGCATGATGACGATTACTCTGATTCGGACACCGAGCTAGACAAGATCATGAAGAGTCTCAGTCTTATGGCAAATCTGAGAGACTACATATCCGGTGGAAAAGAGTGGATTCTCGATAGTGGTTGTACCGATCACATGACCGGAGATGAAGACATGTTTCGAGAGCTTGCAAAGAACGATGGTCCACGCAAGTATGTGACTTTTGGAGACAACTCCAAGGGTAAGGTACTTGGCCTTGGTAAGGTGGCCATATCTCATGATAGCTCCATTAAAAATGTCATGCTTGTTGAATCACTTGGATACAATTTACTTTCCGTGTCTAGATTAGCTGACTTTGGATTCAATGTGCTATTCACCAAAGTAGATTGCCAAGTTTTTCGTCGTGACAATCATAACATGGTTTTTACCGGTATCCGTAGAGGTGACCTATACATTGTTGATTTCACTAAGAAAGCTCAACCTAGAACTTGCTTCATTGCTAAATCTGCTAAAGGTTGGTTGTGGCATAGAAGGCTTGGACATGTTGGTATGCGTAATTTAGATAAGCTAATCAAAGGTGATCACATTCTTGGTGTTAAAGATGTTTTCTTTGACAAAGATAGACTCTGCAGTGCATGTCAAGCAGGAAAACAAGTAGGTGGAAGTCATCCCGTGAAGAACATCATGACCACAAGGAGACCGCTTGAGCTTCTCCATATGGATCTCTTCGGTCCCAATGCTTACAAAAGCCTTGGTGGTAACTCCTTTGGTCTAGTTATTGTTGATGATTATTCCAGATTTACGTGGGTATTTTTCCTTGATGACAAATCGCAGGTTCAGAAAATCTTCAAAACCTTTGCTAGAAAGGCCCAAAATCAATTTGAGGTGAAGATCAAGAAAGTTCGGAGCGACAATGGAACGGAGTTCAAGAACGCCCATGTGGACTCTTTTCTCGATGAGGAAGGGATTCTACATGAGTTCTCGGCTACGTACACACCTCAACAAAATGGAGTTGTTGAGAGGAAGAACCTAACGCTCATTGAGATGGCGAGAACGATGCTTGATGAATACAAGACACCAAGCACTTTTGGGGTGAAGCCGTCGAGACGACTTGTCATGCTATCAACAGGCTTTATCTTCACAAGCTCCTCGGCAAGACTTCATATGAGCTCCTCACCGTAACAAACCCCAAGTGGGATACTTTCGTGTCTTTGGTTCAAAATGCTATATCCTTGATAAGCATCGTCGGTCTAAATTTGCTCCTAAAACTCATGAAGGTTTTTTCTCGGTTATGGATCAAACTCCCACACCTACCGTGTCTACAATAATTTCACCCAAAGGTTGAAGAGACATGAGCGTGAAGTTTGATGAATCTAATGGCTCATAAGTAGAGCAAATGCCTATTGATGTAGGAGACAAGGACCCATCGAAGCCATTCAAGATTTATCCATTGGAAAGATTAGTCCCATGGAAGTGAAGGAGAGTACCTCATCTACATATGTGGAGCCCCTACCTCACGGCAAGGTGAACCTCAAGGCAACATGGAGGCGTCCACAAGTGGAACTCACCAAGATGAGGAAGTGCGACAAGAAGATCCACCACAACCTCCTTCTCCACCACCTCAAGACAACACCAACAACAATGAAGAAGAAGAGGAAGATGAGGATGATGAGGAAGCTCAGCCGCGACCACAACAAAAGCTATCTCGAGTTCGAGCAAGAGTCAAGAAGAATCATCCCGTGGAACAAATGATGAATGACATCGACTCCGGGAGAATTACTCGCTCTAAAACTCGTTTAGCTAACTTTTGTGAGCATTACTCATTTATTTCTAGTCTTGAACCTATGAAGGTAGAAGAAGCGCTTGAAGACCCGGATTGGGTGAACGCTATGCACGAAGAGCTACACAACTTCGAGAGGAACAACGTTTGGACTTTGGTAGAGAAGCCAAATGATGACCAAAACGTCATTGGAACCAAATGGGTGTTTCGGAACAAGCAAGATGAAGATGGACAAGTCATCCGCAACAAGGCTTGTCTCGTAGCACAAGGTTACACACAAGTCGAAGGTATGGACTATGGTGAGACCTATGCCCCCGTTGCTAGACTTGAGTCCATTCGCATTCTTCTCGCTTATGCCAACCACCATGATATTACTCTCTATCAAATGGACATTAAAAGTGCTTTTCTAAATGGTGAAATTGAGGAGGAAGTATTTGTGAAACAACCTCCGGATTTGTGAATCCTAAAAGCCTAATCATGTTTACAAGTTGCACAAAGCTCTTTATGGTCTTAAACAAGCTCCTAGAGCTTGGTACAAATCTTGACCAGCTTTCTTCTTGAAAAAGGATTTGAGATTGGCAAAATAGACTCAACGCTATTCACTTAAAAGGGTTGATGGTGAACTATTTGTGTGCCAAATATATGTTGATGATATTATCTTTGGTTCAACTAACCCTCATTTTAGTGAGAAGTTTGGAAAGCTTATGTCGGAGAAGTATGAGATGTCCATGATGAGTGAACTCAAATTCTTCCTTGGGTTGCAAATCAAGCAATCTAAGGAGGGTACCTTCGTCTCACAAACAAAGTACACCAAGGATCTCTTCAAGAAGTTCAACATGCAAGAAAGCAAAGGTATGAAAACCCCCATGCCTACTAGTGGACACAATGACTTGACTAAAGATGGAGAACCTGTTGATCAAAAGGTTTATCGATCCATGATTGGTTCTTTACTATATCTACGTGCTTCTCGTCCCGACATAATGTTGAGTGTATGCATGTGTGCTCGATATCAAGCAGCCCCTAAAGAGTGTCATCTTAAAGCTGTTAAAAGAATTGTGAGATATTTGATACACACACCTAACTTTGGCATTTGGTATCCTAAGAGGGCCTCTTTCGATCTTGTTGGCTATTCCGACTCGGACTATGCCGAGACAGATTGATAGAAAGTCAACTTCGGCACGTGTCAATTTCTCGGTCGATCCCTTGTATCTTGGTCCTCCAAGAAACAAAATTCGGTATCATTATCTACTGCCGAAGCAGAATATATTGCTGCTGGTTCGTGTTGTGCTCAGTTGCTATGGATGACACAAACGCTTAAGGATTATGGGATACATGCGAGACATGTTCCTTTGCTTTGTGACAATGAGAGTGCGATTAATATTGGACACAATCCGTGCAACACTCTCTTACGAAACACATTGAAGTTCGTCACCATTTTATTCGTGATCACATTGCTAAGGGTGACATTGATCTTAAGCATGTTCATCTCGACAAACAGCTTGCAGATATCTTTACAAAACCACTTGATGAGAAAGTGTTTTGTCGCTAAGGAGTGAGTTGAACATCATTGATGCTTCAAACTTGGAGTGAAAACTCCATTGATGCATGCAAGGCATGAGCCTAATTGACTAATCCTTGATATTTCTCTTATGATGATGATCATATGTCTTGGACACATTTGCCCCTTGTATTGCATCTAACTCCTTGCGGTACTTGGGTGGTCTACATTCTACAAGATTATCACACACTCAAATCATGAGTAATCTTGTCATTAACCAAGTATCTAGCTCTTTGGGATGTTGAGTTCAAGGAACAAAATTCCACATATCCTTTTTGACACCTTATACGTCTAGTACTTCACTCTTGTCATCTTGGATATTCTTGAGTATTTCCTTGCTTGCCTAACCCATGTAGGAAGATGAACTATACAATTGGAAATGGTGCTCCAACTACACATTCTATGAGCATCTACATCACGTTCACCTACATGAGTACAAGCAACAACAAGCCCAAGGTATGTTTTTCACATCTTGAAGAAGCTTTGCTCAAAGACATGAGTACAAGCAGCTTCAAAAGATGTGATCACATCAAATGCTTAATCGAAAAATGGCAACCCCATTTTGAGCTTAAACGATGAGTATGACCTATGATCAAATGTTCTCATTTGACTCCTAAGTCAATATACTCAAACATAGGTGACCTAATCGCCGACCCCTATCTAGATGAAGTACATATGTTTTGGAGTTTTTCTATTTTTCTCTTATGCTCTCTCATTGAGTTTTCTTGTTTTAATAAAAAAAAACTTCATCTAGCAATCTCTTTCATTTCTATCTCTTCTGTTTCTGTGAATATCCTTTTGGCTCTGATCAATTCCCTGAAAATCATTTACAACTTCATTGCAAATCTTTTGAAACATTCCTTGCAAAGTGAGCTGAATTATTTCTATATTTCCTTGAATTAAACTCAAGGCCACCGATTCAAATACTTCGTCTCGACCGAAAAGGATCTGCCCTAAGTCTCGACTTTCGGACTCACCGATCCATATCAACTCGGTGTCACCGATTTACATTCACCAGATATCTTCTTCTCGCAGCTCAACTAAAATGATTTATATTGCATACTTAATTTGCTCGGTTGTGATTCTTAAGGATCCCACTTCTTTCCTTCCATCTTTCCCGACCTTCCTAGTTTCTTGTCCTTTTGGCACTTGATGTCAAGGGGAGAAGATTTAGGGGAGCTTAAGGGAGATTGGAGGATAAGGGAGAAAAGAAAATTTAAAGGAGAAGAAAAACAATCTTACCTTAAGGGGAGAGGATCACATCAAAGCTTTGCCATATTTCTTTGTGATAATACATTTGGCATTATTCTTTTGATTTTGCTTCTCTTGCTCTCACAATTGGTATCTTATGAAAAGCACAATTGGTATCTTATGAAAAGCAAAATCTCTCAGAGCTCATTGAAAATCTTTTAGTCTTGGGAGACATGTTAGCTGATTCAAGCTAGTGCTCAACATGAGACACTCTTTATACATGTCATCCCTGGCTTGGTACTCTTGATGTTCTTGCTATTGGTTGAAGAACTACTCTTGTGTTATCTAACCTTGTTTTCCCAAGCTTATTTCTTGGTACAATGCCAAGGAACTTCAAGGTAAGTATATGCATCTTGCAGAATGTGCATGATGGTGACTTGCTTGTGAATACTTGTTTGCAAGAAATCACCATGCACATATGCATCATCACTCACTTATCCTCATCTGCTCTGATGCATGTAGCCAAGCTGCATGTAGCACATCTTGCTTTTCTCTCATGTGTGCTTGTGGTAGTCCAAAACCATAATCTATGAAAAGCTTGCACACTTGTAGG
Organism: Aegilops speltoides; assembly: GCA_021437245.1. Taxonomy (NCBI): domain Eukaryota; kingdom Viridiplantae; phylum Streptophyta; class Magnoliopsida; order Poales; family Poaceae; genus Aegilops; species Aegilops speltoides. Next base: position 359,237,780 of record CM038141.1, on the reverse strand, counting down.
GGAGCACTGTACTACATGTTTGTCAAAGCTTTAATGATAATCCTGTCTTTCCTTCAGTAAGCTTTGATATCTTATTTTGTGTGTTGCCATCAATTACCAAAAAGGGGGAGATTGAAAGCACATTTGCTCCCTGGGTGGTTTTGGTAATTAATGACAACATACTTTGTGGTTGGACTAATGCTTTTATCAAGTATGTTTCAGGAAAGTCAATCACTCTGGCATGGCAAAAGGACTGGAAAGGTGGACCCCTAGGATGCTAAGGAAAGCATTGGCAAAAGCTCAAGACTCTATTTTTGGTTTAGTGATCCAAGATCACATTGAGTCCATAGGAAAGCCAATACTATTAAAAGGGGATGAGGTTATGATGATGATCTGGTTGCTCAAAGTGCTTAGTGATTTATCTCTCAAACTATCGCAATCTTTCATTCCAACATATACTCATAAGTAATCTCGGTCCCACCGATTCCATAAACTCAGTCACACCGAGATGAACCACCTCACCATATACCCAAACCCTAGAAATTTCGGATTTTCCGATTCCAAACTCGGTCTTACGAAACTAGTGTTGCCAACCTTCAGAACCTTCGTACTCAAATCGGTGTCACCGAGATGAGAAAGTCGGTCCCACCGAGAATGGCAAACCCTAGTCTTTGGAAGAATCGGACTAACCGAGATTGTATTTTCGGTCCCACGAAAATCCCAACGCTCACAAGATTTGAACTTTCGGTCTCACCGAGTTGTCAACTTCGGTCCGACCGAGATTGGTCAAATGTGTGTAACAGTTGGATTTTGTGTGGAGGCTATAAATACCCTCCACCTCCTCTTCATTTGTGGAGAGAGCCATCGAAAGAACTACCACTCCTACCTTACATTTTCGAGAAGAAAACTACCTACCCTTGTGTTGAGATCAAGTTGCTCCACTCCCACCATATGAAACTTGATTTCTAGTCTTCCCAAGTTGCTTTCCACTCAATCCCTTCTTCCACCACTGCCAAATTAGTGAGGAGAGTTGAGTGTTGGGGAGATTATCATTTGAAGCACAAGAGCAAGGAGTTCATCATCACCAACACCATCTATTACCTTTTGGAGGGTGGTGCCTCCTAGATTGGTTAGGTGTCGCTTGGGAGCCTCCGTCAAGATGTGGAGTTGAACCAAGAAGTTTGTAAGGGCAAGGAGATCGCCTACTTCGTGAAGATCTACCCGAGTAAGGCTAGTCCTCCGTGGACGAGGCCATGATGGCATAGACAAGGTTGCTTCTTCGTGGACCCTTCGTGGGTGGAGCCCTCCGTGGACTCTCGCAGCCGTTACCCTCCGTGGGTTGAAGTCTCCATCAACGTGGATTGATGATAGCACCACCTATCGGAACCACGAGAAAAATCTCCGTGTCTCCAAATTGCGTTTGCTCTTCACAATCTCTCCCTTACTACTTGTGCAATTTACTTTCCGCTGCCCATACTCTAGAATTGCATGTGTAGTATGTTGCTTGACTTGGTTGCATGATGCTTGACTTGATCTTCATTGTGAACTTGCTAAAAACTTGTTCTAATCTAAAGGCTAAACTTTTATCTTGTCGAGTAGTCTAATCACCCCCCCCCCTCTAGACACCCTTGCCTTCAACGATCCTACACGTGTCCCCCTCCGGGGATGGGCTGCGGACTTGGTGTGTATAATCAAATTTAATGCTCGTAATTGAGACCACCTGAGTGTTCGTCGCCGCATTCTTTACTCCCCGGCTGTTGCATCATGAGTTCGGCAGGTTCATCGCTGGACAGGGCCTCTGGCTAACGGAGTCCTGTGTATACAAAGAAGGAAAATAATAATAAGAAAGAGTGACACACTTGCGAGCCCCTGGTGTGGTCGAGCCGCACTCTGGGTCCATTGTGGTCGTGCCCCTTGCCCTGCGCCCATGGAATCTCCAAAGCGTAATGATGTACGCGGAGGGTTGTTCTTGCAATCATGCGAGAGCGAGGGTTAGGGCCGCATTGCTACGCGTGCTCGAATCGTGCCAGGTGGTCTTGGTTGGTGTTGCTTCGGGCACGTTTGGCTGTATCCGGCCGTTTAACATCCGGACTCGAAAATTGCCTTAAAAGGCTGCTCTATACTTCTGCCGCGAGAGCTGCTGTATGTTACTCCGTTCGGAGGGAGTGTTCCGTATTTCCGTTGACCGTGATGACTCCACGAGGGCCTGGCATCTTGAGCTTGAGATATGCATAATGCGGCACCACGTTGAACTTTGCAAATGCGGTTCATCCGAGCAGAGCGTGATAGCCGCTGCGAAATGGGACTATGTCAAAGATTAACTCCTCGCTCCGGAAATTATCCGGGGATCCGAAGACCACTTCGGTGTGGTCGAGCTCGCATAATTGGCCTCCACACCTGGTATGACGCCTTTAAAGGTTGTCTTTGTAGGTTTAATCCTTGAGGGGTCTATGCCCATCTTGCGCACTGTATCCTGATAAAGCAGGTTCAGGCTAGTGCCGCCGTCCATCAAGACTCTCGTGAGGTGAAATCCATCGACGATTGGGTCTAAAACCAATGCGGCGAATCTGCCGTGGCGGATGCTGGTTGGATGGTCTCTTCGATCGAAAGTGATCGGACAAGAGGACCATGGATTGAACTTCGGGGCGACTGGCTCCATCGCGTATACGTCCCTTAGTGCACGCTTCCGCTCCCTCTTGGGTATATGAGTTGCGTAGATCATGTTCACCGTCCGCACTTGTGGGGGAAACCTTCATCCTCTATTGTTCGGCGGTCGGGTCTCTTCCTCGTCGTCGCTGTTTAGCCCCTTGTCGTTGTTTTCGGCAATTAACTTACCTGCCTGCTTGAACACCCAGCAATCTCTGTTGGTGTGATTAGCTGGCTTTTCAGGGGTGCCATGTATCTGGCATAAGCGGTCGAGTATCCGATCCAAATTGGACGGACCCGGAGTGGTTCTTTTGAATGGCTTCTTCCGTTGACCGGGTTTAGAGCCTCGGAATCCGGCGTTGACTGCCGTATCCTCCTTATCATCGCCGTTAATGCGGCGTTTATTTTTGCTTCGACGCGACCTGCCATTGTGGTCCTTAGTATCCGGACTGCCAGAATTTTTACTGAGGTTGTTGCTGCGAGCTAGCCAGCTATCCTCTCCCGCGCAAAAGCGGTTCATTAATGATGTGAGGGCTGCCATGGATTTCGGCTTTTCCTGTCCCAGGTGTCGGGCTAGCCACTCGTCGCGGATGTTATGTTTGAAGGCTGCGAGGGCCTCTGCATCCGGACAGTCAACGATTTGGTTTTTCTTTGTCAAGAACCGTGTCCAAAATTATCCGCCGATTCGTCTGGCTGCTGAATTATGTGGCTTAGGTCATCGGCGTCGGTGGCGCTTTATCGTGCCCTGGAAGTTGTCGAGGAATGCGGCTTCGTGTCTTCCCAACACCCAATTGACTCTGCGGGCAAGCTGTTAAGCCAATGCCGAGCTGGTCCTTTAAGCTTGAGGGAGATACTTGATGGCATGGAGATGCCGCGCGGGCCATATGGATGTGAAGGAGTTAATCTTCGATCCAAACCGCGGGGTCTGTTGTTCCATCGTAGGATTCGATGTTTACGGGTTTAAACCCTTCAGGGATTTGATGATCCATTACTTTGTCAGTGAAGCATAGCGGGTGTGCGACGCCTCTATATTGAGCAATATCACGACGTAGCTCGAGAGAGCATTGTCTGCTGTGTTCGGCCCGGCCGGGGTTATTGTATCCGTGTCACATCCCTAGTTCTGACAATGCCTAGTGCATGCATTAGAGTGTTGCATCATGTTTAAATTCCATTTAAACCTGAAATGGGGATTGTTCAAACCCTAGCATCAAAATGGAATTCAAATAGGTTCAACCTAAAAATATTTTCAGTGATTCCAAATGGCTTCCAAAAAAATGTTCATCATATCTGGAAAATGCTTGAAACCATAACCAGAGGTGCTGCACATTTTTCCATGTCATATTTGGTCATTGAATTAAATCATATGTACTTTGCATTTGGGCCTTTAAATGCTATTAAATATTTTAAATGCTCAAATAATCATAAACTAAAATGTTTATTGTGGTATATATCCTAAACAAGAGCCATTATTAGTTTCATGATTTTTGGATCTATTTCAATATTTTAAATAAAGCCCTAAAGACTGAAAAAATAATAGAAAAGAAACAATAAATAAAAGGCAGAGGAGAGAAACCCTACGGACTTACCTCTGCAGCCAACTGGCGGCCCAAGTGGCCGCCCAGCCCACCACCCCACCGCGTCGTCTTCCTCCCGCCAAGAGGAGCAGCTCATTGTTGTCTTGCAGCAGCTCACCCAGCCACCTCCTCGCTTGCCACCGAGGCGCTGGGCGCTCTGCGAGACGCCACGCACCCCCGTTGTTCTCGCCACTCCCTCGAGCTCATTCCCTCCTTCGCTCTCTCCGCGCCACACCCGAAGCGCACCCGACGCCGTTCGCCGCCACCACGGCCACCGACCACCTCGCCCGCCGACGCGCCAAGAAGCTCCGCAAGGACGCGAAGCATCTCCTCAACGAGCCACGCAAGCCGGGTTCCACCGCAACACCGCCATCGATGCCTTCTTCAACCTCGGGACCGCCGGCCATCTTCGTCAAATTCGTCGGCTCCGGACCGTCCCCGACCTCGCCGAGCGTCCCCTCGTCATCGCCGTGAGCCCCTGCTCCTGCTCCCCCTCTCCGTTTTTCCCTCGGCGCCAGTAGCTATCGCCCGCTTGTAACCGCACCGCCGCCGCCATCAAGACGTCGCCGCGCGGGCTACAGCCACGTTAGCTCGACTCGAGCACACCACCGTCCTCACCGCACCGCGAGCCGAACCCTACTCCACCCCTCGCCGGGGCCCCTAGCACCGTGTTCGACCTCGGCCAACCCGGCGATCGCCAAGGTCGTCGCCGGCGACGTCCCGCCACCCCGAGCCCAACCATCGCCACCAAACGCTGCGGCTTGATCCCAGCCACCAGATGGTCTCCGCCGACCATTTGGTCGCCGAGCACGAATTGCACTTTCACGCGCTGTCAGCCTCGCCCGGCGGCTAAACGCCGCAGCTTTGACCCGTTGACTCCTGACGTGTGGGCCCCTGGCCACCAACTAAACTAGGATTAGCATTAGTTTAACACTAACTAATTTTAGTTAGTTAACTAATCGCATCGACACCTCGGACCCACGCGTCAGGTTTGACCTAGCCGCCCTGTGGACCGCTGACGTCACAGTGACGCTATGTCGACGATAAATCCTTTTCGGATTTATTTTTATTCAGAAATTCGAATTTAGTTCAAACTTCTAAAATTCATATAAAATCAACCGTAGCTCCAAATCAAACAAATTATATATGAAAATGATCAGAAAAATCTAATCTATCCATCTGCACTGGTTTCATGCATGTTTAAACAACTTAACCTTGCTGTTTAGTGCAAAACATGATAAGGCACTATTCGAATTCATAATTTGAATTTGGGGTTGAACCTTTGGCTCAATATGACCCAAATCCATCTGGTTGTAGTTGCAATAGCCCCAAAACACAATCATATTGCCAAGTCATAGCATGCATCATATTGTGCATTGCATTGATCGTGTTTCTTCTCTTTTGCGGTATTGTTTCCCCTCGGTGAGCGTTGTACCGACGTTGTGATCGTTGACACCGATGAAGACTCAATGCTATCTTGAAGTGCTGCAAGCAAACCCCTTGTTCATTCCGATACAATCCCACTCTCTCGCTCCTGCTCTATTTTACTGCATTAGGACAACAACGATTCATCTGTTACATGTTGCGGTAGCTGAACCCCTTTATCCTTTGCATGACTGTCATTCCACATAAATAGATGAAACCCACTAGCATGAGTAGGAGTTGTTTGAGCCCTGTTGTGCCTACTCATACATGCTTGTTTGTCATGCCTGCCATCGCTTAGAGTTGAGTCGGGTCCGATTCATCGAGGATGAACCAGAGGTGTGTGAACATGTCCTACTGTGTGTGAGCTAAGTGTGTGAACACGATTTGGTAAAGGTAGCGGTGAGAGGCCATGTAGGAGTACATGGTGGGTTGTCTCATTGCAGCCGTCCTCGTGAACTGAGTTACGTGTTTGTGATCCATGATTCAGCTACTACCACGCATTGGGCCCGAAACCAATGGACCCTCTCGGCTTCTTAATCACCCTTGTCCTCTGTCCGGGGAGTTGCAAGTAGTTTCGTGTTTGTAGTATCTTTGGAGGCCGACGCAGCGCTGACCGTAGGGGTGGGCTGTGATGCGGTAGGCACGTGCACGCAGTGTACCGGGCGCCCGTTTGGTGTCTCGGGACCCTGTTCACATCGTTTGGGGCTGTGAGCGAAACTTCGCCGAACTCCTCATAGATGGAACCCAAATAGGCGATAAACTGGACTAGGGACTTGAGTGTTTAGGTAGGCCGTGGCCGACACCCACGTTGGGCTTCCGCTGAAGGTTGCCGAGTACATGTCGTGTACGGCGGTAAGCGTGTGAGCGTGTGTGAAGAAGTACACCCGCAGGTTAACATCATCTATTCAATAGCCGTGTCCATGAAAAGGACTTCGGGTTGCTGTACAGTTCATAGACAAGTGAAAGTGGATACTCTAAAATACGCAAGATAAGTGCGAAGTGCTATGGATGGCGTTCTCAGAGGGAGGCGGGTGCGGATCCATAGTGGTGTATTGATATGGTGAATATGTGGACTCGTGTGCGCCACCTCAAAAGAGTTACTTGCAATGTAGTTTAGGATAGCCACCGAGTCAAAGCTGGCTTGTCAGAGTTAAACCCCACCATCCCTTCATTGATAATGATGCATATGTAGTTAGTTTCGATGTAAGTCTTGCTGGGTACATTTGTACTCACGTTTGCCTATTTTATGTTTTTTGCAGAGACTTCGGTCTCGCTAGTAGTTCCACGTGGACTTGACGTTTAGCTTGATACCTCAGCCACGATCTTGTGCCCTCGGCAGATCGGTAGACAGCCGGGCTTCTCGGCCTTTTTCACTTATAGATGTCGTACTCGGACATGTTAGCTTCCGCTTGTGCTTGACTTGTATGTCTCAATGTTGGGTCATGAGACCCATGTTTGTAATATCTCGCTCCTTGGAGCCTATTGAATAAATACTTGAGTCGAGAGTCATGTTGTGATGCCATGTTGTATTTGCACATATCGAGCATATTGTGTGTATGTTATTGAAATGCTTGGTATGTGTGGGATCCGACTATCTAGTTGTTTATCTTTAGTAGCCTCTCTTACGGAAATGTCTCCTAGTGTTTCCACCGAGCCATGGTAGCTTACTCTCGCTCCAGGAATCACTTAGGCTGGCCGGCATGTGTCCTTCTTCGTTCTGTGTCTGCCTTCGGGAAATGTCACGCGTTGAGTACGGAGTCTGTTAGCCGCTTCTGCCCGGTTTATCGAGTCTGCTAGCCAAAGTGCTACAGCCCGAACTTACTCACCGATGACCGACACGCTCGATCTCGGGTCATGGATGCTGTCCTGTAAGTCTGTGCCACTTTGGGTTTACGACTAGCCATGTCAGCCGGGCTCCTTTTCATATGGATGCTAGCGACACTATCATATCGTGTGCCAAAAGGCTAAACGGTCCCGGCAAAGGTAAGGCGACACCGTGGGGATACCGTGCGTGAGGCCGCAAAGTGATATGAGGTGTTACAGGCTAGATCGATGTGACATTGAGTCGGGGTCCTGACAGCTTTGGTATCAGAGCTTGACTGCCTGTAGGATTACCAAGCCAAACTGGTCGAAGTTGTGTCTAGAAATGCTTTAGTTATATGTAAGGGAATTGATTGTGGGATGGAACGTAAGGATCTTTTACTCCTTATACCTCATGGCCCTCTGATCTGAGTCATCCTCTTCTCTTCTACGGGGATTAAGAACTAGGCCTTCTCATCTATCTATCAGGATGACGTGTTACTAATCCATAGACTTATAGAATTGTTAGTTTCAAATCTTAGCTCAGTTTTACTACTTCCGTATGTTAACTGTTGATCTCGAAAACCTTGATATTGTGCTTCGGAGTGGCTATGCCACCATTTTTGTAGCATGTCTCCAATCTTTTGAGCATTTACAGCCGTTATCTTTGTCTCGAGTCATCCTGTGTTTCTAAACAATCTGATGCACTTGCAAATCCTTTCCCTCTGGTTTTGATGTTCCTTTGGGCCAGGTTAATCACACTAATTGCTGAGTTGAGGTATTCTATTGCCTCGACATATATGTTGGAATTCTTATTATGACCCTAGGTGTTTTAGGGATTCATCTAGTAATTTAGCCATGATTTGTGTCCCAGTGTGATGATTCTGGCCTTTATTCTCGAAAGCATCCCATGATGCTACTTAGTAGTAGGTATTCTACTTTTGGGTTTTGAACCCGATATTCACCCTACTTACTTCGTGTTGATAGTGTTGCTAGTTCCTTTAGGTTATTAGTACCCTTTAAATTAGCCCTCGAGGTCCGTGGTATATCCTTCTTCCAAATACTATGAACCACTTATGACAGAAGTTTGTTGGATCAAAAGATCACAACAAGAGTACTCTTGAGGAGTTCTCCATTCATAAATCGTGACTCTGCCAGTTCTACCTTTCCGCATGGATTATCCGGAAGAAATTTGTTGAACTTGGTTCGACATACTAATCTATGCATCCACAACTCAGAAAATCATATGTTCCTTTGAGTTGTCCCTCTTGGTTATATTCTGACCCCCGTCTATCAATTGATAGTCAAGAGTATGCATGCATTCGTTTATCGATGCTTAATATTCTTGTGGTCCGTCAAACCATTCTATTCCAGAATGACTGGGAGAAACAAACTCCAGTACCTTGTCCATTTCTAGGATTGGGTCAAAGCAGTTGTATTCCACAGATCAAAATGCCAATCCAGCTTTCGTTCTGTTCTACCTTGGAGTATTATTATCTTTATATTAAGAATATCATGAGAATTGCACTGCCTCTTATGATTTCTTGACGCCGTGATACTTCTTGCCATCATTGTTCATTCCTCGGTTTCCGTGTTATTGTGACCGGAATGCTGACAAGTGAGTCATGATGTGTGAAATCAATACTCCTAGCAACTCCGTTGCTTGGTAGTTAATGGACTATATTCTCATTCTTAGCGTGTTGGTTGTTAAATCATCATCCTAAGATTGATCGTGCTACCTAGTCTTTATTCCTGGTGCACTCCTCGATCAATGAGTTAGGATTATTCAATCCCTTGCTTATCTGATCATATCGTCTTGCTCTGGGAGGCAAGATTGTTCTCGGGCTTAGTAACATACCGGTGGTTCGTGATTTTCTGCATATCTTCGCGGAAGTATCACCAGGTCGTCACCTGGCCGCTATGTTGAGTTCGTGATCAAGTTGGTTTATTCCTGTAAACCACCCTTTCTCCAAGAATCCATGTTGGATACCCCTGAGCTAGTTGGTTAAGCTAAACAAAAACTTGGAGAGTTGGAAGATGAAAGCTTGTCCGACTTAGTTCATTGTAAGGGATATCTTGTAAGTATGTTGAAGAAAGGTGATATCTTCATTGATTGATCCTCGCGATCAATTGCTGGACCTATCGTCCTAACCAAAACATTGATTTGAGTGTGGGCTATTCTCAAATCAAATCAGAACCAACGATGTTCGTAATGTTGTCTTACTCGTGGATTTTCCTCGAGCATACACCATTATATCCTTTGGTCTGACCAATGCTATCACCGTGTTCACCTAATTATGGAATTCCATTTATATGGAAACCAAGATGAACTGTTGTTGAGCCCATCGACAACATCCTTATCTTCTCCATAATCTTGTTGAACATTAAGCTAGTATTGGGAACTTTTGAAAGCATTTCTTCATGCTAGGTCATGAAGCATATGTTGGATGAAAGAAGTGACTCTCTCTAACTCATGTGCATTTGATGCAAGTTGCCGCCGTGGGTTCGAGAAAGTTAGTTTTTGCTTCCTCCGAATCGCCCCAAGTCATCACGCATGTGCGAAGTACTCTATGGTTTGATAGGTTGGCGCCTCCATTCTATATGTGTTTCCTAGCACACCAAGCCACCGATTAACTTGTTCAAGGAGAAGAAGTTCCTTCTAAGAGCATGCCTTATGCAAGGACTTCGATATCCTCGATGATGATTTCCCCACGAACTCGGTAGTGTTTTATTATAAGACTACCACGTGGTCATGCTTGTCTGAGACAGCGTGTTCACATGTGTGTAGCAGAACCAGCTCATGTTTTGGAGCTTACTACCGTAGTCCATTTCCCGAGAATCTCGCAACGTCGTCTCGTCGATTTGTGTTGCAAACTTTCATTTTTCTTTCTAGACTCGATGAGTCTGGATTATTCTGACACCAACCAGATCTGAATCTCAGGCAGATATGATGGTTGGAACATTTCCCAAGAACTATAATATTGGTCTCGATAACCGGTAAAGTGGATGTCGTGGCCAACACACCCCGCCGGAAGGCCTGCTATTGTAGTATCTTGATTGAGAAAGATGGCCACCTCCCCATAAGGACTTCGTAGGATTTACTCCCTAGTTGTGCCTTATGATTTTTGTGTTCCCGAAGTCCGACCTTTTACTTGATGTTCTAGATATCAAACCATATCTATGAATGGGATACGCTAGTACATCAAGGAGAACATTAGAAGCGGAGTGCTAAATGTCTCTCGGTCGATCATCCAGACTTTGTTTCCTTGGCTTCGCTAAGGTGAAATCTGAGAAAGTGTTATCTTTCTTTGCATCTGCATTGTCCATCGCTATTCATCATGGTAGTATGTTGTGTTGTCAGCACCCTTGACACGGATGTTGGTAAAACCTTGATGAATATGGAAATGCTTAAGATCTTGAGAGCACGCACAAGCACTATGTGTTATCATCGGCACTAACTGGGATTGCTCTCAGTTTCCTCGTTTATGCTATAGTTTTTCAAACGGTGGAATCACTCTCTACTGCTGAGCTTCTCCCCAGTTACTAAAATCATCCTTTGTGTTGTTTTCAACAAGGTAATCCACATCATCCATTCTGGCCCGAGAATGTCATTCTTTCGGACTCCTTCAAATGATCGATGGTGAATTGCCTTAGGCTGGTATAAAGAATTTCAATGATCTCTACATCAAATATAATTCTTTTTGCCACTTAAGGGGATATATCTTCGAGTCACCTTCCCTAAGGTGCATCATTATGGTGTCATGTCAAAATAACTCCTCGCTACGTTGACAACCGTTCACCACCCTCGTAAGTGTGGAATTGTTGTCTACCTAGTGAACCCTCGTCACCTGTTCCACTCCATTCCTTTAGATGTGTGCTTCGTGTCTCAGCTCCAGAGATGTTTCTACGTCTCATTCTGTGAGTTGATCTTGTGATCCTTGAGGTGATCCTAAGTTGCTCGAACCTCAAGAAGATCGATTCCTCCAAGATCCTTTCCTTCTTCTCATCGTCATGTTGGATGTAGTTCTCAAAGCAAGACGTCAAGATCAATTCGAAGCAATGAATCAACAACTTCGAAGAATGCAATGGGTCATGAAGGCGTGGTCGGTTCCGTGTCCCCTTTGTCTTCTTACCTCACGTCTTGAATCTCGGGACGAGATTCTTGTTTAGTGGGGGTGAGCTGTCACATCCCTAGTTCTGACAATGCCTAGTGCATGCATTAGAGTGTTGCATCATGTTTAAATTCCATTTTAACCTGAAATGGGGATTGTTCAAACCCTAGCATCAAAATGGAATTCAAATAGGTTCAACCTAAAAATATTTTCAGTGATTCCAAATGGCTTCCAAAAAAATGTTCATCATATCTGGAAAATGCTTGAAACCATAACCAGAGGTGCTGCACATTTTTCCATGTCATATTTGGTCATTGAATTAAATCATATGTACTTTGCATTTGGGCCTTTAAATGCTATTAAATATTTTAAATGCTCAAATAATCATAAACTAAAATGCTTACTGTGGTATATATCCTAAACAGTAGCCATTATTAGTTTCATGATTTTTGGATCTATTTCAGTATTTTAAATAAAGCCCTAAAGACTGAAAAATAATAGAAAACAGAAACAATAAATAAAAGACAGAGGAGAGAAACCCTACCTGGACTTACCTCTGCAGCCAACCTGGCGGCCCAAGTGGCCGGCCCAGCCCACCACCCCACCGCGTCGTCTTCCTCCTGCCAGTAGGAGCAGCTCATTGTCAAGGCCACCTCGCAGCCACCTCGCTGTTACCGAGGCGCTGGACGCTCGCGAGACGCCACGCACTTCGGTCGTTTCGCCACTCCCTCGAGCTCATTCCCCTCCTCTGCTCTCTCCCGCGCCACACCCGAGCGCACCCGACGCCGCCGTTCGCCGCCACCACGGCCACCGACCACCCCTCGCCCCGCCGACGCGCCAAGAAGCTCCGCAAGGACGCGAAGCATCTCCTCAACGAGCCACGCAAGCCGGGTTCCACCGCAACACCGCCATCGATGCCTTCTTCAACCTCGACCGCCGCCATCTTCGTCAAATTGCCGGCCCGGACCGTCCCCGACCTCGCCGAAGCGCCCCTCGTCATCGCCGTGAGCCCCTGCTCCTGCTCCCCTCTCCGTTTTTCCCTCAGGCGCCAGAAGCTATCGCCCGCTTGCAACCGCACCGCCGCCGCCATCAAGACGTCGCCGCTGCGGTACAGCCCACGCTGCTCGACCAGCACACCACCGTCCTCACCGCACCGCAGGAGCCTGAACCCTACTCCACGCCCGGGCCCCTAGCACCGTGTTCGACCTCGGCCGAACCCCGGCGACCGCCAAGGTCGTCGCCGGCGACGTTCCCGGCCACCCCGAGCCCAACCACTGCCACCAAACGCTGCGGCTTGATCCCAGCCACCCGTAGATGGTCTCCGCCGACCATTTGGTCGCCGGAGCGCGAAATTGCACTTTCACCGCCGCGTCTGGCCTCGCCGGCGGCTAAACGCCGCAGGCTTTGACCCGTTGACTACTGACGTGTGGGCCCCTGGCCACCAACTAAACTAGGATTAGCATTAGTTTAACACTAACTAATTTTAGTTAGTTAACTAATCGCACTGACACCCTGGACCCACGCGTCAGGTTTGACCTGGCCGCCCTGTGGACCGCTGACGTCACAGTGACGTCATGCTGACGCAGTAAATCCTTTTCTGGATTTATTTTTATTCAGGAAATTCCAGAATTTAGTTCAAACTTCTAAAATTCATATAAAATCAACCGTAGCTCCAAATCAAACAAATTATATATGAAAAATGATCAGAAAAATCTAATCTATCCATCTGCACTGGTTTCATGCATGTTTAAACAACTTAACCTTGCTGTTTAGTGCAAAACATGATAAGGCACTATTCGAATTCATAATTTGAATTTGGGGTTGAACCTTTGGCTCAATATGACCCAAATCCATCTGGTTGTAGTTGCATTAGCCCCAAAACACATTCATATTGCCATGTCATAGCATGCATCATATTGTGCATTGCATTGATCGTGTTTCTTCTCTGTTTGCCGGTATTGTTTCCCCTCGGTAGACGTTGTACCGACGTTGTGATCGTTGACACTGATGAAGACTCAATGCTATCTTCAGAAGTGCCAGGCAAGCAAACCCCCTTGTTCATTCCGATACAATCCCACTCTCTCGCTCCTGCTCTATTTTACTGCATTAGGACAACAACGATTCATCTGTTACATGTTGCGGTAGCTGAACCCCTTTATCCTTTGCATGACCTGTCATTCCACAAGAATAGATGAAACCCACTAGCATGAGTAGGAGTTGTTTGAGCCCTGTTGTGCCTACTCATACATGCTTGTTTGTCATGCCTGCATCGCTTAGAGTTGAGTCGGGTCCGATTCATCGAGGATGAACCAGAGGTGTGTGAACATGTCCTACTTGTGTGTGAGCTAAGTGTGTGAACATGATTTGGTAAAGGTAGCGGTGAGAGGCCATGTAGGAGTACATGGTGGGTTGTCTCATTGCAGCCGCCCTCAGAACTGAGTTACGTGTTTGTGATCCATGATTCAGCTACTACCACGCATTGGGCCCAAACCAATGGACCCTCTCGGCTTCTTAATCACCCTTGTCCTCTGTCTGGGAGTTGCAAGTAGTTTCGTGTTTGTAGTATCTTTGGAGGCCGACGCAGCGCTGACCGTAGGGGTGGGCTGTGATGCGGTAGGCACGTGGCACGTGTACCGGGCGCCTGCTTGGTGTCTCGGGAACCCTGTTCACATCGTTTGGGGCTGTGAGCGAAACTTGGCGGAACTCCTCATAGATGGAACCCAAATAGGCGATAAACCTGGACTAGGGACTTGAGTGTTTAGGTAGGTCGTGGCCGACACCCACGTTGGGCTTCCGCTGAAGGTTGCCGAGTACATGTCGTAAACGGCGGTAAGCGGTGAGCGTGTGTGAAGAAGTACACCTCGCAGGTTAACATCATCTATTCAATAGCCGTGTCCGCGAAAAGGACTTGGGTTGCTCGCACAGTTCATAGATTAGTGAAAGTGGATACTCTAAAATACGCAAGATAAGTGCGAGTGCTATGGATGGCGTACTCGTAGGGAGACGGGTGCGGATCCATAGTGGTGTATTGATATGGTGAATATGTGGACTCGTGTGCGCCACCTCAAAAGAGTTACTTGCAGTCGTAGTTTAGGATAGCCACCGAGTCAAAGCTGGCTTGCCGGTAGTTAAACCCCACATTCCCTTCATTGATAATGATGCATATGTAGTTAGTTTCGATGTAAGTCTTCTGGGTACATTTGTACTCACGCTTGCCTATTTTATGTTTTTGCGAGAGACTTGGTCTCGCTAGTAGTTCCACGTGGACTTGACGCTTAGCTTGATACCTCAGCCACGATCTTGTGCCCTCGGCAGATCTCGGTAGACAGCCGGGCTTCTCGGCCTTTTTCACTTATAGATGTCTCGTACTCGGACATGTTAGCTTCCGCTTGTGCTTGACTTGTATGTTTCAATGTTGGGTCATGAGACCCATGTTTGTAATATCTCGCTCCTCGGAGCCTATTGAATAAATACTTGAGTCGAGAGTCATGTTGTGATGCCATGTTGTATTTGCACATATCGAGCATATTGTGTGTATGTTATTGAAATGCTTGGTATGTGTGGGATCCGACTATCTAGTTGTTTATCTTTAGTAGCCTCTCTTACGGAAATGTCTCCTAGTGTTTCCACCGAGCCATGGTAGCTTGCTCTCGCTCCCGAATCACTTAGGCTGGCGGCATGTGTCCTTCTTCGTTCTCTCTGTCTTTCCTTCGGGAAATGTCACGCGTTGAGTACGGAGTCTGTTAGCCCGCTTCTGCCCGGTTTATCGGAGTCCTGCTAGCCAGTGCTACAGCCCGAACTTACTCGCTGATGACCGACACGCTCGATGTCGGGTCATGGATGCTGTCCTCGTAAGTCTGTGCCACTTTGGGTTTACGACTAGCCATGTCAGCCGGGCTCCTTTTCATATGGATGCTAGCGACACTATCATATACGTGTGCCAAAAGGCTAAACGGTCCCGCAAAGGTAAGGCGACACCCGTGGGGATACCGTGCGTGAGGCCGCAAAGTGATATGAGGTGTTACAGGCTAGATCGATGTGACATTGAGTCGGGGTCCTGACAATCCGGCGCGACGGTATTCGTCGTGGGTCGTGGGGCGCCCACGTGATCCGTAGATGGATCCGGATTGCCTTGCTTTGTCCTCCAATACATCTCGCAAGTCCGGCGCGTTCGCTCTTGGCTTTGTACTTTTGGAGCGATGCCGGGGTACGGTCTTGGTGGAGGGCCTGGATGCCTCTCTGTCGCGACCACGTGGTGGTCGGTCGGCCATATCGTGCGCTGGTGATGAAGGTATGTATGCTTCCTCCTCTAATCGGGGGAGCAACTTGCGTCTTGGGTAGCTTTTGGAGGGCGTCGAGTTTATACTCCTCGCCGCGAGGACCTCGGTCCATCGATCGCCAAGCGAGTCTGATCAGCTTGAAGCTGTTGCTGCTTTTTCTTTAGGCTATTTGCCGTGGCGATAAGCTGCGTTTAAAACACTCTTGTTCGACGGGATCTCGGCACGCATTTAATTCGCTCGTCGTTGAGGCTTGCCTCGTCTTCGAGGGAGGTATATAGTTATAGTCCTCGACCTCTTCATCCGCCGCTCTCGTGAGGGCTTGATTTCGCATCCTCCCGCGCTGAGTCTTCTTTGGAGGGGTTATCTTCGGCACTCTCGGGGTGTTATTATCTCTGTGACGGAATCTCCATTCTTCTTTGTGGCGGGATTTAGAGCGGCGCCGGTGACGCCGGGCGCTTGGGTTGTTTCTTTATGAATCGCCTCCGCCGCTTCTTCGCCGTCCCCATCTTTTCGGTGTCCACCATGTATATGTCGTATGACGAGGTGGTCTTCCGGTGCCAGAGGCGCTGGTTCTGTTAAATCTCCGGCATCGTTGTCCATAGCGCCGATGTCTTTGAGTCGTAGTCTAGCATGTCGGTTAGATTGTCGATAGTGGCTACAAAATGGGTGGTGGGTGGGCTCAATTTCTTCGTCGTCCGTATCCCAACCATCCTCGCCATAATCCGCCAGACTCTCCGGATAGCGAGAGATGCTTTAGCGAATTTAGGATGTCGCCAAAGGGCGAGTGTTGAAGATGTCGCGCGGTGAATTCCATAACCGGCGCCAATCGATTCGATTGGCGGGCGTGGGAGGTCGGAGTCCGCAAGGAGTCCGGCACCTCGAATCACGAGCTTTGCGAGGGACAAGGTTAGTGTTCGCCCATCGCCGAGAAGTTGCAGCCCCGAGGCGGTGTCCAACCACCGTCCTCGATCTGGCGATCGGCTCCGGACTAAGGGCCGGAGCGGATCCTGTCAGCGCCACCGAGGCTTCGCTCGATGGCGAGCTAGATCATGCCCATCGCAAGCGATGTTTGCGCGCATGGCTGTGGCTCGAGCCCGTCGAAGATCAAGTCCCCGCGGATGTCGGCCGTGAAGTTTAGGCTTCTAAATCTGACCTGATGGCCAGGGGCGTAGCTTTTGATTTGCTCCAGATGGCCAAGTGAATTAGCCCACAGTGCAAAGCCGCCGAATACGAAGATCTGTCCTGGGAGAAAAGTCTCACCCTGGACAGCGTCGTTGATTGAAGATGCCAACGAGCCTATCGGTGACGACACAGAGGAACTCTCAATGAAAGCACCAATGTCGGTGTCAAAACCGGCGGATCTCGGGTAGGGGTCCCGAACATGCGTCTAGGCGGATGGTAACAGGAGACAAGGGACACGATGTTTTACCCAGGTTCGGGCCCTCTTGATGGAGGTCAAACCCTACGTCCTGCTTGATTAATATTGATGATATGGGTAGTACAAGAGTGGATCTACCACGAGATCAAGGAGGCTAAACCCTAAAGCTAACCTATGGTATGATTGTTGTAATGTATGTTGTGTCCTACGGACTAAAACCCTCCGGTTTATATAGACACCGGAGAAGGCTAGGGTTACACAGAGTCGGTTACAATGGTAGGAGACCTACATATCCGTATTGCCAAGCTTGCCTTCCACGCCAAGGAAAGTCCCATCCAGACACGGGACGGAGTCTTCAATCTTGTATCTTCGTAGTCTTGGAGTCCGGCGGACGATGATAGTCCGGCTGTCCGGACACCCCCTAGTCCAGGACTCCCTCAAAGGACATCACCGAAGCACCGTCATACTCCAGGTGGATCGCGAGGGCGCCCCTTGCTCTGCAGACCCGGGCAACCTCGCCCCAGCCTCGAGTCATGAAGACCTCGCCCGGGGCAACGACCGCCACCTCTGCCCCGGTCGCGAGGGTGCTGCAGCCAAAGCCCCAGGGGTTCCCCCTGTCGGATGACGGAGGCGAAAAAAGGAGGGAGACGAATCCAAGACTTTGGAGGCATGGCGGCGCGAAGCACGAACTCTCGGGGGGAGCCTTCAGCGTGGACCCCAGGGGGGAGACGCACACCTTCGTGACCCGCCGGCGCCGACGGTGGCGCCGCCCGTGGCGTTCGGTGTTGGCTCCTTCAGAGCCATCGATATGCTCGTACAAAGGAAGCGGGAACCCTGGTGGTGGCCACTCACACCAGGGTCCTAGCGCTTCCAGGCGAGCTACCTCGCCCCGCTGCCAGAGAGCAAGCCGCTTCTTCGGGGGAAGCGGGTCAAGATCCTCTTGGGGAGCTTTTCCCTTCTCTTCCGCGGAGAACCGACGGATCGGAGCCATTGCAGCAAGACGGAGCAAGACCTAGGAGGGAGGAGAAGTAGAGGGAGTAGCCTGGAAGGACGCATGCCGTTCCATACTTATAGCCGGCGAAGGCCAACCATCGACCTCCACGATCGCAGGTAATCATGACCCGCTTTGCATGCAGGGACTTGTCGAATCCGTGCGGTTACCGAGGCGTCGTGGGGAAGCGGAGGCGCCCACATCCAATCAACCGCCACGCGGCGCCCAAGGCCGCAGGCTGTTAGGGCCCGCGACGCTTCGCACTTTCCCTTTCGCCTCTCTGCTCGGCCAAGTCCGGGCGTGCCGCGGACCCGGGGGCTACTGTCGGCGTTCTAGGAACGGGGGTCCCCAGACTTGCCTGCCTGCGGCCTGCGGCGTGGCTCAAAGGAGGCCCAGCACAGCCCATCTTCATCAACACAAGCTCAAGACCCTCGCGAGGGGCCAAGCCTCGCGGGGCGGACGACAAGGAGCTTCCTCAGGCACGGCCTCGTCAGGCTGCCTCACGAGGAGGCGGAAAGTTCAAGGCGGGGTACCTCGCGAGGTTCCCATGACGCAAGCCATGACGACCAAGGGCGCCAGCCCGCGCAGTGTCCTCCCTTCCTCTTTGGTGCAAAGGGGGCAAGCGCAGGTGAGAGCATCAAGCAAAGGCATCCATTTCGGTGCAACAAGACCAAGACCAGCCCAAAGGCTGGAAGGAAGTCATTGTGGAGCCCAAGCAGGTGTCACCACCAGAGCCTTTGACAGGCGAGGACCAACTTTAGTCAGGATAAGTGTACCTGCTGTTCCCCTTCAAAATGGCCGATTGTTGGCGCCCTTCCCGCTCAATATTTGGAAAGAGGCCCAGGGCCTTTGCCTATAAATAGGACTAGCCACCCCTAGGGTAGAGGCAATCTGGATCCTCACCAAGAAACCAGTAGAGAGAACGATTGAACTCCTCCCAGCAGTTCGTCGCGCCAACCAAGAACAGACCCTCGTGAGGCTGTTCCTCCTTGTATTGTTCATCATCAGCCCAAGAGGCAATCCACCACACCACACACTGGAATAGGGTATTACACCATAATGGTGGCCTGAACCAGTATAAATCTTGTGTCTCTTGTGATGTTCTGTTTGGTAGTTTAGATCCTAGCGATTCGGCGAGGAGCAAGCCGGTAGAGGGTTAGATCTCCGCACGCACCCCAGTGTTCGAGCCTCAAGGGTCTGCCGGAACCCGAAATCCGACAAATTTGATGTAATAATGCACTCGGGAATGAAAGGAGGCGCTATACCGTCACCGATAGTCAACCCATGATTAATAATAATGATCTAATTTAGGTTTTTTAGTACATATATTTAATTGTACAAGTTTAATATTTGAATTATGAACATAGGCCGGAAATGTCGTACTCAGACGACGAAAACCGCTCGGGGGAGTGCGACTGGTGCCACGACGACCGAGGTATGTGCGACAGGTTCCTTGAGCTAGACGAAGATCGGCGCTTCAGCATTAAGCTCGAGGAGACCTTCGATGTTCATACGGTACGCAACGATGACAATAGTTTTTTCGTAATTAAGCACGACTTCAACTATTTTAACGTGTATTTTTCATCTTTTCCAATTCGACTAGCTTATCTCATGCTATGCGAGATGCTATGTCTTGGAGAGGATGGGTTTTGAAGACCATGAAAGTATGGAAACCAAAAAAATTCACCTAAGGACCCATCATGGTGTGGATTTTGAAGTAAAGTCGTATAATGCTGAGAGTGTAACCCATTTTGGTTGCAAAAATTGGGAAGCACTTTGCAAGATGTATGGTTTTGATGAGGGTATGCTTGTCACCATGGATCTTGGTGATCCTACAATCGAGCAAGACAATATGGACATTTGGATCCTTGTGGATACACTTCCAATTCTTCCCCCATGTGAGCTTCTCAAACATAGTTATTAAGTAATTTATATTGTTTATTTCAAAATAGTAGACAGCTTATTTTTATTCTTCAAAGAATGTGCGGAAGATGGTAGACAAAACCCACTACACCGATGGCTCCGAATTAACTTATATGGAGAAAAATCATCTGATCACATTTTGTACTAATCTTGAGAATTACAATATCTACAATCGAACTCCTCAACATTATGGTCAATACGTGCCACTAGTGCACGTATTGAACTACGATAACTACCATGGAGATACCCTGGTAAGATTTTTTACTATTACGACATCCGTGCATCTTTTTGCATACTTCTAAAACTAGTACATCATTGCTAACTACGAAGTTATTACTATGTTTTTCAACATATAATCCCGAATGATTGTGTGCCTCATCTGATGTATACGCACGGTCGCCTTGATGTTTTGAACCTACAACCAGGTCGTCCGACGAATCTCAACTGTCCATACCGGATTTCTAAAAGAAGGGGAGACATGACAATCAAAGAATGGAAAAAATGTATGGACAGTCGTAAGGAGCTTCTTGGAAGCAAAAGGAAGCGAAGCGCAAGAATTGGAGACAGGATTATCTCCATTCTTCATAATGGAGAGTCAGGGTCTATATTGTTTTATGCTATTTTACCTTAAGAGTGTTTAGGTCCTACCTGATACTGATGATCATGTGCTAAGAACAATTATGTAGGATTGGGTTCAATGACTATGAGGATGATGATGGTCTGACTTGTTATTAATAACTAGTAGAAGTTGTATGATGATGCATGATTAGTAGGACTTGTTATTATATACGATGATGTATGATGCGAGCATGCATGAGTTATTATATATCAGCGGGTGAAATGAACATAGCAGTAGCGTTGGTAAACCAAGGACGAAGATATAAGAGAGGACACTTCTCTCTATTAGCTAGCTAATAACAACCTAAATTAACCCCCAAAACCCCTAAACCGGTCACTTTTTAAAAAAAAAAAAGAAAAACCTCAGCTCCAGCCAGCTGCTGACACGTGGAAGCCTTTTGGTCCCGGTTCATGTCACCAACCGGGACCAAAGGCCTCCTTGCCTGGGCTGTCCGCAGTGGCCATGTGGAGGCCCACCTGTCCCGGTTCGTGTAAGAACTGGTACTAAAGAGGGAGGGCATTAGTACCGACCTTTTTGTCTCGGTTTTTAAACCGGGACAAAAGGCCCTTACGAACCGGGACAAGTGCCCTGTTTTCTACTAGTGAGGTTTAAAGAAGTTTTACTGTTTTAGAATGTACTAAGTTCTTTCTAGGTTATACGGAAGCTTATCCGTCCTCCAGTTAATCTAGACATCAAATATACTGAGCTTCCCTTTTGTTAGCAAACAACTTCTCAGACAAGTCAGCATTATCATTCACTCAGCAGGTTATTGCAGCTGGGGCTAGGAGGAACCGCCTCCTGCTGCTCAGAAGAACTCGCCGCTCTGTGGCCCCAATTGATGTCAGGTTCTCTGTGCTAAGTTATTGTTGAGAATAACAAGTGAATACATAGGTCAAGGCCTTTCTAGGTTGTTAACAATTTTCTTCAAAGCTTTTTATTATTGGTGACAAATTAGGGGTAGTTTTCTTTTCTGTTACCACAATTAACAATTTCTCGTGTATGTAGCTTCAATATGAATTATAACATGATGTACCTTTGTCATTGGCTTTCTTTACTGAGAACTACTTATATTTCATATTCATCCTAATACTCCCTCCATCTACTAATACAAGGCCACTTCACATTTTTACTCCTGCTAAGATGCATTTATACAATCCATCATTCTAACTATTTCTTCTAAAAACAAATACCTTCACCAATTTAATTAATTTTGCAGGAAAACCATCACCAATTTAATCAACTGAGTACAATACTTTTGGCCAAGACCAAAAAAAATTCAGCGGAATTCACGTAAAGTTGGGTACGTGCGTCGGCAGAGGAGAGGCAACACGTTTAGGCAAAATCAAAGACTGAAGATCATGATGTGATGTGCATAGATGATGCCTATTTAAGTGTGCCCACAACCTGTCAATCGTGAGGCCAGTATGTGAGCTTCTAGTAATTGTTTCCGGCATCATCTTGGTTACTCTGATGTTG
This sequence comes from Aegilops speltoides, assembly GCA_021437245.1. Taxonomy (NCBI): domain Eukaryota; kingdom Viridiplantae; phylum Streptophyta; class Magnoliopsida; order Poales; family Poaceae; genus Aegilops; species Aegilops speltoides. Next base: position 359,215,577 of record CM038141.1, on the reverse strand, counting down.
GCTCAACCGTCTTATTCTACTGTTTCTAGTCAAGATCGCCCATCATAATCTCCAGTGATAAATTATGGCACTGGAAGATAATATTGTGTAAATTCTTCTGAATCAGAGATCCAAGCTTATCACTATATCAGCCTACCCCGCTCGATCTTCTGGAAGAGAAATAATGTGGCTCGGTCAGCTGATCTTTCTTATTCTTTCTGACAATTTCGTTCAGCTAACCGAGAAACGCACCAGAACGCGTTAAGAAAAAGGAATAGACAGAAAGCTGAAAATTTCATATCCAACATTTCTTTTTCCTAGAAAGAAGGTTGAAACCTGACGATTAAATTAATGACTGCTTTGCCGACAGAAGATAGTACAAAGTTTTTCGACGAAGGATGCTTTTATTATCTTAAATGTAGCATCAGATATATACAAAGCATTATGAGTAGCATCCGGCCTCTGAATAATTAAAATGCACACAGACAATTCAAAAAAGACCGATACAAACAAATGAAATTAAACCGACAAGACAGCAATAATAGATTCTTATACACCGAGGGCCTATTTTGATAGTGGTGGTGGATCAGTAGGGAGGTTATGCAGACACCCATATTGGGCAAGAACCCGGTAGCCACCTGTTCCAAATGCGTACAAACTGCCTTGAATAGCGGTTGGTACTCCGCTCGTTGTAGCATATACCACATACGGAGCGAATGCATACACTGGAAAATAACCTGTAGAGGAGAAGTATTTTTATCATTAAAAATGTAATCATTTCTATATAGTCAATGCGACCATATTAAGGCATACGCTCCCACCCTTGTATAGCGGTTTGAATCTATTTGGAATACCGTCCAACCAGTGACCAAAAATATTGGCAATACTTGTGGGCATACACAAGTTTGACGCTATTTGGATGACTGGTCACATAGAACGGGCAAACTTACGTTAAAAAAAAGAGGTATTTAATTGTCTCATGAGTACAAAAACAATACTTCTTGCTCCCAGGCCAGTTGCGCTAGCAGAATTTAAATTTTGTAAATTAAAAGCTTTTGGGCGTCACCGAAATATGCGAAATTTTGGAAATTTCACACATTTTAGAAATTCTTTTGGATTTTGAACTTTCAAATTTCAATTAATGAGTTTTAACCGAATATAAGTTTCAGATTGAAACTAGCTCAAAATTTTAGGGTTACAAGTATTACGGACCCCATCAAAATATGCAAAATTTTATTGGAATTTTGAACCCAGCCGAGTGGAGTGCTAGGAGGACTCCACGAGCAGGCCTAAACAGCCAAACCAACCAAGAATGCTGAACCAAACTACATGGATTGCATGACATATTTGAACAAGCACACGTGAAGAAACAAGTTGACACCACGCTGTGTCAGCCCCAAAACTAGAAAAATATTACATCTGAAATTCCCAACAGCGTCATCTGTCGTGATAAACATGGAGAAGCAAAAGTGCACTTGGCGCGAGCAGGCAGCACGCACCCACGATCGGGACTGCACCGTGCACTGTCGCCAATCAATTATGTGCTAGTACAAAGCTCCAAACCCGAAAGGACCTGATGAATCAACTCGCACATACTACTACATGCTTGGTGGTCGATGCAGACAGCGAGGTAGGCATGGCATTTGCACTGCATGGACCCGGGGCATCACTCCACATCAACGAGCATTCCATGCACACCCTATTGGGAGCGAGATCACTGTCACGGCCCGGTGAATTCTCCCAGCCACAGCCACGAACGGCAGCCACCGGTCGTTGTGCACTCGTCGCTAGGGAACATCTGCATCGACGTACCGGGGGTAGAGGCGTAGAGCTACGTACGTGCGTGGCTCGGCTGCCCGCGTGCGCGCGCTGGCTCTGCATATATACTGGCCAAACCCGCGGGGCGGCAGCGTGTGCCTGGTCACTTTCGTCCCGGACAGGACCCCTCCCCCTCCTCCTCCATTATTGATGGATCCATGGATAGATGGATGCCCCGCCTCCATTATTTCGATGCCTTGATTTGATTCTCGCTTCGCCCCTGCCTTTCTCGGTTCTCTAATTCTCTTCCTTCGATCCTCCCCGGGATTATCTTATTAGCTAGCACGAGTGGTGTGTAAGCAGTGTACGTACCTACGTTGTCGACGGGACGGGGGCAATGAAGATCTCCAGCTTCCAGAGCACGAGCAGCGGCGCCACCAGCGCCGCCAGCGGCTCGAGCACGGGCTTCGGCTCCGGCTCCGGCGCCTCCCGCTCCTTCAACCTCCGGAACCTGTCCAAGCTCATGCTGCCGCCCCTAGGCTCCAGCCTCAGCCAGTCCACTTCCGACTCCGATAAGAGGGTCGTCTCGCCCCTCGACTCCAGATACAGGTGAGACATGAGACCACACCACCATCGCTACCTGCTACTCCTCCGTCTTACAAGAATGCTAATGGTTTAGGTGCTGGGAGACGTTCATGGTGATCCTGGTGGCCTACTCGGCGTGGGTGTACCCATTCGAGGTGGCCTTCATGGAGGCCAGGCCCAAGGGGGGCCTGGAGGTGGCCGACATGGTCGTCGACATCTTCTTCGCCGTCGACATCGTCCTCACCTTCTTCGTCGCCTACATCGACTCCAGGACGCAGCTCCTCGTCCGCGACAGGAGGAGGATAACCTTCAGGTACGTAGTACGGCTTACGCACCTAACCTAGTACGTACGTATTACCTTGTTCGGCAGTCCTCTCTTCTTCTTCTTCCTTGGAGTTGCATGAAGGAACGTCACTTAGTTATGCATGTTAGTATGTTTCCCGCTTCTCTCCCCTCATTTTCTTACCAAATGAACATGGTATGGCAAGATATATGCATGTTTTCATGCAAGTAAAGCTCTTCCATTTCCAGAAATAAACATATAATGTTGTCACGCAAAGTCCATGGGTGGGTGTGTTGTCATGTATCGTATCCACACTTGACCCCCGTCACGACGTCCAACCTTTATGACGGATGCGGCGGCCTAATTTTTATGTGGTGATGGCTAGTATGCAGAGATATTGTGCATCTTACTCCTGCTTAATTTATTTCCTGTTTGGGATACAAGTTGTCTCCTAGATCCATTTCTCTTCAGGTATTAGCAATTTAGCATGTGGGTGGATGAAACCAGATGCCAACTTTTCTACTCCCTCTGATCCATATTAATTGATGCACATTTAGTACAACTTTAAGGAGTAGTATTATATTTCCGATCCCGAATTGCCTGCTGACGATGGGGATATATGTGTTCATGCCAAAGCCATGGGCAAGGTAGTAAGAATCCGGATTCTACTGGATCACAAAGGACCTCTATGATATATGGGAAAGTTGTTCCGTGTATCCACACTTGACACCTTGCATAACATGAAATCTTTTTATTTGCGAGGAATCAGGGAATTTTTATTCCAAACCAATAGAATTACAATCAACCATTACAAGGCTTTGAGGAAAATCTGGAGCCCTATGCAACCAACAAGCTATGCTTCGAACACTCCGAGCATAGTTCGCAAGACTATGGGTTACCCTATTATGTGATCTACCAATCTTACAATGTTTAAACTCTCGTTCATTCAGAAAAAGCTTGATCTCCTGCACTAGATAACCAGTTGGTGATCTGATGAGCGAGGCATCCACCATCGAGACAGTGGTCCTAGCGAATCTGATTGCACAATAATAGGAAGACTAGACCACACAATGGCTAATGACGTTCCTATTTTGATTGAAAAACCCAAACACTCTGTCAGTGGTGGAGCTAGGCAGAACCAGCTGGGTGGGTGGGGAGGCAAATGTAAAATACAAGTGTTTGGGGGGGGACAAAAGCTAAAAACTTCTCATCTAAGCCCTCACAAAATGCTTTTCTTCACAAGTTGTCCATGTTAGGGGGCCACCCCCCCCCCCTCCCCTCGGGGAACCTACATAGCTTCGCCGTTGCACTCTGTTAAGTCTGCACTGTCTCTTAGGTGTTATAGGACGGAAAGGTGCTCCCCTCGGGATCCAAGGGTCACGCCAAGTCCAAATAGATGAGCCATTGCCTACCCTCCAAACTAGTCCTTTCTTAAGAAGTTGAAGTCCATCTTCAATCCCCTTCCACACCATTGAAGAATCGCCCGTAAATACCGTATCAATAAGCTGCCCATTAGGATAGTATTTCGCCTGAAGTAGGCGAGCACACAAACTTTATGTCTTGTCCAGTAACCGCCATACTTATTTGGGCAAGAGGGCTTGATTAAATGCTCTCATGTCTCTGAAGCCTAACCCTCCCTTTCGTTTCGGTGGGGTAGGCATGTCCCAAGCAACCCAAGTCAATTTTCTTCTTCCTTTTTCAACTCCCAACCAATATTGACGCATCATTCTAGTAAAATTATCACACTGATATGAAAGTTTAAACACACTCATCACATAGGCGGGTATGGCCTGAGCTATCGACTTAATAAGGATTCCTTACTAGAAGATGACATGTACCTTTCGCTCTAGTCCACAAGCCTTTTGCTAAGCCTGGACTGCACTGTTTGGAATCTTCCTTTGTGCATTCTGCCATCTACTTCCTCCATTCCTAAATATTTGTTTTTTTAGAGATTTCAAATGGACTACCACATACAGATGTATATAGACATATTTTAGAATGTAGATTCACTCATTTTGCTCCGTATATAGTCACTTGTTGAAATCTCTAGAAAGACAAACATTTAGGAACGGATGGAGTACTTGGGATACTTGCTCAGTAATCTCCAGAATGCTCTTCACTTCTTGCATAACATGAAATCTTATGGCACGTAGCCAGGGAGATTTCACCAAATACCTTTCGCGGCCAAACTTAGTCAAAATAAAGAACAGGCCAAGAAAAGGCAATTGACGAAAAGAAAGTTAGGACTAGAGATAGAACTTGATAATAATCAGTAAAGGACCCAAACCAAACCGCGTTATTATGAAGCTAGAAATTATGCAAAAGTGCAAAACACGAGCACTCTGTAGTCTGTACCGCGACCCAAATGGGCCACATCGTGTGATCGATGAAACAGTGGTAGCTTCTGTTCCTTTTTGGTGGATTAGAGATCCAAAGATATGGCCACTAGCTTTACAGATCGGGACAGGGTCCACAAAGATACACCTAAGTCCAAGCTTTCAGAATTCTGCTCTCTTCTGATAATCATGTCATTGATTATTTGATTTGAAGATTATCTTCCTTGCTGCGACATTGCTGATCGACGTGCATGTATGCGTAGGTATCTGTCGACGTTCTTCATCATGGACGTGGCGTCCACGATCCCGTACCAAGGCATAGCCTACCTCGTCAACGGCGAGGTCAGGGAAGGCATGGTGTACAGCCTGCTCGGCCTGCTCCGGCTCTGGCGTCTCAGGAAGGTGAAGCAGTTCTTCACAAGGTAATCAAGCAACAGCCATGCATGCATATCAGTATATCTTCAGCACTCGAGCTCGATCGATCGACAATGGCTGATCTGAACTGATTGGATCGTCAGGCTGGAGAAGGACATCAGGTTCAGCTACTTCTGGGTACGCTGCGCACGGCTCATCGCGGTGACGCTGTTCCTGGTGCACTGCGCCGGGTGCCTCTACTACCTGCTGGCGGACCGGTACCCGGACCGGGACAAGACGTGGATCGGCGCCGTGATCCCCAACTTCCGGCAGGAGAGCCTGTGGATCCGCTACATCTCCTCCATCTACTGGTCCATCACCACCATGACCACCGTCGGCTACGGCGACCTGCACGCCCAGAACAACCTCGAGATGATCTTCAACATCTTCTACATGCTCTTCAACCTCGGCCTCACCGCCTACCTCATCGGCAACATGACCAACCTCGTCGTCGAGGGCACCCGCCGCACCATGGAGTTCGTAAGTTCCATTTCTGCATCTCGATCTCCATTGTTGTGGGTACATGTGTTGAGTTGATTTTCTTTTCATTTGTCGTCAGAGGAACAGCATCCGCGCGGCGTCCAACTTCGTGTGCCGGAACCACCTGCCGCCGCGGCTGCAGCAGCAGATCCTGGCCTACATGTGCCTCAAGTTCAGGGCGGAGAGCCTGAACCAGCAGCAGCTCATGGACCAGCTGCCCAAGTCCATCTGCAAGAGCATCTGCGAGCACCTCTTCCTCCCCGTGGTCAAGGAGGTGTACCTCTTCAAGGGCATCTCCAGGGAGGCGCAGCTGCTCCTGGTCACCAAGACCAAGCCGGAGTACATACCGCCCAAGGAGGACGTGATCGTGCAGAACGAGGCGGCGGACGACGTGTACATCATCGTGTCCGGCGAGGTGGAGATCATATACTTCAACGGCGAGCGGGAGGAGGTGATGGGGAAGCTGGGCACCATGGACATCTTCGGCGAGGTGAGCGCCCTGAGCGACCGCCCGCAGACCTTCACGTTCCGCACCAGGACGCTGAGCCAGCTGCTGCGGCTGAAGCAGGCCACGCTCAGGGAGGTCATGCAGAGCAAGCCCGACGACAGTGCCCTCATCGTCAGGAACTTCCTCAAGGTTGGTCGATGCTCCCATGTTATGTTGCTACTAAGTACATTTTCCTGTGTGTGCGTGTCAGATGTGGAAGAGAAGCAAGATTGTGAGTCGGTAATGTGTTGTGTGGCTGAAAGAAATGGTTGTGTTGTGTTGCAGCATCAGATTGAGGTGCATGACATGAAGGACCTGCTGGGCGAGAGCACCGGAGCGGGCGGCAGCGGCAACATCGTCCCGTGCAATCTGCTGACGGTCGCCGCCACGGGGAACGCTGGCTTCCTTGAGGACCTCCTCAAGGTCGGGATGGACCCCGACGTCGGTGACTCCAAGGGAAGAACCGCGCTGGTAAGTAGACAAACAACACACTATTCCTCACATTTTCCCTCTTTTTTACAGTGTGTGTGCTGATCTGTATGCATGCCCTGTTCTCGGCAACGATGCCGCTCACAGCACATCGCGGCGTCAAAGGGGTACGAGGGCTGCGTGCAGGCTCTGCTCATGCACGGGTGCAACGTCCACATTAAAGGTACGTAGTAACAACAAACAGATCACCTGCATTCTCACTGCGATCAAGTTTGCTAACTAACTATTCGCGGCCGGTGTATGCAAACTGCAGACGCGCAGGGCAACACGGCCCTGTGGCAGGCCATCGCGGCGCGGCACCACAAGGTGTTCAGCAACCTGTACCACGTCGCGCGCGTCTCGAACCCGCGTGCCGGCGGCGACCTCCTCTGCCTCGCCGCGCGGCGCGGCGACGTCGACACGCTCCGCGAGCTCCTCAAGCACGGCCTGGACGTGGACTCGGAGGACCACGATGGCGCCACCGCGCTGCGCGTCGCGCTGTCCGAGGGCCAGGCCGACGTGGCCAGGTTCCTCGTCATGAACGGGGCCAGCGTGGACAAGGCGGACCTCGACGGCGACGGCTCCGCCCCGCGGCAGACCACGGTGCCAGTGGCCGAGCTGCGGGAGCTCGTGAAGAGGCGGGAGGTCGGCCACCCGATCACCATCTACGACTCGCCGGCGAGCACCGTCACGGCCGCCAGCTCGTCGTCCGGGGAGCTTCGCCAGGGGAGTTTCCCGGGCAGCACGAGATCGGACAGCGCGCACTGGCCTCGGGTGAGCATCTACAAGGGCCATCCGTTCGTGAGAAACCACAGCTCCGAAGCCGGCAAGCTCATCAATCTTCCCGCCACGATGGAGGGGTTCAAAAACATCATCGGTAAGTATTCGGCCAGTAACTGCAGATGCACCAATGCACCATCAACCGGATGTTTCACCAAGTGAATGAATTTGTTGCAATGAAAAATGAGGAATTGGAAGCTCAAACTTCTGTGTTTGGTTTTTCTTTCAGGAGAGAAGCTGAAGGTGGACACGGAGAAGGCGCTGATCCTGAACGGCGAAGGGGCGGAGATCGACTCGCTGGACGTGATCCGGGACAACGACAAGCTGTTCATCGTCACCGATGAGCACATGAGGATGTTGACGTCAATGGATTCCTCTGTTGCGTTATCGCACACATCGTCTATAGGTTCAGTTATTTCAGTAGCACATGTCATATAATTCTGATATGTGCTAGCTGGAATTATTTTTTGTCTCTAGCCCTGAATAATCCAGTCATCTCCGTGGCAACGATTCAAGGTGACAAGTGCCACGCAGTGATTTGTGATGGTTCCCTTTATATGTGGACACAAGCAGATTACACATAGTGACTCCGCCCCCAAAAAAGGGTAGGAATAGTGCAAATGCATGGATGATGTAGTCAATGTATCCAAGAAAATGGATGTTGTAGACATGAAGGTACTGGAAAATGGGCCGTAAATTGGCTTCACCGGTTTGTTTTGATCATGAGTCTGGACATTTCAGCTGACAATTATGAACACATGTAACATTGTGGTTTGCAATTGTGTTTAGACAAACTTTCACCAAATGGGGTACAAAGAACTACTCTCGCGATATTACATTACTCAAGTGTGTGATACCGGCAAGGGCCTAAAGCTGAGCCTCCTCCTTTATCCTCGCAAAGACAATCATCATCGTAGCGGCGAAGTTACAAAAGACCCTAGCATTGCACTCTTTCCAAATCTTCCAAGATACAAGCATGAACAAGGAGGCGGAAGCCTTTCTCTAGTTTGCATGATCAATCACATTTTAATCTATCAATCTCGAACCAAGGCCTCAAACTGTCAAATCCTCACCACATTAGCATGTAGGCCAATCCACGTAGCAACCTCGGTGCAGACCCATCATAAGAATCTGCATTGCAATACAATACGTGCCGCGGTCTCCTCCACATTGCAATACAAGCTTGTAAGATGGTGGTCGTTGGATCCATGAGTATCTCCAAATACAGATATTTTGTCCATTGCCCACTCGCCAAACTAATCCTTTTTTCAACGGCTTCAATCCATATGAGATAGCTTGCCAAGAAGAACAAGCATTACCGCTGAAAACATTGTCCTCGAAACGACCATTGTCCTCGAAACGACCATTAGGGTAGTACCTGGCCTTTCACATTTGAGCACAAAGACTATCTAGTCTCACGAGAAGTCACCAAGCTTGACGTGCCAAAAAAGCTTGGTTAAAAGTGAGAAAATCCCGAAAGGCTAGCCCACTTTGTCGCTTTGGTTTCTGAATCTTGTCCTACGCTCTCTAGTGAGTTTTCCTTTTCCCTTCTGCAGATCCCCAATAATAATTCTTAACCATTTTTGTTAGTTCATGACAAAGGGGGAGAGGAAGTTTGAAAACCTCAATAATATAAGTCGACATGGCCTGCGCTACAGTCTTTATAGGTACTTCTCTAGCCGGTTAGGATATTAAGCGGTCATCCAATAAGAGCATTCATTTTGCTAGTCGAGCTTGCAAATTTTGAAACTTTCCACGTGACATTCGGCCATCCGGGGTAGGCAAACCAAGGTACTTCTCTTCAAACTCTTCTGAAGTAACATCGGAGGGAGTCCTGGATTAAGGGGTCCTCGGACAACCGGACTATGTACTGTGGCCGGACTGTTGGACTATGAAGATACAAGATAGAAGACCTCGTCCCGTGTCTGGATGGGACTCTCCTTAGCGTGGAAGGCAAGCTTGGCGATTCGGATATGTAGATTCCTTTCTCTGTAACCGACCTTGTACAACCCTAGCCCCCCCCCCCCGGTGCCTATATAAACCGGAGGGTTTGGACTTCTAGGGTTTAGCCACAACAATCATAACCTCATAGGCTAGACTTCTAGGGTTTAGCCATTACGATCTCGTGGTAGATCAACTCTTGTAATACCCATAGTCATCAAGATCAATCAAGCAGGAAGTAGGGTATTACCTCCATAGAGAGGGCCCGAACCTGGGTAAACATTGTGTCCCCCGCCTCATGTTACCATTAGCCTTAGACGCACAGTTCGGGACCCCCTACCCGAGATCCGCCGGTTTTGACACCGACATTGGTGCTTTCATTGAGAGTTCCGCTATGACGTCACCAGAAGGCTTGATGGCTCCATCAATCATCTACAACAACGCAGTACAGGGGGAGATCTTCCTCCCCGGACTGATCTTTGTATTCGGCGGCTTCGCACTGCGGTCCAACTTGCTTGTCCACCTAGAGCATATTGATAGCTACGCCCCTGGCCAACAGGTCAGATTTGGAAGCCTAAATTTTGTGTCCGATATCCGCGGAGACTTGATCTTTGATGGATTGGAGCCCATGACGGCTGTCTCTGGCCACCACGATGAACATGACCTAGATCTACCATCTGGCCGCATACAAGAGATAGCGCCTGTTATCGCCTTGGCCCTAGAGCCGGAGCGGACTGCATCGCCCAAAGATGGGAAGCTTAACCCCGTCGCGGAGACCGCAGACTCAACGGTGCTGGAGCCGCACACAGACCCAACGTCAGGCTGGGCTTGTGTCACCAAAACCTCAGACTTGTCTCCGGTTATGGGTTATGAACCGCGTGCATCCGCGCCCATCGAATCTGATTGGGCGCCGGTCCTGGAGTTCAGCTCCGCGAACATCTTCCAGCACTCGCCCTTTGGTGACATGCTAAACTCAAGTAAATCCCTCTCCTTGCGAGGGGATTCTCGGCCGAACTATGTCCGGCTCGAATAGGAAGCGGATGACGAAGAACTTTGTTTCCCACCCACCACCCACTTTATAGCCACTATCAATGACTTAACCGACATGCTTGATTACGACTCTGAAGACATCGACGGTCCGGAGAGGAGCAAGAACCACTGCCTACGGGGCGTTGGACAGCCACCTCCTCGTACGATATTTACATGGTGGATACACCCAAAGAAAACAATAGCGATGATGAAAATCCAGTCAAGGGTAAACCTCCTGAGATATAACCAAAGCACCGACGTCAGCGGCTCCGCTTTAAGCCACGCCGTAGTAAAAACAACAATACCGTCACAGGAGAGGACAACACTCCGGACGGCGCCGAAAACAATGAATACCCTGTTGAGCCAACCTCCAAACAGGAGGAACGGGATGATGGGCGAGTCAGCCCTGGCGAACAGGCCATAGATGAAGACTCAGAGGATAGCAACTACCTTCCGCTCTCTGAGGATGAGGTGAGCCTCAGCGACAAAGACTTCATCGTGCCTGAGGAGCCCGCTGTCGGTGTGAAAACTGGCGGATCTCGGGTAGGGGGTCCCGAACTGTGCGTCTAAGGCTAATGGTAACAGGAGGCTGGGGACACGATGTTTACCCAGGTTCGGGCCCTCTCTATGGAGGTAATACCCTACTTCATGCTTGATTGATTTTGATGAATATGAGTCTTACAAGAGTTGATCTACCACGAGATCGTAATGGCTAAACCCTAGAAGTCTAGCCTATGAAATTATGATTATTGTGACTCTAACCCTAGAAGTCTAAATCCTCCGGTTTATATAGACACCGGGAGGGACTAGGGTTGTACAAAGTCGGTTACAGAGAAAGGAATCTACATATCTGAATCACCAAGCTTGCCTTCCACGCTAAGGAGAGTCCCATCCGGACACGGGTCGAAGTCTTCTATCTTGTACCTTCATAGCCCAACAGTCCGGCCAATGTATATAGTCCGGCTGTCCGAGGACCCCTTAGTCCAGGACTCCCTCAGTAGCCCCTGAACCAGGCTTCAATGACGATGAGTCCGGCGCGCAGATTGTCTTCGGCATTGCAAGGCGGGTTCCTTCCCCGAATACTTAAAAGTGAATCCCGAACACAAGGATCGTGCCCGGCTCTACAAAACAAACACCACACACAACCGTAGAGAGTATAATATTTCATGAGTCCAAACCGCTGACAACTTTTTGTAGCGTGACATCACGCCACTGTCCGGTCATTATTCAAACCGTTTTTTAGCCTGCCGCTCCGTATTTCGAGGTGCGGTTTCACTGGCACATCTTGTCGAAGCAGAGATCGTGTCCCCTTATCACGGGATTTTCATCAATACGGGCCGTGTCATCTGCATGGCGCTTGGGGAATAGGCGGATTTTAAGGCGAGCAGGGAGGCACATAACTTTTACTGTCTTTATAAGGGGATAAGGATTCATCCACGTTCAGCCACGCCTTCTCCTTCCTCTGCCCATCCACACTCGAGCTCCAGCGCCCAAGCTCCAGCCTTTTCCGCCCAAAAAAGCACTCCAAACATGTCCGGATCCAGAGTTGGAGGCAAGTGGATGGCCTCCTCCATCAAGAAGGAGGGCATCAAGAAGCTCCGGGAGGCCGGGTACTTAGCCAAGGACATTGCTCATCGACTTCCAGCCAAGGGACAAATCGTCCCCACCCCAGAGCCCCAGGAGAGGGTGGTATTCCTCACCCATTTTGTCCGCGGGATGGGATTCCCCCTCCACCCGTTCGTCCGCGGACTGATGTTTTACTACGGACTAGACTTCCATGACTTGGCTCCCAACTCCATACTCAACATCTCGGCATTTATTGTCGTGTGCGAGGCCTTCCTCTGCATCCCACCTCACTTCGACCTATGGCTGAAGACTTTCAATGTGAAGCCAAAGGTGGTGAGCGGCCAACAAGCGGAGTGCGGAGGCGCCATGGTGGGCAAAATTCCCAACGTCGTCTGGCCCGAAGGCTCCTTTGTGGAGATTGTGAAGGGGTGGCAATCGGGGTGGTTTTATATCACCAAGCCGCGTAGCAGAGATACCTCTTTGATACTTGGAGTGACAAATCCTAATCTTGATCTATGCCAACCCAACAAACACCTTCGGAGATACCTGTAGAGCATCTTTATAATCACCCAGTTACATTGTGACGTTTGATAGCACGCAAGGTATTCCTCCGGTATCCGGTAGTTGCATAATCTCATAGTCGGAGGAATATGTATTTGACATGAAGAAAGCAATAGCAATAAAACTGAACGATCATAATGCTAAGCTAACGAATGGGTCTTGTCTATCACATCATTCTACAAGTGATGTGGCCCCGTTCATCAAATTACAACACATGTCCATGGTTAGGAAACATAACCATCTTTGATCAACGAGCTAGTCTAGTAGAGGCTTACTAGGGACACAGTATTTTGTCTATGTATCCACACATGTATCAAGTTTCCGGTTAATACAATTCTAGCATGAATAATAAACATTTATTATGAAATAAGGAAATATAAAATAACAACTTTATTATTACCTCTAGGGCATATTTCCTTCATACACATCAGTTAGCAGAGTATGTTTGTCAGCCACTTTTTTCCCGGGTCAGAGTTACCGCGGTGTTTGTATGTAAGGTATCAGGTCTGCACTATGTACATTACGATGATATTTGCACACAAGTTATCAGGGTATGTTTTCAATAAGTTTTTTTCCTCGGGTCAAAAGTTAGCACGGTGTTTAATCATGAGTGGTTGTTGAAAATCGAGACGTGCCCACAGATTTTTACTAACCCAACCATTAGTTCTTTCTAGTCAAATCAAGTTTTAAGATAGAGATATAACACCATTTAGTTTCTACATGTACACGTGAATTATTCGGCTCGGATGGTTGTCACATACTCCCTCCGGTCCATTTTACTCCGCATATAAGGTCTGACTGAAGTCAAACTTAGTAAATTTAACCATATTTATATGAAAAAATTATCAACATCTACGTTACTGAAGTACACAATATAAAAAATTAAATTCATGACACATCTAATGATATTTATTTTGTATTATGAATGTAGATATTTTTTCCTATAAAGTTGGTTAAAATTTATGAAGTTTAACTTCAAAAAAAGTATATGCGAAGTAAAGAGGGCCAGAGATAGTACGAGTTAATAGACCAATATAGAGCTGGTCGTGAGTTCGATTCTATTGCGGAAAAAAAAAAGTGGTTTGGCACATAACTTTCCCCAAATTCCTTAGGCAGCCAATTCTTTGGTTGGCCTAGTGTGGGCAGCAAAGCAAACAGACTTGTAAAGACAATGCCCTTTCGTTGATTTATAAAAAAAACTAAAATAGTAAGTAAATTCGAGCTACAATTAGTACCATTTTGTACTATTGTCCTGAACTAAAAAAAATGTACCATTGTCCTTCCCCGGATAAAAGCTGACCTGAAATCATTATTAGGACAAAGTAGGACCTTGCCTTTGAGGTACAGCCTCTACAGCCCACCACCACCATTGCAGAGAGGTACGGTTACGACCAGGTCAAAACGCTTGCCTTTAATCCCAAAGGTGGATTAGATCCCGATTAGTAGGAGTAGTAGCTAGCACACTTTCTGTGAAAGGTGATTTGTACTAGTAGTATATTGTTAGGATCAAACTGGACAGCGGGATGAGAATCTTGCAGGGCGTATATTAATTCGAGCTTCAGACGAGAAGAGGCCTGCCCTGCATCTCTGGCACGACGGTAGGTGTGCACTGGGCATGGCTGAGCTGACTGATCCTTCACAGGCCTCTTGAAGTCCCGATCGCCTCTGCTTTCGCTGCCTCGGCGTGACGAGTTTATTCGCCCCTTTGGCGAAAAGAATCCATGCTTTTCGATATCTTTTCCCGCGGCTCACATGGCCGTAGAGGAAGCTGTACGTCGTCCATAGTAAACCGTACACAAAGTCGAACAAACGAGCCAGCGTCATCATCGTGGCAGTACACTGTGCAGCTCGTGGCCGGTCTCAACCGAAGTGGCACGAACTAGCCCAGAGCTGATGGTACCGGCCAAAAACGAGTAAAGAAACCACGAAATGGTCACTGCTCAGCTATCTTCTCTTCTCCAAACCTTTTCTTTGTGTACCGGCCGTTTGTTTTTTCAAACCTTTTTCTTTATTGTGCAATGTACCAGCCGTACGTGCGTCGTAAAGGCTGCGGACCCTGTGCGGCACGCACGCACGCGTGCGTACGTGCAGCGGTGCGTCGCATTGCCCGTGTTGAGATGTGCACGGGTCCGCCGGTGCGGCAGGCGGCAGGCCCCGGCACCACACGTCACGTCGCTTTGCTGCGGCGGTGTTTTCAGGAAACGGCAAGTTCCTCCTCTGCGTCCAGCGCTGCCACCATGCAGATGCAGGGACGTGCCGTGCCGTGCCGCGCTCTGCGATGGGCCGAGAATCTTCAGCGTCCATTCCGGCCACCCTCGCTACGATCCAAACCATGATATATACAGGTGCCTGCCTTCTCCCTCTCCGTCTCTGTGTATATCTCCATTTCCTCGCAGATATGCCAGCCTAATGTGGAATTTTTTGTGTGGCTATGGCCAGTGGTTACACCTATAGTGTGGTGAAGAAATCCGTGCTTCTATTTTTGTCAGAGAGAAAAAGAGGAAGAAATCCGTGCGTGCTTCTCTCCAGTCTTGCAAAAGCAAAAGTCCTCCTCTGCCCGGGCATGCACGGGTACGTACAATCTATTCTAGAGCCGCGAAGTTCCAACGCGTTGATGGCTATGAATTGATCGATCGGTCTGAATAAAAAGCGACGCTTGTTCCTGTCCTCGAAAACACACGAAGGGGAAGGGACGCCGTCGGTGCTCACGCGAAAAATGTAGAGTGGCGCAAGTGACACCAAAATCCAGATTCCAGATGGTCTTAAAAGGTACGGAGCCTACCCATAAAAAAACAGACTACTCCTACCCAGCATTAGTGTCCTAACTAACAAATGTAACCGCAGCTGAACAAGTGTCGTCCGACATAACAACCGAATTACCAGACCACCGTTACCCAAAGTACACCAGCAACGACAAGAGTCTACTCACAAGACTACGTGAAATCCTTCTTTGGACTTGCTAATGGTAATGCCAGCAGAGTGGCCTACCAACGGCTAGGGCTTTGTAAACCTCGAAAAGTTACCAATGTTTTGGCTGGTAATTTGTGTATTCACCCGTGTGTGCGACCTGTGTCCTTTTCTGAGTCCACCCCGTCCTTATTACTCCCGCCAGCCAGCGCCTGTCTCCGGCCGCTTTAAAGCAGGAAACAAACGTTGCACACCACCGCGCACCAACGCCCAGAGCACCGCACCGCGCACTCGCACCGAGCCGACCGCCGCGCGCTGCAAGGCGGGGAGGGGATCGATGGGGAGCAGCGGGGGCAGCAGCGACTACTTCCTGCGCCAGCTGAGCTCCAGCGACGGCGGCAGTGCGCCGGCGCCGGCGCCGCGCCAGCCGGAGCAATGGGAGTGCGGCGGCGGCGCCGGCACCGGCAGGCGCGGGTCGAGGAGGTGGTCGAGGAAGAAGGCGCGGGCGAGGGGCCACCGGCGCGGCGGCGGCGGCGGGTTCTGCGGCGCCCCAGAGGAGGCCGCGGCGGCCGGGAGGAAGCGGGTGATGGTGGTGGTGGACCAGAGCTCCGGGGCCAAGCACGCCATGATGTGGGCGCTCACCCACGTCGCCAACCGGGGGGACTTCCTCACGCTGCTCCACGTCCTGCCGCGCGGCAGCGGCGCCCGCGGCGAGGAGGCCGCCGCGCTCGCCAACTCACTCGGCTCCCTCTGCAAGGCCTGCAAGCCCGAGGTGCGTGCCCGTGCTCTCTCCTGCCACCCGTTCTTCATCTAACAAGAAGAAGAACTGGTCACTTGCAGTACATTAACTGGGGTGTTTTGCATCTCATTACGCTTGACAATGGCGTCTCATTACTCTTTGGGACATCAGGTGGCACCGACAGGTGTGATTTGTTGTAGACTACTTTGTTTTACAATCTGCATTATGAGTTTATGACCTGAAGCTTCATTAAAAAACGACCTTAACCACTGGATGTAGTATACAAAAAATGCTGCCTGCTTAACTAAAATTTGTTTCGGAGAGAACGAATGGGAAAGATGCTAGTTGTGGTTACTCTGTATTTTTGGGCCTCTTCAAGCATAAAAGGACACTGCACTGCTCCCCACTGACATTTCTCTACAGAGAAACCTGTGCTAGGCTAGTTGGGGCCGTGGCTTTTCTCAGATCAAGCGTTTTTGGGTGTCTTGGCCCACTTGGAGGCAAGAGTTACGGTAGCTAGAGATGTTGTAGATCAGATCAGAACATTCATGAAAAGTATAAAAGCAAGGGAATCATCATAGCCAACCTTTTTATTCATGGATCATGGCAGGCCTAAAGCTAGAAGGGCCACCTCAACTTCATCAAATCGAGGTTGGAAATGGGCAAAAATTGTGTGGTTCCCGCATAGATGCCCGGAATCATATGCCCAAAAATCTCTCAAAATTTGTAGCCTAGTCTTGTACACTACTGTAGTAACTATGTAGAAGAAACCTTTAAAAAATGAAAAAGAAATAGATTTTTTTGTTACTGTTTTAAAAATAAGTAAAAGGCTAGCATGCTTCGGAGTGTACTTGTGATTGTTAGCAGTGGATGCATTCACAGTGTCCCATGCTGTGTTATAATATTTGGTTTGGGTGAATGTGGTTAGGTGGAGGTGGAGGCGCTTGTGATCCAGGGGCCCATGCTGGCCACCGTCCTGAGCCAGGTGAAGAAGCTGGAGGCGTCCGTGCTCGTGCTCAGCCAAAGCAAGCCGTCCCCTTTCTGCTGGTAAGCATCTCTCGTACCACCGCTACAGCACAAGATGCATATGCATGCACACCTGTATCCATTTGTCACGGAATCGTCCCGTAGAAAGTTAAAAAGGGAAGAATCTAATACACCGCTGGCTTGGCCCATCACGCTGTAAAGCCCATTGTCCTTTGCAAACAAAGATCTGGAGAGCTTTGAGCCTTTCACCATGCAAATATATTTATAAGAGCAGAGCTTCGGGCCTTTCACCATGGAAACCGAGAAAGTTGATAGCTGCCCGTGTGTGATAAGTTTTGGAAGGGATTTTTAAGAGGCTCGGCTTAAGTGAACTTTTTGTCAGGGAATAAGCTGTATTTTTGGAAGAAAACTTAGAAAGGTCTTCAGAGTTCATCAGAGAGTGGAGCAGGAACGGGGGCTCTGCCTTTTTACTGTATTAGTATTGCACAAGAGCTAGTAGAGCCATGTGCCAGCCATAAATCAGGGATGCCTTTCCCTGTCCTTTGAGCTTAAACTCTAGATGAATCGAGTACGAGCGAGGAACCATGATGGGAGGAGTACTGTGGGGCTACTGTGCACTGACCATTGCTGACTTGCTGCTGGTGTTGTACGACTCACTCATGTAGTCATGTGGCGGCTTAACCCCCCTGTGAAAAAGAAATGACAGCCTGTGAAAAGTTACCTTATCACCATGCTAATTAAAACTGTCAATGCTGTTCTACTAGAGCTGCAGTGGTCCTTGCTTACAAGTTTTTGGTTGCAAACGCATGCAGCTTCATGCGGAGCCGCGGCGAGGTGCTGGTGGAGGAGTGCATCAGCAGGGCGGAGTGCCTGACGCTGGCGGTGCGGCGGCAGAGCAAGGGCGTCGGCGGCTACCTCGTCAGCACCCGGTGGCAGAAGAACTTCTGGCTCCTGGCTTGACGCTCCTTCACTCACACCAAGAGCCTCCCTTGATGATTTTACCGCCGATAGAGAGGCTAAAATAAGTGATGATCACTGCAACAATAACCCTCCGGTACTCCTCGTATGTTTGCTTCTGTGCGTGTGTTTTCTTTCTCTGTCTGTGTGTGTGCATGCTTGTGCGTGTGTGTTGTCATTCCTTGGTTAATCGATTAGCAATAACCCTCCCTCACTATGCTGATGTAAAGCCAAAAGCTGACCCGCTTCATGTAACATATCTGTGCTCTGCGTGTATGTTCGTTTGTTGAGTTTGAGCAGGACACAGTGCATGAGCTACCATTTGTGATAATATTACGCCACGTGTTTGTTTTGTATGTGAAGTACCATGTGATGTGCTTGACGGCCAACTGTCTCCTCGGTCGCTCTCGCTCGTCCTTAATTAACATGATCGTTCTTAATTAAGCTCCAGGATGAACACACCTGCAAGACACAGAAAGCTTGAAAAAACAACGACAAACAAACACTGAAATATGCATCGGTTCAGATTCCTACGCTCGCATGATGGTTACCGACTACCAACCAGTACGGTGTCCCCCGTTCAAGGGCCCCGAGGAAGTCCGATCGATCGTGCCACGAACCGGAATCAGACACAAGGCGACAGCTCCATTGGCCATGGCCCCCTTGAAACTTCTTCCCCCGAACGCAACGCAGAGACGGGAAGCCGGCGCGGTTTGTCAGAATCACAGCGGCGCTCCGCAGAGTTTTTGCCTGCCCGCCCGCCGGTGCTATCATGACGTGTAACACTGTGCTTGCCTGCTTGCGATGGCTATCCTATCCTATCCTCCTCCTAGCAGCACACGAGTCATAACTCGTTGGCTCGGGCGGGGGCAGGCTTTTGCTCCCACGGGCGCATGCATGCAGGCCCATCATGAACCGTGGTATCATGATTCGTCTTCAAAGGCTAGGCTCAAGCTCAACAACCTCCCCGCTGTGGAGCCATTCAATCCTGCCTGATTTCCGGCAGTCTGGTTGGTACTTGGTACTCTCCTCCTATTCTGTTTCGAGCACGAATATGGTGGATGAGTAGACACAGAGAGAGAGAGAGATGGAGCGACCTGTTCGTCCCTCACGTGCATGTTTCATCATGTTCCGCAAAGGTCTAGTTCCATTCGAACTCGCTCGGTGCTGATTCGGTGAGCGGAGCAGCCGGGGAGTACCTGTTGATTCAGCGGGTGGAACCACCGGTGCAAACGGACAAATGTCCGATCTGTTTTCGATCCATTCCCGCCCAAGTTTGGGCTGCGTTTACGGCCAAATGGATAGTGCGCGGACGGGCGGGACGCACGCCCTTGTCTTCCTTAGTCCACCCGTCGGTGACACAGCCGTTTCACTTTCCCTCTATTTCGTCTAAACCTTCCCGCACGCCCCCTTCTCGGCGACCCGACAAATCCCGGCGATGTGGCACGGTCGTGCGCCCCGCGGCGAAGAAGAAAGGTCCCAAGGGTCCCTGGAAGCCTCGATCCGAGTGCACGCCGGCGAAGAACGCTTTCCTCAACAAAGAAGCAGCGAAGAGTAAGGGGCCGGCGGGCAAAGGCACAGGAGATGAAGGCGGCTGAGGCCTACGCCGTTGCGGCCGAGGCCCGGCGTCAAGCGCGGCATCTTGCTGACGCCGACAAGAAGGAATCCATCGTTGCCAAGGTGCATGCCGTTCTCATGCATGGGTTGGCAAGACCACCGGCGACCATCCTCTCGGTCGCTGCAATGGCCGTGGCGAGCACGGGATCGTCAGTCGGTCATCCTCCTCAGTACAGGTCGAGCTCGTCCAGCACACTAAGCCCGCTGCCTTACGGCCAAGGGCAGACACCGTTCTCCATGTCGCCGGAGGGCAGCGTGGCCGACGTCAGTTCATTTTGAAGGCTAGTTGCTGTGCCGACCGCTGGCTTTGTTGCCGGCGTAAAAAACCTGTTCATTTTGAGGTTTGGCTCCTGTGGCGGCCGCTCGCTTTGTCGCCAGCGTGAAACATGTCTTTTTGAAGACTGGCTCCTGTGCAGGCCGCTGGCTTTGTTAATACCAGCATGAGACTGTAGGCCACCGGCTGTGTTGCCGACCGGCGTGAACTAGTGCGAACTGCGGCCGCGGCGAACATCCTTTTGTTCTCACGTTTGCATGCACGGGACAAGATGCGGCCGCTCTTTGGGCACCTGCTCGACGCAAACATAAATTCTGACGGCACGGCCCCATTCCCACCCTCAAACGGACGAAATCCGGACAAAACGGACGTCTATTCGGGGCCGTGCATCAGAGTTGGCTTGACAACACCGTTTGCACCCGTTTGCGGCCGTGCATCATAGTTGGCCTGACGCGAGAAGCAGGAAAGGGAAAAGACCATGAATTTCGTTGAGGCATCGGCTTGGCCCACGGCGGCTCGACGCCGACTGAAGAGCGAATCCACCCCAAAGATTGGCGTCCAGCCCATCAAGGCGAACCGAGGCCGTGGGTGCACAAGACTGGGTTACAACAGATTTGGCAACCTACGTACAATTGGCCGCCGCGGACCTAACTCCCCACCGGGGGCTTTTTTCTACCCTCTCGTTTAGGGTTTCTGTCTCTAGCGGCGACTCCGCCGCCTAGAGCTCTTTCTCCGGCCGATCGCCGTACGTATCCCCTCGCACCTCTGCGCGCGAGTGAACTATGGCGACAGGAGCGGGATCGTCCTCGGAGGGTTGGTCTGGGAAGAACTTGGAGGAGATGCTGCAACACTTAGATCTCAAGGACGATGAACTAGACGACGTGATCGTGGGGGTGGAGGAGTCAAAAAAGTTTGCAGCGGACGCGCGATGGCTGGCGATCGCGAAGGTAAACACGACCCGGATCTTCAGCGCATCCGCCATGTTTGAAACCATGAAATCGATCTGGAGCCTAGCTCATGTGCCGCAGTACAGATAGGCAGGGGAGAACCTATTTATCTTTCAGATGTTTTGCCTGGGAGATTGGAAGAAAGTTGTCCATGGGGGTCCATGGTTGTTCAGGGGGATGGGGATGCTGATCGAGGACTACGATGGTAAGCAAGATCCGGAATCCATCAATTTCGATGGCCTCTTTGTCTGGGCACAGATACACAACATACCGGAGCTCTACCGAAAACTTGAAGTTGTTGATCAACTAGCCAGGCGGATTGGTCGGGTGAAGGAAACACAACTGTCTCCGAGGCTCTTCTATGAAGGTAACTACGTTCGAGTCCGAGCTAGGGTTCTTGTGGACAAGCCACTTACGAGGGTTATTCCACTGAACGTGGTGGGTGAGGGTAGGCGACTCCTCCCTGTCAAGTATGAGAAGATACCGTACTTCTGTCAAATCTATGGTCTCATGGGTCATAATTACGAGGAATGTGGTGATGGAGTTTGGGAGGCCAAGGACAAACAATGGGGAGGCTGGATGCTTGCACAGAGACGGGAGACAGTACCGGAGCAGCAAGGAGGTGGCCGAGCCCCGCGGGGTGGTCGCTTTGGAGGGAGGGGAAGAGGAAGAGCAGGAAGGAGTGCACCACCGCCTCAGCTCTTCTCACAAGCAAACGCTCGTCGCAGGAGGCTGGTTTGGACCCGAGGGCAGAAGATGGAGAGGAAGAGGAGGTGACTAGCCCATTGAAACCGGCAGCCGCAACGGAGAGGGAGCATGGAGAAGAACAGGGTGCTCGCAGAAACCTGAATCCTGTTTTATCTGGTACCACCCCGGGCAGACATATGCAGCAACAGGACGCGTTTGAGAATTCTGAACCCGGGCGTGGGGTAGAACCAGACCTAGGCCTGGCACTCACGACGGTTCCACCACCACCACCGGCATATGTGTCTCCCCGAGATGCGAAGAAAGCGAAGAAATCAGTATCACCAGTGAAGCAAAACCCAGACAAGATGGCGTTAGTGGCGGGCTCCGAGCCGGGGCGCCGCCAGGCCCAATGAAAATCTTATGCTGGAACTGCCGTGGGATAGGCGATCCCGCGACAGTTCATGAACTGCGTGATCTCTTGCAGATCAGTTCGCCATCTATCTTGTGCTTAGTTGAAACCCAGCTACAGAAGGGTCGTGTGGAAGGTTTACGTACGTTGTTAGGGTATGATTTCAGTTTTGGTGTCGGTAGTAGTGGTCGTAGTGAAGGTCTATGTATTTTTTGGAAAAACTTTTTGGATGTTTCAATAAAGAACTTTTCGGAGTATCACGTGGATGCCTGGGTCACTGAACCAGGCAAGGAGCAATGGAGAGTGACGTGTTTCTATGGTGAAGCTACCAGAAGCCTTCGGTATAAAACTTGGGACACCATGAAGCGTTTGAGGGGAGAAAGTACACTACCTTGGATGTGCATTGGGGATTTTAACGAGATATTACGTCCCGAAGAGCAGCATGGGCCAAATGAGCAGGACAGCGCGCAGATTGACGCGTTCAGAGAAGCCATTGATGTTTGTGGCTTAGCCGACCTGGGGTACCAGGGTCTAGATTGGACGTGGGAGAAGAAGGTTGCAGGGGGTAGCTTCTGCCGTGTCCGCTTGGATAGAGCCCTGGCTTCACCGTGCTGGTCAGCTCTGTTCCCCTTTGCTCATGTCGAGCACCTCACAGCCGCTAAGTCGGATCACTGCCCAATTCTCCTGGAGACCGAGCTGATTGATACAAGTATTCGCGCTAAACAAAAGCAATTCCGTTACGAATGCATGTGGGAAAGAGACCCAAGCTTTGGAGATGTTCTACTTGATGCTTGGAACAATGCGGGGCGGGCCCAGAGTGTTTCAGCGCTCTCTCAAAAGCTGAATGTGGTGGCTGGAAAGTTGCAGAGTTGGGGTCGGGCGTCCTTCGGCGCGGTACGTTCTGAACTGCGCCATCTTCGCTCACATCTGGAGGAACTGCGGTCAATACCTGGTCGCGCGGGGCCGTCAGCTGAGGAGGATAGGGTCGAAGCCCGTATGGTCGAGCTCTGTTTGTGGGAGGAGATTATGTGGTGGCAGAGGGCGCGTATCCAGTGGCTAGCAGAAGGAGACAGTAACACGAAATTTTTTCGTCGCAAAGCTAGCGCGCGGAAGGCAAAGAACCGGATAGTGGAGCTACAGAGACCGGATGGTACTATGTGCAAGGAAGAGGCTGAGATGGCTGGCATGGCTACTTTGTTTTATACTAATCTCTATGCCTCTGAATCCACGGTGGGCATCGAGGAGGTCCTTTCCCATATACCGACCAGGGTAGACGCACCTATGAACATATCTCTGGATGCACAGCATAGCAAGACAGAGGTGAAAGAGGCCTTGTTCCAGATGTTTCCGACAAAGGCCCCAGGGCCGGACGGCTTCCCAGCACATTTCTTTCAGAGACACTGGGAGCTCTGTGGTGATGAGGTTACTGAGATGGTGCTACGAGTTCTTAATGGAGAAGATTCTCCGGAGGAGATAAACAAGACGTTCATTGTTCTAATACCCAAGATTGCGAGCCCAAAAAATTTGGCACAGTTTCGACCGATAAGCCTCTGCAATGTGATCTTTAAGATTGCATCAAAGGTGTTGGCTAATCGACTCAAGCTCATTCTCCCCGAAATCATCTCCGAAGAACAGTCAGCATTTGTTCCAGGGCGTCTCATTACTGATAATTTTATATCTGCTTACGAGTGTCTCCACTACATGAAATCCAGGAAGATCAAGAGTAACAGGTTCTGTGCTCTGAAGCTCGATATGATGAAAGCTTATGATCGGCTTGAGTGGAATTATCTGGAGAAGGTCATGCTCAAGCTGGGTATTAGCCCACAGTTCACAAAGACAGTAATGAGGTGTGTATCCTCGGTATCCTTCTCTGTTATCTTTAATGGTGGTAAGCAGGAGGAGTTCAGACCCTCGCGTGGACTCAGGCAGGGCGATCCCATATCGCCATATCTATTTCTATTGGCCGCCGAAGGTCTCTCCTGTCTACTGAAATCCTCAACACCAGGTGAGAGTATCAATGGTATAAAAGTGGCACCAGGAGCCCCGCAGGTAAACCACCTTTTATTTGCGGACGATAGTCTGTTATTTTTTGATGCGACAGGTGATATGGCCAACAGAGTTTAGAACCTTCTGCAAAAATATTGTCAAGCTTCCGGGCAACGTATCAACAAGGACAAGTCCTCAATATTCTTCAGTAAAGGATGTTCGGAAGGGATCAGCAGGATATTAAACGATCCTCTCTCGGCCCGTAATGAAAAATTGTCGAAAAATATCTTGGCCTCCCGGCGGATGTTGGCGAGCTAAGGAAGGATCCTTCAAATATCTTAAAGATAGGATATGGAAGCAAAAAGGGGCTGGATGGAGAAGGCACTTTCGGTGGGAGGAAAGAGGTGCTCATTAAGTCGGTTGCTCAGCGATTCCGACGCACTCAATGGCTTGCTTCAAGTTACCACGAGGATTGTGTCAAGATATCAACGGCCTCTTGAGGAAATTCGGTGGGGATCCAAAAGGGCGAGAGGAAGACAGCGTGGGTTTCGGGATGTGATGACACACCAAGTTCATGGGAGGAATGGGGTTTCGTGATATCGAGCTTTTAATCTTGCTTTGTTTGGCGACAAGCTCTGGCGGCTACTCCAGAACCAAACTCCTCGGTGCACGATCCTCAAAGCTGTGTATTATCCTTCGGCTTCGATCCTGGAAGCCGAATTGGGGAAGCATCCGTCTCAGGTATGGCGCTCTTTGATTGAAGGCAGAGACACGCTCAAGCTCGGGCTTACAAAACGGATTGGTTCCGGAGAGGAAACAAATATTTGGACGGATAACTGGATACCACGTGACTTTAAACTGCGGCCGGTGTGCCCGAAAAGTTTGAACCCACCGCAACGAGTCTCTGATCTTATTAACCCTGTCACTTTTGCTTGGGATATAGAGACTTTGGATGAACACCTATACCCAATGGACAAGGAAGCAATCCTCAATATCCCACTTAGCTCTCGAGTTCGCCAAGATTTCTGGTCATGGCATTATGAACGCAAGGGTGTTTTCACGATGCGTTCGGCTTACAAGCTTCTGTCCGCCACCAAGCAGCAACGCACGGACTGGCTCAAGCACAATGATGGACATTCGCGGATTGAAGTAGACCGTGGATCATGGGCGAAACTTTGGGGAGCTGCAGTCCCTGCTAAAGTTCGCGTCTTCGCTTGGCGCTTGGCCAAATGCTCAATCCCTACAGGTGAAGTCCGACACCACAGAAGCATGGCCGATTCGGCGGCATGCTCACTTTGCAATGCGGCGGTGGATACGTGGCGCCATTCCCTTTTTGACTGCCGCATGGCGCGATGTGTTTGGGCTCTTGCTGATGAGGATCTCACGGATACAATCATCTCCAATGTAATGTAAGATTCAAGCTCGATGCTATGGCTGGTTGATACCCTAAACACCAATGATCTGGCCCGGGTCCTTGTTACCATGTGGGCCATCTGGTGGGCAAGGCGCCGTGCCATCCATGATGACCAGTTCCAAAGCCCGCTATCCACTCACATCTTCGTAAACAAATACCTGGCAGAGTTGGAGATGTTACCAAAGAAGGAAACACGGCAAAAGGGACGAACAGCACACTCGAGGGACCTGCATGTGAATTCCAGGGACCTGCATGCAAATACAGAAAGCCGGGCGGAGTCGACGGCTGGACCCAACTGGCTCCCTCCCGTGAGCCATGATTTCAAAATCAACGTTGATGGGGGCTTTTCCAAGATTGGAGACCAAGCTGCATCAGCTGCTGTGTGCCGGGACAAAGAGGGCAACTATATCGGAGCATCGGCGATCATCCATGAGGGCCGCCTCGACCCTACGATCCTTGAAGCCGAAGCGTGCAACGAAGCTTTATCGCTTGCTGCCGATCTTCATCTCCGATCTGTTTGTGTTGCATCCGATTGTCTTGAGGTGGTAACGAACTTACGGGAGGAAGTTCCATGCAGATATTATCCCATCTTACAGGATATAAAACACCAAAGTAGGTTTTTTAGCGATATTAGTATTATTCATGAAAAGAGAAAATACAATGGAGAGGCCCATGCCTTGGCAAGGGCAGCTGCATCTCTGAGTCCCGGACGCCATGTGTGGCTTAGCATTATGCCCGATATTATCTGTATCCCATTATGTGTGAGAATTGAATAAAAGGATGCGGATTACTCAAAAAAAACGTACAATTGGCCCATCCACTCAGAAAAAACATGTGCAATTGGCTAAAATCGCTAATTAAAGGCATCCCTTGTAAAGGTCACGTTCACCTTCTCAAGCTTTGATAAGTGGTGCACTGTCTGTGCATCACTTGTCTATTATCTAGATTTTTTTTAACACAAATTACCTTTTGAACCGTGCGTCTAATACCTAACGGGTTTCATTGCTGGATTTCTTGCGTCGAGATTTTTGAAATTAGATTTCTTGTTAACAAATTTCGATGAACTTTTTTCACAATAAAGCCGGAGCCGGAAGCACATTTTTTCCTTCAATTATTTCCTCCGTGCCTCCACGAGATGCAAATCTATATTTACCGTGTAAGCAAAAAATCGCCTAATTTCATGAATTTTCCCCTTTCTGAGAAGCATATCACGTAAATAAATATGTGCCTCCACGAGAAGCAAATATGTGCTTGTGGAAGCAAACAAATGGCGCAAAAAAATGACTTTTTCCCTTTTCCGAGAAGCGCCTCGCGTAAACAAATCTGTTGTGCTTCTCATGAAAACAAAAAAGAACGCACAAAAATATCATGATTTTCCTTTTTTTGAGAAGCACATCGTGTAAACAAATCTGTGCCTCAACGAAATTCATGGTCTTTTCCCTTTCCTGCTTCTCGCGGAAGTAAATCCATGCCTACACGAGAAGCAAATATATGCTTCGTATGAAAATAATAGCACAAAAGAATAAAGATTTTTTTCCAATTTTGCACAGAAACAAATTTGTGTCTCCATGAGAACTCGTGGAAGAAAAAGAAATTGCGCAATTTTTTTCAATATTTTGTTCTTTTGTTCGAGTGCTTCTTGCGGAAGCAAAAATGTGCTTCTCGTGAAAGTAAATATTAATCGTGCAAAAAAATCACGATTTCTTTCCTCTCCGAGAAGTACTTGCAGAAGAAAATCTGTGTCTCTGTGAGGAGCAAATTTGTACTTCTCGTGGAAGCAAAAAAATAAATCGCATGAAAAATAAATTCATAATTTTTTCTCTTTTCAAGAAGCACAAAGCTTTTCACGGAAGCAAATCTATGCTTCTTGTGGAAGCACAGCCTTTTCACGCAAAAAGTAAAATTCAGGAATCTTTTCTCCAAAACCTAAGAAAGGTGGTCTTAAACCGAAAATCAAAAAACCCGAGAAAACCTCTAAAACGAAAACATATGTACATAAAAAAGAACGAAAACCAGAGGGACCCAGCACACGACACGTGGCGGCAATCGCCCACTGAAATGACCCTTTCAAGGCCCCAGCAAGGGATACCCTTTAGTTAGTTGCTCTCATAGCCCTAAAAATACTTGCTCTCATAATTGGCCATTTTTCTCAAAAAGGAAAAGGAATGTACAAGTGGACCGCCAACTCTTAGAATGGTGGCATACAGATACAAATGGCATATGACAAAAAGTAGTTTGAGATATCTACATTTTTTTTTTCTCCAATGCAAGCTACCACTAGTGGGCCACATCAATGAATAGAAAATAAAGACTTTCACCACACATGCTTCTCTACTCTTTACTTCAACTTTTTCAGCTTTATGCATCGGACCATAATTTTTTCCAAGCACCCGCCTCCTGCAGAGGATCTCGATGCTCCATCCGAATCTACTTTTTTCGACATCTCATCCTATATGGCATGCAGGGCATCATTCTGGGCCTCTGGGGCTATGTGTGTTCTGGACATGCTCACGAGGTGCTCCTATACAACGTCTTATGTGAGAGCTCCTAGTCATCGGTCCTTGTGTCAGGTAACAAAGACAATGCCCGCGTGCCCCCTTGGGTGGGTAACCCAGTAACGCGAACTGAGTAGCTCACTCGTCAAAGCGCAAGCGCCTATCGCTCTTTGTGGTTAGCCTCGTCGACCATTGACTTTTGAGGAAAAAACATGTGCTAGTTATTTTAATTCAGAAAAAGTCATGGATTTGGAAAAAAGTTGAAGACTCAAAAAAATTAGCGAATTTGAAAAAAGTTCACCGATTTGAAAACTGTCTACAGCTTTGAAAATGTTCACAAATTGATTTTTTACAGATTCAAGAAATGCTCATGGATTTTAACAAAAAAAATTATTAACTAAAAAAATGTTAACAAATTTTAAAAAATCACACATTTAAATAGGTTCACAAATTCAAAAATATGTTTACAAACTTGAAAAAAAATGCATGAATTTGAAATAATGTTCATGAATATTAAAAAGATCATGGATTTGAACAAAAAATCATGAATTTGACAAAAGTTTATGCACTTGAAAAAAAGTACACAAATTTGAAAAAAATTCATGAATTTGGGAATAAAAGTTCATGGATTATCAGGAGAATTAGCCCGGAAAGGCATCTGCGTCGCTCCCAGGGGGCACAGATCTGGACCCTTTCCAGATCTTTGCTCGTCCGGGTTTCCGACCACCTCCACGCCACCTCTTGCTGTCTCTTGCTTCTCACCCGGCCATCCAAGCCTGCCCACCTTGGTGCCATGTGCGCCCTTCCACCTAAACTGTAGCTCCCACCTCCGGCGGCGTTCGATGCCTCTTCAGTGGCAGGCGTCGCTCCCATTCCTGCGGAGGTGGTTCTGGCCTGCAACCTAGCTTCCTCATCTCCAACTCTGGCTTCGACGGCTTGGGATTGCTCAAACTTTGGCCAAGGCGAAATCCTTGCTCGACCCATCGATGCTGGCAGCATCGACACCCGCAGGTTCCGTCCCCTTCTTGGAGGCGCTGCCATGGCCGTTAACTATGTCCCTTTTCGAGCATCATGAAAAACATTAGGTCCGATTTTTTTTGGATCGGCTCGGCGACGGCGTCTCGGCATCGTTCTCCTTCGTAAAGGTGTTGTCTTGTTTGCTCGTGGCATTCTCGGCAGTGGATCTGGAGAAGTTGGTCGTCATGGTTTGTTTTGGTCGCGAGCTTTGCCGTGTTGTTTTCTCTGTTTTGGGCCGATCATCACTTGTCCTTCTGCTCCTGGCACCATGTTCACGCCTTCTTCGTTCGTGGCATGCGTTTTGTACCATCTCTTATACTCACTCTTAACTTCTTCTATCAACGGAATGATATGCAAAGTTTTGTTTATTCATGACAAAAAAAGATATTCCGGCTAGCTCGTGCGCCCCACTGAATGGCTTGCGAACTTGCGGTTCCACATGCATCACACAGAAGCAAGATAACCATGAGAAACATGAGCATCTTGCGTGCACATTTCGAGCTACATTACGCAGCTTGTCACGTACCGTTCTCCGCGCTGCCGCTGCCTCGTTGGAGGACCTCCAAGTCGATCTTGCTTCAACGGAAAGGGCATGACACGGCACAACTCCATCATCATTGATCAATGATGGTCACCGGAAAAAGGTTTTCCTTTTGTTGTGGCAAGGTGGACACATGTCCGAACTGAAAGTCGAATTAATGTGCGTGGCGACTTACTGTCCTGGTAAGTCAGTTGCCCATTTGCTGGCAAAAACTTGCACGGTAAACTTTGGTCTATATATGCACTGGTCGATGCGTGCTATGCACGCTGTCCTACTGGATGCAAGTCACAAATAATGGACTGTGAACTGTAACATACGGCACCGGTTTTTCTGGAAAGCACTGATCAATAGGGTGAAGGTCGGTACCTGCAGGGATCCTGGACCATGTGAAACGCTAAAACCATGGAAAGTGATCACACCTTTTCAGTTCACCAAACCCTCCCGCATGCATCCAGTGCACTACTACTGGACTGCTCCTCATCAAAATGTGGCAAGCAACCCATGAATCCATGACGTTTTGCCCCTAGAAACAGGCGAAGAGAGCCCAAGCAAGGCAACAGCAACGCCAGGAGATAGCTTGTCTTTCTTGCCATCCCATGCACTATATAGTACACTCTCTCCGGTCCTGAGCGTTTTGCCTAGTCAAGCGAGCTGAGACTGCAAGGCCAGAGCCCAGAGGTATGTACAGGGTCGACGCAGCAGTCGCCGTGGCGCTCATCGTGCTGACGGCGTGCACGTCGGCGGCGGCAGGAGACGGGCGGCGGGTGGGGGAGGGAGGAGGCGATGCGGCGCGAGGAGAGGTCACCTACGACGGCAGGGCCCTGGTCGTGAACGGCACGAGGAGGATGCTCTTCTCCGGGGAGATGCACTACACCAGAAGCACGCCCGAGGTAATCGCTTCGGTTCTGCATCCTGCTCTACGTTTCGCTCATCTTCTTGATTGAGTTTTAGCAATCAATTTAGCATAGAATCGCCCACCTAGCTGGTTCTGCTTGCCAAATCATACCACCTTCTTCTAATGCGACGCCCAGTAATCCCATGCTCGGGCATGGTGGCCTATGGTATGGGGCGGTGTAATAACCAGTGAAAAATACTTGTTCAGACAGCGGCGTTATGCGCCGTTGCGTCTTCCGGCCACGGCCAAGGAAGGGCGGCTGCCATCCCATTGATTGTTGATCACCGCAAAGCGGGAAACTGATGAATGAACCGTTGGTCGTAAATTCGTGCAGCGGTGACCTGCTCTGCCCTGCCCTCCTTGGTCACCGCCTTATTCATTTCCAACACGAATGGCTTGCCAGTACTGTTTTGGTCCGGTACTGATAACAAACAACGCTCATCGTTTACGGAGTTTTGATCGGTGCGTGCACGGTTAATATACCGGTGCATGCATCCAGTAGTTGCGTCGCCGTCGTGTACGTAACTGACACCGCATGCGGTTTCCGTAATGCCATGGACGAATTAACTGAACGCCTCATACGATTACACGCTGATGCGCGGCATGCACAGCCACGCTGTTAGATCATTTTTATGCATATAGGAGCATGTTGACCATCAATCTCTCCTCAAAACAGCTTTTCTACGGTGTTAAAAAAAACAGCTTTTCTACGAACGCATCCCACCTAAATGCGTCAGGTATCTACAGAGTGAAGTAATTCTACACCACTTGGTTTCTTCCTCTCCAATCTTGTAGAAGCTGTCGTTCAAAAATAATCTTGTAGAAGCTGTCGTTCAAAAATAATCTTGTAGAAGCTGTCGTTCTGAAACAATGACCATTAATATCTACTATATCAGAAAAAAAAACTTAGGTTGGA
Source organism: Aegilops speltoides (assembly GCA_021437245.1). NCBI lineage: Eukaryota > Viridiplantae > Streptophyta > Magnoliopsida > Poales > Poaceae > Aegilops > Aegilops speltoides. Next base: position 359,184,122 of record CM038141.1, on the reverse strand, counting down.
TTCTTGAAAATCATGCAAGATTTTTTTCTTGAATAGTATTTTATCAGTATACGATTTTATTTCATTTAACAAATATAGTGTGATAGAAATTAATTGTCAAAATCACATTTCGAAGATCATTCTCATGTCCAAAACAACAAATTCGAGAGGACCAAATAAAGCAATTTATATTGCCTCAATTAATCCTGATCGTGTGGGATTTTCGCCGCGAGCGCAGACACTATACAGACCATGCATCCATTTCTCTGGAGTAGAATTATGAGCATGCATTAACTCAGTACGAGAGAAATCTATTGAATTGATTTTACTCGTGCATGGGTATTTCTAAAAGCAATTAAGCCTTCATTACCGATTTACTATACTCCAAAGAATCCAGCAAAAAGACAAGCCAAACTTTACTACCGGGCGCGCATAGCAGCCCATCGCCAGCACACCGTTTCCTTTTTCAACTACCTGCGCAAATACTTGCCAAGCATGCACATGTCGCCTCCATAAATATAAATGGTCACTAATTGAGGAGAACCCGCAAGGAAAATTCGCCAACTATCAGCTAGCGATCAACAACGTCGTGAGTCATGGCCATCGATGTCGCGATGGTGGTCGCCATGCTGATGGTGAGCGCGTGTACTACCGTGGCGGCGGGAGGCCGGCGGGGAGGGGAGGGAAAGGAGGTCAGGTATGACGGCAGGGCTTTGGTGCTGAATGGCACAAGGAGGGTTCTGTTCTCCGGTGAGATGCACTACACTAGAAGCACCCCTGAGGTAATTGTCCAGCAGGACTTTGGCCTTTGGGTACATTTTGCAAAAGCTTTCACCCTCCTGATTTGATCATGGTGTAGTTTTTCAATGGTATAAAGGAGTCCAATTGTCTAGTTTTTTTTTACAGTACTTCGGTTGTCTAATTTTTGTTTGACCAATATGGAGGTCATGAGGTTTGCATAGCAAAGTTCTTTTCAGTTCTTTTTTAGGAAAAATTCTTTTTTTTTTGTTCAGAGAGGATCAGCTTTCGTCTGGGATCTGTCTCCTATAGAATTTGAACCCTTGGTGGGTTTAAAAAAAAGAATTTGAACTCCTGTTTTTTTTAGTGGATTTGAACTTTTGAAGTCCTGGTGGATTTGCCTCCGTCGCACGCAGCAGGTCAGTAGCCTAAGTAAGACGGGCCTAAAGCACAACTTGGTTCAGAGTTAGGACTTCATTTCATGGGCTCTTGTTCTCATAGGCTCGCCTTTCTTGACCACGAGGACCTTTGCCCACTGTCAGCCCTCAAAAAAAAAAAAAATTGCCCGCCGTCCTGCCCCGCGCATGTCATCAGGAGTTCAGGACCATGACACTTTTCAGAAAGAAGCCACTCTCGGTTGAAAATGGACCAATATTTTGGCAGCTAGAGAATTAAGATACCCACAGTTACCAGTACTTCCATCCAACCATGACATACTGCATTATTTGTTTTACCTGTGTGATTAGTAATACCTCCGGCTGTCATTTCATCTACCTCTGACATCCTCAGCAAAACATTACTCGCTTTACAAGTATAATTCCCCTTGGTAAAACAATATCAAACTTGCACAGCTAAAAAGCCACTGGTAAAATTGTGAGCCATACCTCATAGTTCAGGGGTGCTAGGCAATAAATGGACCGCAGAATTGCACAAGTAGATGGGAGGGAGGCAACTCTTCAAAGTATCTGTCGAGCAGAAAAAATGTCAATCCTCTTCCAGACATAAGACAAAGATCAAATATTGGCAACGTTTGAAATGAACTTCCATACTGCTTCCAAACTTCCTTGGAGCAATTTTCTAATGAGCATCTTCTGATTCATAACCAAATCAGTTTGTGTGTATTTCAACTGACAGATGTGGCCAAAACTCATAGCGAACGCCAGGAAGGGTGGCCTCGATGTCATACAAACTTACGTCTTTTGGAATGTTCATGAGCCTGTCCAGGGTCAGGTAGGTGTCTTTTCAATTCAAAATATGCATAAATATGTCTCTCAAAGAGAAAAATATTTAGTAAATGAGTTGTTCATTACTGATATACTGTATGTTTCAATTGTATCATCGCACAGTATAACTTTGAGGGAAGATACGATCTCGTGAAGTTCATCAGAGAAATTCAAGCTCAAGGGCTCTATGTAAGCCTCAGGATTGGACCCTTTATAGAGGCAGAATGGAAATACGGGTATGCATACATGCTTTCTTTTTATATCTATATCTATACTGCTTACAGAGGTACTCCCTCTGTTCGGAATTACTCGTCCAAAAAATGAATGTATCTAGATGTATTTTAGTTGTAGATACATCCATTTTTGTGACAAGTAATTCCGAACGGAGGGAGTATGAGTTAAGCTGGAATACCTCGATCTGAACTATCTATATCTATATCAAGGGCTGTTTATTCGATCTTACATATCTGAATCCAATGGCTGTTTGCACAAGTTCTCTCACTGCTAATCACTTCTATGTTAACTGCCCCTTTATTATTCCCCAATTTTCAGTATCGTTGCCTCATAGTTGCAAAAAAGATGCTTAATTCTTTTTTTCTGTCAAGAGAAAAATGTGCATTGCATGCGTGCAGTTGCTACCATAGATGAGCATCTTCCCTTTTAAGATGTTCTACGGAATACAACTCTACGACTGAACTGTTTCATACAAGTGCACATACCTAGGTGGGTAAAAAGTAGTACCTGAACAAATGCTGGGTATCTTGTGCAGAGGGTTTCCATTCTGGTTACATGATGTTCCAAACATCACCTTCCGAACAGACAATGAACCCTTCAAGGTAAATAATCTTTGAGATGGCATTCTAAGAGTCTGTAACATGAAAAACTCTGAACTGTGACTGTTGATTTCAGAGTTTTCGTTTTGCAGAATCCTACAGAAACACTACTAACATGATTTCAGGCTGGTTATCTTTAACATGGTAAATTATATGTTTTTGTCCGCGCAGCAACACATGCAACGATTTGTCACACAGATAGTAAACATGATGAAACAGGAAGGGCTGTATTACCCACAAGGAGGCCCAATCATCATTTCTCAGGTTAGGAAAATTAACTTGAATTAGTGGTTGTGTTAAGTTCTTCATGTAACTAAATAAGTTGAAACACAGATTGAGAATGAGTACCAGATGGTTGAGCCTGCATTTGGCTCAGGTGGCCCACGTTATGTCCGTTGGGCAGCTGAAATGGCTGTAGGTCTCCAGACAGGTGTTCCATGGATGATGTGCAAGCAAAACGATGCCCCAGACCCAATTGTTAGTGTTCATTATTACCTTGTTTCACCTGATTGCACCTCATTAGCCAATAATTCATATCAGTTTGACAGTAAGTTCATGACTAGATTAATACCTGCAACGGGCTCATCTGTGGAGAAACATTTGTAGGACCAAACTCACCTAGCAAGCCTGCATTGTGGACAGAAAATTGGACAACTCGGTATGTTGCAATCTCACAGCTCATTGGTTTTGGATCTTCTCATTCTGATGGAAAGAAAAGTCTGATGGTCAATTCTTAATGTGTTCAGCTACCCTATATATGGTAACGATACAAAGTTGAGATCTACAGAAGATATTGCCTTTGCAGTTGCACTTTTCATAGCAAGAAAGAAAGGAAGCTTTGTGAGCTACTACATGGTACAGACTTCGTAAAAACAATTCAAAAGTTTCCCAGCATAATTACTTCTAAATTCTCTTTTGTTGGTTATGACACAGTACCATGGAGGAACAAACTTTGGTAGGTTTGCCTCTTCATATGTAACAACAAGTTACTATGATGGAGCTCCTCTAGATGAATACGGTAAATACTTCAAAGAGAGTCAAGGTATGCTAGAAGGATTCACATATAACAGTAACTAACAAACTTAGTTTTACTGTATCCAGGTCTAATATGGCGACCTACATGGGGCCATCTCAGGGAACTGCATGCTGCAGTAAATCTATCTTCAGAACCATTACTGTTTGGAACATACTCCAATTTATCATTAGGTCAAGAACAAGAGGTAAAATAACACAGCGCAAAACAATATCAGTTTATTCAATATATATTCTAGCAACATAAGCATGATTTATGACGTACTCCAGGCACATATCTTCGAAACAGAATTGAAGTGTGTGGCTTTCTTGGTCAACTTTGCTAAGCATCAGTCACCAACAGTAGTATTCCATAATATATCTTTCCAACTGGCACCCAAATCCATCAGTATTCTATCAGAATGCAGGACAGTGGTATTTGAAACAGCCAAGGTATGTGACCTATTGACATATATTCCTTCAGGACCCAGCCATTTTCATCACAGGCAAATGTCATAACCTCTTGTCATGATATTTCACTATTAATTTCTATCACAGGTAAATGCTCAGTATGGGTCAAGAACAGCCAAAGTGGTAGAGTCTCTTAACAATATTCATACATGGAAGGCATTTAAAGAACCAATTCCTGAAGCTATAAGCAAGGATGCGTACACCGGAAACCAACTCTTTGAACATCTCTCAATGACTAAAGATGAGACAGATTATCTCTGGTACATTGTCAGGTAAGAAAATTTCCTCAAAGGTGTTTTTGTTCATCATTCGCATTTACTTATTTAATTATTTCGATTCACTATGCTAACTGTATTGCTTAAATGCAGCTACAAATATAGACCAAGTGATGATGGTCAGCTTGTGCTTCTTAATGTTGAGTCACGAGCACATGTATTGCATGCTTTTGTCAACACTGAATACGTAGGTTAGTATCCTATTAGATAAATTATGATTTTGTCAAGCTTCTTCATATATAATTTTGTGGAAAGCAATAACAAATGCACAATATTCATCATATACACTATTCAGATAAATCAATCTACAACTGATGAGTTATGTTATTGCTAATCGCACTTCACTCATGTGTATCAGGGAGTGTGCATGGGAGTCATGATGGACCTGGCAACATAATTCTCAACACGAATATTTCTCTAAAGGAGGGGCAGAACAACATATCATTGCTAAGTGTAATGGTTGGATCACCGGTATAGTTCCTATGAGCTGCCCCGGTAATATAATTTTTTTATGAAAGAAATTAATAGAGGGGAACCAAGATTTCCTAAAAATGGGTCCTTTTATCACAATATATGGTCCCAAACTGTCAATGAACCAGGAATATGCTTATTCTCTTAGTTGCAACAACGTAAAAGGAGCAAATGTGTTAAGCGTGGTTATACTGGAGCTCGAGTACAACAAATTTCAAGCATACATAGTTCTAGAAGTGTATCAACTAGCCATTTTATCATAATTGCACTCTTTTAACTGGAAGGACTCCGGCGCTCACATGGAAAGAAGAAGCTTTGGAATTCGTGAAGTGAGCATACAGCAAGGACAGCAACCACTACATCTCCTCAACAACGAACTATGGGGGTACCAGGTAATTCCAAGTCAACTAATTGCTAATTTGGAATGTGAGATGGAGATGAATATAAAGCTCTCAAAGTTGATCTGACAGACTAATCGCAGGTTGGCTTATATGGAGAAAGGAGTAGAATCTACACACAAGAAGAATCAAGCAGTGTTGAATGGACAGAGATCAACAATTTGACATATCATCGACTTACTTGGTACAAGGTACATAAAACCAACTAGTTCATCACCTTGTGCTAAATGTCCACTCTATACAACAGTATACTATATATTGCACCATTTGTTGTGTGACCCAGACAACATTCGCCGCACCAGTGGGCAATGATGCGGTGGCACTGAACCTCACTAGTATGGGCAAGGGAGAAGTATGGGTCAACGGGGAGAGCATTGGACGGTACTGGGTCTCCTTTAAGGCCCCAAGTGGACAGCCCTCTCAATCCCTGTAAGCCTAGCTAGCTCCAACTCTCAGCCTCTTTTCTCAAACTCTCATCTCCCCTGTGACCAAACATACAAGCAATATCTCACTGGCATTGCATTTCTGAACTATGAAGGTATCACATTCCACAGCACTTCCTGAAACCTACAGACAACCTCCTTGTTCTTGTTGAGGAAATCGGAGGCAATCCGCTGGAGATAACGGTGAACACAGTGTCCATCACAACAGTGTGTGGCAATGTGAATGAGCTTTCGTCGCCGGCTCTCCATACGCAAGGGAAGGATCCGGAAGTACGTCTACGGTGCCAAAGGGGCAAACACATCTCAGCAATTGAGTTTGCGAGTTATGGGAATCCTGCAGGCGACTGCACAACATTTTCAACTGGAAGTTGCCATGCCGCGCTGTCGGAATCGGTTGTAAAACAGGTAATATCTATAACCAATATGATGAACCAATGTTACAATCTGCTCCCTTATTAACAACATCCAACTATTTATTCTGTTCTTTCAGGCTTGCATAGGTAAAAGGGATTGCTCTATTCCGGTATCTCCTGCCAAGTTTGGGGGTGATCCGTGCCCTGGGATCCAAAAATCCCTTCTAGTTGTTGCGAATTGCAGATGATACCATACATACACACACTAAAAGAAGTAAGGTTAATGGCCGCTAAATCAGCAGAAAGCCAGAATTGGACAGATTGAGGGTAGGTTATACAGATCCGTTGCTTTAATCCAAGCAATCCGATAGATGTATGTGCAATTCAACCCAAACCAACAGATACATCATTCTTCTGTGAATGGAAAATATACAGGATCCCTTGCATTTCGAGCGTCTCTCATGTTCGCTTTTGTACCGTCCCATCGCTACGACAATTTGGGTGAAACGATGACTGGAACAGAATGCAGAAACATAGGCTGGTGCTAGGGCGTCGTAGTACGGAGAGGGTTTGAACTTACAGAAATCGTTCGGAAATGTGCTCGGATTCGCGATGTAGCCTGTTGCCCCGACCACGATGGCCGCGGCGGGTCGAAGATGGCCGCTGCAATATCCGCCGCAGATCATCCTCCGGTGACGACCCTCCCTTCAGAGATCTCCCAACTCCCAACCCTAAAGCTAACTCCGGCGAGTTCTCCGGTGAGGCCTCCTGTCCCAATAAGGCCATAACGAAACAGAGGAAAGAGAGAATGCAACTTCTTGTTATGGGCTTGGGCTTAATCGCTTAAGCATGGGCAAGCGAGTTGTTAGAAGCAGTAAAAAACCTGGCCCGATGGGCCGGCACTGCCCGGCGTGGGCTATACGTGCCAGGCACGGCACGGCCACGCCAAACTACACAGTCTATAGGCAGATCCTACAAAATCACCGAAGATTCTACAAAAAAACAAAATCACCGAAAGGAGAATTCTTTCTAAAAATGCTAGATTATGACAAGTGCCATGTTGCATGTGTGTCACTTGTCCCAACTTGAAAGTTTCTCTTTTCTTGTAGATTCGTTTATTCAAACTCTTAAACCATGCGTTCAAATCTCGAACCGTTTTCAACGTTGGGTTCTCTTGCGTTGAGATTTTAAAACTAGATACCATGTTCATAGGTTTTGATGGATTTTTTCATGAAAAAACCGAACCGGGTACATTTTTTTCTTTTTTGAGAGGCACGTCCGAGCCTCTCGCAGAAAAAAAACATGTTGTTTTTCCTTTCCGATAGGCATGACCATGCCTCTCGCGGAAGTAAATTCGTGCCTCCACGAGAAATAAATCTATATCTCTCACAAAAAAACACGTTTTCCCCTTTTCCGAGAGGCACAATCATGCTCTCGCGGAAGCAAATCTGTGCCTCCACGAGAAGTAAATCTGTGCATCTCATAGAAGGAAAAAAACACGTTTTTTTCCCTCCTTTTCAACAGGCGGGACCGTGACTCTCGCGGCAGCAAATCCATGCCTTCACGAGAAGTAAATCTATACCTCGTAGAAGAAGAAAAATGCGGTTTCCCTTTTTCGAGGGGCACGATCGTGTATTTCGCGGAAGCAAATTACCTCCACGAGAAGTAAATCTATGCCTTTCATAGAAGAAAAGAAAACGCGTTTTCCCCCTTTTCGACAGGTAGGACTGTAACTCTTGCGGAAGCAAATCCGTGCCTCCGCGTGAAGTAAATATGTGTCTCTCACAGAAGGAAGAAAACATTTTTTCCATTTCTAAGAGGCACGACCGTGCCTTTCGTGGAAGTAAATTCGTGCCTCCACGAGAAGTAAATATGTGCCTCTCGCGTAAGGAAAAAAACACATTGTTTTTCTTTTCATGCGACACTACCGTGCCTCTCGTAGAAGCAAATATGTGCCTCCACGAGTATATGCCTCTCGCAAAAAAATGTGTCTTTTGCGCAAAATAATAAAAATGTTTTTTTATGTCAGAAACCTAAGAAATCTTTCGTGCAAAATAAAACGATTCATTTTTTGTTAAAAACCTAAGAAAAACTGGGGGAAACAGAAAAGTAAAAAACATCGTTAAAAAAATTAGAGAGAGCGTCGAGAGCATGACACGTGGCACGGTTAGAACGCGCCATGTGGCGCGCTCCTGGCCCATCTCAAATGACCCTTGCGGGGGCTCCCGAAGGAATATTCCTCAATTAATTGTTCTCCAGATCCTATTTGGCGCGCGGGTCACTGCCAAGTGACTGCGCCCCCACCCCATGCTTGAAACTACCTAGGTTTGCGCTGCCCAACTAGCCGTTTTCAATTTTGGTAAGGTTTTAGAACGTTCCCAAGCCGGTTATTTTTTGTTTTCATCTCCTTTCCTTTTTCTTTTTTATTTCACTTTTAGTTTTCAATTTTCTTTTCTTTTTTAATTCCCCCTTTTTTGTGTTTTCTTTCCAAATTCACAAACATTTTTTGAACTTGGGGAACATTTTTTCATTAAATAGGTGAACGTTTTTGAAATTTAATTTTTGAACATTGAAATAAAAAATCTTCATTAAATTCAAAAACATATTCATAAATTATATATTTTTTATATTGAATTCAGAAAATGTTCTCAAATTCTAAATTTTCTCATAATTTTCAAAAAAATGTTCATTGAATTTAAAATTTATCCATCAATTTTATGAAAAAACTAGTTGAATTTAAAATTTGTCATTCAAATTAAAAAATCATCTAAATTCAAAAAAATTCTTCCAAAACTCGAATTTTGTACATCAAAATAGAAAAAAACATGTTCAACCAAAATTCAAATTTTGTTCATCAAAATACAAAATATTTCCATAAAAATTCAGAATTCATTTTTTCAAAAATTGTGAACTTTTTCTGAATTCGTGAACATTTCTTTGCATTAGTGAACTTTTTTGGATTCTAAACCTTTTTTCCAATCCGGACTTTCTTAAAGAAGCAAAAAACAAAAACACGAAACGGAGAAAACAAGGGAGACCGTCCTGCAACTGGGAAGTCCTAAGGTCACACATGGGATTGAGAGGGGGCGGGGGGAGGGGAGGGGCATGCGTTGCCTTTTTCCCAGCGCGCAGGTCGTTGTATTGGAGCTCCCCGGTCTGTGCCTGGCCTGGGTACCGCAAGCATTGAGCGTTTTCCCCTTTCGTTTTTTCTTTCTCATTTTTGCTTTATGGTTTTAATTTACTTATATTTAAAAATATTCTAAATGTATCTAGTATAAAAATCATATTACATACAGAATTGAGGAAATATTAATCGTGCATTTGAAAAATGTTGAGCATGTATGAAAAAATGTTTCTAATGTATAAAAAATGTAGAATGTGTATGGAAAAGTAGACATAAAAACTATGAGTTTTAATCATGTATGTAAAAATGTTAAACATGGATAAAAATATTCTTGATGTATACAAAAATGTGTGATGTGTATGCAAAAGAGTAGACATCAAAACATATATATGAAAAACGTTAATCATGAATAAAAAATGTACTAAAATGTTTCAAATGCATATGAAAAATGTTGATTGCGTAGAAAAAAGTTTGGGAGATTTAAAAAATGTTCACATGTTTCAAACAAATGTGTGTGATTTTACAAAAATGGTAAATCATGTATTTGGAAAATGCTAAATGTATAACAAATATGTATTTCAGATGTGTATACAAATGTAGACATCAAAGATGTATTTGAAACAAATGTTAATCATTGTATTTAAAAACACTAATAATGTATTAACAATTGTTAAATTTGTATATAAATGTAATGTTCTTGACATATATGAAAAATGTAGACAAAAGAAACATTTGTTTTAAAAAAAATTAATTGCATATTTAAAGTACGTTAACATGTACTCCCTCCGTCCGGGTTTATTAGGCCTCTCAGCATTACAAGCATGTCCCCTTTTATAAGGCCCTGCTTTGGAAAGGTGCATGCATGCAACCATTTCATTGGTTGCATTAAAAACCATTGTTGTTGATGCCATGCCTGAAAAATTAATACGCTTCATGCGTGCTTTTTCATTGGTTGCATGCATGTAAGAAAGTGCATTGGGAGTGGAATGAAAAAATTAATGTGGGCAAATTACTATTTGTCTTGGTCTAAGAGAAGTTGTCTTTAGGCCTAATAAACCCGGACGGAGGAAGTACTACTTCTGACAGGGGTTAAAAGTCCGACGAGCCTGTACACTAGGACCAAGGCATGCACGCGCTTTGGCAGAAATTAACCGCACGCACTGGTTTCGATGCAGTTAACTGCAATTGTTTAAGTGACTGCATGCACTATTGGTAGTGCAGTAGCAAGTGTATATGGCTACATGCACTCAACGATAATTAAAGCAGCACACTGCAGGGAACTGAGAGAACAAACTCATCGATTTAACTGCCACGGCTTTGTAAATCTGTACAACTTACAGTGTCTTGCCGGACCTCTAATCGGGTAGTTTAAAAATAAATATTTCATGTGTACATGGGAAATGTACATTGAAAACCGCGGGAAAAATTGTACAAACAACACATAGAAAAAAAGTCAATCTAAAAGGTTCTAAAACCAATGAAAACAATAAAGAAAAACACATTTAAAATGAAAGAAAGTACCCCAATAAAAACTAAATAAATCCAATGAAAGATAAAGATAAATAAACAAAACTGAAGAAAATCAATGAAACCGAAGAAAGAAAGAAAGAAAGAAAAGAAAAAACAATGAAAAGCAAGAAAAAAAGAAACCAATAAAAAAACAGACGTTACATGAAAAAAATAGAAAAACTAAAGAAAACCAGAAAAAGAAAAGAAATGATTAAATGAAAATGAAAAAAGAAAAAAGAAAAAATAGATAAAACCGAGGCATAGCGAACGTACATCAAGCAAATAACAGTGAGCAAATCCCTACGCCGCGATGCACATGAAGCGAGAGCTCCTTCCATCTCGCTATAAGCGATATATAGTACACCCAAGCACAACCCTCATATTACACATGCCAACATGGAGGCATGTTAGGCATGTCGGTAGACTTTGCCCGCGTGGCCCACCGAAGCATGTTTCATTCAACTACCTCCAAAGGATGCTGATTTTTGAAAAAAATCAAAAAATTGTTGAAAAAAGGAGAAAAAAATACAAAAAGTAAAAAATGGGGTAAAGTGTCATCATGTGAGATAAATATTGATTTTATTAGTGACTGCCTCATTAAAACCTTCCATCCGTGGGAAGTAAAAGAGTACAAATTCACGTTCCTCTTTACAAAAGGAAAAAATAGTAAAAAAGAGAAAAAAATTACAAATACTACAACTACACGGTCTGTCTCCCCACAGTCCCCTCGTCCTTCTTGACGTGTGGCAGTTTGTGCCTACTCAGGTGGTTGTTCCTTCGCTCCCTCACATGTGGAATACAAGTTCCCACATCTTTTGCATCTAGCTTTAAGCACGTTGACACCAACCTAGCTGTACGCACGAGTATTGCGTCGAACACGTCCATTGAGTTGGAATTGGTTGAGATCATCCATGTTTGAGTGTGGGAAATGAGTGGGGTGGGCAGCCCTTTAACTAACAACACACCTTGTGTTAATATGGACAGCACCGGATATGTAACATTGTGGTCATGCCACTACTGCAGTAAGTCGAAGTCGTCCTCATCATCTTCATTAAAGCTGACTTAATCGTTGTTGAGGTACTCCGCTAACTCGCCGCCACCTCAAAGTACATTCGTTGTTGCTGCCTTGGAAGAGCTCGGGGCAGAGGATGAAGAACCAAATAACTTGCTTCACGCTCCTTTATTTTTTCCCTATAGTTGGTGCTGGTGGAGGTCGTTGTGCTCCCCCCAATGGAATACAAGACCCCTCATCTTTTGCACCTAGCTTTAAGCACAAATGTTTCTTCATTGAAGTAGTCCCAACACTTCAAGGTTTTGTGAAGAATCCTTGTAGTACCGATGGTAGTAGGTAGTGCTGATAGTAGTGGAATGGGTTCGAATGGTGATTGTGTATTATCGTCGGAAGAAGGATAGGTTGATCGACAAACTCGGGTACGTTAATATCAAAATCACTTGCATTGCATTCGAACTGGTTTGAATTTTCCATGTTTGAGCATGGGAAATGAGAGGGGGTTTGAGTGTGAGAAATGAGAGGGGTGAGCAGCCTTTTATAGCAAAACAAATCTGGCCTGGTGTGGATCAATTTAGCCCTCCAATAGTGAAATATTCAGAATTCGGACTAAACCAACCTAAATAGCCACTACCCCAAACCTCCACCTAACTGCCGCCATATCACACTCTTTCCCTGCTCCTCCTCCAACTGCTCTCTCTCCAGTCCTCGTGACACGCACATGAGAGAAACACCCTCCCCTCGCAGCCTCGCTAACATGCCATACAGGTCGGGCGTGTCGTGCCGTGTCGGCCTGTATTCTAGGAGTGATGTGTCGGGCTGTCACACACACCTACCTAGACAACCGAGGCATGCGTCGGGAACGAACCATTAAGACACGTGTCATGTGGCCCGTCACAGGTTGGGTATATGGGCTATTGGGCCGGCACGCCGGGACCTGCCCATTTAGCCATGTTTGTAAGCAGTGGCGACCGAGCGTCTGCTCATTGGCTTCATTTTGAGAAGCAGCAAATTTTGTTGGCATGACCTTTCCACCATCTAAGACTTGACCAATGAAGCTGTATATTCCCATTGAGAAGCCGTATAGAGCAATCAAGGAGAGTGTGGTTGTTGAAAAAGTTTTTCCAGTTGGTCCAACTGTTGCCATTATAGCACTGAAAGATTGAGGACCTTGGATCTTCATACCTTTGTGGTATATGTTTTCGTCTTTCCAGTGGTATTCTTACGAACAAAGTTATTCTTTCTATCGTGGTGGTGCCATGTAGCGAGAGATTTTTGTGGCCTCATAGATTTGTTTTCCCAGATCAGGCAAGTTTTTGTTATTACATCGTGTTGCCTTTGTTGGTTTGGTTTCTATGGAGTTGGAATCTTTCAGCGACATTATGGTAAAGATCTTGTGGTTCGAGGACCTGCACTTCTAGGGATTATTCTTGGTCCTAGTTCATTCATTGTTCATAGCTTCCCATCCTTTTGGATTCGCGACTCGAGCGACTTTTATAAACCATCATTGGTAATCAAGTTCATGCAGGTGAATGAGTTGCAGTTTCACCGCAACAGTCAAATTGTAGTCTCTTTGTTCATGTCTTAAAACTATTTCACCTTACAAAGATGTGTACCATGGACAATATATCTCTAAGAGATTTCATTGTAATTCTTTACTATAACAGTTACTTTTGCACTGTCTTGGATTTTAGATCCAAAACATTGTACCCGTAATGGTTATGAGTATCAATAAAGTTACCGGTGCTCTAAAAAAAGCCGCGTAGAACCATGGACAGAGATATGACGAATGTTGGAATGATTTCCAATAATCAGGGGTAATCCAATTAGTTCTTACTGTTAGCCATACAATCAAGAAAAAAAATTCTTATTGACAACAAAATATAGAAAAAAGTGACTGAGGGAGTCCTGGACTAGGGGGTGTCCGGATAGCCGGACTAATCATCGGCCGGACTCCAAGACTATGAAGATACAAGATTGAAGACTTTGTCCCGTGTCCGGATGGGACTTTCCTTGGTGTGGAAGGCAAGCTTGGGGATACGGATATGTAGATCTCCTACCATTGTAAGCGACTCTGTGTAACCCTAGCCCTCTCCGGTGTCTATATAAACCGGAGGGTTTTAGTCCGTAGGACAAGCAACCATTATAACAATCATACCATAGGCTAGCTTCTAGGGTTTAGCCTCCTTGATCTCGTGGTAGATCCACTCTTGTACTACCCATATCATCAATATCAATCAAGCAGGAGTAGGGTTTTACCTCCATCGAGAGGGCCCGAACACAGGTAAAACATCGTGTCCCTTGTCTCCTGTTACCATCCGCCTAGACGCACGATTCGGGACCCCTACCGAGATCTCGCCGGTTTTGACACCGACATTGGTGCTTTCATTGAGAGTTCCTCTGTGTCGTCACCGATAGGCTTGATGGCTTCTTCAATCAACAACAACACAGTCCAGGGTGAGAATTTTCTCCCCAGACAGATCTTCGTGTTCGGCGGCTTTGCACTGCGGGCCAATTCGCTTGGCCATCTGGAGCAGATCGAAAGCTACGCCCCTGGCCATCAGGTCAGGTTTGGAAGCCTAAACTTCACGGCCGACGTCCGCGGAGACTTGATCTTCGTCGGATTCGAGCCATACCGAAAGCGTGCCGGCGTCACGATGGGCATGATTTAGCTCTGCCGCCGGACAGTGCCCTGGAGGCTGCACACGAGTCCGCTCTGACCCATAGCTCGGAGCAGACCACGCAGATCGAGGACGGGTGGCTGGACACCGCCTCGGGAGCTGCAACTTCTACGACGATGGAGCCGAATACCGACCTTGTCCCTTATAAAGCTCGTGACTCCGAGGCGCCGGACTCCTTGCCAGACTCCGAACCTCCCGCGCCCCTGCCAATCGAATCCGATTGGGCGCCGATCATGGAGTTCACCACCGGCGACATCTTAAATTCGCTAAAGCATCTCTCGTTATCAGGAGAACCCTGGCCGGATTGCGGTCACGATGGTTGGGATGCGGACGACGAAGAAATTCAAAGCCCACCCACCACCCACTTTGTAGCCACTGTCGACGATCTAACCGACATGCTAGACTACGACTCCGAAGACATCGACGGTATGGACGACGATGCCGGAGACGATCAAGAACCAGCGCCTACAGGGCACTGGAAGACCACCTTGTCATACGACATATACATGGTGGACACCCCAAAAGATGGGGACGGCGAAGAAGCAGCGGAGGCAGATTCTTCTAAGAAGCAGCCCAAGCGCCGACGTCGTGGCGCCGCCTAAATCCCGCCACAAGAAGAATGGAGATTCGCACCGGAGATAATAACACCCAGCGAAAAGTGCGAAGACAACCCCTCCAAAGAAGATTCAAAGACAGGAGGACGGAGTAGCCAGCCCTCGAGAGGAGCCGCAGACGAGGAGATAGAGGATGACAATTACATGCCTCCTCCGGAGAGCGAGGCAAGCCTCAACGACGCATTTAATTTGTCGTACCAGAGGATCCCGTCGAACAAGAGCGTTTTAAACGCAGGCTTATCGCCACGGCAAATAGCCTAAAGAAAAGCAGCAACAGACTTCAAGCTGATCAAGACCCATCGCCGACAGATGGACCGAGGTCCTCGCGTCAAGAGTATGAACTCGAACGCCTCCAAGAGCTACCCAAAACGCAAGTTGCTCCCCGACCGAGGAGGAAGCATACAAACCTTCATCACCAGCAAGATATCTGACGGATCGACCACCCTGTGGTCGCGACAGAGAGGCATCTAGGCCCTCCATCAGGACCGTACCCCGGCACCGCTCGAAAAGCACGAAGCCACGAGGGAATGCGCCGGACTTGCGGGATATATTGCAGGACAAGGCAAGACAATCCAGATCTATCTACAGGGCGCCCCACGACCCACGACGACTACCGTCGTGCCGGATACAGCAACTCCGGCCGGGCCGAACACAGCAGACAACGCTCTCTTGAGCTACGTCATGATATTGCCCAATATAGAGGCGCCGCACACCCACTATGCTTCACAGACGAAGTAATGGATCACCAAAACCCCGAAGGGTTTAAACCCGTAAACATTGAATCCTACGATGGCACAACAGACCCCGCGGTTTGGATTGAAGATTACCTCCTTCACATCCATATGGCCCGCGGCGAAGATCTCCACGCCATCAAGTATCTCCCACTCAAGCTTAAAGGACCAGCTCGGCATTGGCTTAACAGCTTGCCCGCATAGTCAATTGGATGTTGGGAGGACCTGGAAGCCGCATTCCTCGACAACTTCCAGGGCACATACGTGCGACTACCAGACGCCGATGACCTAAGCCACATAATTCAGCAGCCAGATGAATCGGCCAGACAGTTCTGGACACGGTTCTCAACAAAGAAAAATCAAATCGTCGACTGTCCGGATGCAGAGGCCCTCGCAGCCTTCAAACATAACATACGCGATGAGTGGCTGGCCCGGCACCTAGGACAGGAAAAGCCGAAATCCATGGCAGCCCTCACATCACTCATGACCCGCTTCTATGCGGGAGAGGACAACTGGCTAGCTCGCAGTAACAACCTCAGCAAAAATGCTGACAGTTCAGATACTAAGGACCACAATGGCAGGTCGCATGAAACAAAAACAAACGCCGCGTTAACGGCGATAACAATGAGGATACGGCAGTCAACGCCGGATTCAGAGGCTCTAAACCTGGTCAGCGGAAGAAGCCATTCAAAAGAACTACTCCGGGTCCGTCCAATTTGGACCGAATACTCGACCGCTCTTGCGGATACATGGCACTTCAAAAGCCAACCAAATCACACCAACAGAGATTGTTGGGTATTCAAGCAGGCAGGCAAGTTAATTGCCGAAAACAATGACAAGGGGCTGCACAACGATGACGAGGAGGAGACTCGACCGCCGAACAGTAGAGGACAGAAGGGTTTTCCCCCACAAGTGCAGACGGTAAACATGATATACACAACCCACATACCCAAGAGGGAGCGGAAGCGTGCACTTAGGGACGTATATGCGATGGAGCCAGTCGCCCCAAAGTTCAACCCATGGTCCTCTTGCCCGATCACTTTCGATCGAAGGGACCACCCTACCAGTATCCGCCATGGTGGGTTCGCCGCATTGGTTTTAGACCCAATCGTCGATGGATTTCACCTCACTAGAGTCCTGATGGACGGCGGCAGCAGCCTAAACCTGCTTTATCAGGATACGGTGCGCAAAATGGGCATAGACCCCTCAAGGATTAAACCTACAAAGACGACCTTCAAAGGCATCATACCAGGTGTTGAGGCCAATTGTACAAGCTTCCACACCGAAGTGGTCTTGGATCCCGGATAATTTCGAAGCGAGGAGTTAATCTTTGACATAGTCCATTCGCGATGGCTATCACGCTCGCCGCATTTAACCTGTGTTTGCAAAATTCAATGCAGTGCCGCATTATGCATACCTCAAGCTCAAGATGCCAGGTCCTCGTGGAGTCATCATGGTCAACGAAAACACTGAACGCTCCCTCCGAACGGAGGAACACACAATGGCTCTCATGGCGTAAATCTGAGCAGCCTTTTAAGGCAATTTTCGAGTCCGGCCGTCAAACGACCGGACATGGCCAAACGCGCCCATAGTAACATCAATCAAGACCACCTGGCACGTTCCGAGCACGCGTAGCAATGTGGCCCCAACCCCAGCCCTCGCATGATTGCAAGACCAGCTCTTCGCGTACATTACTATGCTCTGGAGATACCATGGGCATAGGGGGAGGGGTACGACCACGACAGGCCCAGAGTGCGGCTTAACCACACCAGGGGCTCCCAAGTGTTTCACTCTTTTTCTTCCTTTTTCTACAGGACTCCGTTCACCAGAGGCCCTGTCCGGCAGTAGATCTGCCGAACTCACGATGCAACAGCCAGGGAGGGACAATGGCTACGCATTTAACACTCGGTGGTCTCCATTATGAGAATTAAATTTGTTAAATACACCAGCCCGCAGCCCCACCCCTCGAGGGGGACATGTTTAATTAGTCCAATCCCTTGCTTACCAAGACTATTTGTATCATCCCGCCTCATAGCAGAATTCCTTGAATAAACAATGCAGCACTTTTTGCCTATAATTGCATTCCTTTTTTTACATATATGTTCATTAATGACATCTTGCACCCGTACATTCTGGTACGGTAGAATACACCAGCGGCTTGTGTTCCCCGCATTATGGTGTGATAAGTCCGAACACTTTCACAAGTGCGGCACCCCGAACTTATAGCATTATATGCATCGGCTCCGAATCATGTCTTGGGTCAATAGTTGGGTTTGCCCGACTCCCATGTTTTGGTACCTTACGCCCGCTCTATCGGCTAAGGTAGCACTGGGAGAACCACTGCGATTGCGCCCGGTTGAGCTGGGCGAGCGCCAAAGGAGAAAGCTAAACCGATCGTCATGATAAGGCGAGAGACCGGTCGCTGTTCGAGAGGTCTTTTCGAGTCCCTAAAGACTTATGCCGCTTCAAGCGAGGAACCGGCTGTGTCCGCCCAGCGTGATAGCGCCCCAAACTCGGTCTTCGAATACTAGGGGCTTCACGAAATTTAAAATTATAGAATTCTATGGCTAAGTGAGAGTGTTCAAGCATTATAAGTCCGGTTGCCTTGTTCGTTGTGTTGCGCCGCCCTCGATGGATCCAAAATGGGAACAAGAGTTCTCAAGTTTATCCCGAACACCCCAAACTTTCATGCATGGGGGCTGAAGCCGACGACTTGCCATCTCTCGATTTTATAAACGGCCGCATGAAGGTAATGTTTTAAATCAATAAGCGTTGCTTAGCGATATGAACAAAGTTTTCAGACACAGGATAACACATTGCGAGTTTACTCAATAATTACATCTTTGGGGCACTCATCCGCAATCTTGCGGGCACCCTTCAGACACTCTTATAGTACATTTCGGGCGGCGATACTCCTTGCCCGCGGCGGCGCGCGTCTGTGATAAGCCTCTCAAAGATCCAGCCTGCCCAAAGTGCACCTTTTTGCGGGCAAGGCCCGACGGCACCTTCAATGCGGCGGAGCGCTTGATGACTTCCACCCAGGGCACGATCCACCAGCCACCGCGACGAGGCGAAGTAGCTCCTGTGCATGGCCTCTCCAGCCACAACCGGACTATGAGGCCCTTCATGGCCTGCTCGGCTGCCTTGTGGAGCTCGACCACTGCTTTAGCTGGTCGCTAGGGGCACGGTGTCCGCCTCGCAGATCGAGACCGAAGACCTTCTCCATTTAGCTCCCTCCTCGGCCGAGTAGAATGCGGCGGCATCGGACACGCCATGAGGCAGATCTGCAAACGCCTACGAGAGCTCGAATCCGGGTAAGTAACAGGTAATTTACATTCACATGCTTGCTTTGTATGAAAAATGCCTTACCCGCCGCTATTTTCTTCACCTCCTCAATCTCCTGGAGGGCCTTATGGGCCTCGGCCTTAGCGGCTTTGGCACTTTCAAGAGCCGAGGCAAGCTCGGACTCTCGAGTCTTCGAGTCGCGCTCCAAACTCTCATGCTTTTCCATGAGAGCCCGGAGCTCTTGCCGCACCTCCGCCACCCGCGCCTCCTGCTTCTCTCGCTCCGCCTGCCTGCGGGTCAGATTATGCTGCGTTCGACGCGGACACGGCCTCCTTCAGGGTTGCCACCTCGCTCGTGACCCCTACAGTACCCACGTTATCCTTGTTATTTCTATCACAACCAAAATCCTTTTCTGTAAGGTACAAACTTAAAAATGGTGTTACTCACCTTCTTTGACCTCGAGCTGCTTCTTGGCAAGGCCGAGCTCTTGCTCGGACCACTCGAGGTCCTGCTTCAAAGCACCGACCTTCGCAGTCAGTGCGGCAGAGGTCAGCAGCGCAGCCTGCAAACCCATATTGACATAATTTTTAGCGATCTGAGTATATCTTTTTAGATCCTCAATCCGGTTTTTCTTCCGAACACCGAACCGAGCATCGTGGGCTACTGTCTATGCGGTATTACATTACATATTTTAAACTTCTTACCTCAAAGCTCGTTAGAAGGCTATCGAAGCTTCGGTCAGCCCGCTCTTGGCGAGTGAACCTTCTGAATCACCGCACTCATGATAGTGCGGTGTTCTTCCTCGATGGAAGCACCGTTAAGCACCTCCAACAAGTTGTCCGGCGCCTCCGGTTGGACGGAGGCCGCCGGCGTCATAGTCTTGCCCTTCTTACGAAGGGGCCGCCTGCCGGACTCCGGAACCACTGCGGGTTCCGGCATGGAGTCCGGCGCAAAGTCCGGGAGGCTGCCTTGCGGAACCTCCAGAGCCTCCTCCTGATGGGTCCCCTCCTGGGACCCCACCTCGGCGTCGTCAGCATCACGAGGGGTGGAGGCGGTCGGAATGGAATCCACGTCCGACGGAGCCAAGGACCCGCTCGATGAAGCGGGAAGATCATCATCGGCCGGACTACGTGTAGTGGGCGGCATTAGAAGAACACTATGTGACACAAAAGAAATATTATAAAGGAATCCGGATACTTACGATCTTGCCGGAGGCCCGGCCCTTGAGGGCCACTCTTCGTCGCCAACGTTGGCGTTGGCGGAGCTGTCCGGGGGAAGAGTCCTTCCCCTCTTGGACCCTTCGGCCTCCCCGCTGGGAAGCCTTCCTTTTCTCTCCCCCTCCGGAGAGAGTCCTCTTTCTCCTCCTCGTCTTCGGGGGAGGAGTCTGCCTTGGAGCCATCGGACGATGAGTCCGATATCACCTGGCGTCGGGAACTTCTTCGAGTTTCCGTGGCCTTCTTCTTGGCCTTCTTCTCCGGCACCACATAAAGTGCGGGACCAGCAACCTGTTAAAGCAGGCGTCCGCTGGGTCTTCGGGAAGGGGAGCCGGACAGTCTACCTGTCCGGACGTCCTCTGCTAGTCCTGTCAAGGGCATTAGGAGTTTTAGATCCCACATAGAATTAAACTATGGAAGAAAATAGGTGTCCCATAGAGGATAACAAAGCTTACCTCGCCGGCCGGGCGCTTGGTGCTGAATCCATGATCTTCGGTCGCGGATGCGGGGGCTTCTCCGCCCTTGAACAACACCCTCCAGGCAGCTTCGTACGTTGTGTCAAAGAGCCCGCTGAGGGTCCGGTGCTGTGCCGGATCGAACTCCCACAAGTTGAAGGCCCGTTGTTGGCAGGGGAGAATCCGGCGGACGAGCATGACCTGGATCACATTGACAAGCCTAAGCTTCTTGTTCACCATCGTCCGGAGACAGATCGAGTCTGTCGGCTCCTCCGAACTGCCCCATAGCAAGCCCTTCTCTTTCCAGGAGGTGAGCTGCATAGGGATACCAGATCTGAACTCGGGGGCCGCTGCCCATTTAGGGTCACGCGGCTCGGTGATGTAGAACCACCCGATTGCCATCCCTTGATGGACTCCACGAAGGCCCCTCGAGCAGTGACGTTGGGCATTTTGCCCACCATAGCGCCTCCAAGACTCGCTTGAGCACCCTTCACCACCTTCGCTTGACATTGAAGGTCTTGAGCCAAGTCGAAGTGAGGCGGATGCAGAGGAAGGCCTCGCACACGACGATAAACACCGAGATGTTGAGGATGAAGTTGGCGCCAGATCGTAAGTCCAGCCGTAGTAGTACATGAGCCCCGGACGAAGGGATGAAGTGGGAAGCCCAGTCCGCGGAGGAAGTGGGGAAGGAATACGACCCTCTCATGGGGCCTGGGGGTGGGGATGAGCTGCCCCTCGTCGGGCAATCGGTGCGCGATGTCGCTGGAAAGGTATCCGGCGCCGCGCAGCTTTTTGATGTGCTCCTCCATAATGGAGGAGGCCAACCACTTGCCTCCCGCTCCAGACATGGCTGGAGAAGGTCGAGACGAGATGTGCGGACTTGGGCGCTGGAGCTCGAGTGCGCGGAGATGGATAAGCAAAGGAGGAAGAAGGCGTAGGTGAAAAGGTGGATCCTTATCCCCTTATATATAGGCGGACAAAAACTATGCATCCCCACCGGCCTGGTAAAACTCGCTTATCTCCCAAGCGCCACCATCAATGGCGCGGTTGGGTTACCCACGTCCGTATTGATGGGAATCCCGGAATAAGGGGAACACGATCACTGCTTCGACAAGACGTGCCAAGGAAACCGCTTCGCTAAACGCACTGAGGTGGTATAATAAAAAACAATTCAAGTAAAGGCTTGGTAGTGGCGTGACGTCATGCCATAGGATACGTCAGCAGATTGAACTTGTGTACATATTATTCTCTCTACGGTGGTATGTGGAATTTATTTTGCAGAGCCGGACACTATCCTGGTGTTCACAATCTTCTATGAATTATTCGGAGGAGGAACCCGCCTTGCAATGCCGAACAATATGCGCGCCAGACTCATCATCATTGAAGCCTGGTTCAGGGGCTACTGAGGGAGTCCTGGACTAGGGGGTGTCCGGATAGCCGGACTATCATCATCGTCCGGACTCCAAGACTATGAAGATACAAGATTGAAGACTTCGTCCCGTGTCCGGATGGGACTTTCCTTGGCGTGGAAGGCAAGCTTGGGGATACGGATATGTAGATCTCCTACCATTGTAACCGACTCTGTGTAACCCTAGCCCTCTCCGGTGTCTATATAAACTAGAGGGTTTTAGTCCGTAGGATGAGCAACCATTACAACAATCATACCATAGGCTAGCTTCTAGGGTTTAGCCTCCTTGATCTCGTGGTAGATCCACTCTTGTACTACCCATATCATCAATATCAATCAAGCAGGAGTAGGGTTTTACCTCCATCGAGAGGGCCCGAACCTGGGTAAAAACATCGTGTCCCTTGTCTCCTATTACCAACCGCCTAGACGCACAGTTCGGGAGCCCCTACCCGAGATCCGCCGGTTTTGACACCGACAGTGACCAAAAAGTATTTTTGGAGTTTTACACTCATTTGAAATAGACATGTACTCCCTCCATTCCTAAATAGAAGTCTTCGGAGAGATTCCACTATGAACCACATACGGAGAAAAACGAGTGAATCTATACTCTAAAATGCATTTAGATACATCATATGTGGTCCATAGTGAAATCTCTACAAAGACTTATATTTAGGAACAGAGGGAGTATATAATAAAATTCCACCGATGAAGCCCAAGATTCTCACCAAAAAATATTGTCATGCTCGACACACTTATAGTTTCGTTCCATGGCATGAAAATAACAATGACTTGTTTTTCTCTTTTGACAGAAATACAGTTGTGCAAAGAGATCTACACATTTTTGCCGATCCGGATAAACAAGAGTTTCACGTCATTGGTGGACTCCTCGATTGTTTGGGCGATGCTAGTGGTCTTAGTATCAATCTTTGATAAAAACCGAAGTATTCCTTGTTCAATGCAAAAATGTTGATATTAACGAGGTTTTACATCACCTTCCCATGCAAGTAATTGGGGTTGCTCCTCCATTTCAGAAAGTTGTGTAAAGATGAATATCCAACCACTTATTGATAAAAAGGTCTCGAGACTCAAGGGTTAGAGGGGTAAATTGTCTACTAGGGCCAGCAAAGCTTCCCTCTTGCCAAGTGCTTATTATCCACCATTGGAGTATACCACTTGACGATCTTCCTTCTCCCTAAGTGTGCGAGGAAAAAGATTGATAAGTTGCAACATGCATTCATATGGAGTGGCGACGGTGGTGAGAATGCAACCGACGGTCGCCCCCTCATAAATTGGTCGTTTGCATATCCTCCAAGGGGGCTCGAAGCTCTCAACGTGCTTGATTCAGAATGCTTTGGAGAGCGCTTTGCCTCCTTTTGGCTGTTTTTACAATGGATTGCTCCGGGGCGATATTGGATGGATCGTAGCTCCCACTTGATAAGGTCAACATGGAGCTTTTTTGTAAGGCTACCAAAGTGGTGGATGGCGATGGTATTTGGGCCAGCTTCTGGTATAACCGTTGGCTAGATGGTTGCTCCCCAAAGGATATTGCCCCATCCTTGTTTATCCTTACGAGAGACACAAGCGTATTTCATCCACCATGCACTTCAGAATAATTTCTTAGCGAGATCTTTTGAAACTTCAATTCCATTGCTCGGATTTATGACTTTGTTGCCATTTGGAGTGCTCTTCAATCGTGCATTTGGACCCAGGCATGCTAGACTTCATCTGTTAGACGGCCTCAGGCGATGGGCATTATTCTCCTGGCTCAATGTGTAGGCCACAATTTGAGGGGGTGATGTCGCTCTTCAACGCTAAGTGTAAGTTTTTTTTGGCTTTTCTCCATAGGAAATCCCTCACAGTTGATTACCTCACCTTTCCAGGGTGACCTTATGAGGAGATTTGCACTCTTTGATCTTGCTAGCATTCACTTGTGCTTCTCGTGTTTGCTAACAGTAAGTTACATGCAGGCTTTAGTATCAGTCACCATAAATTGTTGGAGGATTGAAAGTATGTCTAGATGGGGGGGTGATTAGACTACTTGAGAAAATAAAAATCTAGCCTTTTCCAAATTTTATGTCTTGGCAGATTTTAGCAACTTAACACAAGTCAAGCAATCAACCTACACATGCAATTCTAAGAGTATAGCAGCGGAATGTAAATCATTGCATATGAAGGTAAATGGGAGCAGTTTGGAGGGAGCAAACACAATGTAGACACGGAGATTTTTGGCGTGGCTCCGATTGTTGGGGAACGTAGTAATTTCAAAAAAATTTCCTACGCACACGCAAGATCATGGTGATGGCATAGCAACGAGAGGGGAGAGTGTTCGTCCACGTACCCTCGTAGACCGTAAGCGGAAGCATTAGCACAACGCGGTTGATGTAGTCGTACGTCTTCACGATCCGACCGATCCAAGCACCGAACGTCACGGGCCTCCGAGTTCAGACACGCTCAGCTCGATGACAATCTCCGGCCTTCGATCCAGCAAAGCTTCAGAGATGAGTTCCACAAGACGACGGCGTGGGAGCGATGATGATGTTCTACGGCGCAGGGCCTCGCCTAAACTCCGCGACGATATGACCGAGGTGGAATATGGTGGAGGGGGCACCGCGACACGGCTAAGGAACGATCCGTAGATCAACTTGTGTGTCTATGGGGTGCCCCCGCCCGTATATAAAGGAGCAAGGGGAGGCGGCCGCCCTTGGGCGCGCTAAGGAGGGGGAGTCCTCCTCCTAGTGGGAGTAGGACTCCTTTCCTAGTCCAACTAGGAAGGAGGAAGGGGAAGGAAAGGGGAGAGGGAGAGGAAGAGGGCGCGCCTCCCCTAGTCCAATTCGGACTCCCCATGGGAGGGGGCGCGCCACCTCCTGGGCTGCTGCCCTCTCTCTCCCCTCAGGCCCACTAAGGCCCAATACTTCCTCGGGGGGTTCCGATAACCCCTCCAGCACCCCGGTTTTCTCCGAAATCACCCGGAACACTTCCGGTGTCCGAATATAGTCGTCCAATATATCAATCTTTATGTCTCGACCATTTCGAGACTCCTCGTCATGTCCGTGATCACATCCAGGACTCCGAACAAACTTCGGTACATCAAAACTTGTAAACTCATAATAAAACTGTCATCGTAACGTTAAGCGTGCGGACCCTACGGGTTCGAGAACCATGTAGACATGACCTAGAACTATTCTTGGTCAATAACCAATAGTGGGACCTGGATGCCCATATTGGTTCCTACATATTCTACGAAGATCTTTATCGGTCAAACCGCATAACAACATACGTTGTTCCCTTTGTCATCGGTATGTTACTTGCCCGAGATTCGATCGTCGATATCCAATACCTAGTTCAATCTCATTACCGGCAAGTCTCTTTACTCGTTCTGTAATGCATCATCTCGTAACCAACCCATTGGTCACATTGCTTGCAAGGCTTATAATGATGTGCATTACCGAGAGGGCCCAGAGATACCTCTCCGACGATCGGAGTGACAAAACCTAATCTCGAAATACGCCAACTCAACATGTACCTTCAGAGACACCTGTAGTACTCCTTTATAATCACCCAGTTACGTTGTGACATTTGGTAGTACCCAAAGTGTTCCTCTAGTAAACGGGAGTTTCATAATTCTCATAGTTACAGGAACTTGTATAAGTCATGAAGAAAGCAATAGCAGTATACTAAACGATCAAGTGCTAGGCTAACGGAATGGGTCATGTCAATCACATCATTCTCCTAATGATGTGATCCCATTAATCAAATGACAACACATGTCTATGGTTAGGAAACTTAACCATCTTTGATTAACGAGCTAGTCAAGTAGAGGCATACTAGTGACACTATGTTTGTCTATGTATTCACACATGTATCATGTTTCCGGTTAATACAATTCTAGCATGAATAATAAACATCTATCATGATATGAGGAAATAAATAATAACCTTATTATTGCCTCTAGGGCATATTTCCTTCAGTCTCCCACTTGCACTAGAGTCAATAATCTAGATTACATAGTAATGATTCTAACACCCATGGAGTCTTGGTGCTGATCATGTTTTGCTCGTGAGAGAGGCTTAGTCAACGGGTCTGCAACATTCAGATCCGTATGTATCTTGCAAATCTCTTTGTCTCCCACTTGGACTTGGTCCCGAATGGAATTGAAGCGTCTCTTGATGTGCTTGGTCCTCTTGTGAAATCTAGATTCTTTTGCCAAGGCAATTGCACCAGTATTGTCATAGAAGATCTTCATTGGTCCCGATGCACTAGGTATAACACCTAGATAGGAAATGACTTCCTTCATCTAGACTCCTTCATTTGCTGCTTCCGAAGCAACTATGTACTCCGCTTCACATGTAGATCCCGCCACGACGCTTTGTTTAGAACTGCACCAACTTACAGCTCCACTGTTTAATAAAAACACGTATCCGATTTGCGATTTAGAATCGTCTGGATCAGTGTCAAAGCTTGCATCGACGTAACCATTTACGACTAGCTCTTTGTCACCTCCATATATGAGAAACATATCCTTAGTCCTTTTCGTATTTCGGGATGTTCTTGACGCTGTCCGATGATCCACTCTGGATTACTTTGGTACCTTCCTGCCAAGCTTATTGCTAAGCATACGTCAGGTCTGGTGCACATCATTGCATACATGATAGAGCCTATGGCTGAAGCATAGGGAACATTTTTCATTTTCTCTCTATCTTCTGCTGTGGTCGGGCATTGAGTTTGACTCAACTTCACACCTTGTAGCACAGGCAAGAATCCTTTCTTTGCTTGATCCATTTTGAACTTTTTCAAAATTTTGTCAAGGTATGTGCTTTGTGAAAGTCCTATTAAGCGTCTTGATCTATCTCTATAGATCTTGATGCCCAATATGTAAGCAGCTTCACCGAGGTCTTCCATTGAAAAACTTTTATTCAAGTATCCCTTTATGCTATCCAGAATTCTATATCATTTCCAATTAATAATATGTCATCTACATATAAAATTAGAAATGCTACTGAGCTCCCACTCACTTTCTTGTAAATACTGAGCTTCTCCAAAAGTCAGATAAAACCATATGCTTTGATCACACTATCAAAGCATTTATTCCAACTCCGAGATGCTTGCACCAGTCCATAAATGGAATTTGGAGCTTGCACACTTTGTTAGCACCTTTTGGATCAACAAAACCTTCCGGCTGCATCATATACAACTCTTCTTCTAGAAATCCATTCAAGAATGCAGTCTTGACATCCATTTGCCAAATTTCATAATTATGAAATGCAGCAATAGATAACATGATTCGGACAGACTTAAGTATCGCTACGGGTGAGAAAGTCTCATCGTAGTCAACCCCTTGAACTTGTCGAAAACCTTTTGCAACAAGTCGAGCTTTATAGACAGTTACATTACCATCAGCGTCAATCTTCTTCTTAAAGATACATTACCATCAACAAGTCGGGCAAGTCAACCAAAGTCCACACTTTGTTTTCATACATGGATCCCATCTCAGATTTCATGGCCTCTAGCCATTTTGCGGAATCTGGGCTCATCATCGCTTCCTCATAGTTCGTAGGTTCATCATGGTCAAGTAACATGACTCCAGAATAGGATTACCGTACCACTCTGGTGCGGATCTTACTCTGGTAGGCCTACGAGGTTCATTAGAAACTTGATCTGAAGTTTCATGATCATTATCATTAGCTTCCTCACTAATTGGTGTAGTTGTCACAGGAACCGGTTCTTGTGATGAACTACTTTCCAATAAGGGAGTAGATATAGTTATCTCATCAAGTTCTACTTTCCTCCCACTTACTTCTTTCGAGAGAAACTCCTTCTCTAGAAAGGATCCATTCTTAGCAACGAATGTCTTGCCTTCGGATCTGTGATAGAAGGTGTACCCAATAGTCTCTTTTGGGTATCCTATGAAGACACATTTCTCCGATTTGGTTTCGAGCTTATCTGGTTGAAGTTTCTTCACATAAGCATCGCAACCCCAAACTTTAAGAAACGACAACTTTGGTTTCTTGCCAAACCATAGTTCATAAGGCGTCGTCTCAACGGATTTTGATGGTTCCCTATTTAACGTGAATGCGGTCGTCTCTAAAGCATAACCCCAAAACGATAGCGGTAAATCAGTAAGAGACATCATAGATCGCACCATATCTAGTAAAGTACGATTACGACGTTCGGACACACCATTTCATTGTGGTGTTCCAGGTGGCGTGAGTGGCGAAACTATTCCACATTGTTTCAAGTGTAGACCAAACTCGTAACTCAAATATTCTCCTCCACGATCAGATCGTAGAAACTTTATTTTCTTGTTACGATGATTTTCCACTTCACTCTGAAATTCTTTGAACTTTTCAAATGTTTCAGACTTGTGTTTCATTAAGTAGATATACCCATATCTGCTCAAATCATCTGTGAAGGTGAGAAAATAACGATACCCGCCGCGAGCCTCAACATTCATTGGACAACAAACATCAGTATGTATGATTTCCAACAAATCAGTTGCTCGCTCCATAGTTCCGGAGAACGGCGTTTTAGTCATCTTGCCCATAAGGCACGGTTCGCAAGTACCAAGTGATTCATAATCAAGTGATTCCAAAAGTCCATCAGTATGGAGTTTCTTCATTCGCTTTACACCGATATGACCCAAACGGCAGTGCCACAAATAAGTTGCACTATTGTTATCAACTCTGCATCTTTTGGTTTCAACACTATGAATATGTGTATCACTACTATCGAGATTCAATAAAAATAGACCACTCTTCAAGGGTGCATGACCATAAAAGATATTACTCATATAAATAGAATAACCATTATTCTCTGATTTAAATGAATAACCGTCTCGCATCAAACAAGATCCAGATATAATGTTCATGCTCAACACCGCACCAAATAACAATTATTCAGGTCTAAAACTAATCCCGAAGGTAGATGTAGAGGTAGCGTGCCGACCGCGATCACATCGACTTTGGAACCGTTCCACGCGCATCGTCACCTCGTCCTTGGCGCTGCTCGCTTATTCCGTAGTCCCTGTTTGAGTTGCAAATATTAGCAATGTAACCAATATCAAATACCAGTGCTACTACAAGCTCTAGTTAGGTACACATCAATAACATGTATATCACATATACCTTTGTTTACTTTGCCATCCTTCTTATCCACCAAATACTTGGGGCGGTTCCTCTTCCGGTGACTACCGCTTGCGGTAGAAGCACTCGATTTCAGGCTTAGGTCCGGACTTGGGTTTCTTCTCTTGAGCAGCAACTTGCTTGCTGTTCTTCTTGAAGTTCCTTCTTCTTCCCTTTGCCCTTTTTCTTGAAACTAGTGGTCTTGTTGACCATCAACACTTGATGCTCCTTCTTGATTTCTACCTCCGCAGCTTTTAGCATTGCGAAGAGCTCGGAATAGTCTTGTTCATCCCTTGTATATTATAGTTCATCACAAAGCTCTTGTAGCTTGGTGGCGTGATTGGAGAATTTCATCAATGACGCTATCATCCGGAAGATTAACTCCCGGTTGAATCAAGTGATTATTATACCCGGACATTTTGAGTATATGCTCACCGATGAACTATTCTCCTCCATCTTGCAACTGTAGAACTTATTGGAGGCTTCATATCTCTCAATCCGGGCATTTGCTTGAAATATTAACTTCAACTCTGGAACATCTCATATGCTCCATGACGTTCAAAACGTCGTTGAAGGCCTGGTTCTAAGCCGTAAAGCATGGCACATCTTGAACTATAGAGTAGTCATCAGCTTTGCTCGCGCAGACGTTCTTAACGTCGTCGGTTGCAATAGCAAGCAGGTCCGCACCAGCGGTGCTTCCGGGGCGTAACTTTTACGTGCAGCAATGAGGATAATCCTCGAGTTACGGACCCGATCCGTGTAATTGCTACCATCATCTTTCAACTTTGCTTTCTCAAGGAACACATTAAATTCAACGGAACAACAGCACGAGCCATCTATCTACAAACAAACATAGACAAGCAAAATACTATCAGGTACTAAGTTCATGATAAATTTAAGTTCAATTAATCATATTACTTAAGAACTCCCACTTAGACAGACATCTCTCTAGTCATCTAAGTGATTACGTGATCCAAATCAACTAAACCATAACCGATCATCACGTGAGATGGAGTAATTTTCAATGGTGAACATCACTATGTTGATCATATCTACTATATGATTCACACTCGACCTTTCGGTCTCCGTGTTCCGAGGCCATATCTGCATATGCTAGGCTCGTCAAGTTTAACCTGAGTATTCCGCGTGTGCAAAACTGGCTTGCACCCGTTGTAGATGGACGTAGAGCTTATAACACCCGATCATTACGTGGTGTCTGGGCACGACGAACTTTGGCAATGGTGCATACTCAGGGACAACACTTCTTGATAATTTTAGTGAGAGATCATCTTAAAATGCTACCGTCAATCAAAGCAAGATAAGATGCATAAAGGATAAACATCACATGCAATCAATATAAGTGATATGATATGGCCATCATCATCTTGTGCTTGTGATCTCCATCTCCGAAGCACCGTCGTGATCGCCATCGTCACCGGCGTGACACCTTGATCTCCATCGTAGCATCATTGTCGTTTACGCCATCTATTGCTTCTACGACTATCACTACCGCTTAGTGATAAAGTAAAGCAATTACAGAAGCGTTGCATTTCATACAATAAGCGACAACCATATGGCTCTGCCAGTTGCCGATAACTTCGGTTACAAATCATGATCATCTCATACAATAAAATATAGCATCACGTCTTGGCCATATCACATCACAACATGCCCTTTAAAAACAAGTTAGACGTCCTCTACTTTGTTGTTGCAAGTTTTACGTGGCTGCTATGGGCTGAGCAAGAACCGTTCTTACCTACGCATCAAAAACCACAACGATAGTTCGTCAAGTTGGTGCTGTTTTAACCTTTGCAAGGACCGGCGTAGCCACACTCGATTCAGCTAAAGTGAGAGAGACAGACACCCGCCAACCACCTTTAAGCACGAGTGCTCGTAACGGTGAAACCAGTCTCGTGTAAGCGTACGCGTAATGTCGGTCCGGGCCGCTTCATCTCACAATACCGCCAACCAAAGTATGACATCTTTGGTAAGCAAGTATGACTTGTATCGTCCACAACTCACTTGTGTTCTACTCGTGCATATAACATCAATGCATAAAACCTAGGCTCGGATGCCCTTTGTTGGGGAACGTAGTAATTTCAAAAAATTCCGACGCACACGCAAGATCATGGTGATGGCATAGCAACGAGAGGGAGAGTGTTCGCCCACGTACCCTCGTGAGACCGTAAGCGAAGCGTTAGCACAAGCGGTTGATGTAGTCGACGTCTTCACGATCCGACCGATCCAAGCACCGAGCGTCACGGGGCCTCCGAGTTCAGACACGTTCAGCTCGATGGCGATCTCCGGCCTCCGATCCAGCAAAGCTCGAAGATGAGTTCCATCGGACGACAGCGTGGTGATGATGATGATGTTCTACGGCGCAGGCTTCGCCTAAACTCCATGACGATATGACCGAGGTGGAATGTGGTGGAGGGGGCACCGACACGGCTAAGGAACGATCCGTAGATCAACTTGTGTGTCTATGGGGTGCCCCCGCCCCGTATATAAAGGAGCAAGGGGAGGCGGCCAGCCCTTGGGGAGCGCCAAGGGGGAGTCCTCCTCCTAGTGGGAGTAGGACTCCCTTTCCTAGTCCAACTAGGAAGGAGGAAGGGGAAGGAAAGAGGGGAGAGGGAGAGGAAAGAGGGGCGTGCCCCTCCCTAGTCCAGTCGGATTCCCCATGGGAGGGGGTGCGCCACCTCCTGGGCTTCTGCCCTCTCTCTCCCCTCAGGCCCACTAAGGCCCAATACTTCCCCGGGGGGTTCCGGTAACCCCTCCGGCACTCCGGTTTTCTCCGAAATCACCCGGAACACTTCCGGTGTCCGAATATAGTCGTCCAATATATCAATCTTTATGTCTCGACCATTTCGAGACTCCTCGTCATGTCCGTGATCACATCCGGGACTCCAAACAAACTTCGGTACATCAAAACTTGTAAACTCATAATAAAACTGTCATCGTAACGTTAAGCGTGCGGACCCTACGGGTTCGAGAACTATGTAGACATGACCTAGAACCATTCTCAGTCAATAACCAATAGCGGGATCTGGATGCCCATATTGGTTCCTACATATTCTACGAAGATCTTTATCGGTCGAGACCGCATAACAACATACGTTGTTCCTTTGTCATCGGTATGTTACTTGCGAGATTCGATCGTCGGTATCAATACCTAGTTCAATCTCGTTACCGCAAGTCTCTTTACTCGCTCGTAATGCATCATCTCGTAACCAACCCATTGGTCACATTGCTTGCAAGGCTTATAATGATGTGCATTACCGAGAGGGCCGAGATACCTCTCCGACGATCGGAGTGACAAAACCTAATCTCGAAATACGCCAACTCAACATGTACCTTCGGAGACACCTGTAGTACTCCTTTATAATCACCCAGTTACATTGTGACGTTTGGTAGTACCCAAAGTGTTCCTCCGGTAAACGGGAGTTGCATAATTTTCATAGTTACAGGAACTTGTATAAGTCATGAAGAAAGCAATAGCAGTATACTAAACGATCAAGTGCTAGGCTAACGGAATGGGTCATGTCAATCACATCATTGTCCTAATGATGTGATCCCATTAATCAAATGACAACACATGTCTATGGTTAGGAAACTTAACCATCTTTGATTAACGAGGTAGTCAAGTAGAGGCATACTAGTGACACTATGTTTGTCTATGTATTCACACATGTATCATGTTTCCGGTTAATACAATTCTAGCATGAATAATAAACATTTATCATGATATGAGGACATAAATAATAACTTTATTATTGCCTCTAGGGCATATTTCCTTCAGCGATAGGTGGTGCTATCGTACATCCACGTTGATGGGGACTTCAACCCACGAAGGGTAACGGTTGCAAGAGTCCACGGAGGGCTCCACCCATGAAGGGTCCATGAAGAAGCAACCTTGTCTATCCCACCATGGTCATCACCCACGAAGGACTTGCCTCACTTGGGTAGATCTTCACGAAGTAGGCAATCTCTTTGTCCTTACAAACTCCTTGGTTCAACTCCATAATCTTGACGGAGGCTCCCAAGTGACACCTAACCAATCTAGGAGACACCACTCTCCAAAAGTTAATAGATGGTGTGTTGATGATGAACTCCTTGCTCTTGTGCTTCAAACAATAGTCTCCCCAACACTCAACTCTGTCTCACAGATTTGGATATGGTGGAAAGAAGATTTGAGTGGAAAGCAACTTGGGGAAGGCTAGAGATCAAGATTCTTATGGTTGGATTGGAATGTCTTGGTCTCAACATATGAGTAGTTCTCTCTCAGAAAATGAGTAGAAAGTGTAGGCACGTTATGATGGCTCTCTCTCAAATGGAGAAGGGGGTGGCGGGGTATATCTAGCCTCCACCCAAAATCTAACAGTTACACATAATTTACCAAACTTGATGGGACCAAATAGTGAAACTCGGTGAGACCGACCTGGTTCAAAATGTGAATGTTAGGCTTTTCGATGGGACCGACAATATCAACTCGGTGAGACCGATGCGCTAGGGTTAGGGCAAAACCTCATCTCGATGAGACCGATCAGATGAACTCGGTGAGACCGATTTCAGTAATGAGCAAACAGAGACTTGGTCAGGCAAACTCGGTGGGACCGATCACTCATTTTGTGAGACCAAAATGTTGCGAAAAGGAAACAGAGAGTTTGCACTGCAAACTCAGTGGGACCAGTTGCTCATCTCGGTTAGACTGAAACATTACGAAGGGAAACAGAGAATTTGCAATCCCTTCTCGGTGAGACCGAGATCCCTATCAGTGAGACTGAACTGATTATCATTTCTGGATATGGCTATGTCAAGTGAACTCGGTGGCGCCGGACAGATCAAATCGGTGGTGCCGAGTTTGACTTTTAAGGTTTAGGACATATGTGGAAATGAGAAAGTGGTTGAGGGCTTTTGGAGCATACCACTAAGCATTTTGAGCAAGCAAGCCATTAAGCAACACCTCATCCCCTTTTAATAGTATTGACTTTTCCTATGGACTCAATGTGATCTTGGATCACTAAAATGAAAATGTGGAGTATTGAGATTTTGCGAATATGTGCCCTTAGCATTTTGAGGGGTCCACATCTCTAGTCCATGCCATACCAATCATTGACTTTCTGAAACATTAACCTTGAAAGGATATTAGTTCAGTGAGCTATATGTTGTTATGAATTACCAAAACCACCCAAGGATTAGTTGCACTTTCAATCATCCCCTTTTTCATAATTGATGACTACATATAGATCAAAGCTTCGATAAATGATAATATGAATGAAGTACATCGTCGCTTTGAGAAGTATGTGATAAGCAAGAGCTCCCCTTAAATTTGTGCATTATTTGAAATTTTCTTTTGAATGCAAATGCACAATCGATTAGGATCATGGGTTACTCTTCCATGTCACATACATCTTGGTGGAGCGCTCAAAATGATAGAATATGAAATATGCACTTATCACCAAGATAAGATATGAATGATCATACATGACAGATAGAATATCATCATTCAAGCACAAACATTAAAGTATGACGTGATCAAACATATGATCATAGGAGTATCTCACACACAAGCATAAATATTGTATCACCCAAACAAGCAAGCAAATAAAGTAGCAAGAGAGGAAAAAGTAGCAAAACTCTCTCTCTCTCTCTCTCTCTCTCTCTCTCGAAGCCTATGTCTATACACTTTCTCCCCCTTCGGCAACAAGTTATGAAAAAGCTTGAAAATGCATAGTGCTATGCGGCTCTCTAAGCACGATCTCCGGGAGCTCCGGAGTGCGAAGGTGGCGTGAAGAGGAGTTCTGCAATTAATGCATCCGAAGAGGTCTGAGGAGCTGGTGGAGTTGCAACTGCAGGAGCAACTGAGGTTGTAGCTGCAGGTGCTGATACTGTAGGTCTGGGATCAGTAGCAACTGGCACAACTATGGACCTTGGTCCCCTTGGGACTTGCTGAAAATCATCTATTGTAGGTCCCTCATCTCTGTCTTCAAGCTCTTCTTGAATCTTCTCCATAGTTGATTGTGTTTCTGTGACCTTCACATCTAGATCATGTATCTTTGTTTCAATTATCCTCTCAAGACTCTCTTCGGGTCAGGCGCTGATGAGCACATTGAACTATCCATGTGGCTGAGAGCCCTGACAGCCCAGGCACAACGACGCAATTATCAGGGGCGCGCTACCACTGAGCTAATAGCCGTCGCTGGCCTCCCAAAGGGAGGCCTCCTACGCCAAAAGCGAGAAAAACTCCATCCCTTTCCTTTTGACATCCCCATGCCGCCACACCACAGGGGGGACATGGGGACGCCAAAAAAGGGATCCTATCACTATCAACTAATTTGTTACGACCTAGGATAATAAGCTCATGAGCTTGGTCTTACTTCACCCTAAACGAAAGATGATTTTGAGTCAGGGTGGCCAACCCTTTATCAGTCCTCAAAGTAGCCTGAATGAGATAACCAAGTTGATCTTGCTTGGACTTCAGAAATATCTAGGATGCCTCTTCAACACTTGGTGTCTTGGCTGCCTTCTCTGCTTTTGCTTTTTCTTTCTTCTCCCGAGCCTCTAATGATGTAGGATGTGATGGATCCATGAAAACATATTGTCTTCAAATTCAGGCAATAGGGGAAGGTGCTCCTTGTCCAAAAGATACATGCCTTTGCCCATCTTGGAGTTGATGAGCATCTGACTGTGTGGAGCATAGCCACATGATCTCTTTTGGTCTGCAGCAGTCCTTTCGATAGTTCCAACTATCAAGGACATCACCTTGAATTTCTCTGGCACATCAAACATATGCAGCAAATTTATTGAATGCCCTCTAATCATCACGTCATCTCCAGACTTGGGCAACAATATGTGCCTGAGGATAGTGTTGATTGTTGGCAGCCCTGACAGCAGATAGTATACTGATCCAAACTTGTGAGTGTCCAAGGCAGCATCAGGAATCTCTTTGTACATGTGTGCCATGGAGTCATGTCCTTTTCTGGGCTTGGCATACACACCTATGTCATCCTCATGCTCTTCTGGGGCATTGATCAGCTTTGCCCACTCAGCAACAGAAGATTGGTACCTTGTACCCTCAGTCATCCAAACAATTTTACCATCAGGGTAAAAGTGTGTTCTAGAGTAAAACTGCATGATTAACTCATCATTCCATTTAGTCAATTTCTGACCAACAAATGTGTCAACTCCTGTTGATCTGAAACTCCCATGAACTCCTGGGAAATAATCAGCATTGTTGCCAATGAACTTCCAGTCAACCCATCTCATATTACTAACTATGGACTTCTTGTCCAGGAGCACAGTCTCATAGAAGTCATGCTGCTCCTTTGTATGGAACTTGTAGTCAACATCAGTCCTCCTTCTCGTGGAATATGGGTCTGTCTGCCTGCATAGCCTGAGACCTCCATCCTTCCTTAGCTTCATGTTCTCAGCCACAGGATGTGTGTCATCATGATCAGGGATCTCGGGCTTCAATTTCCTAAGCACTTGGGATTCTTCTTCTTCTTCCACTTCACGCACTAGGCCTTGTTCTTCTCAGCAGCCGGTATGTTCCTAGTTGATCTCTTGAGTGATGCAGGCTTAGAAGCTTGAGCAGTAGCAACAGCCTTGGGGGCAGTCTTGGGCTTAGATGGAGTAGCCCCTGACTTGATGGCATCCCCCATCAACTTCTAAGTTTTGGCAAGAGGCGCATCTTGCTCTTCCTCCTCCTCATCTAAGTCTTTGACCATAGATGGTCTGCCAATCACTCTGGCTATGGTCTTCTTGACCCTTTAATTCCTCTTCTTGCCCTCAGCAGCCTCTTTTGGTTCAAGAGTGAACTCAATGGTTTCCTGGGTTGAGGCTCTGGCTTTGGACATTGGAGTCCTTATGGCAGGTGCCTTCTTCTTCATCCCTGGCTTGATGGTTGCAGCAGTGCTAAACTCTTTCTTGACAACCTTTTTCTTGGAAGTGACTTCCTCATCAACCATAAAGTCTTCATCCTTAGAATCAGATGTTCTCTTCTTCCTCTGCCTAGTTGCAGCCTTAGGCAGGTTTCTAGGAGTACTTCTACTCCCATCATCATAGCTGTCAGAGGGACTAGTGCCCTCACTCATGTGAACCAGTTCCTCAGACTTGTTTTGGCTGTCACTATATTGTCAGACATGGCTGAAAGCTGAAGGCCGACCCTGTGAATAGATATAGTTGAGACAGAGTGGATGAGCATCACAAAGTGCAGAGATTTTGCAAAACAAATGAGCCAAAAACTTAGTTTTATTTTTCTACAGAAGTCACTTCGGAGCTCCCGATTTGTTGAACTCAATAACACTGAAGCAATGTTAGAGTCTAAACTGGTGATATCGGTCAGATCGGGACGCACTTTGGTGACTCCAAGATTGCTAGGGTTTCACTAAGATCTAAAAGCGGTCACACCAATTTGTAAGTTTCGGTCAGACCGAAAATCACAAGTGCAATGGCCTGGGCTAAATCGATGAGACCGATTTCTACAACTCGGTCGATCCGAGATGAATTCAGCGGAAACCTAGCCCTAAGTTTTCAAACCAAAACTAATCTAAAGGAGTTTTTGATTGGATAGAAGTGTTTCAAACTTGGTAAGATTCATGGCATTGACCTAAGTGCAGGAATAAGAGGTAAGGATTGCACATAGGGGTCGAGTTCATACCCTAACTCGCGGTGAACTCTCTACGGCGACAACGACGGTGAAGATTCCGTTGACGACGGCGGAGACAAGCAGCAGGAGGCCGCTGGCGATGGAGGAGACGATCCGGAGGCCTCGAGTCGGCAGAGCTGGACAGCGCGGGCGAATGGTTTCGAAGAAATTTAAAAAATTCAACCCATGGGTATATATATCCAGACCCTGTTGGTGTGACCGAGTTGAGCAACTCGGTGGCACCGAGATGCAGAATCGCAAGCGGTTACTGCAACTTGGTGAGGTCAAAATGTTCAAATCGGTTGCATCGAGATTGAAACCTAGATCAACTCAATGAACTCGGTATGACCGAAAGGAATGTATCGGTCAGACCGAAATACATCAAGAGGTTTTGGAAGTTCAAGTCTATGATGAATCGGTGGCTCAGAGTGCTCCTCACCCAAAGGGTTTGATCTGACTTGATCAAACTTTGTGATGTAGCATGAATAGTGTATGAGACGAGAAAAGCATAGATAGCTAGAGGGAGTACTTAGGCATTCTTGTCCATCCATTTGGCAAAAGAAAAGACCAAACAATCAAAGCAACAAATGGATGTCCTCGAATGAAGAAAATTATGCAACCAACATGCTCACACAATAAGATAGCAAGTGAAATATGTGGCAAAGCATGCACAAACACTCTAGCATCTATCAAGCAATTGGCAATGACTAGGTCATCTATATATGAGTATATTGACTTAGGAGTCAAATGAGAACATTTGATAAGCACAAGTGGGGTTACCACTTTTACATAAAAAATTGTTGTGTTCACACCACAAGAGTTGCTTTAGCTCAATTCTTAGAGTAAAGCTCCCCCCTAGATGTGATATCCCCTTTTAGAGGGATGAACTAACCTTGGGTTTTGTCGATGATGACTTCATGTAGATGTTGAAGATGTGTATGCTCAATGTTGATGTAGATCATTTGGAGCAATCCATTGGAGTGAGTTGCACTTTCAATACCTACATGGGTTAGTCCCACAAGGAACAAATGAAGATATCCATAGACATAGAGTGAAGTACACATATGATGATGTCCATGAAAGCATTAGGTTACCTTGTCCCTTGACTTACTATCAAGAGGGTTTGTGACTCCTTGAACTAGTGCAAGATGTGGAAGTTGATTGCACTAGTTTATGCCAATATGAATATGAGTGAAGTATGTTGGCGGAGTCACCCTCAAGGAATCTCCAGTTCTTCTTCTTTGGGATCCACATCATCTTGATGGGAATCCTTGGGGTTGTAGATGTACTTGATGAAGTAGAACTTGAGGTAGACTTGGGAACCCACTTGACCAAGGCTTTGGAGCTTCTTCAAATGCATCAATCTCATCTTGAAGCTTGTCCTTGCCTTTTAGCTTGTGGTCTTGTGGTGGAAGATCATCTTGAGCTTGTGTTCCCTTGAAGGAAGTAGGATCATACTTCTCTTGTTGAGGAACAAACTTCGTCATGGGGTATTGATGTTCTTCCCACTCAACTCTATTGGCATTGAACTTTCGTTCAAAACCAACACCTTGATTCTTCCGGTGCCTTTCTTGATTGCGTACAATTTCTTCAAATTGCTTACTTCCGGCAAGGCTCTTGTAAACACATTTCTCTATTATTCCCTTCAATAAGCTATTTTCTTGTTCAAGTGTAACTTGGCTAAGAGAATCATTAGTCGAATCAAGAGAACTACTAGAAGCAACAATATTGGATATAGCATGTGTAGGATCGAAAGTATGTGTAGTGGGGGGTGATTAGACTACTTGACCAAATAAAAATCTAGCCTTTCCCCAATTTAAGTCTTGGCAGATTTTAGCAACTTAGCACAAGTCAAGCAATCAACCTACACATGCAATTCTAAGAGTATAGCAGTGGAATGTAAATCATTGCATATGAAGGTAGAGGGGAGGAGTTTGGAGGGAGCAAACGCAATGTAGACACGGAGATTTTTGACGTGGTTCCGATAGGTGGTGCTATCGTACATCCACATTTATGGAGACTTCAACCCACGAAGGGTAACAGTTGCGCGAGTCCACGGAGGGCTCCACCCACTAAGGGTCCACGAAAAAGCAACCTTGTCTATCCCACCATGGCCATCGCCCACGAAGGACTTGCCTCACTTGGTTAAATCTTCATGAAGTAGGCGATCTCCTTGCCCTTACAAACTCCTTGGTTCAAAACTCCACAATCTTGACGGAGGCTCCCAAGTAACACCTAACCAATCTAGGAGACACCACTCTCCAAAAGGTAATAGATGGTGTGTTGATGATGAACTCCTTGCTCTTGTGCTTCAAATGATAGTCTCCCCAACACTCAACTCTCTCTCACAGATTTGGCTATGGTGGAAAGATGATTTGAGTGGAAAGCAACTTGGGGAAGGCTAGAGATCAAGATTCTTGTGGTTGGATTAGAATGTCTTGGTCTCAACACATGAGTAGGTGGTTCTCTCCCAGAAAATGAGTAGTGGAAGTGTAGGCACGTTCTGATGGCTCTCTCTCAAATGGAGAAGGGGGTGGAGGGGTCTATATAGCCTCCACACAAAATCTAACCGTTACACACAATTTATCAAACTTTGTGGCTTTTTGGTGGGACCGACAATATCAACTCGGTGAGACCGATGCACTAGGGTTAGGGCAAAACCTCATTCCGGTGAGACCGATCACATGAACTGGATTAGACCAATTTCAGTAATAAGCAAACAAAGACTTGGTCAGGCAAACTCGGTGGGACCGATCGCTCATTTTGGTGAGACCGAAATGTTACGAAAAGGAAACAGAGAGTTTGCACTGCAAACTCGGTGGTACCGATCGCTCATCTCGGTTAGACCGAAACATTATAAAGGAAAATAGAGAGTTTGCAATCCCATCTCGGTGAGACCGAGATCCTTATTGGTGAGACCGTACTGATTTGGGTTTCTGGATATGGCTATGTCAAGTGAACTCGGTGGCACCGGATAGATCAAATCGGTGGGCCCGAGTTTGACTTTTAGGTTTAGGACATATGTGGAAATGAGAAAGTGGTTGAGGGCTTTTGGAGCATATCACTAAGCATTTTAAGCAAGCAAGCCATTAAGCAACACCTCGTCCCCTTTTAATAGTATTGGCTTTTCCTATGGACTCGATGTGATCTTGGATCACTAAAATGAAAATGTAGGGTCTTGAGCTTTTGCCAACATGTGTCCTTAGCATTTTGAGGGGTCCACATCTCTAGTCCATGCCATACCAATCATTGAACTTTCTGAAACATTAACCTTGAAAGGATATTAGTTCAATGAGCTCGCTATCGAACCTTAACTGGCACACATGAATGGTGTGCAACTTTGGTGAATCACGGGCGGTTTCTAGTTTATGAGGTGGGATGTTGATCTAAAGGCTTAAAACATGTTTGGGATTTAAGAAAAATTAACATAGCCTATGACTTGTCTGTCACCAATTTGTATCACTTGTCAATGAAAACAGATTTTCGTAGATTTTCCAATCGAAATGTTTACCCTCTACCGATACTCTAGATGCACAGATAAATTATTGTCTAAATTAATTAGAATATCGAAATCATGGATTGTGACTCTCCAATACTCTTATTCAATGGTCATATATCCTGAGGTTATGTCAAGTTGTTTCACTGATGTGAAGTACTTATAACAAACTCAATCAAACCATAGAAACTGAATTATTTTTTTGACCAGGAGCCAATTCAGTCAGTTAATTTGGTTATAATTACCTAGAACTAGGTGCTGACAGCCTGATAGTGCTATGACATTGACTACAAGAGCGGGCCAAACTGCCATCACATTCCCCTCACCTTTTTAGTTGTCAGAATGATGTAATGTGGCATCTAATCCAGCAGGTGTATGCTGGGTACTGTAGCGAACATCACTTAATCAACGTCCTAATCCTGCGTTGGCAACCTAATTAGTTTCAGTTACACAAGGAGACATACAACCAAGATGAAAATAATTGTCCAAGATGTCTCCGGTCGGACGTGATGACGCTGGTGCAAGGACATTTAGCCCTTATTGAAGACCCTGTTGTGGAAGAATTCAGCTTAGTTGGAAGTGTTAATTTCATACCTTGTAATTATTTGATCATGGTTTCTTTTATTTCCTATTCTGCTTTATAATTGATAAGAATGGTTGTGTGCATTACAAGGAGACGCACACGCATCGATCGCACGTTTCTTTTGAAGAAGAAAAGAGGAGATATCCTACAAAGAAACCAAGAAATCCCTGTCTCCTTTTTGTAGATTTCCTGTTGGCACCCTGTGGAGGAGGTTGCTTTTCGTGTGTGATCGCGACTAAACTTACATCAGCGTGGTTTAATCGCCTCAAGCAGATAAGCCCGTGACGTGTAAGCAGTAAGCTGGCTGTGTCATACCTCATGGATCTGCACCAAGGACTTAAAACTTCAAGTCCCCTTTCAAGCTCGTAATTTCTAGTTGTTGTCGGGGACAAACTGTGACCCCGTACCTACAACTACAAGCAGTGACCCCCTTCTTGGCCCTTCCCCCGCGATTGTCATCTTCTTGTTGTTCTCTATGGGACTCCAATATCTCACATTTTCGGCAATTTCTGGACACAAAGACAGGGCTTGGAGTCTAGCAGCAACATCTGCCACTTCGTTTTCTTTTCTCGACGTTTTCCTTCTTGTTGTAGGGCGCGAGAGAAAGGGCTGAACTTGGTTTTCCTTGTTATTCGGGCAAGGAGATCGAAAGGCTGGTATAGTAAAAGTTTTGGCCCTACGTACGCCTGTGCGCCGAGACCGATGGACCAGAGGGCAGTGAAGTGAATGATGGCTTCATGAGAGGGTTCGTCTCCGGGTCCCCGATTTACTCCCCCGCCTTCGATCGACATGCACGCAGCCGCACGTGCCTGGATGGACCTCGTAAGGGCGTGCTGCAGGGCGACAGGAGCGAGAGTTACTACTGGCGTGTAATAATTCAGAGTGCTGCAGATGACAGATGTTACATACTGTACATGCATACAGATATTACCCCCGG
This sequence comes from Aegilops speltoides, assembly GCA_021437245.1. NCBI lineage: Eukaryota > Viridiplantae > Streptophyta > Magnoliopsida > Poales > Poaceae > Aegilops > Aegilops speltoides. Next base: position 359,141,119 of record CM038141.1, on the reverse strand, counting down.
ATGTTACAATCTCACATCGCATGCACATATGATTTTCTTTTGACGGATACCACGTACATGAATGATCTATCCGTAGTGGAGACCAGTAACCAATGCAACTGTGGCCGGGGCCTGCTGATCCAGATCTAGACCAAGCTGTCGACGGGCACAATAAATACAGTCGTTGTACATGTCAGTTAGTACGGATGCATGGAACTATATAACCAAAACTATAACTGTACCTACGTGGTACGTACGATTAAAAATCTAATAGTATACGAAGGAAAACTCTTCTTTGACGTAGCAGATAAACCATGCATGATTACGATCGAGAACACGGCCTGCATCTGCATGCATGGCTCCTCGACGCGCGCATGATGGAGGGCAGGCTGGCGACCATGGCTCGCTAAGCTGGTTCATTTTACGTACGTACAAGATGATCAGTGCATGGAGCAATTAAGTACTGGAGTACGTACTAGTACGACGACGCGGAAGCAGCTTGTTTGTTTTACGGTCTAGCTTGACGACGCGGTAGCTTCACTGGCTAGCTAGCGTATGTTCGAAAGTGCATGCCATGGCAAACTGTATGAGAGGGGTAGTTGATGAAGATGCAAGGGACAGAACGTGGTGCAAGTTTGTGAGGAGCGGTGTCAGCAGTGCTAGGATAGCACAGGCACCCAAAAATATGCAAGGCATCATAAGACAGAGGCGTACCAAAAAGAAGATGGTGAGGTGCATAGTTCCACCATGGGCGGCAGGGTCGAAGGTTAAGAAGAAGGGATGCAGTAGCGAGTGCGTTCGGCCAGAAGTGAGGCAGCACGTTAGCATGAAACATGAGCGTGCGAACGCAGTCATTCAGAGTGCGAAGGACGCGTTCGGCTCGACCGTTCTGCTGTGAAGTATATGGGCATGTGAGACGAAAAACCGTGCCATGGTGCAATAGAAAAGTGCGAAAAGCAACATTGTCAAACTCTTTTCCATTTTCAGTCTGAAGAGCAAGAATGAGACGCCCAAACTGCGAGCTGACATAGAAGTAAAAAGCCGTCAAAGTGGAGAGTGCATCCGACTTTCGTCGCAAAGAAAAAGTCCACACATAATGAGAATAATCATCAAGAATAACCAGATAATATAAAAATCCGAATTACTAGGAACCGGAGAGGTCCACACATCGCTATGAATCAACTGAAAGGGAAAAGAAGCAATGGCGGTGGAGTTATTAAACGGGAGGCGAACATGTTTGCCGACACGACAGACATGACAAATGTGATCCTCTATCTTATTACAACTGAAAGTCCTAAAAATATGACGAAGTGTGACGGGGTTGGGATGACCCAAACGAGCGTGCCAGAGATCGACGCCAGCGGAGAGAGGAACCGGTGCGGTGGTGGTGGATGAAGGCAAATGCACCAGATAGGCTCGTCGGGGCTGTCACATCAGTGGAGTACCATCCTGGTTCGAGCGTCCTTAACACAAAAACCAAGCTCGTCAAATTCAACAGTGACATGATTTACACGAGTTAAACAATGAACGGAAATAAGATTCTTAATAAGATGAGGAGACACAAGTATGTTAGACAAAGATATAGGCATGGAATTAGAAGGAAAAGAAGTGTGCCCGACGTCTGTGATGGGAAGTGTGGAACCATCGCCGACTATGATGCGGCGGTCGGTGGTGACGGGGGTGAAGGAGGCAAGATTACCAGGATGAGCAAATATGTGAGCTGTGGCTCCGGTGTCCATGTACCAATCACTGCCTCCAGTGTAGTTGTTCGGCGTAGGGGCGGTGTGCAGCGTGGCGAGGAGCGCCGGATCCCAAGGCGCCGGCAGCAGGGCTAGCGAGGGGGGCGGAGGCGCCATAGGGATGCCGTAGCCGCCGCTCAGCTGCGGCGGTGGGTACCCTCCATAGGGCTGCGGAGCCGCGTAGTACGCCTGGTGCGCCGGTGGGCGCGGCATGGGAAGCGTCGGTGCAGGTGCCCGTGGAACCGACATGGTGTACGCATGGACGGCACCGGTCCATGGGTTGTAGCCGGAAGCCCATGGGGAGGAACACAGAGCAGCTGCTGCTTTGTTTGTCGACGGGCTGGCCAGCCGCTATCGCTGACGCCCGGCGGCCCTCTGGCGCCGTTCGGTGAGAGGGGCGGGAGGCGCGGGTGGGCCGTACGACAGCGGGAGGAGACCTCGCTGCTGGGGCCCGGGTACGGCGGCGGCGGGGCCGGATAAGCCGCCTGATGGCGCGGCGACTGCTGGGGCACCGGGGCAGCGGGAGGCATCGGGGGCCCGCCGCGGGTGGTGCCAGCGACGAGGGCGGTGTGGATGGCCCGCGCCTTGACCTGCTTCATTCGCCACTCCTCCAAGCGGAGGTACGCAATGAACTTGGCGAAGGACGAGTTGGGGATGAGGGTGAGGTTCGCCGCGGCGTTACTGAAGTCCTTGTTGAGCCCGGCGGTGAGCGTGCTGAGGAGGAGGTCATCATCGATCTTAGCGCCAATGTCGCAAAGCTCGTCAGCGAGAGTCTTGAGGCGACGACAATAATCGTCGACGGAGGAGTTCTTCTAGTGGCACCAAAAAAACTCTTGCTGCAAAAAACATGACGTTGGAGTTGGTTGTCGGTGAAGAGCCCGTTCAGCTTGGTCCACACGGCTCATATGCGTCATCACCGTCCTACACGACCATCTGATAGAGGTCTGGCGAGATGGTGAGAAAGAACCAGTGGATGATGGTCGTGTCGATAGTGGACCAGTCATGGAACTCGGGGACGAGGCTGGAGTCGACGGTGCCGTCCATGTGGTCGACGAGGTGGTACTCCCGGAACACGAGGGAGAAAAACGTCTTCCACGTGTAGTAGGAGGAGTCCGCCTGCAAGAGATGAACCGACACCTGATCGTAGATGTTCAGGTTGCGGATGTCATTGACGTCGGGAGGGTTGGCGTCGGCGAACAGGTTGGAGTTGGTGGACGCGAAGGAAGTAACAGACGACATGGCGGCGAGGGTTGGCTCGGGGTGGTGAGGTGCGGGCGAGCGGTGGGGAGGGCAGGCAGCGGCTAGGCGGGGTAGCGGCTGGGTAGGCGGAGGCACTTGGGTTAGGGTTCAGGATGGCGCGGCGGCAGGAAGGTGGAGGCGGCGGCACGGGTCGGGGGAGCGCGGCGGCAAGGGGAGAAGGGGAGCGGCAGTGGCGGGCGCGAGAAGACACGCGGGCGGCGGCGGTGGCGGCATGGCGGAAGCTCGGGTTGAACCCGAGAAACTGATACCATGTATGATGTATGAATTGCACGATATATTGCTCATGTGCAAAGGCACATATATATAATATACAAAGATGGACCACGACCTCAACTATACAAGAAACTAGAAGGTGGGCTCAATACACAGATATGCAATACTCAACACAAACGAACAACGTCAGAGATGTTCTGAAAGTAGAGCGCTTTAACTTGATGATTGATGACGGAGTATATCTTTTATAATGTACGAATGTGTTATACATAGGGAACGTCATAAGAGCATCGTTAATATTATAGCCAAGAGCTGATTATATAGAGTTGACATGTTACTTGTAGCCAACCTGATAGTCCACCCGTACAATAGTTAGGGCATCTTCGGCACCAATTCCTAAACCGGACACCATATCGGTCCGCGGATCGGTGGGGACTAGTACACGTACGTAGACGCGGAAGCCGGCCTCGAACCGTGCCCGTATACACTTCAAACCGGATTTCAAGAAACTGGATGATTTTCATCAAACACCACGAAATTCAGCAAAGTTCGGCATGCAAATATCTCTAGTAAAACAATACTTCAAATTCAATGAGATAATCGGATGTTCAACAAGTTTTCATGGATATATCAAATTCATCGATATGTACTCCTATAAAGGATGGTTAAGTATCCACCTTTCTAGGCTGCTCGCGGGCGCAACCGTCCGCCCATGGTGGCTTGCCTTGATAGACCATTGTGTCTCATCCTCCTCCGGAGCCACCTGCAACTCCTCCGTCTGGCACTCCTTGATGTCTACCTCCTCCATCTCCAGCTCGCGCTCCTCAATCTCATGGGTAAGGAGCTCCGTAGCCTCTATCGTCGTCTCATCAACGGCCTTCATACCTCCTGGAGGCGAAAAATATGCACAAATGGGAGACACCTAACCACGGCAGGAGCACAAAGAGGAAGCCACCGCCGTCGAGTTAGCTCAAAGCCGGCGACGCCAAGTGAGCTCAAAGTCAGGGACGCCAAGTAAGCATGAAGCCGACAACGCCACGTAAGCTCAAAGAATCCCTTGCAAGACGAAGCAAGAGGAAGGACAATGTGCACCACGTCTGACGAACAACACAAAACATCAAACATCGAATTTATAGGAAAACTCAACCGACCTAGTAGAAAGACCGAAATACCCTGATGCGTGCCCTTGCCACTGCACCTCCGTCGGCCAGCCCTGTCTACCCGACTGGGCATGACTACCGGGGGGCATCTCTAGACGTCTGGCCTTCTCGGTCGAGACGGCGAGCCCTCTCTATGGCTGAGGGTGGCCCCGGGAGGTCAGAGAAGGAGAAAGCATTGACTACACAAAGAAGCCTCGTCCTAGTAGCACGAGCCAGAGGTGTGGAACCGACACACATGTCGCTGCTCAATGATGGTGGCCCTAGGCGCAGCTGGGCGTTCCACCCGTCATGGAAAACCCAGTCGGATCGCCCGGGTGTAAGCCGTCCGGGCAGATCGGATGGCTCACATCGCTCTCGAGTAGCCCTCACGCAAGCTACAGCGGGACAGACAACCAGGTGGCTCTCTCCACCTGCAAGACACCCAGGAAGGCGGGTCCACCGCATGACAGTCTCGGTCCACCCGTCATGGATGCGTGCCGGTTGTAGCAATCGCGCCCTTGGTCCACCCGTCATCGACCTGCCGGCTGACTTTAGCGATTGCATTGTCGGTCCACCTATCATGGGCGCATGCCGATTGTAGCGATCGCGCGCCCTCGATTCACCCATCATCGACCTTCCAGCCGAGTCGCCTGGGTGCGAGCCATCCGGGCAGATTGGACAACTCCTATCAGCCCCGAGTAGCCCTTGCAATCTGTCGGTAGAGCATCGACGCGGGCTCTCGCACCTCCATTACTTCGAGTGTCACGACGGCGAGTTCGGCCTAGTGACATGGAGCCTGCAACCACTACTGTGTCGTCCAGAAAAGTTTCCAACATCTTGTCCGACATCGGCAAGGTATAGGGTGGCGCACCGGCAGCTATGTTCAGGCCACCCTCAAGGGTGAAGCTGACTATGCTTATTAGTAAGCAACCAGCTACCCCCACTAGGAAAATGGTATCAGACACTAAGTAGGTTAGTGAATTGAGTCCCTCTTTAGTGCTTTTAAGGGTTTTGCAATGGTTTGCGATACAACTGCTTGAACAAATTAATGAACTAAGTTCCCCTTGGAAGCCTTAAAGGATTTCACAATGGTGTGTGATGAACTTGCTTAAACAAATGTTTTGGTTTGATAAGGACTCTTGTGACAGCAAATTCGGCTGCCATGGCAACAAAAATGCCCTCTGCAGTGCCATCACCGAGCGACGCCCAAACCGTACCATGCTAGAAAAACTAGTGCCATTGAATGGGAAGTGGAGTCTATCACTCCGCCTTCCACTCACTGATGTCTACTACACAATTTGTTCTTGTAGACTCGTGCTGAACCTCCAAGCACAGAGTTTTGTAGGACAGTAGCAAATTTCCCTCAAGTGGATGACCTAAGGTTTATCAATCCGCGGGAGGCGTGGGATGAAGATGGTCTCTCTCAAACAATCCTGCAACCAAATAACAAAGAGTCTCTTGTGTCCCCAACACACCAAATACAATGGTAAATTGTATATGTGCACTAGTTTGGTGGAGAGATGGTGATAAAAGTGTAGTATGGATAGTAGAAATATATTTTTATAATATGAATAAATAAAAACAGCAAGGTAGCAAACGATAAAAGTGAGCACAAACGGTATTGCAGTGCTTGAAAATGAGGCCTAGGGTTCATACTTTCAGTAGTGCAATCTCTCAACAATGCTAATATAATTGGATCATATAACCATCCCTCAACGTGCGATGAAGAATCACTCTAAAGTTCTTATCTAGCGGAGAACATAAAAAGAAATAGTTTGTAGGGTACGAAACATCCTCAAAGTTATCCTTTCCGATCAATCTTTCCAAGAGTTTGTACTAAAATAACACCAAGTTATCCTTTCCGATCAATCTATCCAAGAGTTCATACTAAAATAACACCATATGATACACATCAACCAACTCTAATGTCACCTAGATACTCCAATGTCACCACAAGTATCCGTAAGTTGATTATACGATATGCACCAAACAATTCCAGATTCATAATACTCAATCCAACACAAAGAACCTCAAAGAGTGCCCCAAGATTTCTACCAGAGAAACAAAGACGAGAACATGCATCAACCCCTATGCATAGATTACCTCAATGTCACCTCAAGAATGCACGAGTTGAGTGCCAAAACATACATCAAGTGTTCTCAAATCCATAAAAGTATTCAATCTAATAACAATGAGATCTCAAAGGGAAAACACAATTCATCACAACAAGATAGAGAGGGGAAAACACCATATGATCCAACTATATTAACAAAGCTCATGATACATCAAGATCGTGCCAAATCAAGAACATTAGAGAGAGAGAGAGAGAGAGAGATTAAACACATAGCTACTGGTAAAGACCCTCAGCCCTAAGGGTGGACTACTCCCTCCTTATCATGGTGGCCGCTAGGATGATGAAGATGGCCTCCGGTGATGCGTTTCCCCTCCGGCAGGGTGCCAGAACAGGGTCTAGATTGGTTTTTTGTGACTACAGAGGATTGCGGCAGCAAAACTTCTGATCTAGGGTTACGTTTGGTTTTTTTGAATATATAGGATTTTTTGGCGTCAGTTTCATGCGAAGATAGGCCTTAGGGGGCCCACTACCCACCAGGGCACGCCAGGGGGGTGGCGTGCCCTGGTGCCTAGAGGGCAGCAGGGGGCCCCCTTCGGTGGTTCTTTGCTCCAGTATTTTTCTTTTCTTCCAAAAAATCATCAAAAAGTTTTGTCCAATTCCGAATTTTTTTATTTCTGCACAAAAAACACCACCACGGTACTTCTGTTGAAAATAGCGTCAGTCCGGGTTAGTTCCATTCAAATCATACCAAAACCATATAAAATTATTGTAAACATGGAATGAATACTTCATAAATTATAGATACGTTGGAGACGTATCAGCATCCCCAAGCTTAATTCCTACTCATCCTCGAGTAGGTAAATGATAAAATAAATAATTTATGAAGTGTGAATGCTAGCATAGTGCATAAGTTTGATCAATGATAATTTCAATCACTTTTCCTAGCATCATAATAGCAACTCTTTCTCATAAAACTCATCATGATAAAGTAGCAATCAATTCACATGTTACGGTTCAAACAATGCCTTCTCTTGAAACTTAACAACCTATGTTCTTAGTCACCAAACAACTGTAATTCAACTTATTCTCAACAAAGTCTAAGTAAGAGCTCCACATACTCAATCATCATATAGTCTTCTATGATTGCTAGTACTCAAAGCATATTTTTAGAACAAATTGCATCCATCGAACATAGAGAACGATAGGGTTAATGTTTCGCTCCCAACTCATTTATCATAGAGATAATTGTCAACAATAATAAATCATGATCAAACATACTTGACTGGACATATGTGCCTAGATCTTTCTCCACCACATGATGCTTGCCAACTAGAGAATAATTGAGGTTGAAATGAGAATCCAAATTATTGACTCTTGCGTAAAAGTAAATACTGAAAAGTAAAAGATAGGCCCTTTATAGAGGGAAGCAGAGGTTGTCATGCGCTTTTTTGGATGCACAAGCTCTTAATGCAAAGGAACATCGCGCTATATTTCCCCTTATAATATCAACCTTTATTATGCAGTCTATCGCTTTTATTACTTTGCCATCACAAGTTTGTACAATGCTTATTTTCCCTTAATATAAAAGATCAAACATATTTAGGAGCAATTTTTATTGCTTTATGCACCGATGAAAACTTACTTGACGGATCTTATTCAATCCATAGGTAGATACGGTGGACACTCATGGCAAGAAACTGGGTTTAGAGGTTTTTGGATGCATAAGTAGTATCTCTACCTAGTACGAATTTTTGGCTAGCAAAAGATCCTAAGCAAGCACCATATGTTGGAGGATCCATAACAATATAACTTCCATGCAAATATACACAACCATAACTCATTACGTTGTTTTCCTTGTCTAACTTCAACTAATTTGCTCAAGTTTGAAAATAATTAATGGGTATTCACAATCATACAATATGTCCAGGATAATATATTTGTATGTGAAGTTCTCTTCCTTATACTAATCATTCATGAATTGCTTGTATGACCAATATTATGATTGTCAAGCTTCAAAAGATTTCACTTTCTAAACCTGATGTGAAGCTACTACTAGGTATGATACAAGCATATGAATCACATACAATTTCAACTTCATGATATTAATTCATTCAACCATTTACTCTTAGGTTATAAGTGAAGCACGAGAGTAAATGACAAACTACTCCAAAAAGATATAAGTGAAGATCAAACGAGTAGTTAAGTAAATGGGTAGCCATTTGAGGAGTCTCACTTATTTAGAAACTTTCAGATCTAAGTATTTTATTAAAACAACAAGCAAAATGAAAAAAATGACATTCCAAGAATAACACAACTCATGTGAAGAAGCATAAACTTAGGCTCAACCGATACTAACCAATAGTTGTTGAAGAAGAAAGGTGGGATTGAAGGAAATATGCCCTAGAGGCAATAATAAAGTTGTTATTTATATTTCCTTATATCATGATAAATGTTTATTATTCATGCTAGAATTGTATTAACCGGAAACTTAGTACATGTGTGAATACATAGACAAAACATAGTGTCCCTAGTATGCCTCTACTCGACTAGCTTGTTAATCAAAGATGGTTAAGTTTCCTAACCATAGACATTGTTGTCATTTGATGAACGGTATCACATCATTAGAGAATGATGTGATGGATAAGACCCATCCGTTAGCTTTGCATTATGATTGTTACAGTTTTATTTCTACTGCTTTCTTCATGACTTATACATGTTCCTCTGACTATGAGATTATGCAACTCCCGAATACTGGAGGAACACCTTGTGTGCTATCAAACATCACAACATAATTGGATGATTATGAAGATGCTCTACAGGTGTCTCCGAAGGTGTTTGTTGAGTTGTCATAGATCAAGATTAGGATTTGTCACTCCGTGTATCAGAGAGGTATCTCTGGGCCCTCTCGGTAATGCTCATCACTATAAGACTTGCAAGCAATGTGATTAATGAGTTAATTACGGGATGAAGCATTACGAAACAAGTAAAGAGACTTGCCGGTAACGAGATTGAGTAAGGTATGATGATACCGATGATCAAATCTTGGGCAAGTAACATACCGATGACAAAGGGAACAACTTATGTTGTTATGCGGTTTGACCGATAAAGATCTTCGTAGAATATGTAGGAGCCAATACGAGCATCCAGGTTCCGCTATTGGTCATTGATCGGAGATGTGTCTCGATCATGTCTACATAGTTCTCGAACCCATAAGGTCCGCACGCTTAACGTTTGATGACGATTTGTATTATGAGTTATGTGTTTTTGATGACCTAAGTTTGTTCAGAGTCCCAGATGAGATCACGTACATGACGAGGAGTCTCGAAATGGTCGAGAGGTAAAGATTGATATATTGGACGAAGGTATTCAGACACCGGAATGGTTTCGGGACATTTCAGATATTTATGGGGGAACCGAGGGGTTACCGGAACCCCCCCGGGGAAGTTATGGGCCTTAATGGGCCATAAGGGAGTACGAGAGGGCAACCCGCAGGGTGCCCCCCCAAGGGAGTCCGAATTGGTCAAGGGGGAGGGGCGCGGCCCCTCTGTCCCTCTCCCTTTCCTTCCCTCTTTCCCCTTCTTGGAATAGGAAAGGGAGACCAACTAGGATTCCCCTTGGCGCGCCCCCTCTAGGCCGCCAGCCTCCTCCCTCTCCTCCTTTATATACGCGGGCGGGGGGCACACCAAAGGTACATCAAGATTTCTCTTAGCCGTGTGCGGTGCCCCCTTCCACAGTTTACTCCTCCGGTCATAGCGTCGTAGTGCTTAGGCGAAGCCCTACGCGGATCACATCATCAACACCATCACCACCCCGTCGTGCTAACAGAACTCTTCCTCGACCCTTTACTGGATCAAGAGTTCGAGGGACGTCATCGAGCTGAATGTGTGCTAAACACGGAGGTGCCGTACGTTCGGTACTTGGATCGGTTGGATCATGAAGACGTTCGACTACATCAACCGTGTTAACTAGCGCTTCCGCTTTCGGTCTACGAGGGTACGTGGACACACTCTCCCCTGCTCATTGCTACGCATCTCGTAGATAGATCTTGCGTGATCGTAGGATTTTTTTTGAAATTGCATGCTATGTTCCCCAATAGTGGCATCCTAGCCAGGTCTATGCGTAGATGATATGCACGAGTAGAACACAATGAGTTGTGGGCGATAATAGTCATACTGCTTACCACCACCGTCTTACTTTGATTCGGCGGTATTGTTGGATGAAGCGGCTGAGGGAGTCCTGGATTAGGGGGTCCTCGGACAGCCAGACTATATACTTTGGCCGGACTGTTGGACTATGAAGATACAAGATTGAAGACTTCGTCCTGTGTCCGGGTGTGACTCTCCTTTGCGTGGAAAGAAAGCTTGGCAATTCGGATATGTAGATCTCCTTCTCTGTAACCGACTCTGTGTAACCCTAGCCCCCTCCGGTGTCTATATAAACCGGAGGGTTTAGTCCGTAGGACAAGGACAATCATAATCATAGGCTAGCTTCTAGGGTTTAGCCTCTACGATCTCGTGGTAGATCAACTCTTGTAATACTCATATCATCAAGATCAATCAAGCAGGAAGTAGGGTATTACCTCCATCGAGAGGGCCTGAACCTGGGTAAACATTGTGTCCCCCGCCTCCTGCTACCATTAGCCTTAGACGCACAGTTCGGGACCCCCTACCCGAGATCCGCCGATTTTGACACCGACATTGGTGCTTTCATTGAGAGTTCCACTGTGCTGTCACGATAAGGCTTGATGGCTCCTTTAATCATCCACAACGATGCGATCCAGGGTGAGGTTTTCCTCCCCGGACAGATCTTCGTATTCGGTGGCTTCGCACTGCGGGCCTCACTTGGCCATCTGGAGCAGATCGATAGCTACGCCCCCGGCCATCAAGTCAGGTTTGGAAGCCTGAACAACACCACCGACATCCGCGGAGATTTGATCTTCGATGGATTCGAGCCTATGGCAGGTGCACCGAACAGTCACACTGAGCATGGCTTAGATCTGCTACCGGATGGTCTTCAAGAGATCACACCTGCGGCTGCCCCGGCTTTTAATTCGGAGCAGATCGTGCCATCCAAGGACGGGTGGATGGACCCCAGCACGGAGGCCGCACACTCATCAGCGCTAGAGCCGAACACATATTTCACCTTCAAAGAGATCTGTGCCATCGGACCCTCGGAATCGTCTCCGGCCATAGGCTCCGAACCACGCGTGTCTGTGCCTATCGAATCTGATTGGGCACCGATCATGGAGTTTACCTCCGCGGATATTTTTCAGCACTCATCCTTGGGCGACGTGCTAAATTCACTGAAATCCCTCTCCCTATCAGGAGACTCTTGGCAGAACTATGTCCGGCTTGAGTGGAAGCGGATGACGAAGAAATTCGTTTCCCACCCACCACCCACTTGGTAGCCACTGTCGATGACTTAACTGACACGCTTGACTTCGACTATGAAGACATCGACGGTATGGACGACGATGCTGGAGAGGAAAGGAACCACCGCCCACGGGGCGCTGGACAGCCACCTCATCATACAATATATATATGGTGGACACTCCCAAAGAAAACAACGGCGAGGAACGGAAGGATGCAACGGAGGGTAACCCTCTTGAGAAGCAACCAAAGCGACGACGTCGACGCTACTCCAAATCCCGCCTCAGCAAGAACAGAGATAACAGCGCAAGAAAGAATAATACCCCGGCCGACTCCAAAGGAAACGACGACCCCATGGACCCAGCGATGGAGCAGGATGAGCCAGGGGACAATGAACATAGTCAGGAGCCGATGTCCTATCACGGTGATGCCGAGGGTAAAACTCATCAACCTGTCTCCGGAGAGGAGAACAGTCCGGACGACGATGCACACATCATCCCGGAAAGGCACTTGGAACAAGAGAACCTCCATAGAAGGCTTATTGCCACCGCGAGGAGCTTGAAGAAGCAGAAGCAAAGGCTTAAGGCCGCGGAGGATACGCTCAACCACAAATGGAACAAAGTGCTCGACAGTGAAGAAAAATACGGTGGCGATCGCCACAAAAAGAGCTACCCAAAGCGCAAGCTACTGCCCAAATTCGACGAGGAGGCCATAGAGCCCATTCCACCGAAAAATAATACGACCAATCCACCGAATCGACCACCCCGTGGCCGCGACAGGGCGGCTAATGATGCCGCACACAAATCAGCACCCGATTTACATGAGCTCCTGGACAAAAAAGCCGGTATGACCAGGTCCATCTACGGATCTAGGAAGCATGCTCCGGCTCAAGATCACAGCCACCAAAACAATCATATTTATCGAATACCAGGTTGGAATTGACACCGAATACAACAACCGTCGACTGCATGCCATGACACATCCAAATACAGGGGTGCCGCACACCCCCTATGCTTCACCGATGAGGTGCTGGATCATGAATTTCCAGAGGGATTTAAACCCGTGAATATAGAGGCATACGACGGAACGACAGACCCTGGGGGTTTGGATTGAGGACTTTATCCTTCACATCCATATGGCTCGCGGAGATGATCTCCACGCTATTAAATACCTGCCCCTGAAGTTGAAAGGACCAGCTCGGCATTGGTTGAAAAGCCTCCCCGAAAACTCAATTGGAAGTTGGGAGGAACTTGAGGATGCTTTTAGGGCCAATTTTCAAGGGGCCTATGTCCAACCTCCGGATGCAGATGATTTAAGTCACATAATCCAACAACCCGGAGAGTCAGCCCATAAGCTTTGGAACAGATTTCTCACTAAGAAGAATCAAATCGTCGACTGCCCGGATGCCGAAGCCTTAGCGGCTTTCAAGCATAGTGTCCGGGACGAATGGCTCGTCAGACACCTCGGCCAGGAAAAGTAGAGGACAATGGCAGCCCTAACAAGCCTTATGACCCGCTATTGCGCGGGCGAGGACAGTTGGTTGGCCCATAGCGGCACCAGCGACCCAGGCACATCCGAAGTCAGGGGTGGCAACGGGAAGCCGTGACGCAATAAAAACAAGCATCAAAACAAGGAAGACAACCCAGACAACACGATGGTCAACGTCGGATTCAGGGGCTCCCGACCCGGTTGCTACCTCTTGAGCACTGCGTTGGATTTCCCCAAAGAGGAGAGGATGATGCAGCAAAGTAGCGTAAGTATTTCCCTCAGTTTTTGAGAACCAAGGTATCAATCCAGTAGGAGACCACGCACAAGTCCCTCGTACCTACACAAAATGATAGCAACTCGCAACCAACGCGATTAGGGGTTGTCAATCCCTTCACGGTCACTTACGGTAGTGAGATCTGATAGAGATGATAAATAATATTTTTGGTATTTTTGATAGATAGATGCAAAGTGAAAAGTAAAAGGCAAAGTAAAAACAAAGCAAATAATAAAGCGATAGAGATTGATATGATGAGAATAGACCCGGGGGCCATAGGTTTCACTAGTGGCTTCTCTCAAGAGCATAGATTTTCTACGGTGGGTGAACAAATTACTGTTGAGCAATTGACAGAATTGAGCATAGTTATGAGTATATCTAGGCAATGATCATGTATATAGGCATCACGTCCAAAACAAGTAGATCAAACGATTCGCATCTACTACTATTACTCCACTCATCGACCGCTATCCAACATGCATCTAGAGTATTAAGTTAAAAAGCAGAGTAACGCCTTAAGCAAGATGACATGATGTAGAGGGATAAATTCACGCAATATGATAAAAAACCCATCTCGTTATCCTCGATGGCAACAATACAATACGTGCCTTGCAACCCTTTCTGTCACTGGGTAAGGACACCACAAGATTGAACCCAAAGCTAAGCACTTCTCCCATTGCAAGATCTACCAATCTAGTTGGCCAAACCAAAAAGGATAATTCGAAGAGACTTGCAAAGATAACTCAATCATACATAAAAGAATTCAGAGAAGAATCAAATATTTTCCATAGATAATATTGGATCATAAACCCACAATTCATCGGTCTCAACAAACACACGCAAATGAGAAGATTACATCGAATAGATCTCCACGAGAGAGGGGAGAATATTGTATTGAGATCCAAAAGAGAGAAGAAGCCATCTAGCTACTAGCTATGGACCCGAAGGTCTCAAGTAAACTACTCAAACTTCATCGGAGGGCTATGGTGATGATGTAAAGCCCTCCGTGGTGGATGCCCCCTCGTGAACTCTAACAGGCCCCAAGATGGGATCTCGTGGATACAGAAGGTTGCGGCGGTGGAATTAGGTTTTTGGCTCCTGTTCTGATCGTTTGGGGATACGTAGGTATATATAGGAGGAAGGAGTACATCGATGGAGCGTCAGGGGGCCCACGAGGTAGGGGGCGCGCCCAGGGGGGCGCCCTCTACCCTTGTGACCGCCTCTGGCACTTCTTGGAGTAGGGTCCAAGTCTCCTGGATCACGTTCGGTTGGAAAATCACGTTCCCGAAGGTTTTATTCCGTTTGGACTCCGTTTGATATTCCGTTTCTTCGAAACACTGAAATAGGCAAAAACAACAATTCTGGGCTGGGCCTCCGGTTAACAGGTTAGTCCAAAAAGTAATATAAAAGTGGAAAATAAAGCCCAATATAGTCCAAAACAGTAGATAAAGTAGCATGGAGCAATCAAAAATTATAGATACATTGGAGACGTATCACCGGTCAACCGAAAAAACCATTTAAAGGTAGCAGAGATGGACCGTCCAGCCTAAACAAGATTCTAGACAGATTATGTCAGATCCATGGCACCCCCGAAAAACCTGCAAATCACACCAACAGAGAATGCTGGGTCTTCAAGCAGGACGGCAAACTAAAGGCCGAGCACAAGGGGAGGAAGACACCAAGTGAAGACAAGGATGAGCCTCGCCAGCCAAACACTAGGGGACAGAAAAAATTTCCACCAGAGGTCAAAACAGTGAACATGATTTACGCAACTCACATACCAAAGAGGAGACGCTAACGCGCACTCCGAGATGTATACGCTGTAGAGCCCGTCGCCCCCAAATTCAACCCTTGGTCGGCCTGCCTGATCACTTTTGATCGCAGGGATCATCCGACTAGTATCCGACATGGAGGATCGGCTGCCTTGGTGCTCGACCCAATAACTGACGGATACCATCTCACCCGAGTCCTTATGGACGATGGCAGTAGTCTTAATCTGATATATCAGGACACTGTTTGCAAAATGAGGATAGACCCGTCAAGAATCAACAAAAGCAATACTACCTTTAAAGGAGTAATACCAGGCGTAGGGGACCGCTGCACGGACTCTCTAGTACTAGAGGTTGTATTCGATTCTCCCAACAACTTCCGAAGCGAAGAATTAATCTTTGACATCACTCCATTCCGAAGCGCCTATCACGCACTACTCGGAAGAACGGCTTTCGCTCATTTCAACGCAGTACCGCACTACGCTTATCTTAAACTTAAGATGACCGGTCCACGTGGCGTCATTACAGTTAGCGGAAATACAGAGCGTTCCTTACGTGCAGAAGAATATGTGGCGGCTCTAGCAGCTGAACACTGAACAGCCCCTCCAACCAGAATAAATGATCGGTCGTCAAGATCGCGGACACGGTTAGACGAGTCCAGCGCACCACTAGTTGTAGCAGCCCAGATAAACCCGAGCTTGGGTCAATGGATATACCCCCATAGATGGTGCTAGGGGCTGCCCGCATGTAAAAAGGCCCATAGTTCGGCTTGACCCTATTCACACGATAATATATTGCATTTTCACAGTTTATTAAGA
Organism: Aegilops speltoides; assembly: GCA_021437245.1. Taxonomy (NCBI): domain Eukaryota; kingdom Viridiplantae; phylum Streptophyta; class Magnoliopsida; order Poales; family Poaceae; genus Aegilops; species Aegilops speltoides. The sequence goes on along the minus strand of CM038141.1, from coordinate 359,124,997 downwards.
ATAACCAACTTTTTGCACGAAGTCTCTCACCCGGGTTTCTCTTTCTTATAGATAACCATCGTGCTACACCCTTCCAGGATACGGCACAACGGAGACACAGGCGCATACGTGCAGCAGGGCCCCACTCAAAGGTTTCTTTTTAGATTAAGACCTTGTGTAGACCTTTTTAAATGTCTGTCGTTGCTTCACACCCTCCAGGCACTCAACGCAACCGAGAGGGATGCTGGCGTTATTGGCATTTTGTCACACCAGAACAATGCATGTATCTGAAAATTCAGGGCTCATTATCGAGGGCGTTACTTAGCCAAGTATATGTTTTAAAGTCCGAATACCTTAGGGAGTGTTCGGCGTCGCGAGTTTGTGAAGGAAATATGCCCTAGAGGCAATAATAAAGTTATTATTTATTTCCTTATTTCATGATAAATGTTTATCATTCATGCTAGAATTGTATTAACCGGAAACATGATACATGTGTGAATGCATAGACAAACAAGATGTCACTAGTATGCCTCTACTAGACTAGCTTGTTAATCAAAGATGGTTATGTTTCCTAACCATGAACAAGGAGTTGTTATTTGATTAACAAGGTCACATCATTAGTAGAATGATCGATTGACATGACCCATTCCATTAGCTTAGCACACGATCGTTTAGTATGTTGCTCTTGCTTTTATCCATGACATATACATGTTCTGTAACTATGAGATTATGCAACTCCGTTTACGGAGGAACACTTTGGTGCTACCAAAGCGTCACTGGCGAATCGGGTGATTATAAAGGAGTACTACGGGTGTCTCCAAAAGCGGATGTTGGGTTGGCGTATTCGAGATTAGGTTTTGTCACTCCAATTGTCGGAGAGGTATCTCTGGGCCCTCTCGGTAATACACATCACTTAAGCCTTGCAAGCATTACAACTAACGAGTTAGCTGTGAGATGATGTATTACGGAACGAGTAAAGAGACTTGCCGTAACGAGATTGAACTAGGTATTGGATACCGATGATCGAATCTCGGGCAAGTAACATACCGATGACAAAGGAACAACGTATGTTGTCATGCGGTCGACCGATAAAGATCTTCGTAGAATATGTAGGAACCAATATGGGCATCAGGTCCGCTGTTGGTTATTGACCGGAGACGTGTCTCGGTCATGTCTACATTGTTCTCGAACCGTAGGGTCCGTGCACGCTTAAGGTTTCGATGCGAGTTACTATGAGTTTATGTATTTTGATGTACCGAAGAAGTTCGAGTCCCGGATGTGATCACGGACATGACGAGGAGTCTCGAAATGGTCGAGACATAAAGATTGATATATTGGAAGCCTATATTTGGAGTTCGAATGGTTCGGGTGAAATCGGGATTTTACGAGATGCAAGGGGTTACGGAACCCTCCGGGGTTAATGGGCCTTAGTGGGCCATGAGGGAAAGGAAGAGGGCGGCCAGGGCAGGCGCGCCTCCCCTAGTCCGAATAGGACAAGGGGGCGGCGCCCCTTCCTCTTTCCCTCCCCAATCCTACTCCAACTAGGAAAGGGGAGTCCTACTCCGGTGGGAGTAGGACTCCTCGGCAGCCTCTCCTTGGGCGGCCGCACCTCCCCTCCCTCCTTTTATATCTGGGCAGGGGCACCCTAGGACACACAAGTTTGATCTACGGATCGTTCCTTAGCCGTGTGCGGTGCCCCCTCCACCATATTCCACCTCGGTCATATCGTCATGAAGCTTAAGCGAAGCTCTGCGCCGATAGAACATCAAGATCGTCACCACGCCGTCGTCTTGTGGAACTCTCCCTCGACACTCGGCTGGATCGAGTACGAGGGCGTCATCGAGCTATCGTGTGTCAAGAACTCGGGCGCCGAATGCTTGGCGCCGGATCGGTCGGATCGCGAGGAGAGCGTCGACTACTTCCTAAACGTTGTGATCGCTTCGCTTGGTCTCACGAGTGCGTAGACAACACTCTCCCTCTCGTTGCTATACATCACCATGATCTTGCGTGTGCGTAGGAAATTTTTGAAATTACTCGTTCCCCAACAAAGATGGCATCCGAGCCTAGGTTTTTTACGTGGTTTGATGTTTTGCACGAGTAGAACACAAGTGAGTTGTGGGCGATACAAGTCATACTACCTACCAGCATGTCATACTTTGGTTCAGCGGTATTGTGAGATGAAGCGGCCCGGACCGACATTACGCGACGCTTACGCGAGATTGGTTTCACCGCCACGAGCACTCGTTGCTTAAAGGTGATTGGCGGGTGTCTGTCTCTCTCACTTTAGTTGAACCGAGTGTGGCTCGCCCGGTCCTTGAGAAGGTTAAACGGAGTCTATTTGAAATATCGTTGTGGTTTTGATGCGAGGTGAGACAGGTTCTTGCTTAAGCCCGTAGCAGCCACGTAAAATTTGCAACAACAAAGTAGAGGACGTCTAACTTGTTTTTGCAGGGCATGTTGTGATGTGATATGGTCAAGACGTGATGCTATATTTTATTGTATGAGATGATCATGTTTTGTAACCGAAGTTATCGGCAACTGGCAGGAGCCATATGGTTGTCGCTTTATTGTATGCAATGCAATCGCCCTGTAATGCTTTACTTTATCACTAAGCGGTAGCGATAGTCGTAGAAGCATAAGTTTGGCGAAATGACAACGATGCTACGATGGAGATCAAGGTGTCGCGCCGGTGACGATGGTGATCATGATGGTGCTGCAGAGATGGAGATCACGAAGCACAAGATGATGATGACCATATCATATCACTTATATTGATTTGCATGTGATGTTTATCTTTTATGCATCTTATCTTGCTTTGATTGACGGTAGCATTATAAGATGATCTCTCACTAAATTATCAAGAAGTGTTCTCCCGAATATGCACCGTTGCCAAAGTTCGTCGTGCCTGCACACCACGTGATGATCGGGTGTGATAAGCTCTCGTCCATCTACAACGGGTGCAAGCCAGTTTTGCACACGCAGAATACTCGGGTTATACTTGACGAGCCTAGCATATGCAGATATGGCCTCGGAACACGGAGACCGAAAGGTCGGCGTGAATCATATAGTAGATATGATCAACATAAGATGTTCACCATTGAAAACTACTCCATTTCACGTGATGATCGGTTATGGTTTAGTTGATTTGGATCACGTGATCACTTAGATGACTAGAGAGATGTCTGTCTAAGTGGGAGTTCTTAAGTAATATGATTAATTGAACTTAAATTTATCATGAACTTAGCACCGATAGTATCTTGCTTCTTTATGTTTGATTGTAGATAGATGGCTCGTTTGTTGTTCCGTTGAATTTTAATCGTTCCTTGAGAAAGCAAAGTTGAAAGATGATGGTAGCAATTACGGATTGGGTCCGTAACTCGAGGATTATCCTCATTGCTGCCTGTAAGAGTTACGTCTGGATGCACCGCTGGGTGCGAACTCTTCTTTGGAGCAACACCGGATGTTGTGAGCGTCTGGCGAGCAAAGCGATGACTACTCTATAGTTCGATGTGCCATGCTTTACGGCTTAGAACCGGGACTTCAACGACGTTTTGAGCGTCATGGAGCATATGAGATGTTCCAGAGTTGAAGTTAATATTCAACAGAATGCCCGGATTGAGAGATATGAAGTCTCCAATAAGTTCTATAGCTGCAAGATGGAGGAGAATAGTTACATTAGTGAGCACATACTCGAATGTCCGGGTACTACAATCACTTGACACAATTGGGAGTTAATCTTCCGGATGATTGTGTCATTGATGAATTCTTCAATCACGCCACCAAGCTACAAAGGCTTCGTGATGAACTATAATATGCAAGGGTTAGTAAAGACTATACCGAGCTCTTCGCAATGCTAAAGGCTGCGGAGGTAGAAATCAAGAAGGAGCATCAAGTGTTGATGGTCAATAAGACCACTAGTTTCAAGAAGAAAGGCAAAGGGAAGAATAAGGAAGTTCAAGAAGAACAGCAAGCAAGTTCTTTGCTCAGAGAAGAAACCCAAGTCGGACCTAAGCCTGAAATCGAGTGCTTCTACCGCAAGCGGTCGGTCCTTTGAAGCGGAACTGCCCCAAGTATTTGGCGGATAAGAAGGATGGCAAGGTGAACAAAGGTATATGTGATATACATGTTATTGATGTGTACCTTACTAGAGCTCGCATAGCACTGGTATTTGATATGGTTCATTGCTAATATTTGCAACTCGAAGCAGGGACTACGGATTGCTTAACAAAGTGGCAAAGGACGAGGTGACGATGCGCGTGGGAAATGGTTCCAAAGTCGATGTGATCGCGGTCGGCACGCTACCTCTACATCTACCTTGGGATTAGTTTTAGACCTAAATAATTGTTATTTGGTGCTGCGTTGAGCATGAACATTATATCTGGATCTTGTTTGATGCGAGACGGTTATTCATTTAAATCGAGAGAATAATGGTTGTTCTATTTATATGAGTAATATCTTTTATGGTCATGCACCCTTGAAGAGTGGTCTATTTTGATGAATCTCGATAGTAGTGATACACATATTCATAATGTTGAAACCAAAAGATGCAGAGTTGATAATGATAGTGCAACTTATTTGTGGCTTGCCGTTTAGGTCATATCGGTGTAAAGCGCATGAAGAAACTCCATCTTGATGGACTTTTGAGTCACTTGATTATGAATCACTTGGCACTTGCGAACCGTGCCTCATGGGCAAGATGACTAGAACCCGTTCTCGGTACTATGGAGAGACCAACAGATTTGTTGGAAATCATACATCTGAGATGTATGTGGTCCGATGAATGTTGAGGCTCGTGGCGGATATCGTTATTTTCTCACCTTCACAGATGACTTAAGCAGATATGGGTATATCTACTTAATGAAACATAAGTCTGAAACATTTGAAAAGTTCAAAGAATTTCAGAGTGAAGTTGAAAATCATCGTAAAAAGAAAATTAAATTTCTACGATCGATCGTGGAGGAGAATATTTGAGTTCTGAGTTTGGTCTACATTTGAAACAATGTGGAATAGTTTAGAACTTACGCCACCGGAACACCACAACGTAATGGTGTGTTCGAGCGTCGTGTCGTACTTTACTAGATATGGTGCGATCTATGATGTCTCTTACTGATTTACCGCTATCGTTTTGGGGTTATGCTCTAGAGACGCCGCATTCACACTGAATAGAACACCGTCGAAATCCGTTGAGAGCGACACCTTATGAACTGTGGTTTAGCAAGAAACCAAAGTTGTCATTTCTTAAAGTTTGGGGATGCGATGCTTATGTGAAAAAGCTTCAACCCGATAAGCTCGAACCCAAATCGAATGTGTCTTCATAGGATACCCAAAGGAGACAGTTAGGTACACCTTCTATCACAGATCCGAAGGCAAGACATTCGTTGCTAAGAATGGATCCTTTCTAGAGAAGGAGTTTCTCTCGAAAGAAGTGAGTGGGAGGAAAGTAGAACTTGATGAGGTAATTGTACCTTCTCCCTTACTTGAAAGTAGTTTGTCGCAGAAACCGGTTTCTGAGACACCTGCACCAAGTAGTGAGGAAGTTGATGATTTTTGATCATGAAACTTCAGATCAAGTTGCTACAGAACCTCGTAGATCAACCAGAGTAAGATCCACACCAGAGTGGTACGGTAATCCTGTTCGGAAATCATGCTACTAGATCATGATGAACCTACGAACTATGAAGAAGCGATGGTGAGCCCAGATTCCATAAAATGGCTTGAGGCCATGAAATCGAGATGGGATCCATGTATGAAAACAAAGTATGGACTTTGGTTGACTTGCCCGAGGGTAGGCAAGCAATAGAAAACAAGTGGATCTTCAAGAAGAAGACCGACGACGACGGTAATATTCTCGTCTACAAAGCTCGACTTGTGCAAAGGGTTTTCGACAAGTTCAAGGGATTGACTACGATGAGACCTTCTCACCCGAAGCGATGCTTAAGTCTGTCCGAATCATGTTAGCGATTGCCGCATTTTATGATTATGAAATTTGGCAAATGGATGTAAAGACGCATTCTGAATGGATTTACGGAAGAAGAGTTGTATATGATGCAACCGAAGGTTTTATCGATCCAAAGGAGCTAACAAAGTGTGCAAGCTCCAGCGATCCATTTATGGACTGGTGCAAGCATCTCGGAGTTGGAATAAACGCTTTGATAGTGTGATCAAAGCATTTGGGTTCATATCTGAGACTTTTGGAGAAGCCTTGTATTTACAAGAAAGTGAGTGGGAGCTCTGTAGCATTTTCGATATTATATGTAGATGACATATTGCTTATCGGAAATGATATAGAATTCTGGATAGCATAAAGGGATACTTGAATAAGAGTTTTTCAATGAAAGACCTCGGTGAAGCTGCTTACATATTGGGCATTAAGATCTATAGAGATAGATCAAGGCGCTTAATTGGACTTTCACAAAGCACATACCTTGACAAAATTTTGAAGAAGTTCAAAATGGATCAAGCAAAGAAAGGGTTCTTGCTGTGTTACAAGGTGTGAAATTGAGTAAGACTCAATGCCCGACCCACTGCAGAAGATAGAGAGAAAATGAAAGATGTTCCTATGCTTCAGCCATAGGCTCTATCATGTATGCAATCTGTGTACAGACACTGATGTGTGCCTTGCTATAAGCCTAGCAGGAGGTACCAAAGTAATCCAGTGGATCACTGGACAGCGGTCAAGAACATCTGAAATACCGAAAAGGACTAAGGATATGTTTTCGTATATGGAGGTGACAAAGAGCTCATCGTGGCAGTTACGTTGATGCAAGCTTTGACACGATCGGACGATTCTAAATCGCAGACCGGATCGATTTACACTAAGCGGAGGAGCTGTCGGTTGGTGCAGTTCTAAACAAAGCGTCGAAGCGGGATCTACATGTGAAGCGGAGTACATAGCAGCTTCGAAGCAGCTAATGAAGAGTGCGGATGAAGGAGTTCATATCCGATCTAGGTGTCATACCTAGTGCATCGGGTCCAATGAAAATCTTCGTGACAATCTTCGAGCAATTGCCTTAGCGAAGGAATCCAGATTTCACAAGAGGACCAAGCACATCAAGAGGCGCTTCAATTCCATCCGGACTTAGTCCGGTGGGAGACATAGAGATTTGCAAGATACATACGGATCTGAATGTTGCGCACCCGTTGACTAAGCCTCTTCCACGAGCAAAACATGATCAGCACCAAGACTCCATGGGTGTTAGAATCATTACTATGTAATCTAGATTATTGACTCTAGTGCAAGTGGGAGGCTGAAGGAAATATGCCCTAGAGGCAATAATAAAGTTATTATTTATTTCCTTATTTCATGATAAATGTTTATCATTCATGCTAGAATTGTATTAACGGAAACATGATACATGTGTGAATGCATAGACAAACAAGATGTCACTAGTATGCCTCTACTAGACTAGCTTGTTAATCAAAGATGGTTATGTTTCCTAACCATGAACAAGGAGTTGTTATTTGATTAACAAGGTCACATCATTAGTAGAATGATCGATTGACATGACCCATTCCATTAGCTTAGCACACGATCGTTTAGTATGTTGCTCTGCTTTTATCCATGACATATACATGTTCCTGTAACTATGAGATTATGCAACTCCGTTTACGGAGGAACACTTTGGTGCTACCAAACGTCACAAGCGAATCGGGTGATTATAAAGGAGTACTACGGTGTCTCCAAAAGGCGATGTTGGGTTGGCGTATTCGAGATTAGGTTTTGTCACTCCGATTGTCGGAGAGGTATCTCTGGGCCCTCTCGGTAATACACATCACTTAAGCCTTGCAAGCATTACAACTAATGAGTTAGCTGTGAGATGATGTATTACGGAGCGAGTAAAGAGACTTGCCGTAACGAGATTGAACTAGGTATTGGATACCGATGATCGAATCTCGGGCAAGTAACATACCGATGACAAAGGAACAACGTATGTTGTCATGCGGTCTCGACCGATAAAGATCTTCGTAGAATATGTAGGAACCAATATGGGAATCCAGGTCCGCTGTTGGTTATTGACCGGAGGCGTGTCTCGGTCATGTCTACATTGTTCTCGAACCGTAGGGTCCATGACGCTTAAGGTTTCGATGGCGGTTACTATGAGTTTATGTATTTTGATGTACCAAAGAAGTTGAGTCCGGATGTGATCACGGACATGACGAGGAGTCTCGAAATGGTCGAGACATAAAGATTGATATATTGGAAGCCTATATTTGGAGTTCGGAATGGTTCGGGTGAAATCGGATTTTCTAGGAGTATCGGGTTACGGAACCCTCCGGGGTTAATGGGCCTTAGTGGGCCATGAGGGAAAGGAAGAGGGGCGGCCAGGGCAGGCGCGCCCCCCCCTAGTCCGAATAGGACAAGGAGGCGCGCCCTTCCTCTTTCCCTCCCCAATCCTACTCCAACTAGGAAGGGGGAGTCCTACTCCCGGTGGGAGTAGGACTCCTCGGCGCGCCTCCCTTGGGCGGCCGCACCTCCCCCTCCTCCTATATACGGGGCAGGGGGCACCCTAGGACACACAAGTTTGATCTACGAATCGTTCCTTAGCCGTGTGCGGTGCCCCCTCCACCATATTCCACCTCGGTCATATCGTCATGAAGCTTAGCGGCTCTGCGCGATAGAACATCAAGATCGTCACCACGCCGTCGTCTTGTGGAACTCTCCTCGACACTCGGCTGGATCGAGTCGAGGGCGTCATCGAGCTATCGTGTGTCAAGAACTGGGGCGCCGAGAACGGCGCGGGATCGGTCGGATCGCGAGGAGAGCGTCGACTACTTCCTCTACGTTGTGATCGCTTCGCCGGGTCTACGAGGGTACGTAGACAACACTCTCCCCTCTCGTTGCTATACATCACCATGATCTTGCGTGTGCGTAGAAAATTTTTTGAAATTACTACGTTCCCCAACAGTTTGGCCTTATATGCATCAGCTCCGAATCATGTCTTTGGTCGATAGTTCGGTTTGCTCGGCTCCCATGTTTTGCTACCTTACGTTCCGCCCTATCGGCTAAGGTGGCACCGGGAGAACTACTGTGATTATGCTCTGGTTCATCTGGATGAGCACCTGAGTAGAGAAAGCCGAAAACTGACTGTCATGATAAAGCGCGATACTGGTCAACCACTCGATGACTCAGTGGAATCTTCACGATTCCGCCGCATTAATGAAGGACCGGTTCCCGGTCATGTACGTACCCGCACCGAATTTGGATGAACGCGGAAGTACTAGGGGCTATATAGTAGCCCCACCGTCAAACTCCTATGGCTAAGTGAAAGTGTTAAAGCTATATAGTCCGATTGCTTGTTCGCCGCGCTATCACCTCCTTAATGGACCAAGATGTTGGATCAAGTGTGCTTACGCGCTTTTCCGAACACCCCCGCATTACATGCGTGGGGGATGAAGCCGGCGACTGCAAACTTTTAGGTTATATACATACATAAATGGCCGCACAGGAGGCACTATAATACTTTTGGGCAAAAGTATAAACACATCCTTAATAATCAAAATAGCATTGTTTTTACAATTCTGATACATGTCACTCGAACATGGTACTCTTCGAGCACTGAGCCTCTATTAAATGGGCGCCTTCTAGGACTTCTTCAAAATAGTGCTCGGCCGGGTCCTGGCCTTCGGCCAGACCCCTTGGTCGGCCTGCCCGATCACTTTTGATCTCAGGGATCATCCGACTAGTATCCGGCATGGAGGATCGGCTGCCTTGGTGCTCGACCCAATAATTGACGGATACGATCTCACCCGAGTCCTTATGGATGGTGGTAGTAGTCTTAATCTGATATATCAGGACACTATCTACAAAATGAGGATAGACCCGTCAAGAATCAGCCAAAGCAATACTACCTTTAAAGGAGTAATACCAGGCGTAGGGGGCCGCTGCACAGGCTCTCTAGTACTAGAGGTTGTATTCGGTTCTCCCGACAACTTCCGAAGCAAAGAATTAATCTTCGACATCGCTCCATTCCGAAGCGGCTATCACGCACTACTCGGAAGAACGACCTTTGCTTGTTTCAACGCAGTATCGCACTATGCTTATCTTAAACATAAGATGCCCGGTCCACGTGGCGTCATTACAGTTAGCGGAAATACAGAGCATTCCTTACGTGCGGAAGAATATGTGGAGGCTCTAGCAGCCGAACACTGAACGACCCCTCCAACTAGAATAAATGATCGGTCGTCAAGACCGCGGACACGGTTAGACGAGTCTGGCGCACCACTAGTTGTAGCAGCCCAGATAAACCTGAGCTTGGGTCGATGGATATACCCCCATAGATGGTGCTAGGGGCTACCCGCATGTAAAAAGGCCCATAGTTCGGCTTGACCATATTAACACGATAATAGATTGCATTTTCACGGTTTATTAAGAATAACCAACTTTTTGCAAGAAGTCTCTCACCTGGGTTTCTCTTTTTTATAGATAATCATCGTGCTACACCCTTCCAGGATACGGCACAACGGAGACAAAGGCGCAGATGTGCAGCAGGGCCCCGCTCAAAGGTTTCTTTTTAGATTAAGACCTTGTGTAAACCTTTTTAAATGTCTCTTGTTGCTTCACACCCTCCGGGCACTCAACGCAACCAAGAGGGATGCTGGCGTTATTGGCATTTCGTCACGCCAGACCAATGCATGTATCTGGAAATTCAAGGCTCATTATCGAGGGTGGTACTCAGCCAAGTATATGTTTTAATGTCCGAATAACTTATGGAGTGTTCGGCGTCGTGAGTTTGGCCTTATATGCATCAGCTCCGAATAATGTCTTTGGTCAATAGTTGGGTTTGCCCGGCTCCCGTGTTTTGCTACCTTACGTTCTGCTCTATCGGTTAAGGTGGCACTAGGAGAACTACTGCGATTGTGCCCTGGTTCATCTGGATGAGCACCTCAGTAGAGAAAGCCGAAAACTGACTGTCATGATAAAGCGCGAGACTGGTCAACCACTCGATGACTCAGCGGAATCTTCGCGATTCCTCCGCATTAACGAAGGACCGGTTCCCGGTCATGTACGTACGCGCACCGAATTCGGATGAATGCGGAAGTACCAGGGGCTATATAGTAGCCCCACTGTCAAACTCCTATGGCTAAGTGGAAGTGTTAAAGCTATATAGTCTGATTGCCTTGTTCCCCGCGCTATCACCTCCTTAATGGACCAAGACGTTGGATCAAGTGTGCTTACGCGCTTCTCTGAACACCCCCGCATTACATGCGTGGGGGCTGAAGCCGACGACTGCAAACTTTCAGGTTATTATACATACATAAATGGCTGCATAGGAGGCACTATAATACTTTCGGGCAAAAGTATAAACACATCCTTTATAATCAAAATAGCACTGTTTTTACAATTCAGATACTTGTCACTCGAACATGGTACTCTTCGAGCACTGAGCCTCTATTAAATGGGCGCCTGCTAGGACTTCTTCAAAATAGTGCTCGGCCGGGTCCTGGCCTCCGGCCGGACCCCGGGTTGCAATAGCGGTGGCCTCCATCCCTGCCCAATATGTTTTAACACGGGCAAGAGCCATCCATGCACCCTCTATGCAAGACGACCTCTTTACAGCATCGATATGCGGCACAGCACGAAGGAATCATTGCGCTAAGCCAAAATAAATGTCCGGCCTTGGTCCCTTCAGCCAAAGATGATCCATGACAGACCTCATGGCAAGCCCGGACAACCTATGGAGCTCGGCCCACTCGGCCATTTGTTCATTTAACAGCAGCGGACACTTTGGAGCACTGAACTGCGACCAGAACAACCTTTCCACTTCATGATCTTTCTGATCTTTGAAATATTCAGTCGCATCAGCAACACTCTTTGCCAAGTCCAATATGCGTCCGCAGCACTCCATAATTGATCCAAAGGGGCATACTTCGGATCTCCGAACTTCGTCCGCAATAGAAAGTGCTTCCCAGCCGTGATATCTCCGGCTTGACGAAGCTCCTCCCTTGCCGCTCTGATCTCAGAGCGAGTTTCCTTGGCTGCTTCCAAGGCCTTCTTTAGGTCAGCCGCTTTCGCTTGGTTGTCCTTTTCAAGGAGCTCATATCGGTTGACGGCATCTTTCAGCTCAATAGCCATCTTGGATATTTTATCTTCGCTCCGGCGATGAGCAGCCTGTTCGGCCTTTAACTCTTCGGCCGCCTTTAGGGCGGCCGCATCACTTCTCCTGGCTTGTTCCTTGGCTCGGGCAAGTTCTGCCTGAATGGTCTCCACGGTGGCAGCTCCATCTGCAGCCACAACATGTTATAGATATTAGCATCATGCTCCTCTTAATATTTGCTGGCCACCCGAAAATACATACCCTGTGCCTCGTCAAGCCGCTTGTTCACAAGCGCGATGTCGGCATCCGCCACGTCAAGCTGTCGCCTCAGTTCGGCAAAATCAGCAGTCCGGCCAACCGCCGGACCCTCAGCCACCTGCACATGAAAGAAACACAGTCATTACCTGGGACTATGATCCTCTGTTTGCCACCTCTGGACGGCAACCAGAGTCTCAGGGGCTTCTATCTACATAGAGCACACCTAGCGTGTGCGGTACCGTCAAAAACACATATATATTACTTTGCGTACCTCAAAGCCTGTTAGCAGGCTCATAAAAGCTTCATTCAACCTACTTTTGGCGGATGAAATCCTCTCAATCACCATACCCATTAAGGTACGATGCGCCTCTGAGATAGCCGCTTGCTCCAGAAGACCCGTCAGTGTGTCCGGTTGTGCACCGGATGATCCCGGACTATTTCTGTTGCTGGGAGCCGAATACTCTGGACTTTGGGCGGCCAAAGAGTTACCTTCTGGCCTTTGTGGATCAGGAGAAATCCTCTGTGATGACACCTCGGGGTCGTCCGCCGTATTAGGCGGGGATGCAGGAGGAGGCATTTCACTCTCCATCATCTCCGGAAGAAGATCCCCCGAAGACAAACTTTGTTGAGAAGGGCTACGAGCCGGAATGCAATATATATGTCTCGGTTATTATTCTCAGAGATAAAGCAGGATATATTTACCAAAGTACTTTTGTTCACTTACAGCTCGGTTGAGGGCTGGCCCCCTTGCGGGTGCTGTGCGGTAAGGACGCCCTCTGGGGCAGGCCCCCCCTGGCGAAGGTTTCTTCCCTCGTTTGGAAGCCTCCGTTTCCATGTCTTCAGAGGCGGTCCTTTTCTTCCCGTGAGGAGAGGGGATTCTAGATTCACCTCCCTGATTATCCTCCTTCGCGGAGGCACTTAGTCCCCCAGTTTGGATGTGTAAGGTATTAAGCCCGCTCTCCACTTCTCTATTCCTCCCTTCATCTTCTCCTGATGGCACCTAATAGGGTGCGCGCTCAAGCATCCTGGTTAGTACAGGATCCGGCGAGCCTTCGGGAAGGGGGGCCGAACACCTGATCCTCTCCGCCTTTCTTATCCAGTCCTGGCCGAGAGCAATTTTCCAGAATGATGTTGTGAAAAATATAAAGACAACATGTTCGGTTGCGGAATTACTTACTTGGGTATCTGGACGGTTGCAGTTGAGACCCACATCTTCGGTGGTGTCCGGACACTTTATTCGTGATCCGAAGAACAATCCATACATCTCTTCGAGCATCACACCAAAGAATTGTTGAATAGTTTGCGGTCCTTCCGGGTTGAACTCCCACATACGGAGAGATCGACATTGGCATGGCAGGACCCGACGAACTAGCATTACTTGCATTACCTTGACAAGACTGACATCCCTCTTGAGGAGATCTCGGATGCGGCTTTGAAATGTCAGCACGTCATTAACTGGCCCCCAGTCCAGCCCCTTGTTGACCCATGACGCCAGTTGGGGCGGAGGGCCCGAGCGGAAGGCGGGGGCGGCCGCCCGCTTTGTACCTCAAGGAGCTGTGATGTAAAACCACTCCCGTTGCCATAAGTTGGACACCTCTGGGAAGGAACCCTTTGGCCATAGGGCGTCGATGCCTTTGCTTATTATGGCACCTCCGCACTTTGTGTGTCGCCCATCGATCATCTTTGGCTTCACATTGAAGGTCTTGAGCCACAAGCCGAAGTGTGGGGTGATGCGGATGAAGGCCTCACACACGACGATAAACGACGAGATGTGAAGGAGGGAATCTGGAGCTAGATCATGAAAATCTAGCCTATAATAGAACATGAGCCCTCTAACAAAGGAGTCAAGACTAAAGCCTAGCCCTCGGAGGAAGTGGGAAACAAATGCGACACTCTCGTTGGGCTCGGGAGTGGGGATGACCTGCCCTTGAGCAGGCAGCTTGTGCGGGATTTCGGCGGTCAGATACTTGGCCTCCCTAAGCTTCTTGATGTCCTCCTCTATGACAGAGGAGGCCATCCACCGGCCTTGAAGGTTGGATCCGGACATGGTTGAAGGTCCGAAGCGCTTAGCCTAAGGCTTGGGTGTTGGGACTCAAGGTGGGGTTAGGGAAGGATCAAGCGTGGGAAGAAAAGGATAGGCCTTGGCCCCTTTATAAAAAGGGTGAATATCAAGCGTCCTCCACGTGGCCGTTTGGAACTTGCCTAAAATCGAGGAGTCATACTAACAAGCCTGGTTGGGTTACCCACGCCCGTATTGATGAGAATCCCGTGATAAGGGGAACACGATCTCTGCTTCGACAAGACGTGCCAATAAAACTGCATCGCAACACGTGCAGTGGCAGGCTGGTTGAGAAAAACGGTTCGAAAAATGACCAAGTCGTGGTGTGATGTCACGCTATGAAAAGTTGTCAGCAGATTAGATTTGTGGAATATTGTGCTCTCTACGGTGGTATGTGGAAATTATTTTGCAGAGCCGGACATGATCCTCATATTCAAGATCTTCTATGGAGTATTCGGAGAAGGAACCCGCCTTGCAATGCCTAAGACAATCTGCGCACCGGACTCATCGTCATTGAAGCCTGGTTCAGGGGCTACTGAGGGAGTCCTGGATTAGGGCGTCCTCGGACAGATAGACTATATACTTTGGTTGGACTGTTGGACTATGAAGATACAAGATTGAAGACTTCGTCCCGTGTCCGGGTGGGACTCTCCTTTGCGTGGAAATAAAGCTTGGCAATTCGGATATGTAGATCTCCTTCTCTGTAACCGACTCTGTGTAACCCTAGCCCCCTCAGGTGTCTATATAAACCGGAGGGTTTAGTCCGTAGGACAAGGACAATCATAATCATAGGCTAGCTTCTAGGGTTTAGCCTCTACGATCTCGTGGTAGATCAACTCTTGTAATACTCATATCATCAAGATCAATCAAGGAGGAAGTAGGGTATTACCTCCATCGAGAGGGCCCGAACCTGGGTAAAAATTGTGTCCCCGCCTCCTACTACCATTAGCCTTAGACGCACAGTTCGGGACCCCCTACCCGAGATCCGCCGGTTTTGACACCGATAGCGGCCTGGACTTACATTACATAACCGCTGAGGGAGTCCTGGACTAGGGGGTGTCCGGACAGCCGGACTATCATCGTCCGCCGGACTCCAAGACTACGAAGATACAAGATTGAAGACTCCGTCCTGTGTCCGGATGGGACTTTCCTTGGCGTGGAAGGCAAGCTTGGCGATATGGATATGTAGATCTCCTACCATTGTAACCGACTCTGTGTAACCCTAGCCTCCTCCGGTGTCTATATAAACCGGAGGGCTTTAGTCCATAGGACACAACATACATTACAACAATCATACCATAGGCTAGCTTTAGGGTTTAGCCTCCTTGATCTCGTGGTAGATCCACTCTTGTACTACCCATATCATCAATATTAATCAAGCGGGACGAGGGTTTTACCTCCATCAAGAGGGCCCGAACCTGGGTAAAACATCGTGTCCCTCGCCTCTCTGTTACCATCCGCCTAGACGCACAGTTCGGGACCCCTACCGAGATCCGCGGTTTTGACACCGACATTGGTGCTTTCATTGAGAGTTCATCTGTGTCGTCACCGATAGGTTTGATGGCATCTTCAACCAACGACGCTGTCCAGGGTGAGACTTTTCTCCCCGGACAGGTATTCGTATTCGGTGGATTCGCACTGCGGGCTAATTCCCTTGGCCATCTGGAGCAGATCGAAAGCTACGCCCCTGGCCATCACGTCAGATTCGGAAGCCTAAACTTCACGGCCGACATCCGCGGGGACTTGATCTTCGACGGGCTCGAGCCAAAGCCAAGTGTGCCGCACTGTTGTGATGGGCATGATCTAGCTCTGCCGCCGAACAGTGCCTTGGTGGCCGCACACGAATCCGCTTCGGCCTTTAATCCGGAGCCGATCGCCCAGATCGAGGATCGGTGGATGGACACCACCTCGGGGGCTTCAACTTCCACGGCGATGGAGCCGAACGCTAATCTTGTCCCTCGCGAAGCTCGTGATTCCGAGGTGCCGGAGTCCTTGCCGGACTCCGGACCTCCCACGCCCCTACCAATCGAATCGGATTGGGCGCCGGTTATGGAATTCACCGCCGCGGACATCTTCCAATACTCGCCCTTTGGCGACATCCTAAATTCGCTAAAGCATCTCTCGTTATCGGGAGAGTCCTGGCCGGACTATGGCCAGGATGGTTGGGATACGGACGACGAAGAAACTCAGAGCCCACCCACCACCCACTTAGTAGCCACTATCGACGATCTAACCGACATGCTAGACTATGACTTCGAAGACATCGACGGTATGGACGACAATGCCGGAGACGAACAAGAACCAGCGCCTACAGGGCATGGGAGGACCACCTCGTCATACGACGTATATATGGTGGATACCCCAAAAGAGAGCGATAACGAGGACCAACGGGCGCGCGTAAGATAACCCGCCGACAAACAACCAAAACGGCAGCGCAGACGCCGCCCTAAGTCCCGCCTCGACAACAACAACGCTCCTAAGGACCCCGCAATACAGCAGGGCACACAAGTGGACAACGAACATGCAGATAAGCAACCATCCGAACAGGACGAGTCAGATAATCAGTCCAGGCCCGGCGAAAATGACAGTCCGGACGATCTCATGCCGGACATGCCGCCGGAGAGTAAAAACCTTCGGAAAAGACTCGTCAACACTGCAAGAAGCTTGAAGAAGGAAAAACGGAAGCTCAAAACAGCGGAAGACACACTCAGAATGAGGTGGAGCAAAGTGCTCAAAACCGCGGATAAATACGGCAATGGCCACCAATCAAAGAGCTACCCGAAGCGCAGGCTATTACCAGAATTTGACGAGGAGGCCATAGAGCCCCCACAGTCAAAAAATGAAAAGGCTGCCTGGTTGGATAGATGGCCAGATGATAGGCCAAATTCTGAAAGCGGCGCCGCACATAAACCGACTAATAAACCTGGAAAGACAGATGGCCCAGTCAGGTCCATTTACGGGCCAAAGAAGAAGGCCCCAGGAAGCAATGCAACACGTCAAGTGTCCGAAGATAGTGGCACACCCAAATACTGGGCGCCAAGACACCCACTATGTTTCACCAATGAGGTCTTTGGACCATGAATTCCCAGCAGGATTTAAACCCATAAACATAGAGGCCTATGATGGAACAACAGACCACAGAGTGCGGATAGAAGATTATATACTACACATACACATGGCGGAGGAGATGATCTCCGGGCCATAAAATACCTACCCTCAAGCTCAAAGGGCCAGCCGTCATTGGCTTAAAAGCCTCCCGAAAAACTGTTGGAAGTTGGGAAGAGCTCGAGGACGCGTTTAGCGCAAATTTTCAAGGGACTTATGTCCGCCCTCCGGATCTGAGATGATCTAAGTCATATAACTCAACAGCCGGAGAGTCAGTAGCATAAATTCTCGAACAGGTTCCTCACCAAAAAGAACCAAATAGTCGACTGTCCGGACGCCGAAGCCTTAGCAGCTTTCAAACACAACGTCCGAGACGAATGGCTTGCCAGACACCTCGGCCAAGAGAAACCGAGGACAATGTCCGCGCTAACAAGCCTCATGACCCGCTTCTGTGCGGGAGAGGATAGCTGGCTAGCAAGATGCAGCACCAGCGACCCAAGTACATCCGAGATAAGAGATGGAAACGGAAAATCATGGCGCAGAAAGAGCAGCGCGAAACAAAGAGAAAAGCCCAAAAGCACGGCAGACAACGCCGGATTCAAAAGCTCGCGGCCAAACAACAAAACACCGCCTCTTAAGGATGATAGCGATGAGCTATCCAACTTAAACAAGATTTTGGGTCGGATATGTCAAATCCACAATACCCCCGGAAGGCCTGCAAACCACACCCATCGAGATTGTTGGGTTTTCAAATAGTCCGGCCGACTAAACGCTGAACACAAGGGGCTCGACGCGTCAAGAGAAGACGATAAACCCCACCAGCAGAGCACCGGAAAGCAAAAGACTTTCCCACAAGAGGTCAAAGCAGTAAACTCACTTCATGTGATAATACGGAAAAATAGTGCGGCACCCTATAAAAAGAGCCTCGCACGGTCCAGCCCAGCAGACCATAGAGATTGGGTATCAAAACCAATCACTTTTGACCACCTGGATTATTCCAGAAGTGCTCGAAACGCAGGACGGACTGCCCTGATATTGGATCCTATAATCGACGGACTACAATTTACTAAAGTCCTGATGGACGGAGGCAGTGACTTAAACCTGCTGTATTCAAACACAATCCGCAAGATGGGGATAGACCCTACTAAAATTCGACACAGCCGCACTTCCTTCAAAGGAGTGACGCCAGGCCCTTACGCCAAGTGCACAGGCTCCCTATTACTAGAAGTTGTGTTCGGATCACCGAACAACTTTCGACGCAAAAAACTAAATTTTCATATCGTCCCATTTAAAAGTGGATATCAAGCACTCTTGGGACGAGAGGCTTTTGTCCGTTTCAACGCCATACCACATTACGCGTCTCTTACACTCAAGATGCCCGGTCCACGTGGCATCATTTCAGTGCGAGGGTCACTTAAAGACCCCGGACACGGATAGACGAGTCCGGCATAAGTAGGCTAGGGGCTCCCTAGCCGCACACCCCTTCACAAGGGGCTGTGCGCACAAACAACCGCGAGTTCATACACACCCCGCTTTACTTATTTATATTTCCTCTTTCACATATACCTTTTTCGCACGAGTTGTTTTCAAACTAAGTTCCTCTCTTTTTACAGATGAACAACGTGCACACCCGTCCAGGATAACGGCACAATGGAACCTGGTAGCAGAGCGTGCAAGAGGGACCCGTGGCGAGATTCTTTTTGATTAAGACCTGCGTAAACCTTTTTTTGTCTCTTGTTGTTATTCTTCCTTGGTTTCTTCCTATAACCAAAGCGAGCTCGACGTTTTGGCATCGGCGCGTTAGAGGACCATGCCCGCACGGACACTAGGGGCTTAGGGCATTGTTACGCCCATTATTATAAAGACCGAACACCTTAGGGAGTGTTGGCGTCTCGAGATTAGGCATTATATGCATCAGCTCGAATCATGTCTTTGGTCAAATGTTGGGTTTGCGGCTCACGTGTTTTGCTGCCTTACGTTCCGTATCATCGGCTAACGCGACACCGGAGAACTCTGCGATTGTGCCCTAGTTCGCCGGGCGAGCACCTCGATGAAAGCCGGCGATTGTCATGATATAGCGAGACGGTCAACCACTCGATCGACTACCGAATGTTTAGAATTCCCGCTTTGACGAAGGACCGTTTCGGTCAGCACACAGCGCCCGAACTCGGAGAAGCGCGGTGCCCCAAGGGGCTATATCGTAGCGCCACCCTCAAACTCCATTGGCTAAGTGAAAGTGATAAAGCATTATAGTCCGGATTGCCTCGTTTGCTACGCTACCACCTCCTTAACAGGACCGAGGCGCCGGATTAAGTGTGTGGCGCTATTTTGCGAACACCCCGCACCTTGTGCGTGGGGCTGAAGTCAAGCGCAATCTTCGGGTTATACAAATGTATCGTGCGGCCGCATAGGAGATATTTTACTACTTGGGGCGCACAAGTATAAAAATAAGTTATAGCATAATCATTGTTTTACAAGCTAAAACGTTCATTTGAACGTGACATTTTTTGAGCACTGCGACTCTATTACAGCGCCATGCATAACTTCCCCAAAATAGTGCTCGGCGGAGTGGCGGCTTTCGTCCAACCACTGGGCGGCAATAGCGGTGGCATCCATCTCTGTCAATGTGTCTTCACACGGGCAAGAGCCATCCGCGCCTTCAATGCTGAGCCGACCACTTAATCTCCTTGATATGCGGCCTTTGCTCCAAGAAATTGCTGCAATAAGCGAAATAGCTCGTCGCTTTGGGCCTCTCGGCGGACATGAGCCACGATGTCGATCATGGCAAGTCCGGACAATCTATTTAGCTCGGCCCATTCGCCAACCGATCGGTCAGCGGAAGTGAACGATCCGGACTATGGAATTGAGACCAAAATAGCTCTTAGTCTTGTGATCCTTCGGCTCCCGAAGTGCTCAGCGGCATTAGCCGCACTTGCCGCTAAGTCCATATACGGATCCTCCGGACCCCACACTGGCCAAGTTGAGCATACTTTTGATCCGTAAATGGCCGGCGACGAATGCGAAAAGGCTTGCCAGCCACAATATCTCCGACTGGCGCAGCTCCTCCTTCATAGCCGCATTGCGTAAGCGGGCATCCTTGGCCTCGGCGGTGGCCTTCCCAGTCTTCCCGCCTCGATAAGCGCTCCTTTTCAAGAGCCTCATTGCGGTCGGCAGCATCTCTTAATTTCACGGCCAATTCGGCCATCTTTTCCCTAGCTTAGCGGTGTGCAGCCTTTTTCGCTTTCAACTCCTCGGCGCCCTCGAGGCAGCCGCATCACTCCTTCGGGCTTGCTCCTTAGCTTGAGCAAGTTCGGCCCGAAGGCTCTCCACAGCAGCAGCACCGTCTGTATCACAGCATATAATTTATCAGAGGAGGGCTTTGACCCCCTTAAATAAGGCGACTGTGGAGAACTCATTTACCTTGCGACTCGTCAAGTCGCCGGTTGACAAGTGCGATGTCCGCATCCGCCACGTCAAGTTGCCGCATTAACTCGGCAACTCCACTAGTCCGGCTAGCCCTCGGACTGTCCGCCACCTACATAGGAACGGCGACATTCATTACTTGCATTTTGATCCTCGGCACGCTGTCGTTTTCGACAACCTACCGAGTCTCAGGGGCTACTATCTATACAGGCGCACTTTTATGTGCAAAACTGTCAAAAAAAGGTGCGTCATTCTTGCGTACCTCAAATCCCGCCAGCAAACTCTTAGCGGCATTACGCAATCCGCTCTCGACGGACGAAATCCTTCCGATCACCATACGCATCAAAGCACGGTGATCTTCTGAGATGGACGCCCTCTCAAACATATTCTTCAGTTCTCCCGGCCGGATACTAGTGGGCGCCAAACTCTCCGGCCCCTCCAGACTCTGGGATACCCTCCGTGACGATACTTTAGGTTCGTCTGCCCTATCTGACGGCGCAGCAGACGGAGGCGTTTTGCTCTCCATCATCTTTGGAAGAAGATCCCCCGAAGACGAACTCATCTGAGAAGGCTGCAAATCCGAACTGCAAGATGAAAATTTCAGTTATCCACAGAAGCACAAATGGAGGTATTTTCTTACTAATGAACTCCCCTTTTCCTACTCACGGCTCGCTGGAGGGCTGATCCTTTAGAGACGATTGTACGTCCGGGTTCTCCCCGGACGCCGGACCCCCCGGTGAAGATCTTTTCCCACGTTTAGGGGCTTTGGCCTCCGGATCTTCAGAGGCGGTCCTCTTCTCCCCCTGGAAGGAGGGGTTTTTGATCCTCCCCTCTTCAGACGCCCCTTTGGGAGAAATAATGGCTCCTCTATTTTCCCCATCGCTCCCTTCTCTGGCGCGACCTCCAACATTCTCGACCAGCCACGGGCTCCAGTCACGGTCTCGGGAGGAGCGGACACCTTATCGGCTTCGATCGCGCTACCCTCGATGAAGAGTAATGGGTCGAGGCGAACTCTAGAAAAGCGAGATAAATGAACGTCCGGACTTTGAGCTATTTACCCGAGTATCCGGCGATTGCAGCTTAGGCCTGCGTCCTCGGTCAATTCCGGACACGCTACGTGCGGTCCGAAGAACAACTTGTACATCTCCACGGGTGTCGCACCCATGAAGTGTTGGAGAATTTGAGGTCCCTCCGGATTGAACTCCCATAGACGGAGAGGACGGTGTTTGCAGGGCAGAAGACGCCTAATTAGCATAACCTGAATCACCACGACCAGATTGATCTCCCTCGCCTGGAGGTCTCGAATCCGGCCCTGCAATGAGGGCACATCTTCGGACGGCCCCCAATTGAGCCCTTGGTTGACCCACGACACCAGTCGGCGTGGAGGTCCCGGGCAGAATGAAGGCGGCGGCTTTTACTTACTGCCCTTGGAGGCGGTGATATAGAACCCTCCTGCTGCTGCATCCGAGTTCCTCTTGGAAGGAACCCTCGGGCCACGGGCATCGGCCCTTCGCTTATGGCGCCCGCCGACTCCAGCAGCGCCCCGATCATCTTTGGCTCCACATTAAAGGTCTTCACCACAGCCGAAGTGGGGAGTGGCGGAGGAAGGCTTCGCATGAGCGATAGTGAATCACGAAGACATGGAGGATGGACTCGGAGCCAAGTCGTGAAAATCCAGCCCGTAGTAGAACATGAGCCCTCTCACGAAGGGGTCCGTCGGAAGCCTAAACCCGGCGGAGGTGGGATCTGAGACAACGTACTCACCGGGCTCGGGGCGAGCACGGCCTGCCCTTGGGCAGCAACCTGTCGCGAAATCTCGTGGGGCCAGTACTTGGCCTCACGAAGCTTTAACACGTCCTCCTCCGTGACGGAGGAGGGCATCCACCGACCCTGGAGGTCGGAGCCGGACATGGTTGAGAATCCGAAGCGCTTGAATCTGGGGCTCTGGGTGTTGGAACTGGGAGCAAGGAGGAGATTCGATGCGAGATTCAAGAAAAGAAACGAGCCTTGGTCCTCTTATAAAGGGGGAAAATACCAAGAGTCGTCTCCGTGACCATTCGGGATTCACCTTCGATAGAGGAGGCGTGGCGACGGGCATGGTTGGGTTACCAACGACCGTATTGATGAGAATCCCGGAATAAGGGGAGCACGATCTCTGCTTCGACAAGACGTGCCAAGGAAACCGCCGCTAAGCGTCTTTGAGGTGGTATAATAAAAATGATTCAAATAAATGCTTGAAGCGGTGTGATGTCATGCCGCATAAAGCGTCGCAGATTGGATTTATGTGCATTATTCTCTCTACTGATGGAATGTGGAATCTATTTTGCGAGCGGACACTATCACGGTGTTCATGATCTTCTCTGGATTATTCAAGGAGGAACCCGCCTTGCAATGCCGAACATTATCTTGCGCCGAACTTATCGTCATTGAAGCTGGTTCGGGACTCTTGAGGAGTCTGGACTAGGGGTGTCCGAACAGCCGGACTATCATCATCTGCCGGACTCCAAGACTACGAAGATACAAGATTGAAGACTCCGTCCCGTGTCCGGATGGGACTTTCCTTGGCGTGGAAGGCAAGCTTGGCGATACGGATATGTAGATCTCCTACCATTGTAACCGACTCTGTGTAACCCTAGCCTCCTCCGGTGTCTATATAAACCGGAGGGCTTTAGTCCGTAGGACACAACATACATTAAGACAATCATACCATAGGCTAGCTTTAGGGTTTAGCCTCCTTGATCTCGTGGTAGATCCACTCTTGTACTACCCATATCATCAATATTAATCAAGCAGGACGTAGTGTTTTACCTCCATCAAGAGGG
Source organism: Aegilops speltoides (assembly GCA_021437245.1). NCBI lineage: Eukaryota > Viridiplantae > Streptophyta > Magnoliopsida > Poales > Poaceae > Aegilops > Aegilops speltoides. The sequence continues at coordinate 359,101,316 of CM038141.1, read as the reverse complement.
ACCAAACCTGGGTAAAACATCATGTCCCTCGTCTCCTGTTACCATCCGCCTAGACGCACAGCTCGGGACCCCCTACCCGAGATCCGCCGGTTTTGACACCGACAACCGCGTTCATGAGACTGGTTCTACCGACGTGCTTTGCACAGAGGTGGCTGGCGGATGTCTGTTTCTCCAACTTTAGTTAAATCGAGTTTGACTGCGCCTGGTCCTTGTTGAAGGTTAAAACAACACACTTGACGAAAAATTGTTGTGGTTTTGATCCATAGGTAAGAACGGTTCTTGCTAGAAGCCCGTAGCAGCCACGTAAAACTTGCAACAACAAAGTAGAGGACGTCTAACTTGTTTTTGCAAGACTTGTTGTGATGTGATATGGTCAAGACATGATATGATATAAATTGTTGTATGAGATGATCATGTTTTGTAACAGAGTTATCGGCAACTGGCAGGTGCCATATGGTTGTCGCTTTATTGTATGAAATGCAATCGCCATGTAATTTCTTTACTTTGTCACTAAGCGGTAGCGATAGTCGTAGAAGCAATAGTTGGCGAGACGACAACGATGCTACGCTGGAGATCAAGGTGTCAAGCCGGTGACGATGGAGATCATGATGGTGTTTTGGAGATGGAGATCAAAGGCACAAGATGATGATGGCCATACCATGTGACATATTTTGATTGCATATGATGTTTATCTTTTATGCATCTTATTTGCTTAGTGCAGCGGTAGCATTATAAGATGATCCCTCACTAAATTTCAAGGTATAAGTGTTCTCCCTGAGTATGCATCGTTGCTACAGTTCGTTGTGCCGAGACACCACGTGATGATCGGGTGTGATAAGCTCTACGTCCACATACAACGGGTGCAAGCTAGTTTTGCACGTGCAGAATACTCGAGTTAAACTTGACGAGCCTAGCATATGCAGATATGGCCTCGACACATTAAGACCGAAAGGTTGAACGTGAATCATATAGTAGATATGATCAACATAGAGATGTTCACCATTGAAAACTACTCCATCTCACATGATGATTGGACATGGTTTAGTTGATATGGATCACGTGATCATTTAGATGACTAGAGGTATGTCTATCTAAGTGGGAGTTCTTTAGTAATATGGTTAATTGAAATTTAATTTATCATGAACTTAGTCCTGATAGTTTTTTGCATATCTATGTTGTTGTAGAGCAATGGCCCATGCTACCGTTCCCTTGAATTTTAATGTGTTCCTAGAGAAAGCTAAGTTGAAAGATTATGGTAGCAATTACACAGACTAGGTCCGTAACTTGAGGATTATCCTCATTACTGTACAGAAGAATTACGTCCTGGAAGCACCGCTAGGTGCAAGGCCTGCTACAGGAGCAGATGCTGACATCATGAACATCTGGCAGACTCGATCTGATGACTACTTGATAGTTCACTATGCCATGCTTTACGGCTTAGAATCGGGACTTCAAACACGTTTTGAACGTCATGGAGCATATGAGATGTTCCAAGAGTTGAAGTTAATATTTCAAGCAAATGCCCGAGTTGAGAGATATGAAGTCTCCAACAAGTTCTATAGCTGCAAAATGGAGGAGAATAGTTTTGTCAGTGAACACATACTCAGAATGCCTGGGTACCATAACCACTTGACTCAGTTGAGAGTTAATATTCCAAATTATTGTGTCATTGATAGAGTTCTTCAATCACTGCCACCAAGCTATGAAGGCTTCATGATGAACTGTAATATGCAAGGGATGGAAAAGACTATTCCTGAGCTCTTCGCAATGCTAAAGGCTGCGGAGGTAGAAATCAAGAAGGAGCATCAAGTGTTGATGGTTAACAAGACCACTAGTTTCAAGAAAAAGGGCAAATGGAAGAAGGGGAACTTCAAGAAGAATAGAAAGCAAGTTGCTACTCCCAGGAAGAAGCCCAAGTATGGACCTAAGCCTGAAACTAAGTGCTTCTACTGCAAAGGGACTGGTCACTAGAAGTGGAACTGCCCCAAATATTTGGCGGATAAGAAGGATGGCAAAGTGAAAGGTATATTTGATATACATATTATTGATGTGTACCTTACTAATGCTCCTAGTAGCGCTTGGGTATTTGATACTAGTTCTGTTGCTCATATTTGCAACTCGAAATAGGGGCTACGGATTAAACGAAGATTGGCTAAGGACGAGGTGACGATGCGCGTCGGAAATGGTTCCAAGGTCGATGTGATCGCCGTCGGCACGCTACCTCTACATCTACCTTCAGGATTAGTTTTAGACCTGAATAATTGTTATTTGGTGCCAGCATTGAGCATGAACATTATATCTGGATCTTGTTTGATGTGAGATGGTTATTCATTAAAATAAGAGAATAATGGTTGTTCTATTTATATGAGTAATATCTTTTATGGTCATGCACCCTTGTTGAGTGGTCTATTTTTTGTTGAATCTCGATTTTGGTGATACACATGTTCATAATATTGAAGCCAAAATATGCAAAGTTGGTAATGATAGTGCAACTTATTTGTGGCACTGCCGTTTAGGTCATATTGATGTAAAACACATGAAGAAACTCCATCTGATGGGCTTTTGGAATCACTTGATTATGAATCACTTGGTGCTTGCGAACCATGCCTCATGGGCAAGATGACTAAAACTCCATTCTCCGGAACAACGGAACGAGCTACTGACTTATTGGAAATAAGACATACCGATGTATGCGGTCCAATGAGTGTTGAGGCTCGTGGCGGGTGTCGATGTCAAAACCGGCGGATCTCGGGTAGGGGGTCCCGAACTATGTGTCTAAGGCTAATGGTAACAGGAGGCGGGGGACACAATGTTTACCTAGGTTCGGGCCCTCTCTATGGAGGTAATACCCTACTTCCTTCTTGATTGATCTTGATGAATATGAGTATTACAAGGGTTGATCTACCACGAGATCGTAATGGCTAAACTCTAGAAGTCTAGCCTATGAGGATATGATTGTTGTGGCTCAAACCCTAGAATTCTAAACCCTCCGGCTTATATAGACACCAGGGGGGACTAGGGTTGTACAAAGTCGGTTACAGAGAAAGGAATCTACGTATCCAAATCGCCAAGCTTGCCTTCCACGCAAAGGAGAGTCCCATCCGGACATGGGACGAAGTCTTCTATCTTGCATCTTCATATTCTAACAATCCGACTAAAGCACATAGTTCGGCTATCCGAGGACCCCTTAGTCCAGGACTCCCTCAGTAGCCCCTGAACCAGGCTTCAATGATGATGAGTCCGGTGCGCAGATTGTCTTCGGCATTGCAAGGCGGGTTCCTTCTCCAAATACTTCAAAGAAATTCCGAACACAAGAATCGTGTCCGGCTCTGCAAAACAAATTCCACACACTCCCGTAGAGAATATAATATTTCACGAGTCCAATCCACTAACAATCTTGGTGACATGACATTACGTCATCACCCAGCCATTTATTCTGAATCGTTTTCTAGCCTGCCACTCCCTGTTCCGAGAGGCGGTTTTTATTGGCACGTCTCATCAAAGCAGAGATCGTGTCCCCTTATCACGGGATTTTCATTAACACAGGCGTGGGTAACCCAACTGTTCTATTGGCATGTTTCCTTGGGAATAGGCATGTTTTAAGGCCATGGAGGGGATGCTTGATATTCGTCGCCTTTATAAAGGGGTTAAGGCCTGTCCTTCTTCCTTCCATGCTAGTTCTTTCCTTCACCCTCCACCTCAAGTTCCAACACCCAACGGTCAATCCAGTCGCTTTGAGCTTCCAGCCATAACGGACCCGCCTTGAGGTCGGTGTATGGCCTCCTCATCCTGAGAGGAAGACATCTCGAAGCTCAGGGAGGCAAGATACTTGACTGCGGAAATCTACCACAGGCTTCCTGCTCAAGGGCAGGTTATTCCTACTCCCAGATCTAATGAGAGGGTTGTGTTTATCTCTCACTTCCTTCAAGGGCTTGGGTTTGCCCTTCATGCCTTTGTTCGAGGGGTCATGTTTTATTATAGGCTATATTTCCATGATCTAGCCCCGGACTCCTTCCTCCACATCTCGGCGTTCATCACCACATGTGAGGCCTTCCTCCGTATTTCCCCACACTTTGGCTTATGGCTTAAGACCTTTAACGTGAAACCAAAGGTAATCAACGGGAAATAAGCGGAGTGCGGAGGCGCTTCAATAAGAAAGCTTATCAACTCCACTTGGCCAAAGGGCTCCTTCACAGAATCTTCTGACTTATGGCAACGGGAGTGGTTTTACATCACCGAACCCCGCGGTACAAAGCGGGTAGCTACTCCTGTGTTTCGGTCCGGCCCTCCGCCACAGCTCGCATCGTGTATTAACAAGGGGCTGGACTGAGGATCTACAGATGAAGTGCGGACACTGCAAAGCCGCATACGGAGCCTCATTGAGAAGGACACCGGTCTCATCGATGTAATCCAAGTAATGTTGGTCCGCCGGATCCTGCCTTGCCAATGATGCCCTCTCCGCATGTGGGAATTTAATCTGGAAGGTCCACGGACTCTTCAGCACCTCTCTGGCACGATGCTCAAAGAGATGTGGAAATTGTTCTTCAGCGCACGAAAACAGTGGCCGGATACTACAGAAGGCATCAGTATTGACTGCAACCATCCGGATACTCCGGTAAGTACTCAACCCCCGAACACGATTTAGTCAAATTATCCATGACAATTTACTGATAAAACTCTATCTGGCCAGGGCTGGCTAAAGAAAGCGGAGAGAATCAGGTTTTCGGCTCCACTTCCCGAAGATACTGCCGATCCGTTATTAACAAGATGCTGGCTCCGGCGCCGTATCAAGTGCCGGCGGGGGAAGATAAAGAGGAGGACGAAGAGGCCGAAGGCAGCTTCCACTCTGGAGGCTCACCAGGCAATTCGTCCGGGGAGATTAGAACCCCTGCTTCCAAAGGTGGAAGGGAGGGGCGAACTGACATCCCTTCTCCCCATGCTAAGAAAATGGCCGCTTCCGAAGACTCGGAAAGAGAAGCTTGTAAGCGGGGGAAGGTATCCCAGTCAGGGGTGATGTTGACATGCAGTCACCCCGCAACGATAGGCCCCCAGGCACATCGTAAGTGAATCCAGGTGTTTTAAACATGTCCCATTCTTTCCCAGCTATTGGGGTAATATTTTAAACACATTTGCAGTCCGGCACGCAGCCCTCCTCAATAGTCCCCCTCTTCGGGGGATCTACTTTTGGAGATGATGGAGAGCGAGACGCCTCCACAGATCTCCCTGCCTGATAAGGCAGACGATGCCGAGGTGTCATCCCGGAGGATCCTTCCCGATCTGCAAGTGGCACAAGGGACAATGAGGACTGGGGCCAAAGGTAATACTTCGCCGCCCAGGGTCCGGGGTGTGCGGCCACTACAGGGAACAACAAAAGTCCCGGACTATCAAATGTCCAAGGGACGACGGATGCATTGATGGACATTTTGCAACATGCCTCCGTCTCAGAGGAACATTGTACCTTGATGGGTATGGTGTTGGAAAGAGTTCGGTCCATGAAAAGCGGATTGAATGAAACCTTTTCTAGCCTACTAAGAGGCTTCGAGGTACGTAGTATAATTTCAATTATATTGTAAGTGCGAATTGCACCTGTGTATAGATAGTAGCCCCTGAGACTCTGGTTGACATCCCAAGGGATGCGATCAGAGGATGCAAAATTTATGCCCAGGGAATGATATGACTAATTGAAACATAGGTTGTTACATCCATGGGGACTACCCAATCTATCGAGGTAGCACATTTGAAGCAGAAAGACGATGTGGCGGATGATGACATCACACTTATGAACAGGCGGCTCAACGAGGCGCAAGGTATGTCTCTGGGGCACTCAGTACATGCTAGTATTGTGAAATGAGTGTGATACTGAAAATTTGTATATGCATGACTGCAGATAGTGCCGCCGCAGTTGAGACCCTTCGGGCGGAACTTGCCCGGGCCAAGGAGCAAGCCAGGATGAGTAATGCGGCTGCCGAAAAGGCAGCCACCAAATTAAAAGTGGAGTAGATCGCTCGGCGTCAGTGCGAGGAGAGGATATCTACCATGGCACTTGAGTTAAAGAATGCCACTAGCTGATGCCAAGATCTTGAAAAAGATAACAAAGCCAAAGAGGCCGAACTGGACAAGGCCTTACAAGAGGCGAAGGAAGCCCGGTCTGAGTCTAGAGCAGCTCGGGAGGAGATCCAGCAAGCTGTGGAGATCGCGGCTGGTAAGCCCTTTTTATTGCAAACTAAGTTTAGTGATCCGAAGTATGCACCGCTTAATCAACAGTGGAGTTCTCCGGACCCCTTTATGGACCTGCCAAAGAGTGCTGCTGATGCGAATCAGTTTTTCCACGCGCAAGAAGGACATGCAACGGAAAAGTTGTTTTGGTCGCAATTTGATACGCAGAAGCATCCATTGTTGAACGAACAGATGGCCCAATGGGCCGAGCTCCACAAGATGTCCGGCACTGCCATGAAGGACGTCATAGCCCGGTTGTGGCCAACCGAACCCATTCCGGATAGTTATTTCGGTTTGGTGTGGCAACTTGTTAATGCGGTGCCGCATATCGACGCTGTGAAGCGGTCAACATGCATAGAAGGTGCACGGATGGCCCTTGCCCGTGTCAAGATATACTAGGCGAAGATGACGACCACTGATATTGCAGTGCAGAGTCCACCCGAAGGAAAGGACCTTAACATGCCAGAACATTACTTTGAAGATGTCCTAGAGGGTGCCCGCTTAATAGAGGGTCAGTGCTCGAAAAATATTATGTTTGAGTAAAGTGTATCAAAATTGTAATAACAATATTATGATATATTTAAGGCTGCGTTTTTATACTTTTTGCCTGAAAAGTTTTTGGTGCCTCCTGTGCAGCCGTCTTTTTTATATACAATCTAAAAGTTTGTGCTACATCTTGAGCTTGCGTTGGTTTTCCTTGAAGAGGAAAGGGTGATGCAGCAATAGTAGCGAAAGTATTTCTCTCAGTTTTTGAGAACCAAGGTATCAATCCAGCAGGAGGCTCCTCAAAAGTCCCACGCACCTACACAAACAAACAAAGAACTCGCAACCAACGCAATAAAGGGGTTGTCAATCCCTTCACGGCCACTTGCGAAAGTGAGCTCTAATAGAGATAGCATGATAAGATAAATATATTTTTGGTATTTTATAATATAGATGCAAAAAGTAAGGATGCAAATAAAAGTAGATTGGAAGAAAATATGATAAGAGATAGACCCGGGGGCCATAGGTTTCACTAGAGGCTTCTCTCAAGATAGCATAAGTGTTACGGTGGGTGAACAAATTACTGTCGAGCAATTGATAGAAAAGCGAATAATTATGAGATTATCTAGGCATGATCATGTATATAGGAATCACATCCGCAACAAGTAGACCGACTCCTGCTTGCATCTATTACTATTACTCCACACATCGACCGACTCCTGCCTGCATATAGAGTATTAAGTTCATAAGAACAGAGTAACGCCTTAATCAAGATGACATGATGTAGAGGGATAAACTCATGCAATATGATATAAAACCCATCTTTTTATCCTCGATGGCAACAATACAATACGTGCCTTGCAACCCTTAACATCCTTTGGGTAAGGACACCGCAAGATTGAACCCAAAGCTAAGCACTTCTCCCATGGCAAGAAAGATCAATCTAGTAGGCCAAACCAAACTGATAATTCGAAGAGACTTGCAAAGATAACTCAATCATACATAAAAGAATTCAGAGGATATTCAATTACTTCTCATAGATAAACTTGATCATAAACCCACAATTCATCGGATCTCGACAAACACACCGCAAAATGAGTTTACATCGAATAGATCTCGACAAGAGAGGGGGAGAACATTGTATTGACATCCAAAAAGAGAGAAGAAGCCATCTAGCTAATAACTATGGACCCGAAGGTCTGTGGTAAACTACTCACAACTCATCGGAGGGGCAAGGATGTTGATGTAGAAGCCCTCCATGGTTGATTCCCCCTCCGCCAGAGCGCCGGCGAAGGCTCCAAGATGGGATCTCGCGGATACAGAAGGTTACGGCAGTGGAAATTGTGTTTCGGTGGCTCCCTGATTGTTTTCGGGGTACGTAGGCTTATATAGGAGGAAGAAGTACGTCGGTGGCCGCCCGAGGGGCCCACGAGACAGGGGGCACGCCCTATAGGGGGGGCACCCTCGTATCCTCGTGGAGGCCTCGGCTGCTTCTTGACTTGCACTCCAAGTCCTCTGGATCACGTTCGTTCCAAAAATCACGCTCCCAAAGGTTTCATTCCGTTTGGACTCCGTTTGATATTCCTTCTCCTCGAAATACTGAAATAGGCAAAAAACAGCAATACGGGCTGGGCCTCCGGTTAGTAGGTTAGTCCCAAAAATGATATAAATGTGTAAACTAAAGCCCATAAACATCCAAAAGGGGTAATATAATAGCATGGAACAATAAAAAATTATAGATACGTTGGAGACGTATCAGTTTGCAGTCGTCGACTTCAGCCCCCTTGCGTATAACGCGGGGGTGTTCGGAAAAGCACTTGATCACACTTGACCCAACGTCTTGGTCCGTTATGGTGTTAGTGCAGCAAACTAGGCAATCGGACTATAGAGCTTTAACACTTTCACTTAGCTAGAGGAGTTTGACGGTGGGGCTACTATATAGCCCCTGGTATGTTCGTGGTTATCTTAATACGATGCGTGTACATACGTGACCAGAAGGACGGTCCTTCGTTTAACACGGAGGGAATCTTGAAGATTCTGATGAGTCATCGAGTGGTTGACCAGCTCTCGCCGCATCATGACAGTCAGTTTTTGGCTTTCTCTACTGAGGTGCTCATCCGGGTTAGCCGGGACACAATCGTAGTAGTTCTCCCTTTACTACCCTAGCCGATATAGCAGAACATAAGGTAGTAAGCACAGGAGCCGGGCAACCCAACTATTGACCTAAGACATGATTCGGAGCTGATGCATATAAGGCCAAACTCGCAACGCTGAACACTCCCTATAGGTGTTTGGACTTTACAGTATACACCGGGCTGAATGCAACCCCTGGTGATAAACCCATGGTTTCAAGGCACGTGTGGCAATCTGACGTGGGGAAAGAGCGCATGTGGTGAGAGCCTAAATCTCAAAACACAATACGAACCGGGCTGCTTCTATAACATCCACTTTAGTAAGGCGAGCCGTATGTTTACAAAATAATGCCGGTATCTTCCTTGGACATTTTACATGCGAGGAAAGTATAAAACAACAAGAGATAAAAAAAGGTTTACACAGGGTCTTAATCTAAAAAAGAAACCTTAATGCGGGACCCTGCTGCACGTCTGCGCCTTTGTCTCTGTTGTGAAGTGTCCTTGAAGGGTATAGTACGATGGCCATCTGTAAAGAAAAAGGAAAAAAATAAGACCAGGTAAAAGAATCTGGTGTGGCCGTGAGTAAAGCTGGTTCGTTTTAATGAACCGTGAAGGATACCTTCCAGGGTCCGAATAGGGTCAAGCCGGACTATGGACCTTTTGTGTGTAGAGTGCCCCCGAAGCCGCCCAAGGAATTTTGAGTATATCTCCTTATGGGGCGGTTGATGGGGGCCTAGCTTCTAATCAAGCTCAGGTTTATCTAAGCTGCTGCACTAAGGTGTGCGTAGGACACGTTTAGCTGTGTCCGCGGTCTTAACGACTGATGGGCTGTTCGGCTTGAACAGGCCGGTTTGTGCTTCGACTGCTAGAGCCGCCGTGTATTCCTCTGTGCGAAGAGAGCGCAACATATTTCCACTGACCGTAATGACGCCACGAGGTCCGGGCATTTTGAGTTTTAGATAAGCATAATGCTGGACTGCATTAAAATGGGCGAAGGCCGTTCTTCCGAGTAGTGCATGATAACCGCTTCGGAGCGGAGCAATGTCAAAGATTAGTTATTTGCTTCGAAAGTTGTCCGGGGAGCCGAATACAACATCCAATGTTAAAGAGCCAAGGCAGCGGGCTTCCACGCCCGGTATAACTCCTTTAAAGGTAGTTCTGCTTGGCTTGATTCTTGACGGGTCTATCCCCATCTTGCAGACAGTGTCCTGATATATCAGATTGAGACTGCTGCCGCCGTCCATGAGGACTTGACTGAGGTGGTATCCGTTGATTATTGGGTTGAGCACTAGGGCAGCCGATCCCCCGTGATGGATACTAGTCGGATGATCCCTGCGATCAAAGGTGATCGGAGAGGCCGACCATGGGTTGAACTTGGGGGCGTCGGGCTCAACGGTGTAGACATCTCTGAGTGCGCGCTTGCGCTCCCACTTTGGGATATGAGTGACATAGATCATGTTTACTGTTTTGATCTCCGGTGGACATTTCTTCTGTCCCCCCGTGTTCGGCTGGCGAGGTTCGTCCTTGTCTTCGCTCTGAGGTCCCTTCCCTTTGTGTCCGGCGTTAAGTTTGCCAGCTTGCTTGAAGACCCAACACTCTCTATTGGTATGATTAGCTGGTTTATAGGGAGTGTCGTGGATCTGGTAGGGCCTGTCTAGGATTTTGTCCAGGTTGGATGGACTGTCCTTGTTTCCTTTAAATGGCTTCTTCCGCTGACAGGGTCTGGAGCCCCTGAATCCGGTGTTTACCGCTGTATTATTTGGGCTTTCTTCATTGTTCTGACGTTTGTTTTTGTTGCGTCGTGGTTTTTCATTGCCATCCCTGACCTCAAAGGTGTCGGGATCGCTGGTGCTGCTACGGGCTAACCAGCTGTCTTTGCCCGCGCAAAAGCGGGTCATGAGTGTAGTTAAGGTGGCCATTGTCCTTGGCTTTTCCTGGCCGAGGTGTCTGGCTAGCCATTCTTCCCGGACACTGTGTTTGAAGGCTGCTAAGGCTTCGGCGTCCGGACAGTCGACAATTTGGTTCTTCTTAGTGAGAAACCTGCTCCAAAGCTTACGGGCTGATTCTTCGGGTTTTTGGATTATGTGACTTAGATCGTCTGCATCCGAAGGCCCGACATAGTGAAGGAAATATGCCCTAGAGGCAATAATAAAGTTATTATTTATTTCCTCATATCATGATAAATGTTTATTATTCATGCTAGAATTGTATTAACCGAAAACATAATACATGTGTGAATACATAGACAAAACTATAGTCACTAGTATGCCTCTACTTGACTAGCTCATTAATCAAAGATGGTTATGTTTCCTAACCATATACATGTGTTGTCATTTGATTAGTGGGATCACATCATTAGGAGAATGATGTGATTGACATGACCCATTCCGTTAGCCTAGCACTTGATCGCTTAGTATCTTGCTATTGCTTTCTTCATGACTTATACAAAGTTCCCGCAACTATGAGATTTTGCAACTCCGTGATACCGGAAGAACACTTTGTGTGCTACCAAACGTCACAACGAATCGGGTGATTATAAAGGTGCTCTCAGGTGTTTCGAAGGTACATGTTGGGTTGGCATAATTCGAGATTAGGTTTTGTCACTCCGATTGTCGGAGAGGTATCTCTGGCCCTCTCGGTAATACTCATCACCTAAGCCTTGCAAGCATGTAACTAATGAGTTAGTTATGAGATGATGTATTACGAACGAGTAAAGAGACTTGCCGGTAACGAGATTGAACTCGGTATTGGATACCGACGATCAAATCTCGGGCAAGTAACATACCGATGACAAAGGGAACAAAGTACGTTGTTATGCGGTTTGACCGATAAAGATCTTCGTAGAATATGTAGGAACCAATATGGGCATCCAGGTCCCGCTATTGGTTATTGATCGAGAATGGTTCTAGGTCATGTCTACATAGTTCTCGAACCCGTAGGGTCCGTACGCTTAACGTTTTGATGACAGTTTTATTATGAGTTTATAAGTTTTGATGTACCTAAGTTTCTTCGGAGTCCCGAATGTGATCACGGACATGACGAGGAGTCTCGAAATGGTTCAGACATAAAGATTGATATATTGGATGACTATATTCGGACACCGGAAGTGTTCCGGGAGTTTTCGGAGAAAACCGGAGTACCGGAGGGTTACCGGAACCCCCCCGGGAAGTAATGGGCCTTGATGGGCCCTATTGGAGAAAGAGAGGGGCCGGCCAGGGCAAGTGGCGCGCCCCCTCCCCTTGAGTCCGAATAGGACAAGGAAAGGGGGGGCGGCGCCCCCCTTGCCTTCCCCCTCTCCTACTCCTTCCTCCCCCCTCCTTCTTGGATTAGGAAAAGGAAGGGGGAAACCTACTTGGAGTAGGTTTCCCCCTCCTAGGGCGCGCCTCCCCTTAGGCCGGCCCCTCCTCCCTCCCTCCTTTATATACGGGGGCCGGGGGCACCCCATAGACACACAAGTTGATCTACGGATCGTTCCTTAGCCGTGTCGGTGCCCCTTCCACCATATTCCACCTCGGTCATATCGTCATGAGTTTAGGCGAAGCCTGCGCCGTAGAACATCATCATCGCCACCACGCCGTCGGTCCGTGGAACTCATCTCCGGAGCTCGGCTGGATCGGAGGCGGATATCGTCATCGAGCTGAACGTGTGCTGAACTCGGAGGCTCCGTGACGCTTGGTGCTTGGATCGGTCGGATCATGAAGACGACGACTACATCAACCGCGTTGTGCTAACGCTTCCGCTTACGGTCTACGAGGGTACGTGGACGAACACTCTCCCCTCTCGTTGCTATGCCATCACCATGACCTTGCGTGGCGTAGGAAATTTTTTGAAATTACTACGTTCCGCAATTGTGGCATCCGAGCCTAGGTTTTATGCGTTGATGTTATATGCACGAGTAGAACACAAGTGAGTTTTGGACGATATAAGTCATACCGCCTACCAGCATGTCATACTTTGGTTCGGCGGTATTGTTGGATGAAGCGGCACGGACCGACATTATGCGTACGCTTACGCCAGACTGGTTCTACCGACGTGCTTTGCACACAGGTGGCTGGCGGGTGTCAGTTTCTCCAACTTTAGTTGAACCGAGTGTGACTACGCCCGGTCCTTGCGAAGGCTAAAACGGAGTCTATTTGACAAACTATCGTTGTGGTTTTGATGCGTAGGTGAGAACGGTTCTTGCTAAGCCCGTAGCAGCCACGTAAAATTTGCAACAACAAAGTAGAGGACGTCTAACTTGTTTTTGCAGGGCATGTTGTGATGTGATATGGTCAAGACGTGATGCTATATTTTATTGTATGAGATGATCATGTTTTGTAACCGAAGTTATCGGCAACTGGCAGGAGCCATATGGTTGTCGCTTTATTGTATGAAATGCAAACGCCTTGTAATTGCTTTACTTTATCACTAAGCGGTAGCGATAGTCATAGAAGCAATAGATGGCGTAAATGACAACGATGCTACGATGGAGATCAAGGTGTCGCGCCGGTGACGATGGTGATCACAACGGTGCTTCAGAGATGGAGATCACAAGCACAAGATGATGATGGCCATATCATATCACTTATATTGATTGCATGTGATGTTTATCCTTTATGCATCTTATCTTGCTTTGATTGACGGTAGCATTTTAAGATGATCTCTCACTAAAATTATCAAGAAGTGTTCTCCCTGAGTATGCACCATTGCCAATGTTCGTCGTGCCGAGACACCACGTGATGATCGGGTGTGATAAGCTCTACGTCCATCTTTAACGGGTGCAAGCCAGTTTTGCACACGCAGAATACTCAGGTTAAACTTGACGAGCCTAGCATATGCAGATATGGCCTCGGAACACGGAGACCGAAAGGTCGAGCGTGAATCATATAGTAGATATGATCAACATAGTGATGTTCACCATTGAAAACTACTCCATCTCACGTGATGATCGGTTATGGTTTAGTTGATTTGGATCACGTGATCACTTAGATGACTAGAGAGATGTTTGTCTAAGTGGGAGTTCTTAAGTAATATGATTAATTGAACTTAAATTTATCATGAACTTAGTACTGATAGTATCTTGCTTGTCTATGTTTGTTTGTTGATAGATGGCTCGTCTTTGTTGTTCCGTTGAATTTTAATGCGTTCCTTGAGAAAGCAAAGTTGAAAGATGATGGTAGCAATTACACGGATCGGGTCCGTAACTCGAGGATTATCCTCATTGCTGCACGTAAAAGTTACGTCCCGAAGCACCGCTGGGTGCAGTGCCTGCTTCGCTGCTGTAACCGAGCGACATTAAGAACGTCCGCAAAGCAAAGTGATGACTACTCAATAGTTCGATGTGCCATGCTTTACGGCTTAGAACCGGTCTTCAACGATGTTTTGAACATCATGGAGCATATGAGATGTTCCAAGAGTTGAAGTTAATATTTCAAGCAAATGCCTGGATTGAGAGATATGAAGTCTCCAATAAGTTCTATAGCTGTAAGATGAAGGAGAATAGTTCTGTCAGTGAACATATACTCAGAATGTCTGGGTATAATAATCACTTGATTCAACTGGGAGTTAATCTTCACGATGATAGTGTCATTGATGAAATTCTCCAATCATCGCCACCAAGCTACAAGAGCTTTGTGATGAACTATAATATGCAAGGGATGAACAAGACTATTCCCGAGCTCTTCGCAATGCTAAAAGCCGCGGAGGTAGAAATCAAGAAGGAGCATCAAGTGTTGATGGTCAACAAGACCACTAGTTTCAAGAAAAAAGGGCAAAGGGAAGAAGAAGGGGAACTTCAAAAAGAACGGCAAGCAAGTTGCTGCTCAAGAGAAGAAACCCAAGTCTGGACCTAAGCTGGCCCGAGTGCTTCTCCGCAAGCGATAGTCCTTTGGAAGCGGAACTGCCCCAAGTATTTGGCGGATAAGAAGGATGGCAAAGTGAACAAAGGTATATGTGATATACATATGTACCTAACTAGAGCTCGTAGTAGCACTGGTATTTGATCTGGTTACTTGCTAATATTTGCAACTCAAACAGGACTACGGAATAAGCGAGCATCGCGAAGGACGAGGTGACGCGCGCTGGGAAGCGGTTCCAAAGTCGATGAGATCGCGGTCGGCACGCTACCTCTACATCTACCTTCGGGATTAGTTTTAGACCTGAATAATTGTTATTTGGTGCCAGCGTTGAGCATGAACATTATATCTGGATCTTGTTTAATGCAAGACGGTTATTCATTTAAATCAGAGAATAATGGTTGTTCTATTTATATGAGTAATATCTTTTATGGTCATGCACCCTTGAAGAGTGGTCTATTTTTATTGAATCTCGATAGTAGTGATACACATATTCATAATGTTGAAGCCAAAAGATGCAGAGTTGATAATGATAGTGCAACTTATTTGTGGTACTTCGCCGTTTAGGTCATATCGATTGTAAAACGCATGAAGAAACTCCATAATGATGGACTTCTAGAATCACTTGATTATGAATCACTTGGTACTAAGCGAACCGTGCCTCATGGGCAAGATGACTAAAACACCGTTCTCGGAACTATGGAGAGAGCAACAGATTTGTTGGAAATCATACATACTGAGATGTATGTGGTCCGATGAATGTTGAGGCTCGTGGCGGATATCGTTATTTTCTCACCTTCACAGATGATTTGAGCAGATATGGGTATATCTACTTAATGAAGCACAAGTCTGAAACATTTGAAAAGTTCAAAGAATTTCAGAGTGAAGTGGAAAATCATCGTAACAAGAAAATAAAGTTTCTACGATCCGATCGTGGAGGAGAATATTTGAGTTACGAGTTTGGTTTACATTTGAAACAATGCGGAATAGTTTAGCAACTCACGCCACGAAACACCACAACGAAATGGTGTGTCCGAACGTCGAATCGTACTTTACTTGATATGGTGCGATCTATGATGTCTCTTACCGATTTACCGCTATCGTTTTGGGGTTATGCTTTAGAGACGGCCGCATTCACGTTAAATAGGGCACCATCAAAATCCGTTGAGACGACGCCTTATGAACTGTGGTTTGGCAAGAAACCAAAGTTGTCGTTTCTTAAAGTTTGGGGCTGCGATGCTTATGTGAAGAAACTTCAACCAGATAAGCTCGAACCCAAATCGGAGAAATGTGTCTTCATAGGATATCCAAAAGAGACTGTTGGATACACCTTCTATCACAAATCTGAAGGCAAGACATTCGTTGCTAAGAATGGATCCTTTCTAGAGAAGGATTTTCTCTCGAAAGAAGTGAGTGGGAGGAAAGTAGAACTTGATGAGATAACTGTATATACTCCCTTATTGGAAAGTAGTTCATCACGAGAACCGGTTCCTGTGACGACTACACCAATTAGTGAGGAAGCTAATGATATTGATCATGAAACTTCAGATCAAGTTTCTCTGAACCTCGTAGGTCTACAGAGTAAGATCCGCACTGAGTGGTACGGTAATCCTATTCTGGAAGTCATGTTACTTGACCATGATGAACCTACGAACTATGAGGAAGCGATGATGAGCCCAGATTTCGCAAAATGGCTAGAGGCCATGAAATCTGAGATGGGATCCATGTATGAAAACAAAGTATGGACTTTGGTTGACTTGCCCGATGATAGGCAAGCCATTGAGAATAAATGGATCTTTAAGAAGAAGACTGACGCTGATGGTAATGTAACTGTCTATAAAGCTCGACTTGTTGCGAAAGGTTTTTGACAAGTTCAAGGGGTTGACTACGATGAGACTTTCTCACCCGTAGCGATGCTTAAGTCTGTCTGAATCATGTTAGCTATTGCTGCATTTCATGATTATGAAATTTGGCAAATGGATGTCAAGACTGCATTCTTGAATGGATTTCTAGAAGAAGAGTTGTATATGATGCAGCCGGAAGGTTTTGTTGATCCAAAAGGTGCTAACACAGTATACAAGCTCCAGCGTTCCATTTATGGACTGGTGCAAACATCTCGGAGTTGGAATAAACACTTTGATAGTGTGATCAAAGCATATGGGTTTATACAGACTTTTGCAGAACCCTATATTTAGAAGAAAGTGAGTGGGAGCTCTGTAGCATTTCTAATTTTATATGTAGATGACATTTATTAATTGGAAATGATATAGAATTTCTGGATAGCATAAAGGGATACTTGAATAAAAGTTTTTGAATGAAAGACCTTGGTGAAGCTGCTTACATATTGGGCATCAAGATCTATAGAGATAGATCAAGACGCTTAATAGGACTTTCACAAAGCACATACCTTGACAAAACTTTGAAAAAGTTCAAAATGGATCAGGCAAAGAAAGGATTCTTGCCTGTGCTGCAAGGTGTGAAGTTGAGTCAAACTCAATGCCCGACCACAGCAGAAGATAGAGAGAAAATGAAAAATGTTCCTATGCTTCAGCCATAGGCTCTATCATGTATGCAATGTTGTGTACCAGACTGACGATGCTTAGCAATAAGCTTGGCAGAAGGTACCAAAGTAATCCAGAGTGGATCATGGACAGTGGTCAAGAACATCTTGAAATACGAAAAGGACTAAGGATATGTTTCTCGATATGGAGGTGACAAAGAGCTAGTCGTAAATGGTTACGCCGATGCAAGCTTTGACACCGATCCGACGATTCTAAATCGCAAACCGGATCGTGTTTTTATTAAACGGTGGAGCTGTAAGTTGGTGCAGTTCTAAACAAAGCGTCGTGGCGGGATCTACATGTGAAGCGGAGTACATAGCTGCTTCAAGCAGCAAATGAAGGAGTGCGGATGAAGGAGTTCATTTCGATCTAGGTGTCATACCTAGTGCATCGGGACCAATGAAGATCTTACGTGACAATCTTGGTGCAATTGCTTTGGCAAAGGAATCCAGATTTCACAAGAGGACCAAGCACATCAAGAGACGCTTCAATTCCATTCGGGACCAAGTCCAAGTGGGAGACATAGAGATTTGCAAGATACATACGGATCTGAATGTTGCAGACCCATTGACTAAGCCTCTCTCACGAGCAAAACATGATCAGCACCAAGACTCCATGGGTGTTAGAATCATTACTATGTAATCTAGATTATTGACTCTAGTGCAAGTGGGACTGAAGGAAATATGCCCTAGAGGCAATAATAAAGTTATTATTTATTTCCTCATATCATGATAAATGTTTATTATTCATGCTAGAATTGTATTAACCGGAAACATAATACATGTGTGAATACATAGACAAAACTATAGTCACTAGTATGCCTCTACTTGACTAGCTCATTAATCAAAGATGGTTATGTTTCCTAACCATAGACATGTGTTGTCATTTGATTAGTGGGATCACATCATTAGGAGAATGATGTGATTGACATGACCCATTCCGTTAGCCTAGCACTTGATCGTTTAGTATACTGCTATTGCTTTCTTCATGACCTATACAAAGTTCCCGCAACTATGAGATTGTGCAACTCCGTGATACGGAAGAACACTTTGTGTGCTACCAAATGTCACAACGAATCGGGTGATTATAAAGGTGCTCTCAGGTGTTTCGAAGGTACATGTTGGGTTGGCATAATTCGAGATTAGGTTTTTGTCACTCCGATTGTCGGAGAGGTATCTCTGGGCCCTCTCGGTAATACTCATCACCTAAGCCTTGCAAGCATGTAACTAATGAGTTAGTTATGAGATGATGTATTACAAAACGAGTAAAGAGACTTGCCGGTAAGGAGATTGAACTAGGTATTGGATACTGACGATCAAATCTCGGGCAAGTAACATACCGATGACAAAGGGCACAAAGTATGTTGTTATGCGCTTTGACCGATAAAGATCTTCGTAAAATATGTAGGAACCAATATGGGCATCCAGTTCCCGCTATTGGTTATTGACCGAGAATGGTTCTAGGTCATGTCTACATAGTTCTTGAACCCGTAGGGTCCGCACGCTTAACGTTTCGATGACAGTTTTATTATGAGTTTATAAGTTTTGATGTACGAAGTTTGTTCGAGTCCGTGATGTGATCACGGACATGACGAGGAGTCTCAAATGGTCGAGACATAAAGATTGATATATTGGATGACTATATTCGGACACCGAAGTGTTTGGGAGTTTTGAAGAAAACCGAGTCTTGGAGGGTTACCGAACCCCGGGAAGTAATGGGCCTTGATGGGCCCTATTGGAGAAAGAGAGGGGCGGCCGGGGCAAGTGGCGCGCCCCCCTGAGTCCGAATAGGACAAGGAAAGAGCGGCGCCCCTTGCCTTCCCTCTCCTACTCCTTCCTTCCCTCCTTCTTGGATTAGGAAAGGAAGGGGAAACCTACTTGGAGTAGGTTTCCCCCTCCTGGCGCGCCTCCCCTTAGGCCGGCCCCCTCCTCCCTCCCTCCTTTATATACGGGGGCGGGGGGCACCCCATAGACACACAAGTTGATCTACGGATCGTTCCTTAGCCGTGTGTGGTGCCCCATTCCACCATATTCCACCTCGGTCATATCGTCGCGGAGTTTAGGCGAAGCCTTGCGCCGGTAGAACATCATCATCGTCACCACGTCGTCGTGCTGACGGAACTCATCTCCGGAGCTCGGCTGGATCGGAGGCCGGAGATCATCATCGAGCTGAACGTGTGCTGAACTCGGAGGCTCCGTACGTTCGGTGCTTGGATCGGTCGGATTGTGAAGACGTACGCATCAACCGCGTTGTGCTAACGCTTCCGCTTACGGCCTACGAGGGTACGTGGACGAACACTCTCCCCTCTCGTTGCTATGCCATCACCATGATCTTGCGTGTGTGTAGGAAATTTTTTGAAATTACTACGTTCCCCAACACATAGGTCCCTTGGAAATTGGCCCGGAAAGCATCCTGAAGTTCTTCCCAGCTTCTGATGGAGTTTTCGGGAGGCTCTTCAGCCAGTGCCGAGCTGGTCCCTTTAGCTTGAGGGGTAAATATTTAATGGCGTGGAGATCATCCCCGCGAGCCATGTGGATGTGAAGAATAAAGTCTTATATCCAAACCGTGGTGTCCGTTGTTCCATCATATGCCTCGATGTTTACAGGTTTGAACCCTTATGGAAAATCGTGTTCCAGCACCTCAATGGTGAAGCACAGGGGGTGTGCCGCACCCCTGTATCTGGCTGTGTCGTGGATTGGGTCCGACGGTTGTAATGTTCGGTATTGGTTCCAAACTGGTTAATGGTCGGCATGTTTTGTTAGATAATAGTGATCCCGTGTAGGAGCACGTTCCCTTGAACCATAGATGGACCTGGTTTTGCTAGCTTTTTTGTCCAGGTCCTCACGTAGATCGTGTTTCTGGTCCTGGGCCGCAGCCTTCCTTCCTTCGCGGGGAGGGGCGCGGGCTTTTGTACGGCATTGCTAGCCGCTTTGTCGCGACCGCGAGCTGTTCGGTCCAGCCAGTCGGCCGCATTATTTTTCGGTGGTATAGGCGCGATAGCCTCGTCGTCGAATTCGGGCAATAGCTTACGTTTAGGATAGCTCTTTGTTTGGTGATTAGCGCCATATTTTTCCTCAGCGTCTAGCACTTCGTTCCATCTGTCATTGAGCATATCCTGCACGGCTTTAAGCCGCTGCTTCTGCTTCTTCAGGCTCCTTGCAGTGGTGATAAGCCTTTGGTGGAGGTGTTCTTGTTCTAATAGTTCTTCTGGGATGACGAACTCGACATCGCCCAGGCTGATCTCCTCTTCAGAGACATGTTGGTAATTGCTATCTTCGGCATCACTATGGTCGGATAACATCTGCGGACTATGTTCGCCGTCCTCTCGCATGCCCTGCTCCAACGCTGGGTCTGTGGGGTCCTCGGCTTGGTTCAGATTACCATCATCGTCTGTGACAATGTTGCTATTTTTCTTTTTGCCGGATCGAGGTCGGCGCTTGGGACGCCGACGTTTAGGAGGTTCATCGACGGGTATGCTGTTATCGCCGTCGGCCTCATTCTCCTTTGGTGTGTCCACCATGTATATATCGTATGATGATGTAGCTGTCCACTGCCCTAAAGGTGGTGGTTTTTGTGCCTGCTCTTTTCAGACATCGTCGTCCATACCGTCGATGTCTCCGGAGCCGTAATCGAGCGTGTCGGTTAAGTCCTCGACAGTGGCAATGAAGTGGGTGGTGGGTGGGGAACGAAGTTCTTCATTGTCCGCTTCCCACTCGAGCCGGACATAGTTCGGTCGAGAGTCCCCCGACAAGGAGAGGGACTTCAATGAGTTTAATATGTCGCCAAAAGACGAGTGCTGGAAGATGTTCACGGAGCTGAACTCCAAGACCGGCGCCCAACCGGATGCACGCGGGCCGGAGCCCATGGCCGGAGACGAGTCCAAGGTTCTGATAACACAAGCCCAGCCTGATGTTGGGTCTATGTGCGGGTCGAGCACCGCTGAGCCTGCGGCCTCCGTGGCGGGGTTGAGCTTCCCATCTTCGGACGACGTAGTCCGCTCCGGCTCTAGGGCCAGGGCGGTCAAAGGCGCTATCTCCTGTGCGCGGCCAGATGACAGATCTAGGTTATGTTCACCATGGTGGCCGAGGACAGCCGTCATGGGCTCGAATCCGTCGAAGATCAAGTCTCCACGGATGTCAGCCACAAAATTCAGGCTTCCAAATCTGACCCGATGGCCAGGGGTGTAGCTATCGATCTTCTCTAGATGGCCAAGTGAGTTGGCCTGCAGTGCGAAGCCGCCAAATATGAAGATCTGTCCGGGGAGGAAGATCTCCCCCTGGACTGCATTGTTGTAGATGATTGATGGAAGCCTATCTCCGACGTCACAACGGAACTCTCAATGAAAGCACCAATGTTGGTGTCAAAACTGGCGGATCTCGGGTAGGGGGTCCCGAACTGTGCATCTAAGGCTAATGGTAACAGGAGGCGGGGGACACAATTTTTACCCAGGTTCTGGCCCTCTCTATAGAGGTAATACCCTACTTCCTGGTTGATTGATCTTGATGAATATGAGTATTACAAGAGTTGATCTACCAGGAGATCATAATGGCTAAACCGTAGAAGTCTAGCCTATGAGGATATGATTGTTGTGGCTCAAACCCTAGAAGTCTAAACCGTTCGGCTTATATAGACACCGGGGGGGCTAGGGTTGTACAAAGTCAGTTACAGAGAAAGGAATCTACATATCCGAATTGCAAAGCTTGCCTTCCATGCAAAGGAGAGTCCCATCCGGACACGGGATGAAGTCTTCTATCTTGTATCTTCATAGTCCAACAGTCCGGCTAAATTACATAGTCCGGCTGTCCGAGGACCCCTTAGTCCAGGACTCCCTCAGCGAGTATCGTTATTTTCTGACCTTCACAGATGATTTGAGCAGATATGGGTATATCCACTTAATGAAACATAAGTCTGAAACGTTTGAAAATTTCAAAGGATTTCAGAGTGAAGTGGAAAATCATCGTAACAAGAAAATATAGTTTCTACGATTTGATCGTGGAGGCGAATATTTGAGCTACGAGTTTGGTCTTCATTTGAAACATTGTGAAATAGTTTCACAACTGACGCCACCTGGAACACCATAGCATAATGGTGTGTCCGAACGTCGTAGCCGTACTTTATTGGATATGGTGCGATCTATGATGTCTCTTACTGATTTACCGCTATCGTTTTGGGGTTATGCTTTAGAGACGGCTGCATTCACATTAAATAGGGCACCATCAAAATCCATTGAGACGACACCATATGAACTGTGGTTTGGCAAGAAGCCCAAGTTGTCGTTTCTTAAAGTTGGGGTTGCGATGCTTATGTGAAGAAGCTTCAACCTGATAAGCTCGAACTCAAATCGGAGAAGTGCGTCTTCATAGGATACCCAAAGGAAACTGTTGTTTACACCTTCTATCATAGATCTAAGGCAAGAATGGATCCTTTCTAGATAAGGAGTTTCTCTCAAAAGAAGTGAGTGGGAGGAAAGTAGAAACTGATGAGGTAATTGTACCTTCTCCCAAATTGGAAAGTAGTTCATCACAGAAATTAGTTCCAGTGATTGCTACACCAATTAGTGGGGAAGCTAATGATGATGATCATGAAACTTCAGATGAAGTTACTACCGAATCTCGTAGGTCAACCAGAGTTCGATCCGCACCAGAGTGGTACGGTAATCCTATTCTAGAAGTCATATTACGAGACCATGATGAACCTAAGAACTATGAGGAAGCGATGATGAGCCCAGATTTCGTGGAATAGCTTGAGGCCATGAAATCTGAGATGGAATCCATGCATGAGAACAAAGTGTAGACTTGCCCGATGATCGGCAAGCCATAGAAAATAAATGGATCTTCAAGAACAAGACTGACGCTGACGGTAATGTTACTGTCTACAAATCTCGACTTGTTGTGAGAGGTTTTCGACAAGTTCAAGGAGTTGACTATGATGAGACCTTCTCACCCGTAGCGATGCTTAAGTCTGTCCAAATCATGTTAGCAATTGCCGCATTTTATGATTATCAAATTTGGCAAATGGATGTCAAAACTGCATTCCTCAATGGATTTCTTAAAGAAGAGTTGTATATGATGCAACTAGAAGGTTTTGTCGATCCAAAAGGTGCTAACAAAGTGTGGAAGCTCCAGCGATCCATTTATGGACTGGTGCAAGCCTCTCGGAGTTGGAATATCTGCTTTGATAATATGATCAAAGCATATGGTTTTATACAGACTTTTGGAGAAGCCTGTATTTACAAGAAAGTGAGTGGGAGCTCTGTAGCATTTCTAATATTATATGTGGATGACATATTGTTGATTGGAAATAATACAGAATTTCTGGATAGTACAAAAGGATACTTGAATAAGAATTTTTCAATGAAAGACCTCGGTGAAGCTGCATACATATTGGGCATCAAGATCTACAGAGATAGATCAAGACGCTTAATTGGACTTTCACAAAGCACATACCTTGATAAAGTTTTGAAGAAGTTCAAAATGGATCAGTCAAAGAAAGTGTTCTTGCTCGTGTTACAAGGTGTGAAGTTGAGTCGACTCAATGCCCGACCACCGCAGAAGATAGAGAGAAAATGAAAGTCATTCCTATGCTTGACCATAGGTTCTATCATGTATGCAATGCTGTGTACCAGACCTGATGTGTGCCTTGCTATAAGTATAGCAGGGAGGTACCAAAGTAATCCAGGAGTGGATCACTGGACAACGGTCAAGAACATCCTGAAATACCTGAAAAAGACTAAGAATATGTTTCTCATTTATGGAGGTGACAAAGAGCTTGTCGTAAATGGTTACGTCGATGCAATCTTTGACACTGATCCGGATGACTCTAAGTCGCAAACCGGATACGTATTTATATTGAATGGTGGAGCTGTCAGTTGGTGCAGTTCCAAGCAGAGCGTCGTGGCGGGATGTACGTGTGAAGTGGAGTACATAGCTGCTTCGGAAGCAGCAAATGAAGGAGTCTGGATGAAGGAGTTCATATCCGATCGGGTCCAATGAAAATCTTTTGTGACACTACTGGAGCAATTGCCTTGGCAAAAGAATGCAGATGTCACAAGAGAACCAAACACAACAAGAGACGCTTTAATTCCATCCGCCATCAAGTCAAGGAGGGAGACATAGAGATTTGCAAGATACATACGGATCTGAATGTTGCAAACCCGTTGACTAAGCCTCTTCCATGAGTAAAACATGATCAACACCAAGACTCCATAGGTGTTAGAATCATTACTTTGTAATCTGGATTATTGACTCGAGTGCGAGTGGGAGACTGAAGGAAATATGCCGTAGAGGCAATAATATAGTTGTTATTTCTATTTCCTTATATCATGATAAATGTTTATTAGTAATGCTAGAATTGTATTAACCGGAAACTTAGTACATGTGTGAATACATAGACAAAACATAGTGTCCCTAGTATGCCTCTACTTGACTAGCTCATTATTTAAAGATGGTTATGTTTCCTAACCATAGACATGTGTTGTCATTTGATGAACGGGATCACATCATTAGAGAATGATGTGATGGACAAGACCCATCCGTTAGCTTAGCATTATGATTGTTATAGTTTTATTGCTACTGCTTTCTTCATGACTTATACATGTTCCTCTGACTATGAGATTATGCAACTCTCGAATACCGGAGGAACACCTTGTGTGCTACCAAACGTCACAACGTAATTGGGTGATTATAAAGACGCTCTACAGGTGTCTCCGAAGGTGTTTGTTGAGTTGGCATAGATCAAGATTAGGATTTGTCACTCCGTGTATCGGAGAGGTATCTCTGGGCCCTCTCGATAATGCTCATCACTATAAGCCTTGCAAGCAATGCGACTAATGAGTTAGTTATGGGATGAAGCATTACGGAGCGAGTAATGAGACTTGCCAGTAATGATATTGAACCAGGTATGATGATACCGATGATCGAATCTCGGGCAAGTAACATACCGATGACAAAGGGAACAATGTATGTTGTTGTGCGGTTTGACCGATAAAGATCTTCGTAGAATATGTAGGAGCTAATATGAGCATCCAGGTGCTGATATTGGTTATTGATCAGAGATGTGTCTCGATCATGTCTACATAGTTCTCGAACCCGTAGGGTCCGCACGCTTAACGTCCGATGATGATTTGTATTATGAGTTATGTGTTTTTGATGACCGAAGTTTGTTCGGAGTCCCAGATGAGATCACAAACATGACGAGGAGTCTCGAAATGGTTGAGAGGTAAAGATTGATATATTGACAAATGTATTCGGACACCGGAATGGTTTTGGGACGTTTCAGATATTTATCGGGGAACCGAGGGGTTACCAGAACCCCCCGGGAAGTTATGGGCCTTAGTGGGCTATAAGGAAGTAGGAGAGGGCGGCACACAGGGTGCCCCCTGTCAGTGTCAAAACCGGTAGATCTCGAGTAGGGGGTCCCGAACTGTGCGTTTAAGGCTAATGGTAACAGGAGGCGGGGGACACAATGTTTACCCAGGTTCGGGCCCTCTCGGTGGAGGTAATACCCTACTTCCTGCTTGATTGATCTTGATGATATGAGTATTACAAGAGTTGATCTACCACGAGATCGTAGAGGCTACACCCTAGAAGCTAGCCTATGATTATGATTGTTCTTGTCCTACAGACTAAACCCTCTGGTTTACATAGACACCGGAGGGGGCTAGGGTTACATAGAGTCGGTTACAGAGAAGGAGATCTACATATACGAATTGCCAAGCTTGCCTTCCATGCAAAGGAGAGTCCCACCCAGACACGGGACGAATTCTTCAATCTTGTGTCTTCATAGCCCAATAGTCCGGCACAAGTACATAGTCCGGCTGTCCGAGGACCCCCTAATCCATGACTCCCTCAGTAGCCCCTGAACCAGGCTTCAATGACGATGAGTTCGGCGCCAGATTGTCATCGGCATTGCAAGGCGGGTTGTTCTCCAAAATCCCGGAGTACCTGTTGTAACGAGCAGTGTCTGGCTTCCCATTAATGTTGCACTCCTCAGCTTCTGTACCTTAATAATGGAAGTCTCCACGTGTCGAGCGAATGCGAGAAGTCAAGGCATTTTTACATTTGCCACCCTCACCATGTTAGTAAATCGTCTATTAAAGAGATGGGGATCCTCAGATCCAAACCACACCATCTTCCCCAAGCGAGGAATCATCAGAGCACGCCCAAAAAAACCACCCCATCATGGCCGGCCCCTGCAACTCCTCCTCTCGCTCCCATAGCGCCAAGCCAGGTGATTGGTTTAAGTGTATTATCACCCACAGCCAATTGCTGGAGTTGCAGACCCAGGGGTTTCTCCCTCCTGCATACATGGTCCCTGTCCGAGCCGGACTAGCTACTTACGATGGCGGGGAGCAAGCAGAGAGCTTCCCCAACCCATCCAGGGGAGAGCGAGTATGCCTTGTCCCTTACATGCTGAGGGGCCTCGGATTTCCAATCCGCCCGTTCCTCCGCGGGCTCCTGGAGTACTATGGCCTCCAGCTGCATAACTTCTCTCCTGCCTCCATACTGCACATCGCAGGTTATGTAGCCCTTTGCAAGCTATTTCTGGGCTGCAAAGCTCATTTCGAGCTATGGAAGAGGCTATTCTGCCTCATTCCTCGTAATCAGGAGGGATCAATATATCAAGTGGGCGGAGCCGAAATATGGCGCATCGCCAGGACAGGATACCTGTCTGGTACTCCGAAGAAGACATCCGAAGACTGGCCTTCGGAATGGTTTTATATAGACGACGTCCCCCTTCCGGCCCTATTCGGATGGGCCTTCCTGAGTTTGCCAATGCCCCACTGAAGAAACGCCGCAGCTGGCATCCCTAGAGCCCCCACGAGGAAGATAACAGAGAGGTCCTTTATCTGATGGGCAGGATAAAAACGCTGGCCAAATCAGGATTTACAATAATTGAGGTTCTGTCAATATGCATAATGTGGGGGGTGCAACCACTCCAGTATCGGGGGGAACCCATGTGGCACTTCAATGGAGAATACGATGCCACCCGCTGCGGTCGTAAAGGTCCGGACTCCGGCACCGCTCTGGCGAAAATACTGTCCGATTTGTATAAAGGAGAAGAAGAGGAGTTTATCCACATTAAGCCACGGGATGGATTTTCCATGTACAACCCCCAAGCTGGGTGAGCTGCTATCTTTTACTCAACTCCATTCATTCATGTATTCTTCATCACAAATATTTACCTTGCTAATTCATAGCAGGAACTGCGAAAAGCTGTGAGGGAGGTCCACAGCCCGTCTCCACAGCCATAGGACCCTGACCGGGCCATCGACCCTGGACTCGAAGAAGATCCGGACATATTTGTGGAGCTCGTCGACAGGACATTTTACCAGTTAAGCTGTGACGGTGCCTTAGTGGCCATCATAGCTGATTATCCCAGCCTACTCCCTGCATCACATGTAGGTAAAACCGGAGTCCTAACTTCCAAGAAGGATCCCTTCTTTGTGCCTTACCCACCACACATGTATTGCGTTTTACTGGGAAGGCCATCGGGGCGCCATGCCGAACCCACGGTGACTCGTCAACAAGGGGCACCGAAGGCGAGTAGGCTTAAAAGGAAGGCGGTCAGGACCGAGACGTTGTTGCAGAGGTATGACTAAAAACCTGCTTCGTGATTATCGTCTTTTAAAATATAACAATGTCCATGGTTCCCTGGCAGAAAAAGTGCTCGCCGGACTATGCCTGGAGAGCCTGCCGGCCACGCCTCCACCAGCCGGACTCTGGAGCCGGACTCAGGGGTGGAGGCTAACGTGGGGACAACGCCGGACGATCCTCCTACAGAGGATGCAGATAGAATATCTGCTACAAATTCCAAAGTGGAAAGCGCCATGGATCAGAGGCGTCGACGGGCCGTACTCCGAGACCCTAATTTCTCCGAAGAGGCGTTCAATGCCTTCAACTTAGGAGACGTGTACATCCGAGCTGCTCAAGGTGGACTTGCTAGAGCCACGGACCAGTATTTAAAGGATATACGGGTAAGAAAATCTAATAATTATGTATATCGGTAGCCCCTGAGACTTGAAACAGTTGGCACAACTGATTTAAGGATCATTGTATGCATAGGTTCTTACAGAGAAGAACACCAATTTGTCTCAAGAGCTAGAGGAGTGCAAAGCCCAACTAAGGGCCGCAATTGCCGGAATGGAGGAATCCAAGAAGGCCTCATCTGGCAATACTTGTCTTGATCAAAAAGAATGTAATTATGTGTACCAGTTAGTATTCAGCATGCTTGCAATTCTAACAATAGATTTTGCAGACAATCCCAGAGTGAATCCGGAGATCGTACAAGAGGATGAGCAACCAGTGAAATGACAGCTAGAGGCTGGCGAGCGAGTGCTTACACGGGTTAGGCAGGAGAAAAACAATCTCAGGGATGCCAATACCCGGCTGGGCGTTGAATTAAAAGATGTTCGAGCCTAGCTTGCTGACTCCATGAAGGAGAATAAGAGGCTTCAACGCGACATTTTTAGTAAGTGCTCGAACGAACCTTTATATAGTTCAGCAAAGAAACGGGCTAACAGAGTTATGTCTGTAGGTATGCTGACAGGTCGTCCCGAAGAGGAGATGCCCGGATCCGCAGGCGATCTTCTGCAAGAGCTCTCACAACTGCACGAACAAGTTTGGCAGGTGGTGCAGGGTATTGCCCAGGCCTTGTGGCCATCCGCCTCCCTGCCAGGAGGCATGGGGGAGCTTGTAGAGATGCTCAAGGGAGCACAACGGCGCTTCCGATTATGGAAAATAAAGGCCTGCCGACAAGGTGCGAGGGAAGCCTGGGCCATGGTGAAGACGCGGTACACCAAGGTTGACCCGAATCACATGCCGAGGTCGGACCTATAGGGTCAGATGGGAAAGAGATCCCCGTTAGTCTGGTATATGACCAGGTAGGATTAGCCGCAAAGTATTCCCAACAGGATTGTAGGCTAGACAGCCTGTTGGATGGTATAGAATAAGAATTTAGTCAGTCTAAGTGACTGTGTACTTCAAATGACAAATTTTGTCCCTATCCGGATTGTAAATCATTTGTCATGGTAGACCTTTTCGCTTCAACCTCCAGACCTGACAGTCCGGAGTGTATCCGAATAGCCGCTCAGTTATATAAACCGGGGTACGCGTGGAAACCAGGCGTAGGGGTCATAAGTGCTTGAACAGACAAGTACCCAACTAGCTATGTTATATTACATGTATAGTAAGAAACATCTTCCAGGGAGAACATTTCCGTTAAGGGTTCCTTTCCCTGGGTACGCATGCGTGAATGTGCATGTCTGAACTGCAAACAGAGACGCAGGACACAGAACATTTGGGGGCTTATATTGTAATAGGTAAGAAAACATCTTTTGTTCACCGATCGAATATTCCCTTAAGAACGCTAGCTTTCGGCTTCACCTAGTCTGAGGTACACATCCGGCTGACTCGGCAGTAACAATTGCAGAGGTGCTTCCCTTATGCCATAGCCAAACTAACGGGAACATAGGGCATAAACACAGGAGCCAGGCAACCCAGCTTGGCCAAAACTTAAGTCATATCAATGCATATAATGGCGAAGAAAAGGTACATATGGAAAAGTGACACATATGTAGTGGGCATGAAGCCCGCTAGATAATTATATTAAGCTTCTGTATAAGAAGCCCCCAGGTATATTGAGCGTGTATGGCGCATCAAGATTGTGTAGTCAAAACACACTTGAAGCCTGTACGGCCATAAAAAAAGAAAGAAAGAAAGAAATAAAGAAAGAAAGAGAGAGAGGATATAACTTAAAAAAGAAAGGCGGAGGTAAGGATACGAACACAGAGTTCGGCACTAGGCGTAGAATCTTCAAAGTCTAGCCGCGTTCCATGGGTTCGGCTCGAGTCGATTATCTGATGTATCATGCAGACGGTACGCTCCTCCGGTGAAAACTTTATCAATGATGAAGGGACCCTCCCACTTGGGCTTTAGCTTGTCCTTTTTCTTCTCCGATAGGCGTAGAACGAGTTCGCCAATGTTATAAGTTTTGGCCCGTACTTCTCTGCTCTGATACCTTTGAGCCTGTTGCTGATAGAATGCAGAACGGGCTTTTGCAACGTCGCGCTCCTCCTCCAGGGCATCTAAACTATCCTGTCGATCAAGCTTGGTTTCTCTCTCTTCATAGATCCGCACTCGAGGTGAGTCATGAATGATATCGCAGGGCAATACCGCCTCGGTGCCGTATACCATAAAAATGGTGTGTATCCGGTAGTGCGATTCGGCGTGACCCCATAGTACGGAGTCAAGCTCCTTGACCCAGTGCGTATCTGATTCCTTCAAGGATCGCACTAGTCTGGGTTTGATGCCGCTCATAATAAGACCATTTGCTCGTTCGACTTGACCGTTTGTTTGGGGGTGATAGATAGAGGCGTAATCGAGCTTAATGCCCATGTTGCCACACCAAGTTTTCACCTCGTCGGCTATGAAGTTGGATCCATTATCGGTGATGATGCTGTGGGGGACACCGTAATGGTGTATGACCCCTGATAGGAAGTCTATCACTGGTCTGGATTTGGCCGTTTTAACTGGTTTGGCTTCTATCCATTTGGTGAATTTATCCATCATGACCAACAAGTATTTTTTCTTATGGCTTCCTCCTTTAAGAGGTCCGACCATATCAAGCCCCCGGACCACAAAGGGCCAAGTTATGGGGATTGTTTGGAGAGCGGTAGGTGGCATATGGCTTTGGTTGGCGAAAAGCTGGCATCCGACGCAATGCTGGACGAGGTCCTGTGCGTCTGCTCGGGCTGTCGGCCAGTAGAAGCCTATACGGAAGGCCTTGCTTACAAGGGCCCGAGCTGCGGCATGGTGGCCGCCGAGTCCAGCATGAATTTCAGCCAAGAGCTGCCGCCCTTCCTCTTCGGAGATGCACCTTTGGAGTACTCCAGTCGCGCTTTTCTTATAAAGCTCTCCCTCGTGGACCTTGTAGGCTTTAGAGCGCCGCACAATGCAGCGTGCCTTGTTTTGGTCCTCGGGGAGTTCTTGCCTATTTAGGTACGCTAAGAAGGGTTCTATCCACGGGGCGATGACAACCATGATCACATGGGCCGAAGGTGTTATTTCGGTGGCACAGCCTCCGATTATGTCAGTGTGTTCGGGATCTGGGGTAGTGATCGCATCCGGACTAGTATTGCTGGTCTCCCCTTCCCATACCACGGATGGCTTGAACAGCCTTTCCAAGAAGATATTAGGTGGGATGGGGTCGCTCTTAGCACCAATGCGGGCGAGGATATCCGCTGCTTGATTGTTTTCTCGGACCACATGATGGAATTCGAGCCCCTCAAACTGAGCTGACATCTTGAGGATGGCATTGCTGTAAGCCGACATTTTCGGGTCCTTGGCGTCAAACTCTCCATTTATTTGAGATATTACGAGGTTCGAATCCCCGCGCACATTTAGGAGTTGAATGCCCATGGAAACTGCCATCCGAAGACTGGAAAAAAGCCTCGTATTCGGCTGCATTGTTGGAGTCTGTATATAATATTTGGAGTACGTATTGGACTGTGTCTCCGGTTGGGGATGTCAGGACAACGCCCGCTCCCAGACCAGCCAGCATCTTAGAGCCGTCAAAATGCATGACCCAATTGGAGTACGCGTCATACTCTTTAGGGAGTTCGGCTTCTGTCCATTCGGCGACGAAGTCGGCCAGTACTTGTGACTTAATGGCTCGCCATGGTTTGTATATGATGGCGAACGGGAGGAGCTCGATAGCCCACTTAGCAATCCGGCCCGTGGCATCGCGGTTATTTATTATATCGTTGAGTGGTACTTCGGAGGCCACCGTGATTGAACACTCTTGAAAGTAGTGTCGTAGTTTTCGGGATGCCATGAAGACCGCGTATGCTATATTTTGATAATGTGGGTACCGTGACTTGCATGGTGTGAGGACAGTGGATACGTAGTATACCGGCTTTTGAAGCGGGAACTTATGGCCGTCCTCCTCTCGTTCGACGACGAGCACTGCACTTACAACTTGGTGCGTTGCAGCTATATATAACAACATGGGTTCACCGATGTTTGGTGTGTCTAGGATTGGATTGCTAGCCAAGAGGGCCTTTATTTCTTCCAGTCCGGCCGTGGTCGCGTCCGTCCACTCGAAGTGTTCGGTGCGTCGAAGAAGGCGATAGAGAGGTAGTGCCTTTTCTCCCAATCAGGAGATAAAGCGCTTAAGGCAGCCACACATCCAGTTAACTTCTGGATTTGCTTGAGGTCTGTTGGGGTAGCCAACTGTGACAGAGCTCGAATTTTGGCCGGATTTGCTTCAATTCCTCTATTGGAAATGATGAAGCCCAGGAGCTAATCAAGAGATCCTGAAAGGCATCAAGCCCCTGCTCTTGGTCCCTTTACAGCAGACTCCGGGTTGTTGGGTGGAGGAGTTACCCTCCGTGTTATGGAGCATCAACACTACGCCTAATAGATCTACGGGATACACACCTTTCTTCATGGTTTATGGAGCAGAGGTCGTCCTACCAAGTGACATCCGGCACGACTCACCCCGAGTGGCGGCTTACGTTGAGGCGGATAACGAAAAGGCTCATCAGGATGCACTTGACTTGTTGGATGAGGAGCGAGACTTGGCAATAGCCCGCTCGGCGATTTACCAGCAAGACCTGCGCTGCTATCACAGCCGCTGGGTCATGAGCAGAACCTTTCAGGAAGGAGACTTGGTGCTCCGGCTCATCCAGGATCAGTCTGATATGCACAAATTATCCCCACCTTGGGAAGGGCCCTTTGTGGTCAGCAAGAATCTGCACAACGGGTCATATTATCTCATCGATATTCGAGAGCACAAGGTCTCATTTAAATCGGAGAAGAGACCCGCCAGCCGTGGAACATAGCTCATTTCCGGCCTTACTCTACTTAAGTTTCTTTTTTAAGATACTTTTTATAATTTACATATTATATAAAGCAATAAAGCAGGACCTCTGTCCTTTTTTCCCATAAAGAAATGTTTCATGTTTTCTTTATCAGGTGATGGACACTGCCAACAGGGGACAGATCATATCTGAATCCGGCTTTCCCTTTGGTCCGGCTTATGATCATATCTGAATCTAGCCTTGGTCACTTGGGGGCTTCCTGTTCAAACATAGCTCGTATTCGAACCAAAGAGAACATAGCTGTCGATACCCACTTGATCGGCATATTGCCAAACCCACTTGGGGGCTTCCTGATCAAATTTGAATCATAGCTTAACCCCTTTGGGTCTGACGTGGATCGTATTCGAATCAGCGTCATTAAACAACTCTAAAGTTCACTTGGGGGCTTCCTGTTCAAACATAGGTCGTATTCGAACCAAAGAGAACATAGCTGTCGACACCCACTTGATCGGCATCGCCAAAGCCACTGGGGGCTATATGATCGTATCCGAATCTTAGCTTAACCCCTTTGGAACGGTTCTCTAATCGTATTCGAGTCAGGAGCCTGTGAACATTTGCAAGTATGATTATTTTCACTATCATTAAAACCTTCTTGAGGAGATGGTTCTTGATCCTTCCGGTTTTATATTGGTTACCTCAGGTTCTAAAAAGTGCCAGGTAAAACTTATATGAGCCGGAGAGGTTATCAAAAAGGGTCGCAGGTATGCTGTTATGATTATGTTTTAACTAATCATGAACCGGCTTATACATATGATTTTTGATCATGTCTGGGTTATCAATATTCTATAACCTGCTGGTGCAGTGAATCGTCCAGGAAGCCTTGCCTGTTTTACGTGCAGGTTAAAACGGAGCAAGGTGAAATATCAAGGAAACACTTGATTAACATAAGCAAGATGAAAATAGTACCGGCGGCTTAACAAAAGCAATAAGTACCATAAGGCATGACAGGCATTAAGGAGTTTTTCTATCCTATTACAAGACTCCCCGAGTCTGAATAAGTGAAGCATTGTTCTTTGCAAAAGTTATAACCCGGCTGGCGTCTCATTCCTCCGGCTGGCTTGATGACTCCGGATTATCCTTCCCCGCATCTCCTTTGATTATTTTGTCCTGGAAGGTGGACGAGGCCCAGTCAATGCCGCTCAAAGCTTCAAATTTAGCTTCATCATCTATTAAACTGGCCGGGTCAACTTCAGGGGCAAAGGTATGCTTACGAGTTGGAGGGATCAGGCTGACTTGGTCATATGGGACATTTGGGATTCTCCGGTTCTCGCTATCATAACCCGGCGAATACTTGGTGAGATCAGTATCCTCTCCAATGAGAGTCGCCAGGGGGCGTACGACTTTAACACAGGCAGTGAAGTCCTGTTCGCCAAAAGTAGTGTCGTCCTCCTTAAGACTTGGATATCCAAGAGAGAGGTTAGCAAGGTCAAGTTCTGGAACCCATGCTTTTGCCTGACTCAACGCAGCCACGGCTCCGGCTCTCGCGGATGCCCGCCTTAAGTCTTGAATGCGTTGAGGTAGCACCGACAGATGTCTCAACACATCTTGCAGGAGCCGGGGAGAGGTATTTGATAAGGCCACAGCGGTCAACGACGCCAGGATTTGTGACCGAATCTGTTGCTCTACCAAGGTATACACTGCCTTAAGTTTGACCAGCATATTTTCTTTAAGGTTGGTACTCCTGGGGCCTGCATATTCACAGGTATAATAGTAAGCCAGAGGCAACTATTAGGGTAACTCTGGAAGGGTTACAATATTTACGGGCGGCTTACCAAAGATAGCTGAGACCATTTGGGATATGTGCCGCTTTAAGTCAGACAGCTCATTTGTTGCCTCGGCAAGAGATGCCTCCGCTGTTTCAGCCCGAGTCACTAGTGAAGCCCACTCATCAACCCAAGCCTTCTTTTCCAATTCAAAATTTTTCTTCAGCTTCTCTTGTTCAGAGACACTGAATTCAAACTTGGAATTGGCTTTCTGAGTTTCGAGCTCTTGGGTTTTCAACTGACTCTTCAGATCGGCAATCTCCGCCTCAAATTGACTTATGGTGGCCTGCATTTGACATCAGACTCTGGTAAGAATCTTGGTAAGATAATATTCAAGTCCTAAGCACTTTACAAGTAAAATACTTAGCACTTGGGGGCTAATGTATGCTTAAAGAATTTTTTATTTTACCGAGTCACACATATTAAGTCTCAAGCACTTTACAAGTAAAAGTACTTGACACTTGGGGGCTAATGTGTAACCCAAATTCAAAGTTTCATGATATCTCCGGGTTACACATATTCAATTTAAACCGGACAAAACTAATGGCAAGCAGATTATTAAGTCTACAACATATTCATTCATAAGCAATAGACTTGGGGGCTGGTACAGTAAGTAAGATCCAGAGTAAAAGCTTAAATTTTACCTCGATTTATCAGATTTGCTTCACCATGTCAATTTCAGTCACGACTCATCGTGTACTTGGTTGATTAGCTCGAGACTATATCACCAATACTTAGGTGAGAGTAGTCAGTGATGTCTTGTTTGGACTTCCGGCGCAGGGCAAACTCCTCCTTGGCGGTGCATTGGGCAAGGGCAGTAGGCCGGCCCAGTTCAACATATTGGCTCTTCACAATTTCAACCTCCGGGTCAGCTGTCTTGGCCGGGCTAGGAATTTCCGGGTCATCCGAGTTTTGAATCACGTCTTCTGCAAGCGGGTCAGAAGTTGGCTCCGGAATGTCAGAAGCCAGTTCAGGCGGTGGCTGATGAGTGGAGCTGTCTAGAACGGATGAGTCAAGCACCGGTTCATTAACCACCAGGTCTTGGGACGGCTTATTCTTTTTTGCCCTCTTGCTGGGCTTTACTTGCAAGCTGTCAATCAAAGTGGAAGGATAAGTATCAAAGTATAAGTATGGATAAACTCAAAGTAAGAAAGGTTATATTACCCGGGAGCCGTTTTGAAAGCCGGCATGTTCGATTGCATCGACTCATCAGAAGAAGGGGAGGTATCCTGATAGTTGGAGTCAGATGAATTGAGAGGTTGGTGAATCAAACCCATCAAGGGTAAAACAAAATGTAAGTCGGAGATAACCTCGGTCCGACGTTTCCTGGTTACGTCGGGTAAGCCGGAGGAAAGCTCTGCATCTTGGTTGGCCCGAGTCTGCCGCCGATTTTCAAGATGTTGTTGCTTCAAAAGAAATTGAGGATCTTGGTACGCGAGAGGGTGTGAAAACCTTACTTTCTGGGTCACCCTTCGGATTCTTTGTGTTGGCAAAGGCTCTGAGTCGGAGGAAATTATAGTTACCTCTTCGCCAGCTGCTTGACTGTTCCCACCTCCTTAAAGGATCAAATGTCAGTAAGGTAACGACAAAGGAGTTAAAGAAAATCAAAAAGATTACCTCTTCCTCATCTGAAGAAGAGTCGTCCAATTTAAGCATATCAGAGGCGCTGGGTTTCTTCTTTTTAGAGGTACCCGTCCTGGCCGCTTTCCTTTCGGTCTTCTTGGCCGCCCGGGCCAGTTTTGCAGCCTCATGGTCATACTTGACCTTCCAGAAGTTGTCATCGGCCTGTGGGGAAAGACAAAGAATTATAAGTACCAGAAGGTAACATATTAAAGAGTATTTGTGAAGACTAGTAACTTACTGCAGGAGCCGGATTCTTCTTGCAGAAGGGAAGCAAACTGAAAGTATTACTGGTTACAGTGCCTTCCTTCAATAGCGATTGGACTGTAGCATCTACCACATCATCTGGAAAATCCTCAGGACTATGACACATTGAGTCGTCCTTTTCGCCTGTGTAAGTACACATTAAGCCAGAGCGGCGGCTTAATGGTAATATCCGCCAGGTGACCCAGACCCAGACCAAATCAATGCCAGTTAATCCGTTGCCTAAAAGGGCTTTGATCTTTCTGATGGTGGGGTTAAGAGGTAGGCGCTCAACAGCAGTTAACTTGTCCGCCAGATGACGATTGGACTCAAGACGCAGGGCGCGAAAGCCGGGCAGAGGCTTCTCGTCAGCTGGAGAGGTGTCTTGACAGTAGAACCACGTCTAGTTCCAGTCTTTTGGGTGACTCGGCAGATCAGCGTAAGGAAAAAGGCAGTCTCTCCGCCGCTGGATTGAGATACCGCCAAGCTCAAGACTAGGCCCGTTGGCGCGTTCATTCTGCTGGTTTAAGTAAAAAAGCTCTCTGAACAGCAGCAGACTTGGTTCCTCTCCTAAGTATACCTCGCAGAAGACTTGGAAATTACACAGATTGGACACGGAATTGGGTCCAATGTCTTGAGGCCTCGTGTCAAAGAAATCCAGAACTTCCTCAAGAATTTTGAGCCGGAGGAGCAAATCCTGTTCATATGGTCCGTGAAAACTACTACCTCCCCGTCTTTGGGTTGAGGTATCTCCTCAGACGGGTGAGGGGCACGATAGGACATGACCTCCTTTTTTGGCAGATGGCCAGACGTTACAAACTCGACAAGTTTGCTTTTGGTAACTATGGAGGGAACCCAGTTGCAAGTCACAGGGGCCTTGGCTGCTTTAGGAGCCATAACGACAGTGGCCTACGACAAAGTAAGAAAGTTCCAGTTCAATTTTAACCCGGGAGAAATATTCAAATTTATTTAAAATAGCGGCTTAAGCAAGGGGTCTAATGATATAAGGGTGATTGTGCGGTAAAGTTTAAGCCGCTATCAGGATCAACATTCATTCAAGGATTTTTAAACCAGACACTTAGACAGTGGTGATAAAGTAAGTTCTCCAGAAGAAGCTTTCCGGGTGATAGAAACAAGTTTCACGGACAACAGCTCTTATTATGGATCAAACTATTGTTCTAAAAGAGAAAATTTCTAGACCTAAAAACAGGGCAGAGAAGTTTATGCATTCAAAGGAGGTTTCCAAATAAGAGAAATGGGATCTATTTCTATGCAAGATCAACACAAACAACTACCGCAGCAGTTCTGCACGGTTTTACAATCTAAACAAGTTGTGGGGGTGCAAACTAGCAAGGATTCGCATCGGGCGTTGATGAACCCGATGAACTTGGTAGAGCTTCAAGATAGATCTAAGAAAGGGGAAGAAAGGAACTCGCGGATGAGGATGAACTGCGGAGGTTCGCTGTCGATCTCTGGTTACGGTCAGGTCGATGCAGCAGCCTGAGTCGATGAAGACAAGGGAGTCGATAGTAATGGCGGCGGAGCTGTAGAGGCAGAGAGGGGAGGAAGAAGACGACCGAAAGAGTAAAAGGGAAAGGACCCAAGTCGTGGCTATTTATAAGGAGATAACTGAGATGGCGCGGGAAACAAGGAGATAACAATTATTATTCAGCGGCCCTAACGCCTCAATTTTCAGAACAGTCAGTAAAGAAGAGATCCGTTGAAGGATTCGGTGGAATAAAAAATGAGTTAAAGGAAGGATGACGTCACGCCGAGTTAAGACGGATCCAGAAGATGATGTCATGGCGGGTTAACAAAAACCCTCTGTATAGTCAGAAGACTGAAGATTTAATTATTTACAAATATTTTTTAGATTGACATGAACAGGTTCAAATCAATCTGGGGCCTAATGTTGGGGATATGACTATTTGTGTAAGCCGCCCAGGAGGGGCCGGGTTACGCAAAGAGTACTCATCAGAGGAAGCCCAAGACCAAGAATGAAGATGGCGGTTCAATAAAGAGCTTAAGGCCCACGGGCGGCTTAAGCCCATTGTAGCAAACCGCCATGATGGCATGACTTGTAACGTAAGGTAGATTTAACTGGTCACCGAGCCGGACTCTGTTTATAAGCCGGCCGGGACTCTGTAAGCCGCAGGGTGTCAGCCCGTGTATATAAGGGGACGACCTGCGGTGACTTAGGGAAGAAACAACTCATCGAGAACCGGGCATAGCGTGTCTCGCTCCCTGGTTATCGAAACATCAATACCAACCCAACTAGACGTAGGCCTTACCTTCACCGTAAGGGGCCGAACTAGTATAAACTCTCTCGTGTCCCTTGTCCCGATTTAACCCCTTCAAGCTTCCTAGTTGCGATGGCTCCACAACTAAGTCCTTTCATGAGGACATCTGACGTGACTATTCCACAACAGATAACAATATTGTCAAATTGAAGTTATTTCCGTTTTCACTTAGAGATCGTGCTAAATTTTGGTTTTCATCTTTGCCTAAAAATAGTATCGATTCTTGGAACAAGTGCAAAGATGCTTTTATCTCTAAGTATTTTCCTCCCGCTAAGATTATCACTCTTAGGAACAATATCATGAATTTTAAACAACTTGATCATGAGCATGTTGCCCAATCTTGGGAAAGAATGAAATTGATGCTTCGCAATTGCCCTACTCATGGTTTGAATTTATGGATGATCATACAAAATTTTTATGCCGGATTGAATTTTGCTTCTAGAAATCATTTAGATTCGGCCGCGGGAGGCACTTTTATGGAAATTACGTTAGGGGATGCTACCAAATTGCTTGATAATATTATGGCTAATTATTCTCGATGGCACACCGAAAGATCTTCTAGTAAAAAGGTGCATGCTATAGAAGAAATCAATGTTTTGAGTGAAAAGATGGATGAACTTATGAAGATGTTTGCTCCTAAAAATACTCCTCTTGATCCTAATGATATGCCTTTATCTAGTTTGCTTGAGAATAATAATGAATCTATTGATGTGAATTTTGTTGGTAGGAATAGTTTTGGTAACAATGCTTATAGAGGGAATTTTAATCCTAGGACTTTTCCTAGCAATCCTTCTAACAATTATGGAAATTCCTACAACAACTCTTATGGAAATTTCAGTAAGATGCCCTCTGATTTTGAGAGTAGTGTTAAAGAGTTTATGAATTCACAAAAGAATTTTAATGCTTTGCTTGAAGAGAAATTGCTTAAAGTTGATGATTTGGCTAGGAACGTTGATAGAATTTCTCTTGAAATTGATTCTTTAAAGCTTAGATATATTCCTCCTAAGCATGATATCAATGAGTCTCTCAAAGCTATGAGAATTTCCATTGACGAGTGCAAAGAAAGAACCGCTAGGATGCGTGCTTCCAAAGATGCCTTTATTAAAGCGTGTTCTTCTAAATCCTATGGAAATCAAGATGAAGATCTGAAAGTTATTGATGTGTCCCCTATTAAATATTTGTTTTGCAATATGAATCTTGATGAAACTGAATATGATCTTCCCTTACCTAGAAGGCGTTCTAAGAATTCTAAGTTTCTAGATCTTGATGATGAAATTGATGAAAGTAGGATTGAAATAAATAGAAACTGTGATGTTGCTAAACCTACTATTTTGGATATCAAGGAATTTAAATATGAAAATTTCTCTTTGATTGATTGTATTTCCTTGTTGCAATCCGTGTTAAATTCTCCTCATGCTTATAGTCAAAATAAGGCCTTTACCGAACACATTGTTGATGCCTTGATGCAATCCTATGAAGAAAAGCTTGAGTTGAAAGTTTCCATCCCTAGAAAACTCCATGATGAGTGGTAACCTAGCATTAAAATTAAAATTAAAGATTATGAGTTTCATGCTTTGTGTGATTTGGGTGCTAGTGTCTCTACTATCCCCAAAGCTTTGTGTGACTTGCTAGATTTCCGTGACTTTGATGATTGCTCTCTAAACTTGCATCCTGCGGATTCCACTATTAAAAAACCTATGGGAAGAATTAATGATGTTCTTATTGTTGCAAATAGGAATTATGTTCCCGTAGATTTTATCGTTCTAGATATAGATTGCAATCCTTCATGTCCTATTATTCTTGGTAGACCTTTCCTTAGAACGATTGGTGCAATTATTGATATGAAGGAAGGGAATATTAGATTCCAATTTCCCTTAAAGAAGGGCATGGAACACTTTCCTATAAAGAAAATAAAATTACCATATGAATCTATCATGAGAGCCACTTATGGATTGCCTACCAAAGATGGCAATACCTAGATCTATCCTTGCTTTTATGCCTAGCTAGGGGCGTTAAACGATAGCGCTTGTTGGGAGGCAAACAAATTTTATGTTGTGTTTTTTGTTTTTGGTTCTGTCTAGGAATAAATAATCCATCTACCTTCTGTTTGGATGTGTTTTTATGTTTTAATTAGTGTTTATGCCAAGTAGGACCTATAGGATGACCTACGATGATAGTTGATTTGATTCTGCTGAAAAACAGAAACCTTAGCGCTCACGAGATTAGTTGTCATGTTTTACTGGAAAGTGATTTTGCGTTGATTCTTTTTGCTTCTGATCAATAAACAAATTTTTCCAGGACTTCCTATTTTGGTAGAATTTTTAGAGTTCCAGAAGTTTGCGTTAGTTACAGATTACTACAGACTGTTCTGTTTTTGACAGATTCTGTTTTTTGTGTGTTATTTGCTTATTTTGATGAATCTATGGCTAGTAAATTAGTTTATAAACCATAGAGAAGTTGGAATACAGTAGGTTAAACACCAATATAAATAAAGAATGAGTTCATTACAGTACCTTGAAGTAGTCTTTTGTTTTCTTTCTCTAACAGAGCTCACGAGATTTCTGTTGAGTTTTGTGTTGTGAAGTTTTCAAGTTTTGGGTGAATTCTTTTGATGGATTATGGAACAAGGAGTGGCAAGAGCCTAAGCTTGGGGATGCCCATGGCACCCCCAAGATAATCCAAGGACACCAAAAAGTCAAAGCTTGG
Source organism: Aegilops speltoides (assembly GCA_021437245.1). Taxonomy (NCBI): domain Eukaryota; kingdom Viridiplantae; phylum Streptophyta; class Magnoliopsida; order Poales; family Poaceae; genus Aegilops; species Aegilops speltoides. Next base: position 359,059,578 of record CM038141.1, on the reverse strand, counting down.
GGATGCCGGAAGGCATCCCTCTTTCGGCCCACTTCCATCGGTAATTTACTTGGAGCTATATTTTTATTCACCAACATGATATGTGTTTTGCTTGGAGCGTCTTGTATTATTTGTGTCTTTGCTTGTTAGTCTACCACAATCATCCTTGCTGTAAACACCTTTTTAGAGAGCCATACATGATTTGGAATTTGTTAGAATACTCTATGTGCTTCACTTATATCTTTTGAGCGTGATAATTTTTGCTCTAGTGCTTCACTTAGATCTTTTAGAGCACGGTGGTGGATTTGTTTTAAAGAAACTTGATCTCTCATACTTCACTTAGATTATTTTGAGAGTCATTAATAGCATGGTAATTTGCTTAATATTAATATACTTGGTGTTCGAGATATGTGAAACTTTCTTTTGAGTGAATTGAATACTAAGATAAATCTAATGCTTAATAATTGTTTTAAAATATGGAGGTAATAATATCAAAGTCGTGCTAGTTGAGTAGTTGTGAATTTGAGAAATACTTGTGTTGAAGTTTGTAAATCCCGTAGCATGCACGTATGGGTAAAGTTGTGTAACAAATTTGAAGCATGAAGTGTACCTGGCTTGTGCATCCTTATGAGTGGCGGTCGGGGACGAGCGATGGTCTTTTCCTACCAATCTATCCCCCTAGGGGCATGCGTAGTAGTACTTTGCTTCGAGGGCTAATGAACTTTTGCAATAAGTATATGGGTTCTTTATGACTAATGTGAGTCCATGGATTATACGCACTTTTACCTTTCCGCCTTTGCTAGCCTCTTCGGTACATGCATTGCCCTTTCTCACATTGAGAGTTGGTGCAAATTTCGCCGGTGCATCCAAACCCCGTGATATGATACGCTCTTTCACACATAAAACTCCTTATATCTTCCTCAAAACAGCCACCATACCTACCTATTATGGCATTTCCATAGCCATTCCAAGATATATTGTCATGCAACTTTCCACCGTACCGTTCATCATGACATACTTTACTTTTGTCATATTGACATTGCATGATCATGTAGTTGACATCGTATTTGTGGCAAAGCCACCACGCATTATTTTTCATACATGTCACTCTTGATTCATTGCACCATCGCGGTACACCGCCGGAGGCATTCATATAGAGTCATATCTTGTTCTAGTTTCGAGTTGTAATATCAAGTTGTTGTAATGAAAGTGTGATGATCATCATTATTAGAGCATTGCCCCAGTGAGGAAAAGGATGATGGAGACTATGATTCCCCCACAAGTCGGGATGAGACACCGGACTTTACAAAAAAAGAGGCCATAGAAGCCCACCATAAAAAAAAGAGGCCATAAAAAAGAGAAAAGGCCAAAAAATAATAATAAAAATGAGAGAAAAAGAGAGAAGGGGCAATGTTACTATCCTTTTACCACACTTGTGCTTCAAAGTAGCACCTTGTTCTTCATGTAGTGAGTCTCATATATTTGTGCTTCAAAGTAGCACCTTGTTCTTCATGTAGTGAGTCCCATATATTTGTGCTTCAAAGTAGCACCACGTTTTTCATATAGTGAGTCTCATAAATTATCTTGTTCATACTAGTGGGAATTTTTCATTATAGAACTTGGCTTGTATATTCCAGTGATGGGCTTCCTCAAAATGCCCTAGGTCTTCGTGAGCAAGCGAGTTGGATGCACACCCACTAGTTTCCTTTTGTTGAGCATTCCTAGCTCTAGTGCATCCGTTGCATGGCAATCCCTACTCCTCATGTTGACATCAATTGATGGGCATCTCCATAGCCCGTTGATTATCCTCGTCAATATGAGACTTTCTCCTTTTTTGTCTTCTCCACACAATCCCATCATCATATTCTATTCCACCTATAGTGCTATATCCATGGCTTGCGCTCATATATTGCGTGAGGGTTGAAAAAGCTGAAGCACGTTAAAAAGTATGAAACAATTGCTTGGCTTGTCATCGGGGGTATAGAAGTTGGGAACATCTTTGTGTGACGAAAATGAAGCATGGCCTAACTATATGATTTTGTAGGGATGAACTTTCTTTGGCCATGTTATTTTGAGGTGACATAATTGCTTGATTAGAATGCTTGAAGTATCATTATTTTTATGTTAATATGAACTTTTATCTTGAATCTTTCGGATCTGATTATTCATACCATGATTAAGAAGATTTACATTGAAATTATGCCAAAGTATCACTCCGCATCAAAAATTCTTCTTTTTATCATTTACCTACTCGAGGACGAGTAGGAATTAAGCTTGGGGATGCCTGATACGTCTCCAATGTATCTATAATTTTTTATTGCTCCATGCTACTTTATCTACTGTTTTGGACTATATTGGGCTTTATTTTCCACTTTTATATTATTTTTGGGACTAACCTATTAACCGGAGGCCCAGCCCAGAATTGTTGTTTTTTGCCTATTTCAGTGTTTCGAGGAAACGGAATATCAAACGGAGTCCAAACGGAATGAAACCTTCGGGAACGTGATTTTCTCACCAAACGTGATCCGGGAGACTTGGACCCTACTCCAAGAAGCTTCCGAGGAGGTCACGAGGGTGGACCCTACCTCGTGGGCCCCTCGGAGCTCCACCAACGTACTCCTTCCTCCTATATATACCTACGTATCCCCAATAGACCAGACACGGAGCCAAAAACCTAATTCCACCGCCGCAACCTTCTGTATCCACGAGATCCCATCTTGGGGCCTGTTTCGGAGCTCCACCGGAGAGGGCATCCACCACGGAGGGCTTCTACATCATCACCATAGCCCCTCCGATGAAGTGTGAGTAGTTTACTTCAGACCTTCGGGTCCATAGCTAGTAGCTAGATGGCTTCTTCTCTCTTTTTGGATCTCAATACAATGTTCTCCCCCTCTCTCGTGGAGATCTATTCGATGTAATCTTCTTTTTGCAGTGTGTTTGTTGAGACCGATGAATCATGAGTTTATGATCCAACTTATCTATGGAAAATATTTGAATCTTCTCTGAATTCTTTTATATATGATTGAGTTATCTTTGCAAGTCTCTTCGAATTATCCGTTTGGTTTGGCCAACTAGATTGGTAGTTCTTGCAATGGGAGAAGTGCATGGCTTTGGGTTCAATCTTACGGTGTCCTTACTCAGTGAAAGAAAGAGTTGCAAGGCACGTATTGTATTGTTGCCATCGAGGATAACAAGATGGGGTATTTATCATATTGCATGAATTTATTCCTCTACATCATGTCATCTTGCTTAAGGCATTACTCTGTTTTTAACTTAATACTCTAGATGCATGCTGGATAGCGGTCAATGAGTGGAGTAATAGTAGTAGATGCAGAATCGTTTCGATCTACTTGTCTCGGACGTGATGCCTATATACATGATCATACCTAGATAACCTCATAACTATGCTCAATTCTATCAATTGCTCAACAGTAATTTGTTCTCCCACCGTAGAATACTTATGCTCTTGAGAGAAGCCACTAGTGAAGCCTATGGCCCCCGGGTCTATTCTCATCATATCAATCTCCATCACTTTATTTACTTGCTTTGCCTTTTACTTTTTACTTTGCATCTTTATACCAAAAATACCAAAAATATTATCTCTATCAGATCTCACTCTCGTAAGTGACCGTGAAGGGATTGACAACCCCTAAGCGTTGGTTGCGAGTTGCTATCGTGTTGTGCAGGTATGAGGGACTTGCGCGTGACCTCCTACTGGATTGATACCTTGGTTCTCAAAAACTGAGGGAAATACTTACACTACTGTGCTGCATCACCCCCTCCTCTTCGGGGAAAACCAACGCAAGCTCGAGACGTAGCAAATGCTTCCTAACATGTTCATCACATATTATTTTCTTTTGTAGCATGGACATTTGGACTTTTATATGGTCCAAAGCAATAGTCTAGTTTTGACGTGAAGATTTCGATACTCAAGCATCCCAACAAGCAACCATGTCTTTCAAAATATCAACACTAAAGATGGTTATCCCTAGCCCATCATGCTCAATCATTGATCCATTCATGAAACACACTCGCATATTAGATACATCCGATGCTCAAGTACGATCATAGTGCCCCTTAGCTGGTTCTTTATAAGAGAAGATGGAGACTCAAATAAAAATAAAAATTGCATAAAGTAAGTAGATAGGTCCTTCACAGAGGGAAGCATAGATTTGTAGAGGTGCCAGATCTCAAAGCTTAAATTGAGAAATAAAAATATTTTGGGAGGCATACTTTTCCCGTCAACGAAAACGACCGAGTAATTCCCAACACTTTTCGTGCTAGAAATATCGTAGGCGATTCCCAAACAGAAAATAAAGTTTATTCGTTTTTCCACCATACTTTCACACTCCACGACTAGCCGTATCCACGGGTACCGCCCATACCAACACTTTCCGATGAATTTATTATTTTACAACATAAAGTAAATTACTTTTTTATTTCAGGACTGGGCATCCCTATTACCACCGTACTACCGTGCAATGACAAGTGAATAAGCACTTATCTTGAGAATAACACATCTAGAATGGAAAAATATTAGCCAACCCCTGCCGCTTCATGAGAAAAAGAAGATCTATATTGAAAATTACAAATTGCACATACAAATTTACTTAGAATGACATGGAAATACCGCATGTAGGTAGGTATGGTGGACTCATTTGGCACAACTTTGGATTTTAGGGAGTTGGATGCACAAGTAGTATTCCCACTTAGTACAAATGGAGGCTAGCAAATAGATTGAGAAGCGACCAACCAAGAAAGAAAAAATTACATAAGTGAGTATTGAGCATAACTAACACCGAAAAAGGCACCGCAAGTCGGATGTAATTTCATTGCATAACTATTGACTTTCGTGCTTGCATAGGGAATCACAAACCTTAACACCAATATTCTTACTAAAGCATAATTACTCACCAACATGACTCACATATTATATCGCAAACTATTGCAAGGAATCAAATTATCATATCCAATGATCTACATGAAAGTTTTTATTATATCCTCCTTGAACAACCATCACGTTGGGACCAATTTCATAGCTCGTGCAAATTTTCATCACTATTATCAACTCTCAAAATAATATAAGTGAAGCATGAGAGTGTTCGACAAACTACTCCAAAAAGATATAAGTGAAGATCAAGTGAGTAGTTAAGTAAATGGGTAATTATTTGAGGACTCTCTCTTATTTTCAAACTTTTAGATCTAAGTATTTTGTTAAAATAGCAAGCAAAACAAAATAAAATGACATTCTAAGAATAGCACACATCATGTGAAGAAGGAAAAACTTAGGCTCAACCGGTACTAACCGATAATTGTTGAGGAAGAAAGGTGGGATGCCTACCGGGGCATCCCCAAGTTAAGATGTTTGAGACTTGTTGAAATATTAACTTGGGATGCCTTGGGCATCCGCAATCTTGAGTTTTTGTGTCTCCTTAATTCCTTTCATATCACAGTTTCCCTAAATCTTAAAAACTTCATCCACACAAAACTCAACAAGCACTCGTGAGATAAGTTAGTATAAATAAATGCAAAACCTTATCATTCTCTACTGGAGCAAATCACTATTTTTTTATTTAACAATGTGTACTAAATGCCTCTGCATAGTTAATAGTCCTATCCTCAAATAGAATCATTAAACAAGCAAACATATGCAAACAATGCAAACATAATAGCAATCTGTCTAAATAGGACAGTCTGTAAAGAATGCAAGAATATCCATACTTCTCTAACTCCAAAAATTCTGAAAAATTACCACACTGTAGAAAATTTATCATAGCTTATTGTGCAAAAAAACATTTTATCACGTTCTGACTTTTCTCAAGAATTCACGCACTAGCGCGCAACTTTCTGTTTCCAAACAACCTGAAAGCACAAGTGCTCCCTGGGTGATTTTGGTAATTAATGTCAACATATCTCTTGTTGGACTAATGTTTTCATCAAGTACATTTCAGATGAGTTCAGCAATGGAGTGGCAGGACAAGAGGATGTGTAACCCCTTCAAAATGCTATGGACAAAGATTGGCAAAGGCTCAAGACTCTTCATTTTCATTTTAGTGATCCAAGATCACATTGAGTCCATAGGAAAGCCAATACTATTAAAAGGGGATGAGGTGTTGCTTAATGGCTTGCTTGCTCAAAGTGCTTAGTGATATTGCTCCAAAACCCTCAACCACTTTCTCATTTCCACATATGTCCAAAGCCTAAAGTCAAACTCGGTCCCACCGACTTGATCTATCTGGCGCCACTGAGTTCACTTGACATAGCCACTGCCAGAAACCCTAATCAATTCGGTCACAGCGATATGAATCTCGGTCTCACAGAGATGGCCTTGTAAATTTCTCTGTTGCCTGTTGCAATTATTTCGTTCTCACCAAAATGTGCAATCGGTCCCACCGAGTTTGCTTGATCAACTATCTGTTTGATCAATTGCTGAAATCGGTCTCACCGAGTTCTCGCGATCAGTCTCATCGAGATGAGGTTTTTCCCTATCCCTAGCACATCGGTCCCACCGAGTTGATCTCGTTGGTCCCACCGAGATTCCTAACATTCACATTCTGAACTAGATCGGTCTCACCAAGTTTCCCTATTCGGTCTCACCGAGTTTGGTAAAATGTGTGTAACGGCTAGATTTCGTGTGAAGGCTTTATATACCCCTCCACCTCCTTCTCCATTCGTGAGAGAGCCATCAGAACGTGCCTACACTTCCACTACTCATTTTCTGAGAGAGAACCACCTACTCATGTGTTGAGACCAAGATATTCCAATCCAACCACAAGAATCTTGATCTCTAGCCTTCCCTAAGTTGCTTTCCACTAAAATGATCTTTCCACCATATCCAAATCTGTGAGAGAGAGTTGAGTGTTGGGGAGACTATCATTTGAAGCACAAGAGCAAGGAGTTCATCATCAACACACCATCTATTACCTTTTGGAGAGTGGTGTTTCCTAGATTGGTTAGGTGTCACTTGGGAGCCTCTGTCAAGACTGTGGAGTTGAACCAAGGAGTTTGCAAGGGCAAGGAGAGTGCCTACTTCGTGAAGATCTACCCAAGTGAGGCAAGTCCTTCGTGGGCGATGGCCATGGTGGGATAGACAAGGTTGCTTCTTCATGGACCCTTCATGGGTGGAGCCCTCTGTGACTCGCACAACCGTTACCCTTCGTGGGTTGAAGATGTACGATAGCACCACCTATCGGAACCATGCCAAAAATCTCCTTGTCTTCATTGCGTTTGCACACTCCAATCCCATCCCTTTACTTTCTTGCAACTAGCTTGCTTTACTTTTTCATCTGCTTATACTCTTGCCATGCTTGCTTGAAATGTGTTGGGAATGCTTAAAATTGTGCTAATCTACAACCTCAACTTGAAGAACTAAAAAACTATCACCTTTACTTGTTGAGTGTCTAATCATCCCCCCTCTAGACACCTCTTCTCGATCCTTTCACAGCCACATATAGACTTGCAAAATAAGCATGGCAAAGGCTATACTTGACATTTTTATTGAAAAGAAGATGCAAAACATTATTGTAAATAACAGCAAGCAAATCCTACTAAAAGAAAATGACGCTCTAAGCAAAACACATATCATGTGACGAATGAAAATATAGCTCCAAGTGAGGTTACCGATAATGTTGGAGATGAAAGAGGGGATACCTTCTGGGGCATCCCCAAGCTTAGTTGCTTGGATCTTCCATGAATATTACCTTGGGGGTGCCTTGGGCATCCCCAATCTTAGAATCTTGTGATACGTCCATTTTGCATCATGTTTACCTACTGTTATTTATGTTGTTTTATTGTATAGTAATGCTTTTGGAGTAATTCTAATGCCTTTTCTCTCATAATATGCAAGGTATACACAAAAGGGGGAGAATTCTGACGGCCGGAAATCTGGACTTGAAAAAGCTATGTTAGGCTACCTATTCTGCGCAACTCCAAATGAGCTGAAACTTTACGAGGAATTTTTATGGAATATTTGAGGAATATTGGAGCAAATAAGTACTAGAGGGGCCCACCAGGTGGGCACAACCCACCTGGGCACGCCAGGGAGCCCAGGCGCGCCCTGGTGGGTTGTGCTCACCCAGGCCCACCTCTGGTGCCCCTCTTCTGGTATATAAGTCATTTTGACCTCGAAAAAGTAAGGAGAGGATTTTGGGACGAAGTGCCGCCGTCTCGAGGCGGAACCTGGGCAGGAGCACCTTTGCCCTCCGACGGAGCGATTCCGCTGGGGGAACTTCCCTCCCGGAGGGGGAAATCATCGTCACCATCACCAACAACTCTCCCATCTTGGGGAGGGATATCTTCATCAACATCTTCAACAGCACCAACTCCTCTCAAATCCTAGTTTATCTCTTGTGTTCAATCTTTGTACCGGAACTATAGATTGGTGCTTGTGGGTGGCTAGTAGTGTTGATTACATCTTGTAGCTGATTACTATATGGTTTATTTGGTGGAAGATTATATGTTCAGATCCATTATGCCATTTAATACCCCTCTGATCTTGAGCATGATTATCATTTGTGAGTAGTTACTTTTGTTCTTGAGGTCACAGGAGAAATCATGTTGCAAGTAATCATGTGAACTCGATATGTGTTCGATATTTTGATGATATGTATGTTCTCATTCCCTTAGTGGTGTCATGTGAACGTCGACTACATGACACTTCACCGTATTTGGGCCTAAGGGATTTCATTGTGGAGTAGTTATTAGATGATGGATTGCAAGAGTGATAGAAACTTAAACCCTAGTTTATGCGCTATTCCATAAAGGATCGATTGGATTCAAAAGTTTAATGCTCTGGTTAGAATTTATTCTTAATACTTTTCTCATAGTTGTGGATTACTTTTCTCGTAGTTGTGGATGCTTGCGAGGGGGTTAATCATAAGTAGGACGCTTTTTCAAGTAAGAACAACACCTTATCACTGGTCCACCCACATACCAAATTATCAAAGTAGCGAACACGAATTAAGCCAACATGATGAAAGTGACTAGATGAAATTCCTGTGTACCCTCAAGAACGGGTTGCTTATCATAAGAGACCGTTTTGTCTTGTCCTTTGCCTCAAAAGGATTGGGCTACCTTGCTGCACTTCTGTTACTGCTATCGTTACTTGCTCGTTACAAATTATCTTGCTATCAAACTACTCCGCTACTTAAAATTTTAGCACTTGCAGACATTACCTTGCTGAAACCACTTGTCATTTCCTTCTGCTCCTCGTTGGGTTTGACACTCTTACTTATCGAAAAGGCTACAATTGACCCCATATACTTGTGGGTCATCAAGGCTATTTTCTGGTGCCGTTGCCGGGGATTGAAGCGCTCTTGGTAAGTGGAAATTGGTAAGGAAACATTATTACTATGTGCTGAAATTTATTGTCACTTGCTACTATGGAAAACAATTCTTTGAGGGGTTTGTTCGGGGTATCTTCACCTCGACCGGAACCACAATTAGTTTCCCATCAACCTAATGCACCTACTAAAAATATTTAATATGAAATTCCTTCGGGTATGGCAGAACAACTGCTAGCGAATCCTTATGCAGGAGATGGAATCGAACATCCTGATATGCACTTGATATATATGGATGAAATTTGTGGATTGTTTAAGCTTGTAGGTTTACCCGGAAATGAAGCTAAGAAGAAGGTTTTCCCTTTATCTTTGAAGGGAAAAGCATTGACATGGTATAGGCTATGTGATGATATTGGATCTTGGAACTGGAATCGGTTGAAATTGGAATTCCATCAAAAAAAATTATCCTATGCATCTAGTCATCGTCATCGGAATTATATATATAATTTTCGGCCTTGTGAAGGAGAAAGTATCACTCTAGCTTGGGGGAGGCTTAAGTCAATGTTATATTCATGCCCCAATCATGATCTCTCAAGGGAAATTATTATTCAGAATTTTTATGCTCAGCTTTCTCGTAATGATCAATCCATGCTCGATACATCTTGCACTTGTTCTTTTATGAAGAAGACTATTGAATTCCAGTGGGATCTTTAGAAAGAATTAAACGGAACTCTGAAGATTGGGAACTCGATGAAGGTAAAGAGTCAGGTATTGAACCTAAGTTTGATTGTGTTAAATCTTTTATGAATACTGATGCTTTTCAAAAGTTTAGCACTAAATATGGACTTGACTCTGAGATAGTAGCTTCCTTTTGTGAATCTTTTTCTACTCATGTTGATATCCCTAAGGAGAAGTGGTTTAAAATCACCCACCTATTATATAAGAAATTAAAGAACCGGTAAAAGCTAAAGGAGAAACTATCATTTCCAATGTTGATCCAGTTATTCCCACTGCTTATATTGAAAAACCACCTTTCCCTATTAGGATGAAGGAACATACTAAAGCTTCAACTGTAGTTAACAAAAGTTATGTTAGAACACCCAAACCAGCTGAACAAATCAGAGTTGAACCTAGTGTTGCTATGATTAAAGATCTCTTGGTCGATAATATCGATGGGCATGTTATTTACTTCTGTGATGAAGCTTCTAGAATTGCCAAACCCAATAAAAAGGATAAACATAGACCAGTCGTGGGCATGCCTGTTGTCTCAGTTAAGATAGGAGATCACTATTATCATGGGTTATGTGACATAGGCGCTAGTGTGAGTGCTATTCATTTTTCCTTATATGAAGAAATTAAGAGTGAAATAGCACCTGCTGAAATAGAAGACATAGATGTTACTATTAAACTTGTCAATAGAGATACTATATCACCAATTGGGATTCTTACAGATGTTGAAGTCTTGTGTGGGAAAATAAAATACCATACTGATTTTATTGTTCTTGGCTCCCCACAAGATGAATTTTGTCCCATTATCTTTGGTAGACCTTTCTTGAACACCGTCAATGCCAGAATAGATTGTAAGAAACAAACTGTCGGTGTTAGCTTTGGTGATGAATCTCATGAATTTAATTTTTTCCAAGTTTAGTAGACAACCTCATAAGAAAGATTTGCCTAGTAAGGATGAAATCATTGGTCTTGCTTCTATTGTTGTACCTCCTACTTATCCTTTAGAACAATATTTGCTAGACCATGAAAATGATTTGCATATGCGTGAAAGAAATGAAATGGATATAATCTTTTTCGAATAGCAACCTCTGCTTAAACACAATTTGCCTATTGAAACTCTAGGAGGTCCTCCTCCACCTAAAGGTGATCCTGTGTTTGAATTAAAACAATTGCCAAACACTTTGAAATATGCTTATCTTGATGAGAAAAAGATATACCCTGTTATTATTAGTGCTAACCTTTCAGAACATGAAGAAGAAAGATTATTGAAAGTTCTAAGGAAGCACAAAGCTGCTATTGGATATACTCTTGATGATCTTAAGGGAATTAGTCCCATTCTATGCAGCACAAGATTAATATGGAATCTGATGCTAAACCTGTTGTTGATCACCAACTTAGGTTAAATCCAAAGATGAAAGAAGTGGTAAGTCAGAAATATTGAAACTTCTAGAAGCAGGTATAATCTATCCTATAGCTGATAGTAGATGGGTAAGTCTTGTTCATTGTGTCCCTAAGAAGGGAGGTATTACTGTTGTTCCTAATGATAAGAATGAGCTTATTCCACAAAGAATTTTCACATGCTATAGAATGGTAATTGATTATAGAAAATTAAACAAAGCAACTAGAAAAGATCACTACCCTTTTCCTTTTATTGATAAAATGTTAGAAAGATTATCTAAGCACACACATTTTTGCTTCCTTGATGGATATTCTAGTTTTTCACAAATACCTGTTTCACAACCTAATCAAGAAAAGACCACTTTTACTTGTCCTTTTGGAACTTATGCTTATAGACATATGCCTTTTGGTTTATGTAATGCACCTGCTAGCTTTCAAAGATGTATGACTGCTATATTCTCTGATTTTTGTGAAAAGATTGTTGAGGTTTTCATGGATGACTTTTCTGTTTATGGGAAGTCTTTTGATGATTGTTTAAGCAATCTTGATCGAGTTTTGCAGAGATGTGAACAAACAAATCTTGTCTTAAATTGGGAGAAGTGCCACTTCATGGTTAACAAAGGTATTGTTTTGGGCCGTAAAATTTCTGAAAGAGGCATTGAGGTAGACAAGGCCAAGGAAAATTCAATTGACAAAATGCCATGTCCTAAAGATATTAAAGGTAGTCGTAGTTTCCTTGGTCATGCCGGTTTCTATAGGAGGTTTATCAAAGACTTTTCTAAAACTACTAGGCCTCTTGCAAATCTTTTGCAAAAGGATATTCCCTTTGTGTTTGATGATGATTGCTTGGAAGCCTTTGAAACACTAAAGAAAGCCTTAATTACTACACCTATTGTTCAACCACCTAATTGGAACTTGCCTTTTGAGATTATGTGTGATGCTAGTGATTATGCTGTTGGTGCTATTCTCGGACAAAGAGTTGATAAGAAATTGAATGTTATCCATTATGCTAGTAAAACTCCGGACAATGCTCAATGAAATTATGCTACTACTGAAAAAGAATTCTTAGCAGTAGTGTTTTCTTGTGATAAGTTCAGATCTTGCATTGTTGATTCTAAAGTGATTGTTCACACCGATCATGTTGCTATAAAATATCTTATGGAAAAGAAAGATGCTAAACCTAGACTAATCAGGTGGGTTCTTCTGCGACAAGAATTTGATTTGCATATCACTGATACGAAAGGAACAGAGAACCCCGTAGCTGATAACTTGTCTAGGCTTGAAAATATTCTTGATGACCCACAACCTATTAATGATAGCTTTCCTGATGAGCAATTAGCTGCAATAAATGTTTCTAATAGTACACCTTGGTATGTTGATTAGGCTAATTATATTGTTGCTAAATACATACCACCTAGCTTTACTTACCGACAAAAGAATAAATTCTTCTATTGTTTAAGACATTACTTTTGGGATAACCCACATCTTTATAAAGGAGTAGATGCTATTATTAGACGTTGTGTACCTGAGCATGAACAGGAACAAATCCTACGGAAATGTCACTCCGAGGATTATGGAGGACATCACGCGGGAGACAGAACCGCTCATAAGGTATTGCAATCTGGTTTTTATTGGCCTACTCTCTTCAAGGATGCCGGTAAGTTTGTCTCGTCTTGTGATGAATGTCAAAGAATAGGTAATATCGGTAAGCGTCAAGAAATGCCTATAAATTATTCACTTGCTGTTGAACCATTTGATGTTTGGGGATTTGATTTCATGGGACCTTTTCCTTCCTCTAATGGGTATACACATATTTTGGTTGTTGTTGATTATGTTACTAAGTGGGTAGAAGCTATTCCAACCAGTAGTGTTGATCACAACACCTCTATTAAAATGCTTAAGGAAGTTATTTTCCCAAGGTTTGGAGTCCCTAGATATTTAATGACTGATGGTGGTTCACACTTTATTCATGGTGCTTTCCATAAAATGCTTGCTAAGTATGATGTTAACCATAGAATTGCATCACCTTATCATCCTCAGTCTAGTGGTCAAGTTGAACTTAGCAATAGAGAAATAAAACTAATCTTACACAATACTATCAATAGGTCCTGGAAGAATTGGTCTAAGCAACTAGATGATGCACTCTGGGCTTATAGAACAACATATAAACATCCTATGGGTATGTCTCCTTATAAATTGGTTTATGGAAAAGCTTGTCATTTGCCTCTTGAGTTAGAACATAAATCTTATTGGGAAATCAAAGAACTCAACTATGATTTCAATCTTGCTGGTGAAAAGAGGTTATTTGGTATTAGCTCATTAGATGAATGGAGAACCCAAGCTTATGAAAATGCGAAGTTATTCAAAGAAAAAGTTAAAAGATGGCATGACAAAGGAATCCAAAAGCATGAGTTCAAAGTTGGAGAGTATGTTCTTTTGTACAACTCTTGTTTCAGATTCTTTGCAGGAAAACTCCTCTCCAAATGGGAAGGACCCTATGTTATCGAGGAGGTCTATCCATCCGGAGCTATCAAAATAAATAATGCCGAAAGTACTAACCCGAAGGTTGTTAATGGACAACGAATAAAACTCTATATCTCAGGTACGCCCATTAATGTTGAAAGCAATATCCAATCTATGACACCGGAAGAACACATAAAAGAAACCTTCTGGAACACTCCAGAATCGTGAAAAAAGCGAGGTATGTGATACGGTAAGTACAAGGGGATAAGGATCCCCTCCCTCCCCGTCGCCTCAATCCTCTCTCCCCACTCCCACTTGCGCCTCTCCTCCCCCAGATCCACTTCTCCCCTCTCCGCTCACTCGATTCCAAGCTCGATCGCGCGAGCTCGTCACCACCGATCGTCGTCAATGTGGCCACCATCCATGCCGCACCTCGCCAAAGTGTTCCCGGGCACCGCTGTCGTAGACTAGGTCGTTTACAGCAACCCATTGGGGACGGGAGCCACTACATCGCCGCCATGTCTTCTTCTTCTTCCTCGGGCACCGCCGCCGTGATTGTCGATTCTGGCTACACCAAGCCTCCCCCGAGCCCACTTTGCACATCTGCAGGAGCGTTGTTAGCTCCTCTCCTTCTCCCCTCACTCCCTCATCTCCGCGCTCATAGCCGCCGACCACGTCATGGCCATACTCGTCACCGTAGACGAGCTCGCCGTCGTAACCACCGTAGCCCGAGCTCGCATCCGAGCTCGTGCTAGTCCAACGAGACCCCTAGCATGCCTTCCCGTGCCGTGCAGTGCCGTATCCGATGACGCTCAAACTCCGGCTTCCACTCTGCCGCTCGCCGCCGCCGTTTCCGGCCAAGTCCGACCATACCACCACCACCACTCGACGCGACATCAAGTGGCCGTTCGAATGGACCAAGCCACGGTCGAACGGCGCCGTGTAGCGAAATCCTAACGAGGCCCAGGTGCCTCCGCTGTGTTCTGGCGTCGTCGGCGGCGAAACGCCGGCCGCCGCCAACGTGGCTGGCCTGGGGCCACCCAAGAGCCACTGCCAGCAGGCCCCGCGAGCCCAGTTGACTGGGTTGACCTAGTCAACTGCTAACTGGGCTGCCCAGTGAGACTGGCATGTGGGCCCCACTTGTTTAAAACATTTTGAAAATAAATAAATATGCTAAATATAATCTGGTAATTAATTAGTAATTAGTTAGTCACTGACACCAGGGGGCACCCCTCTAATTAGCATGTTAGTTTAGTTTAAACTACTGTTAGACTAGTAGAGGCTGACACGTGGGTCCCACTGGACCCACAGGTCAGGTTTGACCTGGTCAGCCGACCAGTTGGCTGCTGACATCATCCTCTAGTCATGTTGACGTCATAATTCCATTTCTTTTAATTTAGATAATTCCAGAAAATACTAAAATCTTTGAAAATCCGTAGAAAATAAACCATAGCTCGGATCGAAAAACTTTTTACATGAAAGTTGCTCAGAACGACGAGACAAATCCGAATACGTGGTCGGTTCGTCCGCCACACATCCCTAGCATAGTGAACATCGAACCTTTCCCCTCTGGTTCATCTATCTGACAAACGTCCGGAACCGGGAAAACTTTCCCAGATGTTTTCCCCCTTTGCCAATATCGCCTAGCACTGTGTTAGAACACCTCTAGCCCCGCTTATTGTCATGTTATGCATATGTTTCCGTGTATTTACTGTTTCTTCCATCTCTTCTCTCCGGTAGACCCCGAGACCGCTGCTGATGCCCCTGTGATCGCCTACGTCACCGACGACACTTCTTCCCTTTCAACGGAGCTTCCAGGCAAGCCCCCCCTTTGATCATCCCGATATCGCCCATACCATTCTCTCATGCTTGCATTAGATTTTGCTAGTGTAATTGATTGCTCCTATTCTGATGCATAGCCTGCTTTTGTAACCTGCTCATTGTGCCTTGCCTGGTTATCCTAAACT
This sequence comes from Aegilops speltoides, assembly GCA_021437245.1. Taxonomy (NCBI): domain Eukaryota; kingdom Viridiplantae; phylum Streptophyta; class Magnoliopsida; order Poales; family Poaceae; genus Aegilops; species Aegilops speltoides. The sequence continues at coordinate 359,043,761 of CM038141.1, read as the reverse complement.
GCTTAGTATAGGTTGGTTGGTGATCCATTAGTGACCCCCCCCCCCACCTTGTCCTGTTGCCCCTGCTTCATCATCGATGAGTCGATCAACGTGATCGATGACCAGAGCCCGACACCTCACATCACATCACACTCCTTCTGTTGCTCGACTCTGCAGAGTTACCATAGAGTGCTGAGGGTGGTACCTCATACATCACTCCTGATGAGATCTCTGTAGTGTAGCTATTTGTTCATGGTCATCGAGGGTGATTCCTCCTTAACCACTTCCGACACGACTCTGTTATGCAATCCCTCAAGTGTGAACCTCGAGGGTGGTTCCTCTTACGTTCACCTTGATGATTACATCGAGTGGAATCCATCGAGGGTGATTCCTCGGGTTTTCCCATTGATGTTTGGACAAACGGTTACCTTGACTTTACTTGAGACCTTTGTCTAAGTCGGGTCGGCCCTAAGGGGTACCCGTGAGTTGATGTGAAAGTCGGGCGGGCCCGTTGAGCATCGGCGAGTTTTCTACGTGGCACGGCCGGGCATTCTGGGCCCTTGCCGTAACTCCATGAGACGGGGCGACGGGGTCACATTATCGTGAGTCTCTGCTCGTCTCCGCGAGCCCCCTATGCACTAACAAGTTTGGGTATTTGTTCTGAGTTGGCCTCTGGCCTTTACGCACTAACCACCACGCGAGAATAGTTATGGGCCTCGACGTCACAGTATCAGCCGAAGCTTTGTCAGACGTCCAATTTAGCATTGTGGCACGGTCGGATCATGCTGGCCGTCCGAGGCGGTGCTGGTATCCACCCTGCATACAACGACCCGAAGTGCAACGGGCGATGGCCCAAGACCCCGGAGTGCTTAGGATGTAGACCGGCGGGCACCTCTCTGCTGAGCCTAGGTAGGGATGTGACGTGTTGATCTTCCGAGGCCGGGCATTGACCTAGAAAAGTGTGTCCGGCCAGAGTGATCGAGCGTGTTGGGTAACATGGTGCACCTCTGCAGGGAAGATATATATTCGAATAATGTGTCCACGGTAATGGACGTTCAGACTTGTATCCTGATCTTATATAACTAGAAATGGATACTTGAGACATGTGATGGGTATGTGGCTCCGAGATTGCTTTCTCGCAGGGAGTCGAGGAAGGATCTCTGGGCATTAATATTACAGCATGTTTGATAATTATAAATTGATATTCTTTACTCTTCTACATGCTGCAAGATGCTTGGAGCTGCTTGAAGATGTTAGTCTTTGATAGGCTAGGCCTTCCCCTCTATTCTGGCATTCTACAGTTTAGTCCACATATACAAACCTTCCATTTGATACCAGTGCATACTTAGTATAGATCTGATGCTTGCGAGTACTTTGGATGAGTACTCACGGTTGCTTTGCTACCCCTTTTCCCCTTCTTTATTCTTTTCGGTTGATGCAACCAGATGGTGGATCCCTGGAGCCAGATGCCACCGCTGACGGTACTACTACGTGGAGACCGCCGCCGACTAGGAGTAGTTAGGAGGTCCCAGGCAGGAGGCCTTGCCTCTTCGATCGTTGATGTTTGTGCTAGCCTTCTTAAGGCATCCTTGTTTAACTTATGTCTGTACTTAGATATTGTTGCTTCCACTGACTCTTGTGTATTGAGCTATGTATTCGAGCCCTCGAGGCCCCTGGCTTGTAATATGAAGCTTGTATTATTTTATTTGTGTCTAGAGTTGTGTTGTGATATCTTCCCGTGAGTCCCTGATCTTGATTGTACACATTTGTGTGTATGATTAGTGTATGGTTGGATTGGGAGCGTCACAAGATGGCAGATTTTCCTCTCATATTTCTTCATCTTGTGCTAGATGTGATACAGAGGAAGTTGATCTTCATCTTTTCTTTCTTTGCAATTTTGCCAGAGCGGCTTGGTTTGGGAAACCTTGGTATATTAAATCTGGTATCCTTGTACAAAATCATAATTTTGTTGCTAATATCATTATGGCGCTTAATAACATGAATCACTCGCATGCCTCTATATCCAGCATTTTCACTTTTCTATGGTGTCTTTGGAAAGCCAGAAACGATATGCTTTTTTGCGGGAAAGACTCTCGCCCTCATGAAGTAAATCAGGCAGCGCACGCTATAGGTTCGGCTCAAGTCATGCATCATCACGAGCAAGACCAACTAAATAGTCGAGTTGATCCTTCCCCGAAGGATTCTTCGGCTGTTCTCTCTCAAGGTCAACAACATATTCAACAAGGCTCCACTCTAAAATCTGATTTAGCAATTACCACCAAGATATTCTCTGATGCTTCTTGGCAGAAGGAAAATATCCCAGGAAAGCGAAATTGTCCGGCAACTAGCATCGGAGTACACATCCAAATTCCTGAAGGCCAGTCAAATCGAGAAATCATGATTCAGGCATCTACTGACTTGGTCCAATCACCGCTCATTGCCGAAGCTGTTGCTCTCCAGTTTGCCGCTAAGATTGCTTGCAGGCTTCAACTCAAACCGGTTTCCTTCTTGACGGACAACCTCTCCTTGGCAAAGATGACTGCCTCAAGAGACATCGGTGGTTCCAAGATCACCTGGAGATGCAGACAACCAATTAGCAATTTCATACATGCCACTTCTCATATTCTTACTACTCTCTTCCACATCTCTAGGAACAACAATGAAATTGCTCACAACTGTGCTCATCAGGTTCTCAACTCGAGAGTAGAACCTGTTTTTAGTTGTGCTCATTCTACTCATACTGAAACTTCATGCCCTGTTCTGCAATCCTTCCTTGACTTTTATGAGCAGGGTTATGTAATTCATGTTGTACACTGTCTATGAGTTGAATGAAAATTCGGCGCTGGATGGCGCCTTACCTGTGTTAAAAAAAAAACCTAGGATTGTCTCAAAAAAAAAGATCACCTAGGAGGTGCGAGATGGAGGGAGAGAGAGGGGGGAGGGGCAATAATGCTAAACATACAAAAAGTTATACGCAATTACACGCTGACTAGGATTTTTTCCATCTACTAACCAATCACAAATTTGCCCCCCTGATTTTCAGGGAGGGTGGGCCGCCTCCCCACCTATTGACAAATCAAATTAACCTCTTCAGAAACTCAGAACTCGTTTCAGACGCGTGAAGATTACTCGGGGAGGGGGGGACTCAACCGCTATAACTCGTTTGTCATCTGCATTGTTTTTAGTCGGAATCTGCATTTCACTAGCGACGGTTCTTTCCCGCGGCCATTGGAAGAGCGCGTGTGCTCCCGTACGTGCGCGGCCAAATAGGTACAGTCGTCAACGTACGTACGCACGTACGTACCCTGTTGCTTTGCTGCACGAGGCCGTAGCTGCTGGATCTGCATTTTTGACAACTCTAGGTAGATGATCCATTTCCCCATCAAGCTCTCGTCCATGTGTGCGACCCAGATCGTGGCCCTTGGCCTACATGTACCTCCACTCCCGCACCAGCAACCAACCCCGTCACCATCGCGCCCCTCTCCCCTCGGGTCCAAATATCCATCCCTACATAGAAGCCACGCATCTCGCGCTACGTTTCCCCATTATAGCAGAGCACTGAACAGGTCGCAGCGCCCCCTCCCGAATCCTCTCGCTCGCTCACTCCACGCCTGCGCGTTCCTTGGCTGGCCTCGCACGTCGCCGTCCTCCTCGGCGACAGCGCTCCTCGCAGGCGGCGGCAATGGGGAACCCGCCGGAGCTGTACTACCAGCTGCTCAACATCACCAGGGACACGCCCCCGCAGGAGATCAGGGCCGCCTACAGGTGCCTGGTGCGCCAGTGGCACCCCGACAAGCACCCGCCGTCCTCCAAGTCCGAGGCCGAGGACCGGTTCAAGGCCATCACCCAGGCATACGAGGTGCGTTGCGTTGCGTGATCGCCGATCGAGCCGGCGCGTCTCCTCCCGTCTCCTGTTTCGAGTTTTTGACGCTTGCATTGCGGGTGGCCGCCGGCCTTCGCTGTCCGCAGGCTCTCCTGGACCAGCAGGAGAACAGGGCGGTGCTCCGGGCGCGCAACGCCGACGAGGGCAGGAGGAGCTGCGCTAGGCCCGAGGAGCGCGTTGGCGGCAGCGCAGCGACAATGGCGCGGGCTCCCGAGAGGGCAGCGAGGACGACCGCCCCACCGCCGCCGGCGCGGGAGTCCCAGAAGGTGTACAGCTCCACTGACATCGGCGGCGGCGGGCGGCGCGCGTTCGCCGAGTTCTCCAGCTACGTGGTGCGCAAGGCGCCGCCGCTGGAGCGCAAGGTGGAGTGCACCCTGGAGGAGCTCTGCGCCGGGTGCAAGAAGGAGGTCAAGTACACCCGCGACGTCGTCACCAAGAACGGGTAAGCCATCACGCCACGATGACGTGGAACCGTACACAAAAGAAACATCCATATCTCCAGATCTGTCACTCACCTGAGACAACATCATTGCCGTTTATTCACAGTCCCTTATACTATCTCTGTATATGATAGTAGTAACAGTATCACACCACAGTATGCATGCTATCAAAGTATTTTCAATAAAAAGTAAGGTTTTATTCACTCAAAATGAAACATTAAAGAGGATACAAACACAATGAACACACGCATGGGGACTCTGCATAGCTAAGATTAATTTACGACTGTCTTTTCATTAACAAATTCAGTTTATATCTGTGGTTAGACATCCATGTAACATATAAAAGAAAGAGCGTGTCAGGCTATAGATTCAGATGAATGTGCGTGTGCCTACTTGATGATGGGCAAGAATAATCTTGGTACGGTTTAACATGCGGTCTAGACAATGCTTGCTTGAAAGCTCAGGCTAGACAAACAGAGCTGTTAAGTACTGTGACACCAAATCAGCTTTAGTTTCAATTATGTGGTGTACCTTCTAAGTAATACGTGTTCAAATAGCGATCTGCTCAACCCACATCAAGGGACACACTTAAACACAGGACACTGGTAGTCTGGTACAGTTTCAGACTTTCAGGCCATTGGCCAGTTTCTCCAGCCGGCCACAGACTGCATTAATCACTAAATTACATATGCTAGAGATGAAATGTTTAGCCCCCCTATGGTTGTCTGCAAGATGATTATCCTCACTAACCACTAAGAACTAACTACAATATTATGCCACAATTCAGTAGAAGATTCTTAGGCAGGCACTCCCTCTGTAAATAAATATAAGTGTGCTTAGATCACTAAATACTTAAGAGGTAGTACTAGCATACTTGTAATGTGCTACTAAGAACTCATGTTTGGTTGAATACCTCTATTTTGGAGGCTATCACCTGTCGAAATGCGTGGGGTGGTCCTTCGGGGGCAGGGCATTAGGTGGTGTGTAATTCATGTATGCTGCCTGCATGTGAGGATGCTGGCCTATCTAGCTGGTACCGGAGAGAGACAGTGACTCTGTTCGTACCACCTGATCGCGTTATCAAGCTCGCATTTTTTACGCTACTGACCCGTGACCATTGCCTGCATGATTTGGTTCCTGACTGGCAGGCTGATCGCCAAGAAGGAGGTGACGCAGATCATCCGGGTGAAGCCCGGGTGGAAGAAGGGGACCAAGGTGACGTTCGAGGGCATGGGCAACGAGCGCCCCGGCTGCCTCCCCGGCGACGCCGTCTTCACCGTGTCGGCGAGGAGGCACAAGGCGTTCAAGCGGCAGGGCGACGACCTGGTGCTCAAGGCGGAGGTGCCGCTGGTGAGCGCGCTCACCGGCTGGTCCTTCTCGTTCCGGCTGCTCGGCGGCGAGAAGGTCAGCTGGTCGTTCCGCGACGAGGTCATCCGCCCCGGGTACGAGAAGGTGGTCAGGGGCGAGGGCATGCCCGTCGTCGGCGGCAAGAAGGGCGCGCGCGGGGACCTCCGGGTCAAGTTCGACGTGGTGTTCCCCAAGAACCTCACCGACGAGCAGCGGAGGGGCCTCGTCGAGATCCTGAGGGGCTGCGCCTGAAGCCCTGGACCGAGAGCAGAGCAGCGTGCCGGAGAGTGAAAATTTTGTCGCGCGCGCGGTCATGTTAATACACTTTGGGACGGAACAGAGCTGATCGATGATGTCCTTGTACATAGAGATTTTGAATATGAGATGTGAGCGACCCTCTTGGTTTTGCAGATGGAAGGATCGATAATACACACATGGACGGTGGTTGCAACTTGCATGGGCAATGATTTTTGGCATTTTGCTTCTTCATGCACATCGCTTCATTAATTCCCTTTTGAAGCCTAGCTGCGTCCTTTGGGGCGAACAACGGGCCGCGCAAGCAAATGGTTGGGCAGGTATGCTGCTTTTCGCCGCTATGAACATCTTGTATCGTGTGGTAACATTTTTGGTGCTGCCTGGCTACAGCAACTCTGTACACCATCTCAAAACACTTAACTCCCCCTAAGAGTTTCTTCGTGTTATGAGCGTGGAATCTAACCCATTCCCAAAACTTAAGTTCCAAAAGAGATTCTACTCCCTCCGTCCGGAAATACTTGTCGAAAAAATGCATAAAAATGAATGTATCTAGAACTAAAATACATCTAGATACATCCATTCCTCCGACGAGTATTTCCGGACGGAGGGAGTATTTGCTAAACAATCTTCTTTTATAAGGGAGTGCCTACAACTTATCTAGATTACATATAGTTTGGTCTCATTCACCTGAATCTCTACTCCTAAAGGGGGAGCGGCTAAGTTTTTTTACCGGTGCCGGTATGTACCGGTACTGGATCCACCATCCCTCGCTGCTTCAAGATCAGTGCGTCTGGCCCCACAAGATTCCGATTTCCGCCTACAATTCCTGGATACGAGATCTATACAACAGGAATACGGGGTGGACCCCATGCGAGATAATATCAACCCCACGCCGCTTTCTTTTCCCACATCCGGCTCTCTTCCCCCTCTCTCTCGTCTGTTCCTGCTAGTCGTTGTACCGGCGGCGGCGGCGTCTATACCACGAGACCGACGAGGTGAGAGGCCGGATCACGCCGGCGGAAGACGGATCCACTGCCGTGGGCGTTGAGGAGACCTGCTCCGGCGTTGTTCTAGCACAGCGACCACCAAGCACAACGGTCAACAAGCTGGGTCGTCGCCGGATCCGGCGACTCCAAGCATACCACCACCGGATCTCCAAGCCTGACAGCCATTGGATCTGGTGATTCATGAATCCCATCTCCCCTAACCTCTCTCCATATCATGATTTCGGTTTTATTTTGCATGATTTCAACATCCCTTGTTTCTCTACCAGATCATCGGCCTGCGCTCCCTCTTCGGTTTCAGTTATTTAAATGTTTGAGACGGAGGGCATGTGATACTCTTTTTTGGACTGGAAATCATGGGATCCACCTCTTAGTGGACAAGATCCAGTTGCCGCCGATGCAGACGAGGAAGCAGGCCAGGATCCACCCCCAGCTAAGCACAACTACCCTAACATCTCTCTCTCTTTCTCTCTGAACTTCCTGATTTTTGTTTCATGCTATATGATTTGAGCTGCCCCCGTTGCTTTTTCACCAGATGGACAGTCCCCATGCTTGTGAAATTGAAATATAAATGTTTCAGTTGTGGAATCTACCAAAATATTCAGCAAATCGAAGTGAAGATTTGAAGCAGATTATGTGATATATGTTAAATTGTTGTTTCGAAATTGAAATAGATATGTAGATATGTGGAACTGCTATATGTGATGTGAAATGCAGATTTGTGAAACTTATATACGTGATGTGAATATTTCACTCTTTTAAATTGAAAATGCATATGTCACTACTTTGTAATAGTCATTTTCTCTCTCAAATTCACTCATATAGAAGTGAAATTTACTGAAAATGGTATGTGTATGAAATATGTCACTTCGTCAAATTGAAATTTATATCCGTGATGTAAATATTTCACTCTGAATTTCACTCATTTGGAAGTGAAATTTACTGAAAATGGTATGTGTATGGAATATGTCACTCCTTGAAATTGAATTTTGTTATGTCACTCTTTTAACAGCTCGGCAACAAATGTGAAACTGATATTTCAATGTGTTATTGCAAGTTGTCAAACTAGTTTATGTGAAAATGTATGAAATCAGATCTCTGAAAATATATGAAACTGCTATTTCTCTTATTTGAAACTTCTTATTCTAGTGAGATATGTAATAAAAAAATATGAAATTACTTCCCTCAAATGTATTTCAATGTGGTGTTACAAGTTGTGAAACTAAGTTATGTGAAAATATATGAAATTAGATCTCTGAAATATATGAAACTGCTATTTCTCTTATTTGTAACAGATATGTATTGAAAACTATGAAATTACTACATTGAAATATGTATCAATGTGGTGTTACAAGTTGTGAAACTAATTTGTGTGAAATTATATGAAATTATTTCTCTGAAATATATGAAATTAGATCTCTGAAATATATGAAACTGTTATTTCTCTTATACGTAACTTGTTATTTCAGTGAGATATGTATTGAAAACTATGAAATTACTACATTAAAATATGTATCAATGTGGTGTTACAAGTTGTGAAACTAATTTGTGTGAAAATATATGAAATTATTTCTTTATATGAAATTAGATCACTGAAATATATGAAACTGCTATTTCTCTTATCTGTAACTTGTTATTTCAGTGAGAAATGTATTGAAAACTATGAAATTACTACATTGAAATATGGATCAATGTGGTGTTACAAGTTGTGAAACTAATTTGTGTGAAAATATATGAAATTATTTCTCTGAAATATATGAAACTGCTATTTGTCATATCTTTAATTTGTTATTTCAGTTAAATATGTATTGAAAACTATGAAATTACTAGTTCCTGTGAAAAAATACGAAATTAGTTCTCTGAAATATATGAGTTGAAATGATATTTCAGTTACATATGAATTAAAATAGCTATACAGCTGATCTGTTTTGAAAGGAAAAAGTGAAACTGACATTTAAAGTGGAAGAGAGATTGATCCTTTGAAAAATAAGCTCACATTTTCTGTACGTGTGTGAAGTGAACTGGGTTCAGGCGTCGTATGTGTAAAGTGAGGGGTGTGGTTGAAGTCACGTGGGTAGGCCCGGCAGATCAAATCACGTGGTGGGGTCCAGCTAGAGAAATACAGTGGCTTAAATGATGAAATGTGTGGAATACAAAGATACAACATCTGACAACTTTTGAGGTGGCAAAATTCTATTTGCTGGAGAACCTCCGGTAGATACCGCCACCGGTAAAAAGAGGTTTGCGAAAGGGGGAGTTGCTAGTTTCGCCTCACTCCCTCCAACCCCTTGGCATGTGTTATGCCTGCGAGCGTCTTACAGGCAATCTTTCGCTCAAGCGCAACCAATTTAGATGTGCTTATTTGACGCATGCATTAACTCAATCAAATCGGCCCTTTTCCAAAACAACTTTATGCATTAACTCATTCAAATCAAATCTTAAGAAAATATCAACTAAATCCAAACTTTTCTGTCCTTCCACTACTCATACCCAAATCAAATTAAATCTTACCAAAACATCAAATAGTCAAAGTTGGCCGGCCCATTTGACGTGCGCGTTTTTATTTTTTGTGTTTTCTATGTTCCCTTTTTTTTTCTTTTTTCTGTTTTATTTTTTCTATGATTAATATGTTGGTTTGCTCGGCATAGTAACAGAATTGGGACAGACTTGTACGCCAAGGTGAGTTAGTAGGGTTGCCTCCATTCCGATTAAACCACCCCCATTGATTTTTTTATCCCACCAATTTATTTGAACTGGTTTTTAGCCCACGGATCTATTTATCTCTACTCCTAAAAGAGAGTTGGTAGTATCGCCTCACTCCCTTCAACCCCTCAACAAACCTTATGTTACGCCCATGAGCGTCTTACAGACGACTTTTCGCTCAAGCGCAACCAATTTAGGCGGGCCCATTTGACGCGTGCATTAACTCAATCAAATCGGCCCTTTCCCGAAACAACTTTATGCATTAACTCATTCAAATCAAATCTTAAAAAAATATCAACTAAATTCAGACTTTCCTTGGCTTCCACTACTCATACCCAAATCAAATTAAATCTTACCAAAACATCAATTATAATCAAAGTTGGTCGGCCCATTTGATGCGTATGCGCGTTTTTATTTTTCGTGTTTTCTATGTTTCATTTTTTGTTTTCTTTTTTCAGTTTCATTTTTTCTATGATCAATAGGTTGGTTTTTGCTCGGCATAGTAACAGAATTGGGACAGACTTGTACGGCAAGGTGAGTTGGTTGGGCCGCCTCAATTCTGATTAAACCACCCCCATTGACTTTTTTATCCCACCAATTTATTTGAACTGGTTTTTAGCCCACTGATCTATTTACCTCTACTCCTAAAGGGGAGTTGGTAGTCTCGCCTCACTCCCTTCAACCCCCCAGCAAACCTTATGTTACGCCCGCGAGCGTCTTACAGATGACTTTTCGCTCAAGCTCATCCAATTTATGTGGGCCCATTTGATGCGTGCATTAACTCAATCAAATCGGCTCTTTCTCAAAACAACTTCATGCATTAACTCATTCAAATCAAATCTTAAGAAAATATCAACTAAATTCAAACTTTCCTTGGCTTCCACTACTCATACCCAAATCAAATTAAATCTTACCAAAACATCAATTATAGTCAAAGTTGGTCGGCCCATTTGACGCGTGTGCGCGTTTTTATTTTTCGTGTTTTCTATGTTTCATTATTTTTTTCTTTTTTCTGAACCATTTTTTCTATGATCAATAGGTTGATTTTTGCTCGACATAGTAACAGAATTGGGACAGATTGGGGGCGTGTTTTGTAGCCTTGTGAGCCGGGCCTGGCTAGCTTAAGCCTGACTAAACGGAGCCTGGGTGAGGAAAACAGGCAAAAAATCGACATATGCACATTGTTTGGTTGCCTGCATCTAGGCCTCTCGCATTAATAGGGGTCAATTTTGGCTTAGCGTTTGGTTGCCTGCATTGGCTCGGCTCACCCAACTACACGGTGTTTGGTTCCATGCAACAGTTGTTGTCTGGTAACCTCTTCGACAAGGTGGTGAGGTTACCAACACATACTGGCGTAAAGAAAAAATCGTACACACACAACAAAAGATAGTTGTAAACCATAATTAATTGCAGTTTAAATAAAATGCCACACTTAAACATATCAGTTCAAACGCAAAGCAGTACGATAAGAACTAAACCAGCTAGAGCATAGGAAGGGCACTCCTAGACGTTGAGGGCGAAGGCGTCGTCATGCTTGCCGCACTTGGTCACCACTTCAATGCCTTCGTCGTCGAAGATGATGACCTTGAGCGTGTCCAGAGTGAGCAGGTTGAACATCACCATGTAGCTGATCCTGATCTGATGGACGGCGGCGAAGGGGGGCCAAACTTGATCGAGGATCACCCTGCCGTCCATCAGGCGGATAGTCAACCTCCACGAGTAGTCGTGTTGATCCTCAGCTTGAACTCTTGCGGCACCGCCGTAAAGTGTTTGGCGAAGTCCAGAGGCATTGGGATGCACTCAAGCTGAGGGGCAAGGATCACCTTATAGAAGTGGGTTGGACCTCCATCCTCTTGGTAGTGGTCATAGTTACGGCGCTCGTCGCTAGGGGCTCCTCTTGCACAACGTCCTCATCCGTGGCCACCTTCTCAGGCGTGGTCGGCACAACCTCCTTGCCTTATCCATGGGGCGGCACCACCTCCTTGCCCTTGTTGCCCATGTCGGTCTGCATTACAAAGAGAGCGCATTATGAAGAGCACACTAAAGTTCCAAGGTTGATAACAATTAAAACCTATCGTCCATGACCCCTTTATTTACCCATTGACACGTCTCCAGCGTATCTATAATTTTTTATTGTTCCATGCTATTATAGTATCAATCTTGGGTATTTATTCTACAATTATATGCAATTATATATATCATTTTTGGGACTAACCTATTAACTTAGTGCCAAGTGTCAGTTGTTGTTTTTTTGCCTATTTTTTGTTTTCCAGGAAATCAGTACCAAACGAAGTCCAAATGTCACGAAACTTTTTGATGATTTTTTTCTAGACATAAGAAACACTATAAGCTTCGGGAGGAGACCAAAAGGCAAAGGAGTGGGCCACGAGCCACCAGGGCACGCCCAAGGGGGTCGGCGCGCTCTGGTGCCTCGTGGGCCTCTCGTTCTTCCGTTTAACCTAATTCTGACTCTAAGTTCTCTAAAATCGGGAAATCAATAAAGAGCCACCCAAAATACTTTTTTCGCCGCCGCAAGTATCTGTTGACATGAGATCCCATCTAGAGGCTTTTCCGACACTCTACGGAAGGGGGAATTGATCACGGAGGGTTTCTACATCAACCTTGCTGCCCCTCCGATGATGTGAGTAGTTTACCACGGACCTACAGGCCCATGGCTAGTAGCTAGATGGCTTCTTCTCTCTATTTGATCTTCAATACAATGTTCCCCTTGATATTCTTGGAGATCTATTGAATGTAATACTTTTTTGCGGTGAGTTTGTTGGGATCCGATGAATTGTGGGTTTATGATCAGATTATCTATGAATATTATTTGAGTCTTCTCTGAAATCTTTTATGCATGTTTCTTATAGTTTTATATTTCTATCTAATCTATCCATTTGGCTTGGCCAGCTAGATTGATTTACCTTGCAATGGGAGAGGTGCTTTGTGATGGGTTCGATCTTGCGGTGCTCAATCCCAGTGACAGAAGGGGATATGACACGTATTTGTATCGTTGCCATTAAGGATAAAACGATGGGGTTTATTCGTATTGATTGGATTTACTTTGTATACATCATGTCATGTTGCTTAAGACGTTACTCCGTTCTTTATGAACTTGATACTCTAGATGCATGCTGGATAGCGGTCGATGTGTGGAGTAATAGTAGTAGATGCAGGCAGGAGTCGGTCTACTTGTCTCGGACATGATGCCTATATACATGATCATTGCCTTGGATATCGTCATGATTATTTGTTTTTCTATCAATTGCCCAACAGTAATTTATTTACCACTGTATGCTATGTTCGAGAGAAAGCCTCTAGTCAAAACTATGGCCCTCGGGTCTATCTTTATCATATATTAAAATCCAAAAATACTTTGTTGCAATTTTATTTACTTTATTTTTTGTGTTTTTTATCTATATATCACTACGAGATTTGATCCTTACAATTAACCACCAAGGGATTGACAACCCCTTGTTTGCGTTGGGTGCAAGTATTTATTATTTTGTGTGTAGGTACTACGAACGAGGTGTTGTGTGGTTCTCCTACTGGATTGATAACCTTGGTTCTTAACCGAGGGAAATACTTATCTCTAATGTACTGCATCATCCTCTCCTCTTCGAGGAAATCCCAACGCAGCTCACAAGTAGCACGAAGAATATCTGGCGCCGTTGTCGGTGAGACATCATCAACATCTATCAAGTACCATCTCATAAACTTTCATCTACTTGTATTTACTTTATTTGTCATCTGCCTCTCATTTTCATCTCCCCCACTTCTAAAATGCTTCGCAAAAACACAAAAATGTTTCCCATTTTTTTGTCTTTTTGCTTGTTTGCTTGAAGTTGTTATCATGTCTGAATTCGTTATCGAAAAAAGTGAGGACGGTAAAATCCCTATGGTTGAAATTCCCTCAAATTTGGATGCTAAAACTTTTGTGACGGGAAGTGGGAACATCATAGGAAAAAGCATTATTCAGGAATTCTTTAATTGTACGGGAACTTTGGTTTGTGATGATATTCCTATTCTTAAAGGAACCAAATATTATGTCGTAGCTATTACCGCACTAGTTCTTAAACTTGAGAGTAGATTTATTTGCACTCATCCCACTTTGCAAAGATTGTTTTGTGAGTTGCCGGTTATAAATAATCCTAAGGCTAAAAAGATAGCTACCCTTGTCCTCGTGAATGAATTTGATTACATAGTGCGAGAAGGTCGAGAGATGTTTGATTTTTATGGTATGAGTCATGAAAAACCGGTGATTGATGAGATTTTACATAATGGGGATTACTTGTTGAGTTATTATTTCATGATAACCACACTTTTGATGAGAATACCAAAAATGAAGTTCCTCCTTTAAACATAATCCAACAAGTTTTCGATGGAATTAATAAACGATGCTCTTCGGTCGTAAAAGGGAACCAAGAAGGGTTTGAAGATGGTCATAAAATTTTGGTTGATGATGTGTTCCATGTTGTTTTTGAAAATACCCTTGATAAAGACACGTATTTAAATGGAAAAATGACAGATGACAACAGTTGAAACTATGCATTATGCCTAGCTAGGGGCATAAAATAATAGCGCTCGTTGGGAGGCAACCCAATAATTATCTTATTTTCCTTGTTTCTTTTCCTGTTTTTTGGTGTGCACACAATTATGCTACTGTTATGGTTGTGTTTTTGTGTTTCAATTAGTGTTTGTGCCAAGTGAACCCTTTGGGTTGATTTGGATGATAGTTGATTTGATTTTGTGAAAAAATAGAAACTTTTTTGCCCAGTTCTGGGATTTTGTAAATTCACCGAAACGTGATTTTAATCTGATTTTTTACACATTATTGATGTACAAATTTCCCATGTTGCCATAATTGTTCAGAATTTTTGGAGTTACATAAGTATGATCAATCTTCGAATTACTACAAAACTGTTTTGTTTTTGACAGATTATGTTTTCGTTGCACTGTTTGTTTTGATGAATCTATAGATTGTATAGGGGGGTATAAGCCCTGGTGAAGTTAGAATATAGTGGGTATTATGCAATAATAAGATATGAATGGGTTTACAACAGTACGTAAAGTTTGTGATTTGGTTGTTATACTAATGGATCTCACGAAGGTTTTTGTTGAGTTTTGTGTGCTGAAGTTTTCAAGTTTTGAGTGAGATCACGATGGACGAAGGAATAAGGAGTGGCAAGAGCCTAAGCTTGGGGATGCCCGAGGCACCCTAAAGGTAATATTCAAGGACTCCCAAGCATCTAAACACGGGGATGCCCTGGAAGGCATCTCCTCTTTCTTCTACCAAATATCGGTGAGCTATATTTTTATCCGTCACATGATATGAGTTTTGCTTGGAGTATCGTATATTATATGAGTCTTTGCTTTGTTTGCTTTTTAGTTTGCCACAATCATCTTTGTGGGCACACGTTTTTTAGCGGGACACATATTATTCGTGATTTGTTAGAATACTCTATGTGATTCACTTATATCATTTGAGCTAGGCAGTTGCTCTAATACTTCACTTATATCTTTTAGAGCATGATGGTGGTTATATTTTAAAGAAATAGTTGCACTCTCATGCTTCACTTATATCCTTTTGAGAGTTGATAATAGTAATCGCAATATGCACAAGTTATATATGAATTTGGTCCTAATATGATAGGTATTCAAGAGGGATATAATAAAAAAAATCATGTAGATCACTGAATATGATAAGTTTGGTTCCTTACAATAGTTTTGCGATATAAAGGTGGTAATATGTGGGTTATGCTAGTGAGTAATTATGGTTTAGTAAAAATATTGGTGTTAAGGTTTCTGATTCCCGAAGCATGCACGTATAGTCTTTCATTATGCTAAGAAGTTGGAGCATGATTTATTATTCATTGTCTTCCTTATGAGTGGCCGTCGGGGACGAGTGATGGTCTTTTCCTACTAATCTATCCCCCTAGGGGCATGCGTAGTAATACTTTGCTTTGAGGGGTAATAAACTTTTGCAATAAGTATATGAGTTCTTTATAACTAATGTGAGTCCATGGATCATACACACTCTCACCATTCCGCAATTTGCTAGCCTCTTCAGTGTTGTGCATTGCCCTTTCTCACCTTGAGATGTGGTGTAAACTTTGCCGGTGCATCCAAACCCCGTGATATGATACGCTCTATCACACATAAGCCTCCTTATATCTTCCTCAAAACAGCCAACATACCTACCTATTATGGCATTTCCATAGCCATTCCGAGATATATTGACATACAACTTCCATCATTTCGTTTTTATGACACACATCATCATTGTCATATTGCTTTGCATGATCATATAGCTGACATAGTATTTGTGGCTCAGCCACCGTTCATCATTTTTATACACCTTACGCTAGATAATTGCACATCCTAGTAAACCGCCAGAGGCATTCATATTCATATTTTGTTCTAGTATCGAGTTGTAAGTAAATAGAAGTGTGATGATAATATTCATTATTAAATCATTGTCCCAAGTGAGGAAAAAAGAGGTCGAAAAGAACTCAAGAAAAAAAAGGAGGCCAACAAGAGCCCAACAAAAATATGAGAGAAAAAGAGAGAAGGGGCAATGTTACTATCCTTTTCCACACCTTTTCTTCAAAGTAGCACCATGATTTTCATATAGAGAGTCTCCTATGCCTTCATTTTCATATAACTAGTGGGATTTTTTCATTATATAACTTGGGTTGTATATTCCAATGATGGGCTTCCTCAAATGCTCGAAGTCTTCATGAGGAAGCAAGTTGGATGCACACCCACATAGTTTTTTTGAGCTTTCATACACTTATAGCTCTTAGTGCATTTGTTGCATGGCAATCCCTACTCCTTGCATTGACATCAACCGATGGGCATCTCCATAGCCCGTCGATTAACCTCGTTGATGTGAGACTTTCTCCTTTTTTGTATTCTCCATATCAACCCTTATCTCCATACTCTATTCCACCCATAGTGCTATATTCATGGCTTGCGCTCATGTACTGTGTGAGGGTTGAAAAAGCTAAAGCATGTTAAAAAGTATGAACCAATTTGTCATCGGGGTTGTGCATGATAAATACTTTGTGTTAAGAAGATTGAGCATGACAAGGCTATATGATTTTGTAGGGATAACGTTCTTTAGCATTGATATTTTGAAATACATGATTGTTAGTTGGTATGCCTTATTATTGTTGTTGCTATGTCAAATTATAAACTATTGCTTTGAATCATTCAGATCTTAATATTCATGCCACAAAAGAGGGATTACATGAACATGTTAGGTAACATTCCACATCAAAACTTCTATTTTTATCATTTACTTACTCGAGGACGAGCAGGAATTAATCTTGGGGATGCTTGATACGTCTCCAACGTATCTATAATTTTTTATTGTTCCATGCTATTATAGTATCAATCATGGATGTTTATTATGAAATTATATATCATTATTTGGGACTAACCTGTTAACTTAGTGCCAAGTGCCACTTACTGTTTTTTTTTCCTCTTTTTGGTTTTCCAGGAAATCGGTACCAAACGAAGTCCAAATGCAACGAAACTTTTTGATGATTTTTTTGGACATAAGAGACACTAGAAGCTTCGGGAGGAGACCAGAAGGTGAAGGAGTGGGCCACGAGCCACCAGGGCACGCCCAGGGGGGTCGACGCACCCTGGTGCCTCATGGGCCCCTCGTTCATCTGTTTCACCTATTTCCGACTCTATAATTCTCTAAATTGGGAAACTAACAGAGAGCCACCCAAAATACTTTTTCAGCCGCCGCAAGTTTCTGTTCTCGCGAGCTCCCATGTGGAGGCCTTTTCTGGTACTCTGCCGGAGGGGGAATTGATCAAGGAGGGCTTCTACAACAACCTTGCTGCCCCTCCAATGATGTGTGAGTAGTTTACCACAGACCTACGGGTCCATAGTTAGTAGCTAGATGGCTTCTTCTCTCTCTTTGATCTTCAATACAACGTTCTCCTTGATATTCTTGGAGATCTATTGGATGTAATCCTTTTTTGCGGTGTGTTTTTAGGATCCGATGAATTGTGGGTTTATGATCAGATTATCTATGAATATTGTTTGAGTCTTCTTTGAACCCTTTTATGCATGATTATTATAGCTTTGTATTTCTCTTCGATCTATCTGTTTGGCTTGGCCAACTAGATTGATTTATCTTGCAATGGGAGAGGTGCTTTGTGATGGGTTCGATCTTGCGGTGCTCAATCCCAGTGATAGAAGGGGACATGACACGTATGTGTATCATTGCCATTAAGGATAAAACGATGTGTTTTAATTTATTCATACTGGTTGACTTTACTTTGTCTACATCATGTCATCTTGCATAAGGCGTTACCCCGTTCTTTATGAACTTAATACTCTAGATGCATGTTGGATAGTGGTCGATGTGTGGAGTAATAGTAGTAGATACAGGCAGGAGTCGGTCTACTTGTCTCGGGCATGATGCCTATGTACATGATCATTGCCTTGGATATCGTCATGATTATTCGCTTTGCTATCAATTGACCAACAGTAATTTATTTACCCAAAGTATGCTTTGTTCAAGAGAGA
Organism: Aegilops speltoides; assembly: GCA_021437245.1. Classification (NCBI taxonomy): domain Eukaryota; kingdom Viridiplantae; phylum Streptophyta; class Magnoliopsida; order Poales; family Poaceae; genus Aegilops; species Aegilops speltoides. Next base: position 359,025,600 of record CM038141.1, on the reverse strand, counting down.
AGCCTCTAGTGAAAACTATGGCCCCGAGGTCTATCTTTATCATATATTAGAATCCAAAAATACCTTGTCGCAGTTTTATCTATTTTATGTTTTTGTTTATCTATCTATCACTACGAGATTTGATCCTTACAATTAACCGACAAGGGATTGACAAGCCCTCATTGGGTGCAAGTATTTGTTATTTTTTGTGTAGGTACTAATAACAAGGTGTTGTGTGGTTCTCCTACTGGATTGATAACCTTGGTTCTTAAGTGAGGGAGATCATTACCTCTACTGTACTGCATCATCCTCTCCTCTTCGAAGAAATCCCAATGCAGCTCACAACTAGCACCCATCCTCACTGTCACTACTCACCCACCATCTCACTTGGTCATCTCTCTATCTCTCCCTCTTCCTCCTATCTACAACCATGAACTCCAGTAGTAACTCAAATCCCATCCCCAACGCCTTGAGGCATTGGATAGATGGATTTCTTCCTCGGGTGCTCATTCGTTGACCGCAAAAATTTCGAGAATATCATGGAAGTCTGCTCCAACTTCACCATCATGACAGACATGCAGAAAGAGTCGGACGTGGTGGTGAAGAAGGCGACGCCGGGGGAGTTGAAGACGTCGATTCCTGACCCAGCGAAGGGCGCTATGTCAGTCGTCATCCTTCACCGGGCCATGAATCAGGCTGACTCTAGTGACGCTTGACAGAGGTTAAGGTGGGCCAAGTACAGAGAGTGCAAGCATCCTTGTGACCATTGTGTCGTAGTGTACTTCACGACAAGTACTATGGTGGCGGTGGAGGAAGAACAAGAAGCAGTGGCCAATGAGGTGGAAGAAGAAGTTGTGGCGGCGATGGTTGTAAGGGCACTAGAGCCAAGATACCGAAGCATGCCAATCGACCTCGACTCCGGCAAGGAAGAAGAGATGGTGGTGCAGCTCAAGGAGAAGAACAATGGCAAGGGCACCCGCTGCTCCAAGTGCATTGAGGGTCGCCAAGGCTAAGATCTATGACTACTATGTAAGATTTACCTGAAATACTGCCTCACCCTTGTACCCAATCCCGATTGGTAACCTCAAATCTATCGATACTATGAACTCATGATGATGTTATGATCACTCCTATGGAAATTTACACCGACTCCCCATACCCTTAACGCGGATTGAACCTAAACGTGAATCGAATGCGAATGAGTACATGAGGAGGTGAAAAAGTGCTTACCACCATTGTCTTGCCAGAGGTGATGATGCGGATGCCGGTGTAGGGGTCGGTTATCGCCTTGCTATTCTCCGAACTACTTCACACCACTGCTGCTACCGCCGTCGGTGAGAGTGGGGATAGGGGAGAGGGAAGAAGGAGCGGTGAGGGGGTGGTGAGGGTAATAACTACGAAGCTTCGGGAAGCAACGTGGCTTCACAAGTGTGGCTCAACGTGTGCAGTCCCCGCTACCCACGTGCATCGCGTGGCCTGGCTCTAGAGAAACTGCCGATCCGAGCGTTCCGAGCGAGACATGCCCAGAGTTGCTTTAAAGTTTGTGCGATGTAGGCCCAATAGTGTATGCAGACAACCAAACGGGCCACACACTTCCCGCGCGGGACTGGTTGAGGAAACTGCAGGCAACCAATCACGTCCTTGTACGCCAAGGTGAGTTGGTAGGGTCCCCTCCATTCCGATTAAACCGCCCCACTGATTTTTTTATCCCATCAATTTATTTAAACTGGTTTTTAGCACACTAATATATTTAATTCGGTTTTTATCTACCAAATTTAGAATGTTGTTGTGGAAATCAATGAATCACTATGATCCCTAATCAATCTTTAAAGACCAAATCTATGAAAAGAAATCAATGTTTGATAACACAAGACACATTTATGGAAAGGAATCAGTATCATATGCATCATGGATGCATTCTTAAATTCCTTGATTAAAGTGTTTTTAGCTCTTGATATTTTATTATGGTTATCAATATATCCATTCACATATCACTGTGATAAACATTTTTTGTTGGAAAGAAAAGGAATATAAGTATAGTGATTTGCCGGTAAAAGAAGTTGCAAAGGCAGCCTCGTGTGCAAGAAGATTTTGAATATGTATGTGATATACAATTGTTGAATTACTAAATAAATATGCCCTCGTTATTGCACGCGGGCAATTAACTAGCATCAATCATAGGTTACTTGAAATTTTAGTATTATGTTTTGCTAAAACAACTTAGCTGAATCTATCATTGACATGAGATTATGTGGGATGTCCACTTTTACCGTAAAAAAATATGTGGAAACATGTGGACCTTCTACTTATATTATGCCACAGATGTGGATGTGGACCTGGATGGGGGTTGGGGTTGTTCTTCTCAGTTACGACTATCTGAGCGGAATAATTTTCCTACTTCAGAAAATGTAACAAAATGTATTTCAATAGAGATGGATTTACAACAAATTGCATGTGTGAGCAATTCACATTATTTTCATCAAGTCTGTACAATTTTTTAGTTAGGATGGAAGAATAAATGAATTGCTTTGTTGCTTCAAGAGTTAATAACGGACACAGTGGCATATCAGTTGCACGCCTAACAATGGACATCATATTTTTGTGGAATGCACGACATTCAACAGCATGTTACAACGCGTGGCAATGGCTCAGGAGACATTGGATCTGGCTTCTTTTCTTAGGGAGGTCATAGGCGGTGCACGCCTTCTACTCCTCGATGGGTGTGATGCCCGGATAATCAAGCTACATTAAACCTCTACTAATGATGCCACGTCACCTCGATTACTGTTGCTAATCCCGCGTTGGATCAAAACTGTTCAAATTTGAATTTGAATTTTCATCAAACATCAAAAAATTTCAAACATTAAAGTAAAATGTTCGGAGTGTGCCAATTAATGCCTAGGTATTTATGGTGAAGGAACCACGTTTTTACATGATGTCTAAATAATTGAAAATAAATTAAAACAGTAGAGAAAATAAAGAAAAAGGAAAGGAATAAAGACAGAAAAGAAAACTACAAAATAAAAATAAAAAGAGAAGAGGCCCCATGGCCAACTGGGCCAAACGGCCCAGCTGGCCGGCCCACTGGCCCAACCCCCTCCCCCCGAAACCCTAACCGCTCCACAACCCCCACTCCACTCCCCCCACCCCGATCTGGATCGGGGGCTGCGACCCCGTCACCGTTCGCTACCTCCGGCGCCGCCCCGCCACTGCCGCTGGACCACGTCGCCATTGCCTCCTCGCCCCTCCTCTCACTCGCGCGACGCCCTCCTAAAGACGCGGCCACGCCTCGACACCGACCCGATGTCGTCCCCGTCGCCCTCCTCGGCCCCTGTTGCCCTGGACCCAACGCCCCCTCCCCCCCCCCCCCCGTGAGCACCTTCCTCCTCTTCCCTCACCCGTGCTCGGCTCCGGCCAGTCCCACGCTGGCCAATTGCGCCGGCCAGCGCTTCCAGGCCTCGCGTGGCTCGCTGCGGCCCGCCACTTTTGCCGGATCGCGCCGCCCTCACCTGCCGTCTCTCCGCCCGCCTTTGCTCGCTGGTCGCGCCCGCCGTGCCTCGCCCGCTCGCGCGCTTCGCCGCTCGCAGCGCTATCTCTGCGCCCGAGCTCGTGGCGCCAGGCCGTCTTTGCGCCTGCTGCCGTGCCTCGCACCACCGCTCCTCTCTCGCCGCCGCTATCCTTACCGCCGCGACCTGCCACCGCAGCTCGCTTCCTGCGTCGTGGCCTCGCAGACGGCCTCGCCATGCCCCACTGCATCGCCCACCGCCCGCCCCATGGCCACTGCTGGCTCGGCCGCGCCCGTCGCCTTAGCCACTACGATTACGCCGCCAGAACGCCGCCCCGGTTCGCTGGCTCCACCGGCGCAGAACCCACGCTCAAGACGCCCGCTAAGCCTCTATGGCTATGACGAGGGGGCCCCGCCCCTGAACGTTTTAGAAAAAATGAATAAAAAATATAATTAGAAAAATAAAATAATAATTACTTACTTAATTAACTTATTTAATCATTTTTAAATTAACCTAATAACAGATTAACCTAATTAAATACTAGTATTTAACCTAAGTATATGACCAGTGGGACCCACGTGTCAGTTTGACCAGCCAACCCCTCTGTTGACTGCTGACGTCATGTTTATGTCATGTTGACGTCATGCTGATGCAATAAGGTTAATTTCAAATTATTTAAGTAATAATAATTTAGAAAATGATTTAAAACTTTAAAAATTAATATGAAATAATCCGTAACTCGGATGAAAATACTTCGTAGATGAAAGTTGCTTAGAATTTTGAGATGAATCTGGATACGCAACCCGTTGATCCGCCACACATCCCTAGCATAGCATACAACAACTTCCCCCCTCCCGCTCATCTGTCCGAAAACGTGAAACACCGGGGATACTTTCCCGAATGTTTCCCCCCTTTGCCGGTACCACCTACTGCCGCGTTAGGGCACACCTAGCACCGCTCATTGTCATGTCATGCATCGTCATGCTTATGTTTGCATTGTATTTATTGTTTCTTCCCCCTCTTCTCTCCGGTAGACTACGATACCGACGCTGCTGTTGCCCAGTTTGACTACGGAGTTGACGACCCCTCCTTCTTGTCAGAGCAACCAGGCAAGCCCCCGATCACCAGATATCGCCTATTCTTTCCTCTACTGCTTGCATTAGAGTAGTATAGCATGTTACTATTTGGTTACTCATATTCTGTTGCATAGCCTGTCATTGTTGCTACAGTTGTTGATACCTTACTTGCAATCCTAAATGCTTAGTATAGGATGCAAGTTTATCATCTGTGGCCCTACATTCTTGTCAGTCTGCCTTGTTATACTATCAGGTCGTGATCACTCGGGAGGTGATCACGGGTATATACTATGCATACATATACTATACAGATGGTGACTAAAGTCGAGTCGGCTCGTAGAGTACCCGCAAGTGATTCGGATATGGGGGCTGAAAGGACAGGTGGCTCCATCCAGGTAGTGGTGGGCCTAGGTTCCCGACGGCCCCCGAGTGCTACTTTGAGGCAGAGCGACATGGAAGGTTGAGACCACCTAGGAGATAGGTGGGCCTGGCCCTGGTCGGCGTCCGCGGTTACTTCAAAATAATACGCTTAACAAGATCTTGGTATTTGATCTGAGTCTGGCCACTGGCCTATACGCACTAACCAACTACGCGGGAACAGGTATGGGCACTTGATGTCGTGGTATCAGCCTAAGCCTTCTTGACGTCAGCGACTGAATGGCGCGCGCCGGGTTGGACCACGTAACGCAACTTCCTTTGTAATGGAGGTTGATAGGTCTGCTCACCGGCCGCGTACGCAATGTGCAGGTGTGCAATGGGCGATGGGCCCAGACCCTTGCGCACTTAGGATTTAGACTAGCGTGCTGACCTCTCTGTTGTGCCTAGGTAGGGCGGCGACGTGTTGATCTTACGAGGTCGGGCATAACCCAGGAAAGTGTGTCCGGCCAGAGGGATCGAGCATGTTGGGAAATGTGGTGCACCCCTGTAGGGAAGTTTATCTATTCGAATAGCCATGTCCGTCGGTAAAAGGACGACCCGGAGTTGTACCTTGACCAATTGACAACTAGAACTGGATACTTAATAAAACACACCCACACAAGTTCCAGAGACAACCCGGTGGTCGCTTTCCCACAGGGCGACGAGGGGAGGATCGCCGGGTAGGATTATGCTATGCGATGCTACTTGGAGGACTTTAATCTACTCTCTTCTACATGCTGCAAGACGTAGGTTGCCAGAAGCGTAGTCTTCGATAGGACTAGCTATCCCCCTCAGTTCAGTCCATCGATATTGCCTCTTTACACATATACCCATGCATATGCAGTGTAGATCCTTGCTTGCGAGTACTTTGTATGAGTACTCACGGTTGCTTTGCTCCCTCGTTTCCCCCTTTTTCCTCTTCTTCTTGGATGCCGCAACCAGACTTGGAGCCCAGGAGCCAGATGCCACCGTCGACGACGACTCCTACTACACTAGAGGTGCCTACTACTATGTGTAGGCCACTAACGATGGCTGAGGGAGTCCTGGACTAGGGGGTGTCCGGACAGCCGGACTATCATTGTCCGCCGGACTATCAATATCCGCCGGACTCCAAGACTACAAAGATAGAAGATTGAAGACTCCGGCTCGTGTCCGGATGGTACTTTCCTTGGCGTGGAAGGCAAGCTTGGCGATACGGATATGTAGATCTCCTACCATTGTAACCGACTCTGTGTAACCCTAGCCCTCTCCGGTGTCTATATAAACCGGAGGGCTTTAGTTCGTAGGACGAATATACATCTCAACAATCATACCATAGGCTAGCTTCTAGGGTTTAGCCTCCTTGATCTCGTGGTAGATCTACTCTTGTACTACCCATATCATCAATATTAATCAAGCGGGACGAGGGTTTTACCTCCATCGAGAGGGCCCGAACACCGGTAAAAACATTGTGTCCTCGTCTCTTGTTACCATCCGCCTAGACGCACATTCGGGACCCCTACCCGAGATCCGCCGGTTTTGACACCGACATTGGTGCTTTCATTGAGAGTTCCTCTGTGTCGTCACCGATAGGCTTGATGGCATCTTCAACCAACAACGCTGTCCAGGGTGAGACTTTTCTCCCCGGACAGATCTTCGTATTCGGCGGCTTTACACTGCGGGCCAATTCTCTTGGCCATCTGGAGCAGATCGAAAGCTACGCCCCTGGCCGTCAGCTCAGATTTGGAAGCCTAAACTTCACGGCCGATGTCCGCGGAGACTTGATCTTCGACGGACTCGAGCCACCGCCGAGCGCGCCCCACTGTGACGATGGGCATGATCTAGCTCTGCCACCGAATAGTGCCTTGGTGGCCGCACACGGATCAGCTTCGGCCATTATCCTAGAGCCGATCGCCCAGATCAAGGGCCGGTGGATAGACGCCGCCCTGGGGGCTTCAACACCCACAGAGATGGAGCCGAACACCTATCTTGTCCCCGGCGAAGCTGGTGATTCCGAGACGCCGGACTCCTTGCCGGACTCCGAACCTCCCGCGCCCCTACCAATCGATCAGGATTGGGCGCCGGTTATGGAATTCACCGCCGCGGACATATTCCAACACTCGCCTTTTGGCGATATCCTGAATTCATTAAAGCATCTCTCGTTATCGGGAGAGTCCTAGCCGGACTATGGCCAGGATGGTTGGAGTACGGACGACGAAGAAATTCAGAGCCCACCCACCACCCACTTTGTAGCCACTGTCGAGGATTTAACCGACATGCTAGACTTCGACTCCGACGATATCGACGCTATGGACGACGATGCCGGAGATTTATCAGAGCCAGCGCCTCTGTGGCATCGGAAGGCCACCTCGTCATATGACGATACATGGTGGATACCCCAAAAGAAGGGATGGCGAAGAAGAAGCGGAGGCGGACTCTTTAAAGAAGCAGCCCAAACACCGACGCGTGGCGCCGCTCTAAATCCCGCCAAAGCAAGAATGGAGATTCCGCACAGAGACAATAACACTCCAGAGAGCGCCGAAGACAATCCCTCCAAAGAAGACTCAGCAGCAGAGGATGCGAAGCAAGCCCCCACGAGGCGGCGCATTTAAGGGGTTGAGGATGATAACTATATGCCTCCCTCCAAGATGAAGCAAGCCTCAACGATGATGAATTTCGCTGCACTGAGGATCCCGTCGAACAAGAGCTGCTTCAAGCGCAGCTTATCGCCACAAAGAAACAGCCTAAAGAAAAGCAGCAGCAGCTTCAAGCTGATCAGACCTGTTGGCGATCGATGGACCAAGGTCCTCGCGTCAAGAGTATAAACTCGAACGCCCCTCCAAAAGTTACCTAAGACGCAAGCTGCTCCCCGATTAGAGGAGGAAGCATACATACCTTCATCACCGGTAAGACGACATGGTGATCGACCACCACGTGGTCGTGATGAGAGGCATCCAGGCCCCGACCAAGACTTTACCCCGCATCGCTCCAAAAGTACGGCCAAGTGGGAACGCTACCGGACTTGCGAGACATCTTGGAGGACAAGGCAAGGCAATCCAGATCCGCTTATGGATCACGGGCGCTTTACGACCCACGACGAATATCGTCGTGCGGATATAATAACCCGCCGGGCCGAACACAGCAGATAACGCCTCTCGAGCTGCGTCGCGACATTGCTCAATACTGAGGCGCCAGACACCCGTTATGCTTCATCGACGAAGTAATGGATCATCGATCCCAAGGGTTTAAACCTCAAACATCGAATCTTACGATGGCACAACAGACCCCGCGGTGTGGATCGATGACTATCTTCTCCACATCCATATGGCCCGCGACGACGATCTACACGCCATCAAGTACCTCCCACTCAAGCTTAAAGGACCAGCTCGGCATTGGCTAAACAGCTTGCCCGCAGAGTCAATTGGATGTTGGGAAGACCTGGAGGCCGCATTCCTTGATAACTTCCAAGGCACATATGTGCGACCACCAGACGCCGATGACTTAAGCCACATCATTCAGCAGCCAGAAGAATCGGCCAGACAATTCTGGACACGGTTCTTGACGAAGAAAAATCAAATCGTCGACTGTCCGGATGCGGAGGCCCTTGCAGCCTTCAAACATAACATCCGGGACGAATGGCTAGCCCGGCACCTGGGGCAGGAAAAGCCGAAATCCATGGCAGCCCTCACATCGTTAATGACCCGCTTTTGTGCGGGAGAGGACAGCTGGCTAGCCCGCAGCAACAATCTCCGTAAAAATTCTCGCAGTCCGGATACTAAGGACAACAACGGCAGGTCACGTCGAATCAAAAACAAGCACCGCATTAACGGCGACGATAAGGAGGATATGGCAGTCAATGCCGGATTCCGAGGCTCTAAACCCGGTCAGCGGAAGAAGCCATTTAAAAGAACCACTCCGGGTCCGTCCAATCTGGACCGAATACTCGACCGCTTATGCCAGATACATGGCACCTCTGAAAAGCCAGCTAACCACACCAATAGATATTGTTGGGTGTTCAGCAGGCCGCAAGTTAATTGTCGAAAACAATGACAAGGGGCTAAATAGCGACGACGAGGAAGAGACCCGCCCGAACAATAGAGGATGAAGGGTTTCCCCCCACAAGTGCGGACGGTGAATATGATATACGCGACCCATATACCCAAGAGGGAGAGGAAGCGCGGACTACGGGACGTCTATGCGATGGAGCCAGTCGCCCCAAAGTTCAACCCATGGTCCTCCTGCCCGATCACTTTCGATCGAAGAGACCATCGGACCAGCATACGCCATGGCGGATTCGCCGCATTGGTTTTAGACCCAATCGTCGATGGGTTCCACCTAACGAGAGTCCTGATGGACGGCGGTAGCAGCCTGAACCTGCTTTATCAGGATACAGTGCGCAAAATGGGCATAGACCCATCAAGGATTAAACCTACAAAGACAACCTTTAAAGGTGTCATCCCAGAGGAAGCCAACTCTGTGCTCACCACACCGAAGTGGTCTTCGGATCGCCGGATAATTTCCGAAGCGAAGAGTTGATCTTTGACATAGTCCCGTTTCGCAGCGGCTATCACGCTCTGCTCGGACGAACCGCGTTTGCCAAATTCAACGCGGTGCCGCATTATGCATACCTAAAGCTCAAGATGCCCGACCCTCGTGGAGTCATCACGGTCAATGGAAATACGGAACGCTCCCTCCGAACGGAGGAACATACAGCGGCTCACGCGGCAGAAGTATAGAGCAGCCTTCTCAGGCAATTCTCGAGTCCGGCAGTTAAAAAGCCGGATACAGCAAAGCACGCCTGGAGCAACACCAACCAAGACCACCCGGCGCGATCAGAGCACGCGTAGCAATGCGGCCCCAACCCTCACCCATGCATAATCACAAGAATAACACTCCGCGTACATCATTACGCTTTGGAGATACCATGGGTGCAGGGAAAGGGGCACGATCACAATGGACCTAGAGTGCGGCTCGACCTCACCAGGGGCTCACATGAGTGCCCCCCTTCTTTTTTATTTGTCTTCTTCTTTTATGTACACAGGACTCTGTTAACCAGAAGCCCTGTCCGGTGGCGAATTCACCGAACTCATGATGCAAACAGTCAGGGACTAAAGAAGGCCGCGGCGAATATTCAGGTGGTCTCAATTATGAGCATTAAATTCAATTACATACACCAAGTCTGCAGCTTATCCTCGAGGGGACATGTTTATTTAGTCCAAATCCCTTGCTTATCGCCTTTGTTTGTATCATCCGATCTACTATCGACTTTCTTTTATAAATAATGCAACACCTGTTTTGCAATTGCGTTATTTTTTATATATGTTCATTATATGACATCTTGCACCCGTATATTTTGGTACGGCCGAATACGCCAGGGGCTTCTGTTCCCTAGATTATGGTGTGATAAAGTCCGAACACTTTCACAAGTGCGGCACCCCGAACTTATAGCATTATATGAATCGGCTCGAATCATGTCTTGGGTCAATAGTTGGGTTTGCCCGGCTCCCATGTTTTGGTGCCTTACGCCCGTTCCGTCGGCTAAGGTAGCATTGGGAGAACCATCTGCGATTGCACCCGGTTGAGCCGGGTTAACGCCTCGGAGAAAGCTAAACCGACCGGCATGATAAGGCGAGACCGGTCGTTGTTCGAGAGGTTCTTTCGGTCCTTAAAGACTCACGCCGCCGAGCGAAGTTAGGATAATGTCCGATGAAGGCGTGGATAGCGCCCGGATTCGGTCTTCGAATACCGAGGCTTCGCCAAAATTTAAAATTATAGAATTCTATGGCTAAGTGAGAGTGTTCAAGCATTATAAGTCCGGTTGCCTTGTTCGTCGTGTTGAGCGCCTCCCTAGATGGACCCAAAAATGGGAACAAGAGTGCTCAAGTTTATCACCGAACACCCCGGCACTTGTGGCTTGGGGGCTGAAGCCAACGACTTGCCATCTCTCAAATTTAACAAACGGCCGCACAGAAGGTAATATTTTAAATTAAACAAGTGTTGCTCATGGCGCATATGAACGAAATTTTCAGCGCACAGGATAAATATACAGCGAGTTCATTCAAAAATTACATCTCGGGAGCACTCATCTGCAATATCGCAGGCTCCCTTTAGGACAATCTTATAGTACTTCTCCGGCGTGCGATACTCCTTGCCCGGCGGCGGTGGAACCGTGAGAAGCTTCTCCGCATCCAATTTGCCCCATTGCACCTTTATGCGGGCAAGGGCACGACGAGCGCCTTCAATGCAAAGCGGAGCGCTGACTACATCCAGCCTGGGCATGCATCCACCAGCCGCCGACTAGGCCAAAGTAGCTTCTGTGCATGGCTCTGTCTAGGCCACAACCGGACTATGAGGCCCTTCATGGCCCCCTCGGCTACCTTTTAGGAGTTCGACCATTGCTTCACTGGTCGCTTGGGGGCACGGATGGCCGGCCTCGAATCATCGAGACCAAGACCTTCTCCGTCGAGCTCCCCTCCTCGCCACGATAGAATGCGGCGGCATCAAACGCACTGCGCGGCAGATCTGCAAACGCCCCTGGAGAGCTCCGAATTCGGGTAAGTATCAGGTAGTTTACATTAACATGCCTGCTCTGCATGAAAAATGCCTTACCCGGCGCTATCTTCTTTATGTCCTCAACTTCCTGAAGGGCCTTACGGGCCTCGGCCTTGGCGGACTTGGCACTTTCGAGATCCGAGGCAAGCTCGGACTCTCGAGTCTTGGAGTCACGCTCCAAACTCTCATGTTTTTCCATGAGAGCCTGGAGCTCTTGCCGAACTTCCGCCACCCTTGCCTCTTGCTTTCCTCGCTCAGCCCGCTCCATGGCCGCATTGCGTTCGGCCGCGGACACGGCATCCTTCAGGGCTGCCACCTCGTTAGTGGCCCCTGCAATATACATATTATCCTTGTTAATTTTGTTTGCAACCAAAATCCTTTTCTGTAAGGTACTTATTCAAAGAGGTGTTACTCACCTTCTTTCTCCTCGAGCTGCTTCTTCGCATGGCCGAGCTCTTGCTCGGACCGCTCGAGGTTCTTCTTCAGCACCTCGACCTCCGCTGTTAATGCGACAGAGGTCAGCAGCGCAGCCTGCAAACCCATATTGACACATGTTTAGCAACCCTGCGTATATCTTGTTAGATCCTCAGTCCGGCTTTTCTTTCCGAACACCGAACTAAGCATCAGGGGCTACTGTCTATGCGGTATCACATTACATAATTTTAACTTCTTACCTCAAAGCCTGTTAAAAGGCAGTTGCGAGCTTGGTCAGCCCGCTTTATTAGCTGAACCTTCTCAATCACCGCACTCATGACAAGGCGGTGTTCTTCCTCGATGGAAGCGCCTTTAAGCGCCTCCAACAAGTTATCCGGCGCCCGGTTGGACGGAGGCTGCCGGCGCCACGGTCTTGCCCTTCTTCCGAAGGGCGCTTGCGGACTCGGGAACCATTGCGGGTTCCGGTAGAGTCGGCGCAAAGGCCGGAGGTCGCTGACGGCGCCCGAGCCTCCTCCGATGGGTCCTCTTTGGGATCCCACCTCGGCGCCCTCGTCGGTTGCTGGGTAGAGGCATCGGGATGGAATTCACATCCGACGAGGCTAAGGACCCGCCGATGAGTCGGAAGATCATCCTTGGCCGGACTACGGACGAGAATGCGGCGTTAGAGGATACTACATGACATGAAAGGTACAGATATAAATGATCCGGATATTTACGATCCTGCCGGACGCTCGCCCTTGAGGCCCTCATCCTCGCCAACGCTGATGTTGGCGAACTGTCGGGGATAGTTCTCCCCTCTTGACCCTTTGGCCTCCCGATTGGGAAGCCTTCCTCTTCTTCTCTCCTCCTCCGGAGAGAGTACTCCTCCTCGTCGCCTTCGGGAGGAGTCCTCGTCGTCGTCAGACGCTCGATTATGGAACTCTTTCGAGTCCCGCGCCACCTTTCTTGGTTTTCTTCTCGGCACCACATGCGGTGCCGGAACCAGCAGCCCTGCTAAGCGGGCGTCCACTGGGTCTTCTGGCATGGGAGCCGGGCTGATGAGCAGCTTGGCCTTCTCCATCCATTCCTGTCAAAGGAAGAGGCAGATTAAAACCTCACTAGAGTCAATCTAATTACCACAAGTGTCCCGTAATGGGGTTGAATCACTTACCTCGTCAGTCGGAGACTGCGAGCTGAATCCGTGGTTTTCGGTCGCGGATGCGGGGGCTTCGGCGCCCTTGAACAGCACCCTCCAGGCGCCTTCGTAAGTTGTATCGAAGAGCCCGCTTAGCGCTTGGTGCTGTTCCGGATTGAACTCCCACAAATTGAATGCCCGTTCTTGGCATGGGAGAATCCGCCGGATGAGCATGACTTGGACCACGTCGACGAGCCGGAGCCTATTGCTCACCATCTTCTTGATGCAGGCTCGGAGTCCCGTCACCTCCACCGGATTGCCCCACTGCAAGCCCTTCTCTTTCTAGGAGGTGAGCTGCATGGGGATTCCAGATCTAAACTCGGGGGCCGCTGCCCATGTGGGCTTGCGCGGCTCGGTGATATAGAACCACCCCGATTGCCACCCCTTGACGGAGTCCACAAAGGTCCCTTCTAGCCAAGGGACGTTGGGTAATTTGCCCAACATGGCGCCGCCGCATTCCACTTGCGTGCCCTTCACAACCTTCGGCTTGACGTTGAAGGTCTTGCACCACAGGCCGAAGTGGGGCTGGATGCAGAGGAAGGCCTCGCACACGACGATGAACGCCGAGATGTTGAGGATGAAGTTCGGCGCCAGATCGTGGAAATCCAGGCCGTAGTAAAACATGAGCCCCGGACAAATGGATGGAGCGGAAAGCCCAGTCCGCGGAGGAAGTGGGGAGGAAGACGACCTCTCATGAGGCCCTCGGGTAGGGATGAGCTGCCCTCGTCGGGCAGCCGCGCATAATATCGCTGAAAGGTATCCGCGTCAAGCAGCTTGGTGATGTCCTCCTCCTTAGCGGTGGAGGCTAACCATTTACCTCCCGCTCCGGACATATTCGGAGAAGGTCGAGGAGAGATGTGCGAGCTCGGGCGTTGGATCTTGGGTTCGCAGGGGAGGATAAGCAAAGGAGGAAGAAGGCGTAGGTGAGAAGGTGAATCCTTATCCCTTATATATAGGCGGACAAAACTATGCGTCCCCCACCGGCCTGGTAGAACTCGCTTATCTCCCAAGCACCACCATCAATGGCGCGGTTGGGTTACCCACGCACGTATTGATGAGAATCCCGGAATAAGGGGAACACGATCTCTGCTTCGACAAGACGTGCCAAGGAAACAGCTTCGCTAAACGTGCTGAGGTGGTATAGTAAAAAACTGATTCAAACAAAGGCTTGGCTGCGGTGTGGTGTCACGCCGCATAATATGTCAGCAGATTGAGTTAAGTGTACATTTTATTCTCTCTACAGTGGAATGTGGAATTTATTTTGCAGAGCCAGACACTATCCTGGTGTTCATGATCTTCTTTGGATTATTCAAGGGAGGAACCCGCCTTGCAATGCCGAACATTATGCACGCCGGACTTATCGTCATTGAAGACTGGTTCAGGGGCTACTGAGGGACTCCTGGACTAGGGGGTGTCCGGACAGCCGGACTATCATTGTCCGCCGGACTATCAATATCCGCCGGACTCCAAGACTACGAAGATAGAAGATTGAAGACTCCGGCTCGTGTCCGGATGGTACTTTCCTTGGCATGGAAGGCAAGCTTGGCGATACGGATATGTAGATTACCATTGTAACCGACTCAATGTAACCCTAGCCCTCTCCGGTGTCTATATAAACCGGAGGGCTTTAGTCCGTAGGACGAATATACATCTCAACAATCATACCATAGGCAAGCTTCTAGGGTTTAGCCTCCTTGATCTCGTGGTAGATCTACTCTTGTACTACCCATATCATCAATATTAATCAAGCAGGACGTAGGGTTTTACCTCCATCGAGAGGGCCCGAACCTGGGTAAAAACATTGTGTCCCTCGTCTCTTGTTACCATCCGCCTAGACGCACAGTTCGGGACCCCCTACCCGAGATCCGCCGGTTTTGACACCGACAACGACCAGGAGTAGTTTAGGAGGTTCCCAGGCAGGAGGCCTGCACCTCTTTCAATTTGTATTCCAGTTTGTGCTAGCTATCTTATGGCAACTTGTTTAACTTATGTCTGTACTCAGATATTGTTGCTTCCGCTGACTTGTTTATGTTCGAGCACTTGTATTCGAGCCCTCGAGGCCCCTGGCTTGTAATATGATGCTTGTATGATTTTTTTTACTTTTAGAGTTGTGTTGTGATATCTTCCCGTGAGTCCCTGATCTTGGTCATAAACATTTGCATGCATGATTACTGTACGATTGAATCGGGGGCGTCACAAGTTGATATCAGAGCCGACTGCCTGTAAGAATCCCCCTTCCAAACTCCTTGGCCGAAGTTGAGTCTAGTCATTGAAAAAGTTTTTACTAACTTGGTTGTGCGGCTTAAGGGCCCACGTCGCCATTGGGTGGTATTAGGATCTTCTACTCCTCGTCTATGCTCTAGGACTTTGATCTCTCTTCTATTTGGGTTAAATGATTTTGCTAACTCTAACTCTAGGTTATTGTAACTATTTCTCCCGAAGAGCCCTCATTTCGGAAGATCACCTGCTTCGTCAGAAGATTCTGAGGATATCCCTCAATATTTTCCCGAGACCCTTGTGCTCATCGCCTTTGCAATTCACTGCCACCGATATATCCCTATGGATATCTACATGCACTTGTCACTCTCATGATCATTTATCGTCGCTCTTGTTGTTACAAGATGCCTCAAACTATTCTCCGTTGCCCCGAGAATCCTTTGAGTTTACTGTCTTGCAGTTTTATTTCGCATGAAAACACTTATGGTTTTTTCCTCACATTTATCGAGGATCCGTTCTTCTCAATTGTTCATGTGTCTCACAAAATTCTTTGGAATACTTTTTGATCTTTCGAAAATCCTCTGCAGCTTGTTATTCCTGAAACTCTTGTCTGCTTGCATTATGGTTAATTCCATATGACTAGAAGACCTCGTTAAGATCCCTTGTCATAGTCATTTTGAGCCTATTGATTCAATGTGTGTGTACGCACGCAGTCATCAGGTTATCCTTTTTTGTTAAATTATCTTTCCAACTCAGGCGTCATTCCGGACATGAGTTGGTTCTCGGCAATTCAAACCTTTATTGATTTCCCAAATAAGTCTTTTCAACTTATCCAACCTTGATCAGAGCGTCTGCTTCTCATCCTTCGTTTTGGAAACCATAATTTCTTTCTATTTAAGCATCAGACTAATCAGGTGATTCTTGAATCTGATGCCTATGCATTCTTCTTCCTCTGAGTGAGTATCAATACCCACATCATCTCTGTTGTGGATCGCCCGATCCATTTTTGGATTATTATCCGACAGTGTCCAATCACCTTGTGAGTCCTTCCCCTGATACATAATGCCTTTGGTAAATTGTATCCTCTGCTTGGCCAACCATGCTTTGCTTTCGAGCTTGTGTATTTACTTTTGAAACTTGTGGTATATGTTAGTAAGATGCCCGATGGGTTGAACCTATGCCTTCCCCTAATCCGTGAGAACCCGAAAGTTTTCACAAGTCATACTCTTCTAGTGTTCTACCAAATAAAATTCCAACACTACAGTTTTATCAAAACGAGAGGTGAATGAAATGATATGCATTAAAGAAGTGGAAGTCGACCTTGAACTTTTTCTTCATGCCCATGAAAATGATGTAGATCGTCTCAGAAGCTTCTTGCAAAATGATTATCTAGTTGTATGATTCTTTCGGTATTCTTGAATTGATTCCTTATAGTTATGGTTCTGACCATGCTGTCCGGATCAAATATATCTGATGGGAATTCATTCCGGTGCCTTGTCTGTTTTTGGCAAGGTTGAAGTATCTACTGTCAAAGGTCAATGACCCGGTTCTACTTCTATCATGTTCTACCTTTGAGTATTACCCCCTGGTATCTCGAAGATGTCTTGCCATTGCACCACATCTTACTGTCACCTTGACTCAGCATGCGCCTTTTCAGTTGGGCAATGATCGTTTTGTTAGATTTATGAAGCATGATGAGGGGGAGAATTTCAAAGGAACTAATGGTTTTCGCAAGGGCTGGTTACTGTTTATTGGGATTTCTCTGGATTACCGCACTACTGAGTTCATCTCGCAGGCTGCTGGTACTTTCGGCAAGTTTATTTCTTGGGACAGTGAGGATCCTTACCTTGTCCGAACTATGGTCGAGGCTAGTTTTCCTGATACTCCGTTAGTTCCTAGAGATGTGGTTTTTGGTGATTATGCGGAATGGGGAGGTGCCCAAGTTTCCTGGACTGCTGCATGCTATGTTCTTGGTGCTGATTTTGCAGATCAAATGCCAAATGATGAAGACCCAATGCCGCTAGAAGGAAACCCCCACCCATTGCCTGGTAACTTGGTTCAGGATAATTTGCCGTTTGTTCTTCCCCCGTACCCAATGTTGGGGTGGAATGATGCTCCTCTTGTTCCACCTGCCCCTATTGTTAATGAGGATGTGCCTGGTTGGGGTAATGCAGTGTGGGGTGATGAAGCTGTTGATGAGCAGGTATTGCAGCCGCCTGCGCCTGAACAGGATCAAGTCTCTATTGTGATTGACCAACCTAAAGGCTCAGTGTCTGTGGATCAACTAGAGCCGGGCATTCAGCATGCTCCCCCACCAGATCTTCAGCAGCATCAAGTTTTTGAGGAGAATCAGTTGGCAATCGTGCCCCACCAACCTCCTGTCATTCAATATCATGAGATATTCATTGGCATGGCGCGTATTGTTGCTGGCCCTCCTCTCCCTCCGGAAATGATATGGAAGAGGTCTTTCGAGAATCTCATGTTTGATTTCTCAGTGAAGGAGGTGCCGAGGTCTATCTTTTGCAAGCCGTTGGGCACATTCATCTATTCCAAGCGGACTTGGTCCATTGCCTTTGATGTGTCCAAGCAGATGTCTTGCTTGCATGCTTCTTTGCCCTTGGTTGTGGCTGACAGAAGAGCTGTTGTGGTGAAGCGACCGGTGGCCAGAGCTTTATTTGAGAACCTGCCTGCAGATTCTCCCTCTACTTCTGAAGATGTGGCACCTGCTATTGTTGCCAATTCAGTTTGTGCTGCACCAACACATGTTTCTGTCTCTACTGATTCAACACATATGGTTTTCTCTGTGGAACAATCTGTCAGAAAGCGAAGAGAGAAGAAGAAGCCTCCTGTGGTCGATACGACGCTGAGACGTTGCACTCGGAGCGCGGCAAAGTTAGATGGCTTCAAAAATGTGGTTTTTGAGCAGCTCTCGCTTCAGCCATCAAAGAAGCGCCCACGTGCCAAGCCCATGGAGGACAAGGCCCAGCCCACTTATGCGGATGGCGCTGAGGATTCTTCGACTGGTGCACCACCACACACTCCAATTCGAGTTCTTCAGGCGGTTGGCGCGGAGCTGGAGATCGATCCTTCTCTGCTGTCGGTGGATAAGCTTATGGCTAATCCACAGGAGGACTCGTCCACATCTTCAGCTTAATGATTATGTCATCCTATTTGTCTTCGCCTCGGGTGCATGTTATGCGTGTTCTACTTATGGTTGATCTATGTCAGTTTAGGGAACTGTCATTTTGTGGCTCTGAACTATGTTATCTTTTGGGTCGTATGGCATTGTATGTCATGCTTTATATACTTTTCTGCTCATCGGTGGTTAATGAATCGTATCAAAACGCGTAGTTGGAAGGTTTTATGTTGGAATGTCCATGGCTTGAACTCAGATACGAGGCAGCGCTCTGTCAGAGAGAAAGTGACTGAAAGTCAATGTTCAGTAGTTTGTCTTCAAGAAACTAAGATTTCCTCCTGCTCTCGGGCAACTATGAAATCCATCTGTCCTCATGGTTTTGATCAATTTGTTGAATCTCCATCTAGAGGTGCTTCGGGGGGGGGGGCTTTTGACTGCTTGGCAATCGGATGTGTTCCATGGCACTCTCTTACAAGTTAAACCATATGCTATTGTCATGCAGTTTACTTCTGTTCATAACAATGAATAGTGGTTTCTGGTTAATGTTTATGGTCCTTGTCAGGGTGAACTTAGGGATGAGTTTGTCTCATGGATATACAATTTGGATGTTGATCCTGGTCAATTGTGGATGTTGATGGGAGATTTCAATTTTATTCGTTGCACTGATAATAGGAACCTCCCGGGCGGTGACATAAATGATATGTTTATGTTCAATGAAATTATTGGCCATTTGGGACTACTTGAGCTCCCCTTAAAGGGAAGAAGGTTTACTTGGTCCAACATGCAGGACATGCCTCTTTTAGAGCAACTGGATTGGGTGTTTACTTCTGCTAGTTGGATTAACTCATATCCCATGACACAAGTGACTCCTTTGGCAAAAACTGTGTCTGATCATGTACCTTGCCTGGTTGCCATCAGTACATCCATCCCAAAGGCACATATTTTCAGGTTTGAAAACTTTTGGGTGCATCAGGCTGGTTTCTTTGATTGTGTGCAAGAGGTTTGGAATCGTCCTTCTCGAAAAACTCATATTGCAGCAGTTATTGTTGCTAAATTAAAGGCTTTGCGGTTTGCTTTGAAGAAATGGCAGAAAGGTTTATCTCATATAAAAGGGCTGATTGAGAAATGTAACTGGGTAATTCTTTGGTTGGACAATCTTGAGGACATGAGACATCTTTCTAGGCCTGAGAGTAACTTCAGAAATATCATCAAGCAGCACCACGAGCACCTGCTGCACATGCAATATCTTTACTGGAGAAAGAGATGTACTATCAGGTATATCAAAGTTGGAGAGCAAAACTCCAAAAAATTTCAGGCCATGGCAACTGAAAGATATAGAAAATTCAATTGCAAGTTTGTTGTTGCCTGATGGATCTGTCACATCTAATCACGAGGTTATGGCCACAGAGTTTTTGATATCCTTCAAGAACAGAATGGGGATGATTAGACCAATAGTTTTGGATGAGAACATTCTTTCATTAATACCGAGGGTTCAGGGCTTGGAGGTCCTTACAAAACCTTTCGAGATTAAGGAGATTGAGCAGGTTATTAATGAAATGCCTATTGATAAGGCACGTGGGCCTGATGGCTTCAATGGTTTGTTTCTTAAAAAGTGCTGGCTAATAATTTCTGCTGATTTTATTCAGTTGGTGCATGAGTTTCATGCTGGTACAGTGCAGTTAGAAAACCTCAATGATGCTTACATTACACTGATACCTAAGAAACAGTCGCCTGAGGGGGTGGGAGACTTTAGGCCTATCTCCCTTACTAGTGTTGGCCTGAAATTCCTTACTAAACTGGCTGCTAATAGATTTTAGCAGGAAATCATGAAATGTATCCATAAAAATCAATATGGCTTCATAAAATCAAGAACAATCCAGGATTGTCTTGCATGGACTTTTGAATATATCCATCAGTGCAACCAGTCTAAGAAGCCCATCCTTTTGCTCAAGTTGGATTTTGAAAAGGCCTTCGATTCCATTCAGCATGAGGCTATATTAAGGATTCTTGCTGCGAAAGGTTTTGACAGTAGATGGATTACATGGATTAGGCGAGCCATCGTCTTCGTGCACTTCTTCTGTCTTGCTCAATGGAGTTCCTGGAAATCATTTCAAATGCAAATGTGGAGTTAAGCAAGGGGATCCAATCTCTCCCTTGCTCTTTGTTATTGTTGCTGATCCTTTGCAAACTTTGATTAACAACCTTCTTCAGAAGGGTTTGATAAGCAGGCCTTTGCCAACACATGATCCTGATTTTCCAGTGGTACAATATGCTGATGACACACTGTTATTCTTAAAGGCTGACAGGGATCATTTGCGGGCACTAAAATCAGTGTTATATTCTTTTCCAGAGGCAACTGGTCTTCAGATTAACTTTCATAAATCTTCCATGTATCCCATTAATGTGATTGACCAGGATGCTATTGATCTTGCTGCTTTCTTTGGTTGTAAGTTAAGCAAAATGCCCTTCACATATCTGGGCCTGCCTGTGGGGACTACCACGCCTAAGATTGTGGATCTACTTCCTTTAGTGGATTGTATCGAGAGAAGATTGACAGCAAGTTCTTGGTTCTTGCCTCAGGGAAGCAGATTGCAATTAGTTAATTCTGTCATTTCCTCTTTGCCTATCTTCTTCCTTTGTACCCTGTCAATCCCCAAGGGTATTTTGATGCAGTTGGAAAGGATCCAAAGGCAGTGTTTATGGAGGAAATATGGTCAGGAGAAGGGCCATTCTCTGGCAGCTTGGCCCCTTGTTTGCAGGCCCAAAACAAAGGGGGGACTTGGCATCTTAAATCTGGGTTTGCAAAATCAAGCTCTGCTACTGAAATTTCTGAATAAATTTTACAATAAAATGGATGTGCCTTGGGTTCAGTTAATTTGGGATTCTTATTATTTTTAACGAGTTCCTCATGATACCACCCTTTGTGGCTCTTTTTGGTGGAGGGATGTCTGCAAGTTGATGGATAACTTCAGAGCAGTTATGGAGGTTGATGTTCGTAGTGGAGACACTGTGTTGTTCTGGTCTGACTATTGGCAAATTGGGAACAGCCATGTGCCTCTTCATGATCGATTTCCTAGACTATATTCTTTTTGTCTACACAAAACCTTTCAGTCAAGGATGTCTTTCTGACTGGTAGCTTGCAAGATCTATTTTACTTGCCCCTCACTGAACAAGCTTTTCAAGAATTACAGCAGCTTTCGACCCTAATGGGGTATTTCCATTTGGACTCTAGCTGCCATGACTCTTGGGAATGGAGGCATGGAAAGAAGTCTTCTTATACTGCTAAAAAGTTTTATGATTTTGCTTACCAGCCAATGGTAGCAAACCCCATTTTGAGCTGGATTTGGAAGAGCTGCTGTACCATGTCGATCAAGATGTTTGCTTGGTTAGTTATCATGGACAGGGTTAACACCAAGGACATGATTCAGAGAAGGCAATGGAAGATTATGAGGGTCCACAATGTGTTCTATGTCCTACAGGGATCTTGGAGGACAGAAACCATCTTTTTTTCCAATGCAACTTCAGTGCTTGCGTATGGATCTATCTACAAATTGTATGGAAAGACAGTGAGGACATGGTGGAGATTGCCTTCCATGCTAGAAAGGAATTCAACAAACCTTTCTTTGTGGAAGTGGTTTTTACTGCCTCGTGGAATATTTGGAAGGTTAGAAATGACAGAGCTTTCAGGAACATCATGCCTTCCTTCAGAGCATCGAGATATGGATTCATTCATGATCTCACTCTGCTTTCTTATCGAATCAAGCAGAAGCACAAGGAGGCCTTGCTTAAATGGATTGATTTCCTTCCTCCTTGAGGGGAGTTGCTTTTGTTCCCTTTTGTATATTTGTATATATTAGGACTAGTCAACTTGTATAGCTTTCTTCCTTTTGCTATTTTTTCTTTTTTTCCTCATCTTGAGGATACCTTGTACTAGCTCTGTTTTTACTTTGCATTAATAAAATGCTGTGGGGTGCAAGCCCTGCAGTCTTCAAGGTCAAAAAAAACTTTGTTGAAGTAATGTCTTTCCTTGTCGTTATCACTCTACGGGTTCTGGGTTGTTGTCAACCGAGGACACCGACTAGTGAAACTATTCCGCACTACAAATCAAATACCCCTATTATTTTTATTGGGAAATTCTAAACCCAATCTGGTCATTCCTAGACTATCAGTTGCATCCTGGTCTTGCTATCTTTAACTGTGCTACCTCGTCCTTCTATGGTGCACGAATCCTTCAGTGTGTGAGCACAACTTAGGTCAAGCTTTCAACATCTTGTTGCTTGTCTTGAAAGGCAACTTTGGTTCCAAGCTTGCATCTTATATACTGATCCTATAACTTGCCACTTCGTCATTTCCTTGCTTGTTGCCGTTGTTGTCTGATTGCATCCTCTTGAAACCTCCAGCAAATGTGTCGGATCACCTTCAACACTCTGACTTCTTCCAAGATGTCAACTGTGTTCATGATGAGAAATACCCTCCTTGCCCTCGACGATTTTCATTATCATCGACAACACCCTTGACTTCCTTTCATCGCGAACTTGACCACATTATGAATGCAACTTGCTCTCCAGCTAGTGTTGTGTTCTGTCTTGAAGTATTACTGTCTTTATGTCGAGAATGTTGTGGGGATTGCTCCACCTCTTAGAAATTCTCGGTACGATGGTACTTCTCACCATCACCATTCTTCCTTTGTCCCCGTGTTGTTTTTAACCGGGATACCGATATACTAACGATGCTGCTTGAGTTATGTACTTCTAGCAACCCTATTGCTTTGAAGTTAACGATCGACAGTTTGTTCTTAGACTGTTGGTTATTGGATCGTCACTCTAACATTGATCTTGCTGCCTAAGGTCATATTTCAGGCACACATTTCAACTAATGATTGATGGTGTATGTTTTCCTCGGGTATACAACATTATATCATTTGAATTGACAAGTGTCATCTTCTTGTTCACATTATTGTGGAAATCCATCCGTTTGAAATTCTCGATGAATTGTCGCTGAGACCATCAGCCACCTCCTCCTCCTCTCCTTGGTTTAATGATGAACTATTGTTTCAGGAACCCGCTCCCATAGTTCATTTCCTGAGAATCTTGAGATGTCATCTCGTCAATTTGTGTCGCACCTTTTCTCCTCGGGCATCCTGAGTTTGAGGTATCCTGACACCAATCAAATCTGAATCTCGGTCAGATATGATGATTGGAACATATATCCAAGAGTTATAACATTGGTCTTTGTAGGACCCGGTAAGATGATGTCATGCCTAGCACACCTGGCTGGAGGACCTACTGTTATAGTTTCCCTTTTCAGCAAGGCTATCCATTCTTCCATGAGAAAACTGTAAGACTTATTCTACAAGTTGTTCCTGATGAATCCTTCGTATATCCAAAGCCTAACCTTTGCTTAAAGACCATGTCAATGCTATCTCGAAGCATGTCTGTGGTACTCCGATCTTTGATAAGAACATTTAAGCACCATGCTAAAATTTCTTTATCAATTTGTATGGGTAGTGTTATGAAATTCCTCTCCCCTACCTAAATGGTTTTCTACTTTCTATCATGTCAAGGATATCATGCTTTGCTTGTCCTTGTGGAGGATATCCCCCTGAAATATGTGTATCAACAAATTTTCCTTTCCATTGGTTTGATTAGACTGATAATCACATTTTCCTTTCCGTTTGTTTGTTTACCCTTTCTGGTGATCTACACATAATCTAAGCAATAATAATTCTTTGCTTATGTAACACCCCGGTTGTACAACTCTGCTAGTAAAACCATGTTACTATTGTTGAGGACATTCCGGTAACCACCGATGGACGAGAACTTTGCCTATTGGTCCGCCTCGTTCAACGAACAGGAGAATGGTTCTCTTCGTCCCTCGCCCTTGGTACCGATGTTGTTGCCGACATAACTGACAGGCTATCCTCTGGCATGCCTTGCTTACATGATCGTGCAAGTCGTCACCGCCTTCCTACTTTTAACCCACATGGTGGGCCCATAACCCACAGTTCCATAGGATCGAAACCTGACTCTCCTGTACACTCCCTGTTCCCAAGGTTATTCCTCGCGCATGGCCTCGTATGAAATTCGCGAGTCACTTTCCGAGAGATCATCTATTCTGGTATCAGACACCTTACTTATTTCCGTTGCTTTGAACCCCTTTCACGCCCTGTTTTAGGCAACGAACGATTGTCTATCCGCTTGAAACTTCCCATGATACCTCCTTACTTTGCTCTCGATATTTTCTTAAATTTCAATTCGAGAGATACTTTTGCCACCTTCGTTGATGTTATCGACCAGATAGTCGACCTTGCAGAGGTTCGCTCTCCCTGAATACCCCTTTATTCTTTCGTAAGTATGATAGAGTTCCCGAAGAAAGGATGCCGACTTCATCATGATGACCTGAAATAGAGTAATGAAGACATCAATGTAATGGATCGACCTCTTCGAGAAGAGCAACCAAAGACCAGAAGATCCGTTAGGATTTTGTAACTAGAACTTTCCCCCTTACACCCTCTTAAATCTCGGGATGAGATTTCTTGTAGTGGAGGAGAACTGTGACGCCCGGATAATCAAGCTACAGTAAACCTCTACTAATGATGCCACGTCACCTCGACTACTGTTGCTAGTCCCGCGTTGGATCAGAACTGTTCAAATTCAAATTTGAATTTTCTTCAAACATCAAATTTTTTCAAACATTAAAATAAAATGTTTGGAGTGTGCCAATTAATGCCTAGGTATTTATGGTGAAGGAACCACGTTTTTATAGGATGTCTAAATAATTGAAAATGAATTAAAATAGTAGAGAAAATAAAGAAAAAGGAAAAGAATAAAAACAGAAAATAAAACTACAAAATAAAAATGAAAATAGAAGAGGCCCCCTGGCCAACTGGGCCAGACGGCCCAGCTAGCCGACCCACTGGCCCAACCGGACACCTCCCCCACTCCCCTTATTCCCCCCCCCCCCGAAACCCTAACCGCTCCACAACCCCCACTCCCCACTCGCTCCACTCCCACCGATCTGGATCGGGGGCTGGACCCCGTCGCCATTCGCTACCTCCGACGCCGCCCCGCCATCGCCGTTGGACCACGTCGCCGTTGCCTCCTCGCCCCTCCTCTCCCTCGCGCGACGCCCTCCTAAAGACGCGGCCACGCCTCGACACCGACCCGACGCCATCACCGTCGCTCGGAGCCACCTCGTCGGGCTGCCTTCCCATCTCCAACGTCGTCGTCCCTGTGGCCCTCCTCGACCCCCGTTGCCCTGGACCCTACGCCCCCCCTCGTGAGCACCTTTCTCCTCTTCTCTCACCCGTGCTCGGCTCCGGCCACTCCCGCGCTGGCCAACTATACCGGTCGCGCCCATGGCCTCGCGCCCCCGTGCCGGCCCTGTTCGGCTCTGCCCGATCGCGCCGCTTCGCCCGCCGTCCGTCCGCCCGCCTCTGCTTGTTTGCCGCGCCCGCTTCACGCCTCGCTTTGCTGCGCCTTCGCACCAGCAGCGCGCATACCGCTCAAGGCAAGGCTGCACCACCTACTACCGTGCCACGCGATGCCGCTATCCTCGCACCACGCCCGCCATCGCAACTCCGCCCCTGCGCCAAGGCTGCCTCGCCAGCAGCGCCCACCGCCAGCGCCGCATGGCCACTCGTCGGCCGGTCGGCGCCCTGCCGCTTTTGGCGGTGGTTGCGCCGCTAGGCCGCTGCCGGTTTGCTTGGCTCCGCTAGCGCCCGTAACCCGCTGCCCGCACGCCCGCTAAGCTTCTATGGCTATGACGAGTGGGCCCCGCTCTTGAACATTTTAGAAAAAAATGAATAAAAATATATAATTAGAAAAATAAAATAATAATTAGTTAATTAATTACTTAATTAATTAAATTATTTAATCATGTTTAAATTAACCTTATAACAGATTAACCTAATTAAATACTAGTAATTAACCTAAGTCTATGGCCAGTGGGACCCATTTTTTAGTTTGACCAGTCAACCCCTCTGTTGACTGTTGACGTCATGCTGATGCAATAATGCTAATTTCGAATTAATTTAGTAATAATAATTTAGAAAATGATTTAAAACTTTATAAATTAATATAAAATAATCCGTAACTCGGATGAAAATACTTTGTACATAAAAGTTGCTTAGAATTTCGAGATGAATTTGGATACGCAGCCCGTTCGTCCGCCACACATCCCTGTCATAGCAAAAACGCAACTTTCCCCCTCTGGTTCATTTGTCCGAAAATGTGAAACACCGGGTATACTTTCCTGGATGTTTCCCCCCCTTTGCCGGTACCACCTACTGTCGCGTTAGGGCACACCTAGCACTGCTCATTGTCATGTCATGCATCATCATGCTTATGTTTGCATTGTATTTATTGTTCTTCCCCCTCTTCTCTCCGGTAGACTATGAGACCGACGTTGCTGCTGCCCAGTTCGACTACGAAGTTGACGACCCCTCCTTCTTGCCAGAGCAACCAGACAAGCCCCCCCTTGATCACCAGATATCACCTATTCTTTCCTCTACTGCTTGCATTAGACTAGTATAGCATGTTACTGTTTTGGTTGATCCTATTCTGTTGCATAGCCTGTCATTGTTGCTACAGTTGTTGATACCTTACCTGCAATCCTAAATGCTTAGTATAGGATGCTAGTTTATCATCTGTGGCCCTACATTCTTCTCAGTCTGCCTTACTATACTATCGGGTCGTGATCACTCGGGAGGTGATCACGGGTATATACTATGCATACATATACTATATAGATGGTGACTAAAGATAGGTTGGCTCGTAGAGTACCCGCAAGTGATTCGGATATGAGGGTAGAAAGGACAGGCGGATCCATCCAGGTAGTGGTGAGCTTGGGTTCCCGACGGCCCCCAAGTGCTACTTTGAGGCGGAGCGACGGGGTAGGTTAGGCCACCTAGGCGACAGGTGGGCCTAGCCCTGGTCGGCGTCCGCGGTTACTTCAAAATCATACGCTTAACAAGATCTTGGTATTTGATCTGAGTCCGGCCACTGGCCTATACACACTAACCAACTACGCGAGAACAGTTATGGGCACTCGACGTCGTGATATCAGCCGAAGCCTTCTTGACGTTAGCGACTGAGCGGCGCGCGCCGGGTTAGACCGTGTAACGCAACTTCCTTTGTAATGGAGTTTGCTAGGTCTGCTCACCGGCCGCGTACGCAACGTGCAGGTCTATAATGGGCGATGGGCCCAGACCCCTGCGCGCATAGGATTTAGACCGGTGTGCTGACCTCTCTGTTGTGCCTAGGTAGGGCGGCGACGTGTTGATCTTCCAAGGCCGGGCATGACCCAGGAAAGTGTGTCCGGCCAGAGGGATCGAGCGTGTTGGGAAATGTGGTGCACCCCTGTAGGGAAGTTTATCTATTCGAATAGCCGTGTCCCTTGGTAAAAGGATGACCTAGAGTTGTACATTGACCTTGACAACTTGATCCCGATACTTAATAAAACACACCCAGACAAGTTCCAGAGACAACTCGGTGATCGCTTTCCCACAGGGCGGCAAGGGGAGGATCGTCGGGTAGGATTGTGCTATGCGATGCTACTTGGAGGAATTCAATCTACTCTCTTCTACATGCTGCAAGACGGAGGCTGCCAGAAGCGTAGTCTTCGATACGGCTAGCTATCCCCCTCTTATTTTGGCATTATGTAGTTCAGTCCGCCGATATTGCCTCTTTACACATATACCCATGCATATGTAGTGTAGATCCTTGCTGGCGAGTACTTTGGATGAGTACTCACGGTTGCTTTGCTCCCTCTTTTTCCCCCTTTTCCTCTTCTTCTCGGATGCAACCAGACGTTGGAGCCCAGGAGCAGACGCCACCGTCGATGATGACTCCTACTACTGGAGGTGCCTACTACTACGTGCGCAGCCGCGACCACTGTGAGTAGTTTAGGAGGATCCCAGGCAGGAGGCATGCGCCTCTTTCGATCTGTATCCCAGTTTGTGCTAGCCATCTTATGACAACTTGTTTAACTTATGTCTGTACTCAGATATTGTTGCTTCCGCTGACTCATTTATGTTCGAGCACTTGTATTCGAGCCTTTGAGGCCCCTGGCTTGTAATATGAGGCTTGTATGATTTTTGTACTTTTAGAGTTGTGTTGTGATATCTTCCCGTGAGTCCCTGATCTTGATCGTACACATTTGCGTGCATGATTAGTGTATGATTGAATCCGGGGTGTCATAATGGGGGTGGTGGATTGCCACGAACACAGGGGCGGGGGGAGGAGGGGATCAGTGCAGAGAGTGGGTAGGTTGATGTGGACTCCTCCTTGGCGGTCCGTGGAGAAGTATGGTGAGGTGGGCATCATCCGGTTTTAAAGGAGATGGCGCCTAGCGAAGATGAGGTGGGCGTCATCCAGTTTTAAAGGAGAGGGCTCCAGCGAGAAATGTCCCGCTACAATGGGAAACCAAGCGGGAAGGGGAGGGTCCGGCAAGAAAAGGAAGGGTGTGTCATTGGGGTGGGTATGTTGTGTTGGGCCCATGTTTTGGAGATAACATGATGGATAGGCCGGACATCCACATTTACGTCAAGGCAAGGGATCATGGCGGAGAGCGGGGCAGGTGGCGGATCAGCATGAACACAAGGGGAGGGGATCAGGGTGAAGAGTGGGACGGTTAGCGGGGGACTCCTCCTTGGTGCTCTGTTGAGAAGTACGGTGTGAAGGAGAGAGGGTGACATGGAGAAGAGGAGGTGTCAGTGTCAAAACCGGCGGATCTCGGGTAGGGGGTCCCGGACTGTGCATCTAGGCGGATGGTAACAGGAGACAAGGGGCATGATGTTTTTACCCAGGTTCGGGCCCTCTCGATGGAGGTAAAACCCTACTCCTACTTGATTGATATTGATGATATGGGTAGTACAAGAGTGGATCTACCACGAGATCAAGGAGGTTAAACCCTAGAAGCTAGCCTATGGTATGATTGTTGTAATGGTTGTTGTCCTACGGACCAAAATCCTCCGGTTTATATAGACATCGGGGAGGGCTAGGGTTACACAGAGTCGGTTACAATGGTAGGAGATCTACATATCTGTATTGCCAATCTTACCTTCCACGCCAAGGAAAGTCCCATCCAGACACGGGACGAAGTCTTCAATCTTGTATCTTCATAGTCTTGGAGTCCGGCTGACGATGATAGTCCGGCTGTCTGGACACCCCCTAGTCCAGGACTCCCTCAGTAGCCCCTGAACCAGGCTTCAATGACGATGATAGTCCGGCGCGCATATTGTTCGGCATTGCAAGGCGGGTTCCTCCTCCGAATAATTCATAGAAGATTGTGAACACCAGGATAGTGTCCGGCTCTGCAAAATAATTTCCACATTCCACCGTAGAGAGAATATTTTATACACAAGTTCAATCCGCTGACGTATTTTGTGGCATGACGTCACACCACCACCAAGCCTTTACTTGAATCGTTTTTTATTATACCACCTCAGCGCGTTTAGCGAAGCGGTTTCCTTGGCACGTCTTGTCGAAGCAGAGATCGTGTTCCCCTTATTCCGGGATTCTCATCAATACGGATGTGGGTAACCCAACCGCGCCCGTCGCCACGCCTCCTCTATCGAAGGCGAGTCCCGAACGGTCACGGAGACGGCTCTTGGTATTCTCCCTCTTTATAATGGGACCAAGGCTCGTTTCTTTTCTTTAATCCTCCATCGAATCTTCTCCTTGCCCCAAGTTCCAACACCCAGAGCCCCAGATTCGAGCGCTTCGGACCTTCAACAATGTCCGGCTCCGACCTTCAGGGCCGGTGGATGCCCTCCTCCGTCACGGAGGAGGACGTGCTAAAGCTGCAAGAGGCCAAGTACCTGTCTTACGAGATTTACAGACAGGTTGCCCTTGAAGGGCAGGCCATCCCCACCCCGAGCCCCGCGAGCACGTGCTTTTGTATCCCACCTCCGTCGGGTTTATGCTTCCCGATGGATCCTTTTGTGAGAGGGCTCATGTTTTACTATGGGTTGGAATTCCACGACTTGGCTCTGGAGTCCATCCTCCATATTTCTGCATTTATTGTCGTCTCGAAGCCTTCCTCGCGTCACCCCCACTTCGGCCTGTGGTGAAGACCTTCAAATGGAGCGAAGATGATCGAGGCGTCAGCAGAAGTCGGCGGGCGGTCGAAGGTGGAGGGCCGATGCCACATGGCCCGAGGGCTCCTTCCAAGAGGAGCTCGGCTTGTGGCAAGCGGAGTGGTTCTATATTACCGCTCCGAGGGGCGAGCAAGCCGTCGCCCGTATTCCGCCGGGACCTCCACGACGATTGATGTCGTGTGTCAACCAAGGGCTCAAGCGGGGGCGTCGAAGGACGCGCCCTATTGCGGCCGGATTCTAGACCTCAAGCGAGGAGATCGATCTGGTGGTGGTGATGCAGTCATGCTTATTAAGCGCCTCTCTGCCTCGCAAAGCGCCGTCCTCTCCGGCTATGGGAGTTTAATCCAGAGGGACCACGGATTCTCCAACACTTCATGGATGCGACACCCGTGGAGATGTACAAATTGTTCTTCGGATCACGGAGGTGTGTCGGAGTTGACCAAGGACGCCGCCTAAGCTGCAATCGCCGGATACTCAAGTAAGTAGCTCTGTGTTCGGACATACCGTTTGTTTGCCTTTCTACAATTCGCCTTTTAACCCGTTGTCCTTTAACAGGAGTGGATAGCGCAAGCAAAGCGTCTGGTGTCGGCCCTCCTAGAGATCGCGCCGGATCCGTCTTTGGTCGAGATCTTTGGAGGTTGCGCCTTCAGAAGAAGGCGAAGGGGAAAATAGAGGAGCTACCGCCTCGCCCAAGGAGGCTCTTGAAAAAGGGGGGATCGAGAATCCCTCCCTCCTAGGGGAGAAGAGGACCGCCTCCAAAGACCCGGAGGCCAAAGCCCCTAAGCGGGGGAAGAAATCTTCACCAGAGGGTCCTGCGTCCGGGGAGGCCTGGGCCGCATAGTATTCCCTAAGGAATCAACCCTCCAGCGAGCCGTAAGTAGAAAAAATGGAGTTTGGTAATAAGGAACATCCCTGTTTGTGCTTCTGAGGATAACTGAAGTTTTTACCTTGTAGTTCGGATCTCCGACCTTCTCAGATGAGCTCATCTTCGGGGGACCTTCGTCCGGAGATGGTGGAGAGCGAGACGCCTCCGTCCGCTGCGCCGTCGAGTAGGGCGGACGAGCCTGAAGTGTCATCACGGAGGGTATCCCCGAGCCCGGCAAAGCCGAAGAGTTCGGCGCCGACTAGTGTTCGGCCGGGGGAGCTGAAGGATCTGCTTGAGAGGGCGTCCATCTCAGAAGATCACCATGCATTGATGAGTATGGTGATTGGAAGGATTTCGTCCGCCATGGCGGATTGCGTAATGCCATCGAGTTTGTTTGGCGGGGTTTGAGGTGCGTAAAATGACACACCTTTATGACGCTTTTACACAAAAAGCATACTGATAGATAGTAGCCCCTGAGACTCGGTAGGTTGTCGAAAGCGACAGCGTGCCGAGGATCAAAATGCAGGTATTAACTTTCACCTTTCCTATGTAGGTGGCGGATAGTCCGGGGGCCAGCCGGACTGATGGAGTTGCTGAACTAAAGCGGCAACTCGACGTTGCGGATGCGGACATCGCGCTAGTCAACAAGCGACTTGACGAGTCGCAAGGTAAGTTTTTTCTCCGTAGTCACCTAGTAAGGGAGCCGAAGCCCACCTCTTACAATATTTGTGCTTGACGCAGATGGTGCCGCTGCTGTGGAGAGCCTTCGGGCAGAACTTGCTCAAGCCAAGGAGCAAGCCAGAAGGAGTGATGCGGCTACCTCGAGGGCAGCCGAGGAGTTAGAAGCCGAAAGGGCTGCACACTATCGAAGCAGGGAAGAGATGGCCGAAATGGCCGTGAAGTTAAAAGATGCTACCGACCGCAATGAGGCTCTTGAAAATGAGCGCCTAGCGGAGCGAGAAGACCTGGGGAAGGCCACCGCCGAAGCCAAGGATGCCCGTTCTGCAATGCGGGGTATAAAGGAGGAGCTGCGCCAGGCCGAAGACATTGTGGCTGGCAAGCCTTTTCTGCTGCGCCGTAGGTTTACGGATCCAAAGTATGCTCAGCTTGGCTAGCTGTGGGGTCCGGAGGATCCTTATATGGACTTAGCGGCGAGTGCGGCGGATTCCGTTGTGCACTTCCGAAGTCAGAAGGATCACAAGACGGAAGAGCTGTTTTGGTCTCAATTCCATAGTCCGGAGCGTTCACTTCCGCTGACCGATCGGTTGGCCGAGTGGGCTGAGCTGAATAGGTTGTCCAGACTTGCCATGACGGATATCGTGACTCATGTCTGGTCGGATAGGCCTAAGCCGAAGAGTTATTTTGGCTTATTGCAGCAATTTCTTGGGGCGGTGCCGCATATCAAGGCGATGAAGCGGTCAGCCTGCATAGAGGGTGCACGGATGGCCCTTGCCCGTGTGAAGACACATTGGGCGAGATGGATGCCACCTTTATTTGTAAACCCAGGGTTCGGACGAGAGCCGGTTACCCGCCGAGCACTATTTTGGGGAAGTTCTGCGTGGTGCTCGTGTAATAGAGTCGCAGTGCTCAAAAAATGTCACGTTCAAATGAACGTTTTATTTTATAAAATGATGTTTATGATGTAGGAGCTTTTTGTACTTGTGCGTTCAAGTATTGAAATATCTCCTGTGCGGTCGTTTATGTATACGTGTGTATAACTTTGAAAGATGGCAAATCGTCACTTCAGCCCCCACGCACAAGGTGCGGGGTGTTTACAAAATAGCGCATTTTCACACTTAATCCGACGTCTCGGTCCCGTGAAGGAGGTGGTAGCGTAGCAAACGAGGCAACCGGACTATAACGCTTTATCACTTTCACTTAGCCATGGGAGTTCGAGGGTGGGACTACGATATAGCCCCTAGGGGCACCGTGCTCTCGAATTGGTAGCGTATGTGCTCGACCGAAACGGTCCTTCATCAGCGGAGAATTCTAAACATTACGGTAGTCAATCGAGTGGTTGACCGTCTCTCGTTGTATCATGACGATCGGTTTTGGCTTTCTCTCTTGAGGTGCTCGCCCGGCCGGCTGGGCACTGTCGCGATAGTTCTCTTGGTGCCGCGTTAGCCGATGATACGGAACGTAAGGCAGCGAAACACAGGAGCCGGGCAAACCCAACATTTGACCAAAGACATGATTCGGAGCTGATGCATATAAGTCCTCACTCGAGACGCCGAACACTCCCTAAGGTGTTCGGTCTTTATGATAGCGGGCAGAACAATGCACTAAGCCCCTAGTGTCCAGGTACGGGCAAGGTCCTCTGACGCGGCCGATGCCAAAACGTCAGTCTCCTCTCTGGTGATAATGGGAAACCAGGGGATTATAGCAACAAGAGACAGTAAAAAAGGTTTACACAGGGTATTAATCTAAAAGAATCCTTGCAACGGGTCCCAGCTGCATGTCTGCGCCTGTGTCTCCGTTGTGCCGTATCCTGGATGGGTATGCACGTTGTTCATCTGTAAAAAGAGAGGAACTTAGTTTGAAAGGAAATCGTGCGAAAAGTGCATAAAAAATTGAAATAATAATAAATGAATAAAGCTGAGCCTATATTGGCTCGTTATTGCTTATATGCACAGCCCCTTGTGAAGGGGTGTGCAGCTAGGGAGCCCCTAGCTTATTTATTCCGGACTCGTCGAGCCGTGTCCGGGGTCTTAAAACGACCTTTTAATGAAATGATGCCGCGTGGACCGGGCATTATAAGTGTAAGAGACGCGTAATGTGGTATTGTGTTAAAGCGGACAAAAGCTTCACGTCCCAATAGTGCTTGATAGCTACTTTTGAATGGGGCGACATGAAAGATTAGCTTTTCGCGTCGGAAGTTGTCAGGTGACCCGAACACAACTTCTAGTAATAAGGAGCCTGTGCACTTGGCGTAAGGGCCTGGCATCACTCCTTTAAAGGAAGTGCGGCTATGTCGAATTTTAGTAAGGTATATCCCCAACTTGCGGATTGTGTTCGGATATAGCTGGTTTAAATCGCTGCCGCCGTCCATCAAGACTTGTGTAAATTGTAGTCTGTCGATTATAGGATCCAATATCAGAGCAGTCCATCCTGCGTTTCGAATGCTTCTGGAATAATCCAGGTGGTCGAAAGTAATTGGTTTTAACATCCAATCTCGATGTTCCGCTTGGGTGGACCGTGCGACACGTGCTTTGGCGGGTGCCGCACTGTTGTTCCGCACTATCACATGAAGTGAGTTTACTGTTTTGACTTCTTGCGGGAAAGTCTTTTGTTTTCCGGCGCTCTGCTGGTGGGGTTCATCATCATCCTCGCTTGGCGCATCGAGCCCCTTGTGTTCGGCGTTGAGTCGGCCGGACTGTTTGAAAACCCAACAATCTCGGTGGGTGTGGTTTGCAGGCCTTCCGGAAGTACTATGGATTTGACATATCCGATCCAAAATTTTGTTTAAGTTTGATAGCTCACCACTGTTGTCCTTAAGAGGCAGGGTTTTGTTGTTCGGCCGCGAGCTTTTGAATCCGGCGTTGACCGCCGTGTTCTTTGGGCTTTTTTCTTTATTTCGGCGCTGATCCTTTCTGCGCCGTGATTTTCCGTTTCCGTCCTTGATCTCGGATGTACTCGGTCGTTGGTCTTTGCATCTTGCTAGCCAATTTGTCTTCCCCCAGCAAAAGCGGGTCATGAGGATTGTTAGCGCAGCCATTGTTCTCGGCTTCTCTTGGCCGAGGTGTCTGGCGAGCCATTCATCTCGGACATTATGTTTAAAAGCTGCTAAGGCTTCGACGTCCGGACAGTCGACTATTTGGTTCTTTTTCGTAAGGAACCTGTTCTAGAATTTGCGGGCTGACTCTCCGGGCTGTTGAGTTATGTGACTTAAATCGTCTGCATCCGGAGGGCGGACATAAGTCCCTTGAAAATTTGCTCTAAACGCATCCTCAAGCTCTTCCCAGCTTCCGATAGTGTTTTCTGGGAGGCTTTTGAGCCAATGTGAGCCGGCCCTTTGAGCTTAAGGGGTAGATATTTTATGGCGTGGAGATCATCTCCTCTAGCCATGTGTATGTGGAGGATGTAATCCTCTATCCAGACTCCAGGGTCTGTTGTTCCGTCGTATGCCTCTATGTTTACGGGTTTGAACCCCGCCAGAAATTCATGGTCCAGCACCTCATCGGTGAAACATAGTGGGTGTGCGGCGCCCCTGTATTTGGGTGTGTCGTTGTCTTCGAACACTTGACGTGTTGTGCTGCTTCCTGGGGCCCTCTTTTTTGACCCATAAATGGACCTGGCCGGGCCGTCTGTTTTCCGAGGATCATGAGTCGGCTTGTGTGCGGCGCCGCTTGTCGCTTTTGGCCTGCCCTCTGGCTGTCTATCTGGCCAGGCGGCCTCTTTGCTTTTTGACTGTGGGGGCTTTATGGCTTCCTCGTCAAATTCTGGCAGCAGCTTGCACTTCGGGTAGCTCTTTGTTTGGTGGACATTGCCATATTTGTCTGCGGTCTTGAGTACTTTGCTCCACCTCATTCTGAGTATGTCTTCCACTGTTTTGAGCTTCCTCTTTTCCTTCTTCAGGCTTCTTGCAGTGGCGAGAAGTCTTTTGTGAGTGTCCTTATGCTCGGTGGTGTGTCCAGCGT
Organism: Aegilops speltoides; assembly: GCA_021437245.1. Classification (NCBI taxonomy): domain Eukaryota; kingdom Viridiplantae; phylum Streptophyta; class Magnoliopsida; order Poales; family Poaceae; genus Aegilops; species Aegilops speltoides. The sequence continues at coordinate 358,989,527 of CM038141.1, read as the reverse complement.
GAGATCGTCTGGACTGTTGTTTACGTAGGGCATAGATTGATTATCCGATTCATCTGTTAGGATGGTTGCTTGGTTGCATGTTCGCCGCTTGATTTGCCTGCTCTATTGCTGGGTCCTTAGGATCTTTGTTGTTGTCGGCGGGGCTTAGGGCGGCGCCTACGTCACCGCTTTTGGTTGTTTTTCGTGGAATTATCCTTTGCCGCTTCCGTTGTTCCTCGTCATTGCTTCCTTTTGGGGTGTCCACCATATATACACCATGGGTTGGGGTGGCCTTCCGGTGCTCGATGGCGCTGTCGTTCTTGATCGTCTCGGCATCGTCGTCCATCTGATCGATGTCTTGAGTCGTGGTGCGGCATGTCGGTTAGATTGTCGACAGTGGCTACAAAGTGGGTGGTGGGTGGTTTTTGAATTTCTTCGTCATCCGCATCCCAACCATCCTGGCCGCAGTCCGGCCAGGGCTCTCCTGATAGTGAGAGATGCTTTAGCGAATTTAGGATGTCGCCAAAGGGTGAGTGTTGAAAGATGTCCGTAGCGGTGAACTCCATGATCGGCACCCAATTGGATTCGATTGGCAGGGGCACGGGAGGTTCAGAGTCCGGCAAGGAGTCCGGCACCTCGGAGTCACGGGCTTTATGGGGGACAAGGTCGGTATTCGGCTCCATCGCCATAGCGGTTGCAGCTCTCGAGGCGGTGTCCAGCCACTCGTCCTCGATCTGCGCGATCGGCTCCGAACTATGGGTCGGGCGGATTTTGTCTTGACCTCAAGGTTTTGTCCGTGGCGAGTTAGATCATGCCCATCGTGAAAGTGCGGCGCGCTAGGCTGTGGCTTGGATCCATCGAAGATCAAGTCTCCGCGGATGTCTGCCGTGAAGTTTAGGCTTCAAATCTCACCGATGGCGGGCGTAGCTTCGATCTGCTCGGATGGCGGGCGAATTGGCCGCATGGCCAAGTTGTCGAATATGAAGATCTGTCCGGAAGAAAAGTCTCACCACGGACTGCGTTGTTGTTGATTGAAGAAGCCATCAAGCCTATCGGTGGCGACAGAGAGGAACTCTCAATGAAAGCACCAATGTCGGTGTCAAAACCGGCGGATCTCGGGTAGGGGATCGGATGTGCGTCTAGGCGGATGGTAACAGGAGACAAGGGCACGATGTTTTACCTGAGTTCGGGCCCTCTCGATGGAGGTAAAACCCTACTCTGCTTGATTGATATTGATGATATGGGTAGTACAAGAGTGGATCTACCACGAGATCAAGGAGGCTAAACCCTAGAAGCTAGCCTATGGTATGATTGTTGTAATGGTTGTTGTCCTACGAACCAAAACCCTCCGGTTTATATAGACATCGGGGAGGGCTAGGGTTACACAGAGTCGGTTACATTGGTAGGAGATCTACATATCCGTATTGCCAAGCTTGCCTTCCACGCCAAGGAAAGTCCCATCCGGACACGGGACGAAGTCTTCAATCTTGTATCTTCATAGTCTTGGAGTCCGGCTGACGATGATAGTCCGGCTGTCCGGACACCCCCTAGTCCAGGACACCCTCGGGAGGTGTGCCCAACAACAGACCTCATATTTTTGTGGAATGCATGACATTCAACTATATGGTACAACGTGGAAATGGCTCAGGAGACATTGGATCTACCTTCTTGGCTCGGGGGGGGGGGCTCACAGGCGATGCATGCCTCTTACCCGTTGATGGGGTGGCGAATCGACACGAACAATGGGGAGGGGATCAGGGCAGATAATGGGGCGGGGATCAGAGCGAGGTCTATTGTGACCTTAGCTCAAGAGGAATATGGTGAGGACTAAGTGCCCTCTGAGTTCATCACAGTCGCCTCAACCCGATGTACAATTGATATAGCAACTGGAACTGGTCTACAAAACTGATGTGTCTTCACCGAGCCTACTTGGTTTCAAATTCCTCACTCTTACCTTACGTATTTTCGTTGCGGAAGAATTTGTGATCTACCTTCTAAAGAACTTGAACTAAAGACTTTCATCATGTTGTTTTCCATTTCTTTATTTCATCTTCCTCATGCTTATATGCTTGTATGATTACATGTTCTTCATTTGTGTATCTTGTATGCATGCTTTCTGTTATTGTAATGATTTAGTTCCCTTGGGTTTCTATTTCTTCACTATCCTAGTCAAATTCATCAGAGTTTGACGAATTTCTAAACATCTCCCATTCACCCCCCCTTTGGGAGTAAAGTTGTGCTTTCAATTAGTATCAGAGCAAGGTACTCCCTTGTTCTGTGTGATTTTGGTTTAACCACCTAGAGTTTTAGTTATGCCAACCACAGGTATAATCAAGGTCTCCGCTGCGTGCCCCATCTTCAATGGCTCAGACTATCCCTACTAGAAGAACACGATGCACATGCATCTTGAGGCAATTGACAATGACCTTTAGTTCGTCATTGAGAATGGCGTTCCCATTGTTGCTCCTAGCATCAATGCTGCAGACGTGAAGAGATTCAAGTAACTCGACTCTCAAGAGAAGAATATCATATGTGGGCATATGAACAAAGGACAGAATGGCAGAGTGCACTGGAAACATCATAGCTTATCTGCGATAGACTCTCCAAGGTCAATGAAGGCGTTTCCACTCAACGTGACTCTCGAGTTGATGTTCTTCACAATCTCTTCAACCTCTTCAAGAGGCTCGACAATGAAAATGTTTATTAAACCTTCGACCGCCTCACTGATACCTTCAATGAGTTTCAGGCTCTCGGTGTTGCTGACATCACTAACCACGAGGCGGTGAAGAAATTGTTGAGGTCCCTTGACAGTTCCTTTGATACCTTGACCCTTATGATTCAAGAGCATCCTGATTAGAAGTCACTTGACCCAGCTAATATTGTTGAGAGGCTAAATACGCATGAATTTCAGCAAGCTGAGAAGAGAAATATGTATGGTCCCAGCTACGGATGACTGAGGGAGTCCTAGACTAAGGGGTCCTCGGGCGTCCGGCCTATTGACATGGGCCGGACTGATCGGCTGTGAAGATACAAGACCTAAAACTCTCACTTGTGTCCGGATGGGACTCTCCTTGGCGTGGAAGGCAAGCTTGGTGTTCAGATATGTAGATTCCTTTCTCTGTAACCGACTTTGTACAACCCTAGTCCCCTCCGGTGTCCATATAAACCGGAGGCCTTAGTCCGTAGAGATAATGATAATCATACATGCTAGACTTCTAGGGTTTTAGCCATTATGATCTCTTGGTAGATCAACTCTTGCAACCTGGGTAAGCATCGTGTCCCCCGCCTCCTATTACCATCAACCTTAGACGCACAGTTCGGGGCCCCCTACCCGAGATCCACCGGTTTTGACACCGACATTGGTGCTTTTATTGAGAGTTCCGCTGTGACGTCCAAGACAGGATTGATGGCTCGCCTTGTTGTCAGGGACAGTATCACCTTCGGAGGAGCCCTAGCCCCAGGTCAAACCCTCCGGCTGGGCGGCTTTACCATGACCGCCCGTTCGGCCGTCGAGCCAACGATGACTTCTCGGGTCATCAAGAATCACCTCCATGTTGACTCTGAACACTCGAAACAGATGGATCCGACGGAGTTGTCATCTTTAAACTAACTCCTTGATCGCATCGCCGCCCTGGGGGTCGCTACAGACTACGATCGGATTAGGCTTAAACCTGATCAGAGAGAAATCAAATCTCCACCGATCACCCATCAGGTAGCGGTAAACGAGGAGCAAAACAACAACTCTCCCTATATATTGAGGAAGAACTATGTTCGGATTTCTAGGCTTGAAGAGCCGGATACCCGTCTACGGAACAACACGCCCTGTCCTCCGAACCTAGAATCGGACGACAGGCCTGAAAATCAGTTAATATCCCGGAGCCCGAAGTATTAAGTTCGAAGTTTCTCAAACTCCGGATCCCAAATTGGGTCAGGGTTTAGACTAAAATCCACCCACCCGCCCAGATACACGCGATCTTACGTACATACGTCAGCAGCCTCAAGAAACGGTCCACCACTTTTGGGCCAGATTCCTCCTTGTCAAAGAAAAGATCAAAGATTGCCGCGACGAAGATGTGATCTCACTATTCTGCAATAATTGCACAGACGAGGGAATCCTCAATGCCATTAACCGTCAGCATTACACTTTTGTCGACTTGGCAACCATAAATGGCATCTTTGCGAATGGAAAGCGCCTGGAAAACTCAGGCAGCTCCTTGGGAGCCACCGGTTTCCACTCAACCCCTCGTCCGGGCAAAAAGGATGCACCCCTGTTGGTCACCCAATCCAATAGTAAAGAAATCGAAGCCCATCACGAGGCACAGAACCGTTCTGGAGGGATGGCTTGATAGGCCATGCAAAATACACACTACACTGGATACCATACCAACCCACAGCCTTAGAGCATGTTGGATACTCCGGCTATCGGGGGTTGGGTGCAACATATGCCAAAGGATGGCTTATCATGGTGGGGGCGAGTAGAACGTCGCCGGTGCCTGGAAACGGGATAAGGCGCAGACATGCACGCCGGCGAATCTTACCCAGCTTGGGGCTCTTCGGGAGATAACACCCCTCTGCTGCTCAAGGGGTCTCCGCATGGTCACTATGGCAAGGTGATTACAATGGTGCTCCTAGAGCTGTGTCGGGAGGCGAGGAGAAAGCAAGGCTAGTTCTCTCCTCCCTGCTATGTGTCTATCTCTATCAAGGTCCGAACCCTTGCATGGGTGCCCCGGGTTTATATAGGCCTACCCCGAAGTACAATGGTAATCGGTGGCGTGGGCCCCGATCGTCATCTCTCATGTTGCCGTCCTTCCCGCCAACTGGGCCCGCCGGCTGGTGGGTCCCAGCGGACAAGCCGGACCTTTGTGGCGGCACTCGATGACGCGAGCTTGGTCATTGGGTCAGGCAACGATACCGCCGTCTATCGGCGATCACCGCCGCCACACCCCATCAAACTGGTTTATGGCTTGTGGGCCCTAGAGGGCAGTCGGACTCGGGAGGCCGACTCCACAGGCCGTCTTGGGCGCCTCGCCGCCGCCGATTCACCCAAAGGTGAAGGGCCTCATGGATCGAGCCAGACAGGCGGCGTCGTGGGCACAGGTCGTCGCGCCTGTGGGTGAAATCGGCCATGGCAACGCGATGCAGCGCCTCGTTGGAATCTCCAATGATATGGCTCACTTTAGCCATGCCGATCCCTCGTGGCGAGTGGACGGACGGCCACGTCGTGACTGTACCCGCGATCGGGCTTGCAGGAGTGTCATGGGCCGACTCCATAGTCGGCACTCCGAGGTCGCCACCTTGAGTCGGCTTGCTTTGAAGTCGTTATCTGGGATTCGGCTCCTCCGAGATCGCCGGTGGGACTCGGCTTCTCGGGAGATCGCCGGTGGGACTCGACCTCCGAGGTCGCCACCGACTCGGCCTCTCTGGAGGTTGCCGGTGGGACTTCGGCTAGAGGCGTGGCTGCCCGATGTCTTGAAAGATCTCGAGTCTCGGGTCACGATACCCGTGGCCCATTACTCGACAAGTAGTCTCGGCTGGTGAAGCCTGCGGACGCCGCCTCGTGGGGCTTCAACAGTTTCAAACTTCCAGCGCCCGACCGAGACTCGCCGTTGTCTTCTTTAAATGACTTCGCCAAAGTCGGACTTGTTCGGTGAGGGGCCTTTGTTTGTAAGTCGCAGTGAAATCGGCGGCGTGTCGATCACTTCTCGCTGCCATCAAAGCGGTCCTATCGCGGCGCCACGTGGGAGGATAATCTGCCACCTTACGCCTGCGACAGACGGGCCGTCAGGCGGGGCCCGCCACTACCGCGCCTCGGCTTCCGAGCGGATCCGCTGCGGTCGCGAACGGTTGGCTTCCCCACGTTATTCAAGGCGCGAGAACTTCATGGGAATAAATCGTAGAAGCGGCGTGGGGCCTCGTGCGTAGTTAATCCCACGCCCGCCCCCTCGGCTCCTCAGCCCGTAGGCCTATAAATAGGCGGGGAGGAGTGGGGCGGCACTGCACGCGCACCCTCTCCCCCATCCTCCTGCCTTCTCTTCTTCCTCCGCGGCGAGTAGGAGCACTTCACACCATGGCGATGAGTTCTTCCTCCGCCGCGCCCCTGCCTTGCGCTCCGGTGTGTGGGACGGCTCGGATGTGGAGTCGGAACATATCGAGTTCCTCCGCCGGACCCGCCGTCTCCCTAAGCGGACCTCGCACGCCCGCCCCGCGCCGGCGGAGATCCGGCCAGCGGCCGAGGAGGGCGAGTGCGTCTTCCTTTCGCACCTCATGCATGCGCTGGGGCTGCCGGCCAGCGGTTTCTTCCGCTCGTTCTCGAATTCCACAATCTTCACCGCACCACCTCACCCCAAATGCAGTGGTGCTTGCTCTCATGCCTCGCCACTCGTGCGAAGGCTTCCTCGGCGTTCTCCCCACCCTCGAGTTGTGGGGAGAATTCTTCTCTTCGAAGCTCGGCACGCAGGCCGCCGGCACACCGGCTCAGTGCGGCACCTACATCGCGGTGCGGCGCTCGATGGACGACAACCCTTTCCCTCTCATCTCGCTGGTAAAATCGGTGAAGATGTGGCAGCGCTCCTACTTCTATGTCAAGAACCTCTCCACCGACGGCGACTGGGTCAACCTTCTGCCCTTCAACCCCGCTCCTTTAACTGGGAGGCTTCCCAGTTGGTCTCACCGGTCCAAGTCGCTGAATCCCTCCAGAGCCGCCGCCATAGCGCGACTCAGGTTCTCTTCTGCAGTCGAGGGCCTCGTCGGATCCGACCTTCGCCGTTTCAGGCGCCGAGTCCTCCCACTCCAAGGCCGGGCCTCACCTCATCATTAGATGAGCGGCCGCCACGACCCGAGCCGACCGGCACCAAGGAGATGCCCCAGCAGGAGGTGGCGAACTTGGTGAACTATATCACGCCCGCGAGTTCGCGGAAGCGGTAGTTCAGCAAAGAGTCAGATTGCTCAGCAACCCCCTCCAATGGTAAGTCGCATCTTTATGTAGTTTGGTCTTCTTTGCAGCCGACTCTGGCTTCTAATCTTTGTTGGTTCCTTCTGGGCAGAACCCCCTCATGGAGCCCGTAGCCGGCGCCATGTGAGAGCCCCGCGACTACGTCCCGGACCGCAAGGACAGCGACGTCGACGACCCCGACTTGGGGGCGGCAGCGCTGGAGGCCGATGCCGAAGGCGGCGAAGAAGGGGCCGACGGCGGCCTCAGGCCTTCGGCCACCTTCGCCGACTAGCCTGAAGACGACGCCGACGTGGAAGTCGTCCCACGCCACCAGCTAAGGGCGAGCCACTCCGCCAAGGCGGCATGAAGAGGCGTCACGCCGGCCGAAGGCGCCCGAAGTCAAGAAGCTCAAGGGCGCCGCTACTAAACGGGAGGAGGCGATCGCGAGGCCAACCGCTTCGAAGGGAAGTGAGAAGGCACGCCGTTAGTTTCAGCGTGAAGTCTTTACGCTTTTATTTTCTTTGTTGGATCTTGTCTCGAGTCTTCTTTGATTTTCCCTCCATTCTTCTTGAGCCCCCTCACCCTTGAGAGAGTCGTCCCCTCTGGTCATGGGGGCTCAGAGACGTCCGCTAACACCCGGCGGGTCGATCCCGCCGCCGACCCTTGGGAGGCGGCGGAACAGAACACGCTGGAGAAGCGCGACGGAGAGGCCGACCGCTGGAGAAGGCGCAGTCGAAAGCGGCCGCCAACACCGAGAAGAAGCCGAGGAGGCGAAACCGCCGCCCGCGAAAGCGGGGCGTCCGAGGAGGTCGCGTCGCTGATCGGCGATGCTCGTCCCTCCGTTATCGTCGGCGCGGCCCGGAGTTCACGGGCGGACCGGAGAGGTCGGCACCGAGAACCCCCTCGTGGAGGAGGGCGGTGAGGCTTCAGGCTCGGAAACCCTCGCGCCGCCTCCGCCGCCTCCGCCACCGTCTGGGAGGCCGCACGGTAAATAGCCGGTGGGCCCGTTGGATCCGCCAATCACGGACGAGGCCGAGGCGCTGCTGCTTTTTTCAGTCGCGCCAAGCGCCGCTGCCTTGAGAGGACGAAGCTCGGGCGCCGCGAGCTCGGGGAGACCGGGCAGCCAACTTCAGCGAGAAGTCGGGCGTCGAGGCCTCCAAAGGTTGCAGCGCCCACCGGGTGGTTGCGCGGAAGCGGCCGCCCGCTGAACCAAGCCCTCACAGGCGTCCGAAAAGCGCAGCTGCGGAGCAGCGCCCTCAAGTCTGCACAGCGCGCTCAGCGTCGCGGACATCCGTCCAGTATGTTTACTTCTTCTTTTTGATTCTGTCTTTTCTGTGGAGGCGCGCAGCCTACCGCTGTAGTGTAATCCCAGTTCCGCCGGCATTGGAAAGGCGTGTGAACTCGGTTCGAACTCGAATACTAACTTTTGCCTTTGTCGGCTTTTTGGAGGAGTATCATAACCTCTGCGCCTTCAACCGCAATGTCGAGGAGCTGAACAAGCGGGCGCGCCGACTTGGTGGAAAGCAGGGGTGAGCTCTTTTCTTCCTTCTTGGGCGGTAGTTGGCGCACCATGCAAGTCAGAATCCCGAGATTCAGACGGCCGCTGGCGAGTGGGCCGGATCTCTCGGCGATCTAATTCTTGATGACTTTCTTGTCTCTTTCTTCGTTCTTCAGCGCCAAAGCCGCTTCTTCAGGCACAAGCTGGCGAGGCCAACACTTGCTCATCGTGCTAAGGAAGAGGAGGCGGCGGTGCTCGCTAAAGCGCGACCGGCCGGCGACGTAGGCTGGCGAAAGCGAAGGAGCTGCTCCGAAGGCATGTGACGAGGCCAAGGCGCGAGAGGCCGCCCTCATGGCCGAGTTCAGATCGAGCGCCCGCCTTTGGACCCCAGTGGAGGCGATCGTTGACCTCGCTACCACGAAGCTCGAGGACATCGCTGATGGTAAGTCTCTTTCGTTTCTTTGGGCTTCCGACTATGTGTCAGCCGACTTCGATTTTCCTATTTTTTTTTTTTTTGTCTTGGCGAGACTTCTTCCCGGGTCATTCACAGGCAGTCCCTTCCGCCATCGAGGCTGCTCGGGGAGGCGAAAGCGGCGAAGGGTGAGGTGATCACCGCCAATGCCCCGAACCATCGACGAGCAGCTCGAGCATTGGGGCCGCTCTTCGTCGGCTCACCGGCTGCTGCGCGGCGTTTTCGTCGTGCGGCCCCGGCGATTGTCGCAATGGCCGACATGCCGGCTCTCGCAGACCGGTCGGACCGCCGACCGATGGAAATCGCCGTCGGCCGTCTTGAGGCTTGAGGGCCTCGGCCGGCCGGAGCCTGCGTCGGGCCTTGGAGTTAAATCAAGGCGTGGTATCGAGGCTGGACACTGACCGTCTGGCCGTGTTTGGTCGAAGCCCTGAGTCGAGTGGAGGTTGTAGAAAGCGCCCTTGTCGAGCCGGCGCCATCGCCAGTATACTGGACACCAGCGCCTTCGTGTTCGAAGGATTTGGCGAGGAAGTGCCGCGGGCCCGGTTGGGATGAACCAGTAAGGCGAACTTCGGCGGAGGTGATCGACTCAGCGGCCGAGGAGGAGGACGAGGCGAGGACGGAGGCGAGGAGGAGGCGCCAGAAGCGAGGCGGCGGCAGCTCAGCACTCGATCAAGGCCTCCAAAGAACGAAGCACGCGGAGTAATGGCGATCGCTACCGCGAGGCGACAAGCCGCTGAACCGCCCACCGATCGCCTCCGACATCCGGACACTGGCTCACCTCCGATCTCCGCCCGAGGCCGCCTCCTAGACAGCCTTTTTCCGCTTCATTTTATCTGCCTTCATAATCTTTTGAAAGACTTGTTAGGTTCGAATAATTCCACCCCAGGGTGTATCCTCAATTTCTATTCAAGATTCGCCCAGGCCTATGTAAATATTTATCGATTTCCGCCTTTCCTTGCTTGTCGCTCCTTATACTTTTTCTTTGCCGTCTTCCTTTAGTTGCCGCCTTGCCTTACCGACACCGCTCTGCTGATCTGTCGCTAGGTCAAGTGCTTAGCTACTTTAGGAAAACAAGTACTTAGTCAGTTTAGAGTTTCTCTAGCAAGTCGGCTAAGCGACAGCCGACTATTCGAGTCGGTGTCTTTGATAAAAGCTAAGGCAGCGAGCCGACTACTCATGAGTCGGCTCAGGGGGGGAGGCTGGTAGCCCGGCGGAGCTATGCATAAGCTTTTAGGTCCTTAGCCATTTTTCATCGCAAGACGCCGTTTGCTTGTTCCTGCGTGCAGCAGTCACTCTGAGCAAAATGACTTCGGCAGGAGATGGCTTGAGCGCAACACATTACTTGTCGGATCTGCGGAGAAGCTTTTCATAAGCAAAGGCAGCAAGTCCCGGGCGATAGTCGGACCGGTGCCGAGCAGTATGATAAAAAGCAAAGTGGCATGTTAGGAAGTGTAATTCTTATCATGAGATAACAAAAAGGCAGTCCCCAAAGCTCATCTCGGGGCCTAAGGTCTTAGTACTTTAATACAAAGGGGTAGTGCGATACATCTGCATCAACTATAAAATCTTGAAGAAGATTCAAGCGTTCCATGGGCGCTCGCTTTCTTCGAGTCGTCCCTCTTGGCGCTTCGAGGCTTCGGCGTCAATCGGATAGTAGGCGTCGTTCCCTAGCACCTTGTCGATGATGAAGGACCTTCCCAAGGTGCCGATAACTTGTCTTTGGCGTATTGTTCTCTCGAATCGGCGGAGCACAAAATCGCCTCTTGAGGCGATCTCGGCTTGACCTTGCGGTTGTAGTATCGGCGTAGACTCTGCTGGTAGATGCTGGACCGGCTGAGTGCCAACAATCGGCCCTCTTCCGCCAGATCAACACCGATCTTAAGCGTGCTTCTTCAGCTTCCTCTTGATTGTACATGGTGACTCGTGGAGAGTCGAACTCTATATCCGCGGGATGACGGCTCGGCACCGTGAGACGAGGAAGAAGGGCGTGAAGCCGGTTGACTTGTTTGGAGTCGCGCGCGAGCTCCGAGAGGGCCGTTTGGCCGCTCCTCGACCCAACAGCCACCGAACGCCGAGTGGTTCGACCGATCGAGGTTTGATGTCGGACGGGATGAGGCCATTGGCTCGTTCCACTGGCCGCTTGATCGCGGATGGGCAACGGACGCTAAGTCGGCCGGATGCCTGCGTCAGGTAAACGAGCCAAAAGGCGCCTTTGGCAAAGTTTGTGCCGTTGTCGGTGATGATGTTGTGCGGTATGTCAGATCGCACCGTGATGTCGGCGATGAAGGTTACCGCCATCGGCCCGCTCAACTTCTTGATGGGCTTTGCCTCCACCCACTTGGACAACTTGTCCACCGCGACAAGCGAGATGAGTTAGGCGCCGGCCGCCTTGAATGGTCCTACCATGTCCAGGCCCCAAACTGTGAAGGGCCAGGCGATGGAATTGTCTTCACATGAAGCGGGTGAAGGGGCTTGGAGCGGAACATCCGCACCCCTTGCATTTTTGGACTAGCTCTTTAGCTTCTTCCGAGGCGATCGGCCAAAGAAGTCAGGCCGAAGGCTTTGGCGAAAGTGCCCTTAAAGCCGCATGGTGGCCGCTTTTCGCCTCGGATGGATGTCTCGAGAATTGCTTGGCCTTGTTCTACGATTCTACGCATTGGTAGACACCAGTGACATCTGCTACTGACTAGCTCTCTGTTGACTATGGTATATCCGCCGCCGGCGCCACACTTGCCGAGCCAGGATCTCATCTGCTAGCAACTCTTTGTTCACTAGAATTTGAGGATGGCTGCGCCCATGAAGGTCTGCTATCTCTTCAACTGCTACACAATGACTTGGACAAGGGTGGCTGGGCTGGGAGGCGCAGTTGGAGTCTGCCAGCTGCTTCTTGGATGACGAGTCTCTGGGCCGATCGCGGCGCAGCTCCCTGGCTGGGCTCAAGTCCCGGCCGACCGTAGCATAGTCCCGGGCCGGGCTCAAGTCCCGGGCCAGTTAAGCGAGATCCGGGCGGCTCAAGTCCCGGCCGGTTTCAACTGTGGTTTTCTTGAGGCTGTCTGGCGGGGCTTTGGATTCGATCCGACTACTCGAGGAGCCGGCACGAAGATGGAGTCCGACTCTGGTGAAGGCTTGATAGACGGCTTGAGGAGGGCTGAAGGGCTTACACGGAAGGTATCGCTTAGCAGTGGAGCCGACTCGTGCCAAGGCATCTCGCTTGATCATTGTCATTTCTTGGCATGTGAAGGAATTCGCACCTCAAGTATCCGCTGAGTCTTCGCACCAGAAGCGGTAGTCGCCATGTTTGCGTTTTTGGCGCCCCACCACCGGATGATCACGAACCACTATGTCGGAGTCGCCATAACAGAGATCCAATGAATGCCGAGTTTTGAGCTTGTCGCCTTAGGGAAGTGAGGACGACGCCGCTCCCTGTGCCGTCGCATCTTGGAGCCATCAAATGCATCCGCCAATGGTGGAGTCAGGTATTGGCGGCGGTATGGGTCTCGGCCAATCGATGAGGATCGTTTGCGCTGCGACTTGATGGCGGTCGCGGGGTTGGTAGTAGATGGTGTAAGGAGCTATATCTATAGCCCATTTGGCCACTCGCCGAGGCGCCTCGGCTTCAATGATCTCGGCGAAGTGGAGCGGTGCAAACCACATGTGATTGGATGCTCTTGAAAGTAGGGCTTGACTTCTTGGCGGCAAAATGCATGCCGTAGCACATCTTCCGGTAGTGAGGGTAGTTCGCTTGAGGTCGACAAAGACTCGCCGGTAATATACTGGGTCTCGGGGCAGGCGCTTTGCCTTCCTCCTTGCACTCGACTACAATGACTGTGCTGACTACTTGGCTGGTGGCACCGATGTACAAGAGCATGGGCTCTTTGGGAGTCGGAGCCGCCAACACGGGGGGAGTAGTCAACATCTTCTTCACTGGAGAAATGCCTCATCCGCCTTTGTGGTTCCACTCAAAAGGTGGTCTTTCATCAATTGATACAAGGGCGTAGCTTGCCCACCGATCGATAAATTGGTGACGGGACGCCAAGGGCCGGTGAACTTCGACATCCAACGACCGGTTGGGTACCTCCATTCTCTCGATGGCCTTGATCTTCACGGGTTGCACTCTATGCGCGCTCGGAGACCAGAAGCCAAGGAGCCGCCGGCTGGTACTCCAAAACGCACTTCTCGGGGTTGAGCTTGATCCGGAATCGGCGCAGATTTTCAAAGGTCTCCTTGAGGTCTTCCAGCAGCGTCCCACATTTTTCCGTCTTCACCACCACATCATCCACATAGACTTGGGAGTTCCTGCCGAGTTGCTTGAGGAGGCACTTCTGCATGCAACGCTGAAAGGTGGCGCCGGCATTCCTCAAGCCGAACGTCATTGTCAGGTAGCAGAAGGCTCCAAATGGCGTGATGATTGTGGTCTTGATCCATCCGGCGGGTTCAGCTTGATCCGGTGGTATCTGAGTATGCGCCTAGGAAACTCAGCAGCCGCATCCCCGTGGAGTCTATCACCGATCAATCCTTGGCGAAGCAAGCGGGTCCTTTGGGCAGGCTTTGTTGAGGCTTGTGTAGTCGATGCACATCCGCCATTGCTTGTTCTTCTTCAGCACCAAAACCGGGTTTGCCGCCCTCTGGAAAAAACACTTCCATGATGAAACCGGCTGCCGTAAGCGGGCTATCTCTTCTCCAACAACTCTTCTTTTCTCTTCGACAGTAGCGCAAAGGGCTGCCTCGACGGGCTCATATCTGGCCTGGCGTAGCTTGTGCTCGGCGAATTCGTCGGTACACCCGGCATGTCTTTGGGGACCATGCAAAGATGTCGATTCTCACGGAGGAAATCGGCGAGCTCGCCTTCCTATTCTTTGTCAAGGCCGTGCCCATGACAACGTACCTTCGGTGCTCGGGTCCAAGGGTATCTTCTTGGTCTCTTTGGCGGCTTGAATGATCCTTCGCCTCCGACTCCTTGGGGTGGGCGACATCTGGCTGCTTTCCGGCCGCCATACGACTTCGGTCAAGGCAGCTTCTCGGCGCGATCACGGGGACTCGGCCACCGACTGCTCGGCCGTGCAAGCGGATGACTTCTTGTAGTCGCCGGCTACAGTCAAAATCCCCTTGGAACTCGGCATCTTCATCTTGAGGTAGGCGTAGTGGGGAACCGCCATGAACTTGGCCAAGGCAGGTCGGCCAAGCAGAGCATGGTACGGGCTCTCCAACTCCACCACCTCGAACCAGACCGGCTCTCGGCGGAAGTGATCTTTGTCTCGAAGAGGCGTCTATCGATTTTGCCGATCGGTGAGCAGGAGGCGGGTACAATTCCATGGAACACGGTGCGGCTACTCTGCAGCTGTCTTCGCTGATTCCTAGCTTCGTATGGTGTCCTTATGCAGGATGTTTATGCTGCTGCCTCCATCTATCGGGACCCAGAAAAGGCGGCCCGCCTATCGATGTGCAAGGTCGCACCTAGGACCAGGGCATAAGAGCCGGACTCGGCATCACCTCTGGGTGATCGCCCCGACTCAAGCGATAGGCCTCTCGGACCAATGCATGAACTCTGGAGCATCTGTTGCTCTGCATTCACTTCTTGTTGCTTTTGGCCTTTCTTTGCACGGTCATCTGCCACACCGGTGAACACTCGTGGGCTCCATGCTCTTACAGGAACTCGTCTTGTCTTTGCGCCGGTGGCGAACCGCCGGCTCTGGGGGGCGGCCGGGCGGCGCCAAAGCCCAATGGTGGAGGTGAGGTCGTCTCCTTAGCGATCTGGCGAGCAGTGGCACTTCGGTGGTGTGGTTCGGCGGCCGGCGCTTGTTGTGGAACTTACAAGGACCATCCGGACTACGCTCATAGGAAAGGCTGGCAACCAATTGGACTTGCCGCCCATACGCGCTTGGCGGAGGCTGTCCTTTCGTTCTTGATCTTCAAGCTGCTGCGACTGCCATTGTTGGAAGTCGGCTGCGGGGCCTTGCGTTTGTTGTCGTTCTATTGCTGTCGCCGACTGGTGTCTCCAGCCGGAGTTCTGGGAGCCTGGGGAGTCACTTTGCCAGTTGCGTTGACTTGAATCTCCGTCTTCATGGAAGAGTCGGCCGTGGCGTACTTGTCTGCTATGACTAGCAGTTCGTCGAGGGTCTCCGGCTCGTCGCAGAGGAGTTTGTGCTTGAGGAGGGTGCCCTCTCGGCACCCGGTAGTAAAGTACTCGATAGCCTGCACCTCGTGCACGCCCTCGCAGGAGTTTGGCTTCGCCCGGTAGCGTGAGGTAGTCGCGTGTTGATTCTTGAGGCCTTACGCGACAAGGAGAGCTGGCGCGGCTTGGGAGGTCACTTGTATGTGCTTGTGAAGTTGCGGATGAAGGCTTCGGTGAAGTCGACCCAGCTGTTGACGCTGCGGGGCTTCAGGCTGTTCAGCCATGTCCGGGCCGTGCCCTGGAGCATGAGAGGAACGTACTTCACGGCAACTCGCTTGTTGCTGTTTGTTATGCTGACGACTGTGGAGTCGGTGGAGTCGGTCGATCCGATGGCGGACGTCATTCTCTCCGACTCCCTCTCGGCGGCCAAGGCGACCTCCGAGAGTCGGATGCTCAGCGGCGGCGGGAAACTTCGCCGCTCTCTTCCGGGCGGGAGGCGGATAATCGTCCGCCGCTCTCTCTGCTCTCGGGCGGCCGTCTTTGGTCGCGCTCGATGGTGATATGAGTCCGATGTGATCGACGGCCGCTCCTTCTCTTTCCTTCTGCGGACTCCGCCGATCGGCGTCGGGAGGTCGCGCCTTGATCTTCGCGGGGAGGCAAGTCGTCATTATTCGCTGGCGCTGCTCTGCTTGACCGCCGGCGCGCTTTTCGCGCAGCAACGCGTCAAAGGCTCTTGGACTCGCTCCATCATCACGCGGCGCTATTCGCCGTCGAAGTTCTTCAACTCGTCAGTCGCCGCTTGGGCGGCGCGGATATTCTCCGCTGGGGTGGCGTACACGGGGCGTTTTGGCCCGAGCAAGTCGGCGATAGCTGCGCGTACGCTGCCGGACCGCACCTGAACAGCTCGGCCCGATTGAGCCGCGAGCCGCCTGGCGCGATCCATCTCGCGCTGGTATGCCTCTGACAAGCGCCTCATGCTTGCCAGTTTCTTGGCGCCTTCGATGATCTGAAGGCGGCGCGCCTCCAGCGTCTCGGCGTCTGCGTCCTCCGGAATGGGCGCGGTTAGGTCTTGCAGGGCCGCAGCTAGCGGGTCCTAGGCTTGTTCGCCGGAGTGCTCGCCGTGGCTGATGACAAGCACCTCCGTGACGGCGCTTCCACCGCTCTCCTCGTACAGAAGCGGCTCGTCGTAGACCACCACGTTGGTGGGGAAGATGTCAAGCGACACGGCGTCGAGTCGACCGACGATCGGTCGGTGGAGCCCACGGACTCAAGTCTCTGGCGAGCTCGCCCGGCGGCGTAGAGTTGGTCGAGAGGCCCGACGAAAGGCTCGGGGCCACCCGTGCTCGCCTACGGATGTAGGTTCGCTCGAGGCGCACCTCGCCGATAAGCTCGGCGAGGCAGCCACGGGCAGCGGCCTCGGCGCCCGCGCAGCGTGTCGATCAGACTCCATCTGGCGAGCTTTGGCTGCGCTTCGCCGAGGAGGAAGAGGTTCCCGTCGAAGCAGATCTCCGGACGACGGTGCACCTTGCAGCGGTGGGCGCCAAATGTCGAGGTTGGGTGCGACATATGCCAAGGATGGCTTATCATGGTGGGGCGAGTAGAAGCGTCGCGGTGCTCGAAGCAGGATAAGGCGCAGAACATGCCGCCGTGAATCTTACCCAGCTTTGGGGCTCTCCGGGAGATAACACCCTCTTGCTGCTCTGCTGGGGTCTCGCATGGTCACTATGGCAAGGTGATTACAATGGTGCTCCTAGAGGTGTAGCCGGGGCGAGGAGAGAGCAAGGCTAGTTCTCTCCTCCCGGGCTATGTGTCTATCTCTATCAAGGTCCGAACCCTTTGCATGGGTGCCCTGGGGGTTTATATAGGCCTACCCCGGTACAATGATAATCCGGTGGGCGTGGGCCTGACCATCATCTCTCGGAGTTGCCGTCCTTCCCGCCCGGCTTCTAGGGCCGCCGATGGTGGGTCCAGCAGACAAGCCGGACATCGGCAGCACTCCTCATGACGTGAGCTTGGTCATTGGGTCATGGCAATACCGCCGTCTGTCAGGCGATCCTGCCGCCACACCCCATCAATCTGGTTTATGGCTTGTGGGGCCTGGAGAGGCGGCCGACTCCCCACAGGGCCGTCTTGGCGCTCTGCCGCCTTGATTCACCCACTAACTGGCGCCCTTGATCCTCGGGCGTCTGAGGCGGCGTCATATGGGCACAGTCGTCGCGCCTTGTGGCCGAATCGAAGCGAGCATGGCAGCCGTCGCGCGGCTGGAGATCTCCCAGCGTCGGCTCATCTTGTAGCCATGCCGATCCCTAAATAAGCGAGGAGGGGCAGCCACATCGTGACCGTACCCCGCATCGGGCTTTGTGAAGTGTCATGGGCCGACTCCCATAGTCGGCACTCCTGGAGGTCGCCAGCTTGGAGTCGGCTTGCTTTGAAGTCGTTATCTGGGATTCGGCTCCTCCGGAGATCGCCAGCTGGGACTCGGCTTCTCGGGAGATCGTCAGCTGGGACTCGGCCTCTCTGGAGGTCGCCAGCTGGGACTCGTCCTCTCTGGAGGTCGCCAGCTGGGACTCGGCTGGAGGGGCGTGGCCTGCCCCGATGTCTTGAAAGATCCTGGGTCCCGGGTCAGCCTACCCGTGGCCCATTACTCCGACACCGGCAAGTGGCCAATTGAAGCGAGGATCTCCTCACCAAAAATACCGTAGAGCAACACCCCACGAAAGAAGACGACCTCAGGGTATTTACGGTCTTCGAGACCTTTGCCTCAAACAATAGGCGCAAAAGTGCACTCCGCAGCCTCGCTGAAGTCTGCCAAGTAGTAGCAATAAACCCCTGGGACGACATGACCATAACTTTCAATGTCGTTGACAAACCAAAATTCAGGGCAGTCCGGGCACCAGACGCCTTGGTCCTCAGCCAAATTGTGGATGGCTTTCGGCTTACCAAAGTGCTCATGGACGGCGGTAGCAGACTATACCTCATTTACGAGGAAACTCTCAACAAAATGGAAATAGACAGGAGCCGCATTTAGCAAAGTAGCACAGCCTTCCGAGGAATCATTCCCAGTCGGGAGGTGCGATGCGCGGGCAAAGTCACACTGGATGTGGTATTCGGCACGCCGGAGAATTATCGGTCTGAAGAGATAATCTTCCAAGTGGCCCCTTTCAACAGTGGATATCACCCCTTATTAGGGCGAGATGCATTTACACGCTTCCAAGCCATACCTCATTACGGGTACATGAAGCTCAAGATACCCGGTCCCAATGGTATTATCACTGTTGCCAGTGATCCGGACATAGCACTCCGTACCGAAAACAAAACCGCAGCCTGGCCCTCGAGACATTGTCTGCAGCCCTCGCGGCCGAAGAATTACTGCACTATGCTCAATGGTGGATAGGGACGACGTGATCGTGGACTAGTGACCCAAATCCACCTCCTTTAAACCAGCAGATGAAATAGTCAAATTTTAAGTCCACTCGACGAACCCCAAGAAGACAGCATCCATCGGGACACATCTGCACCCAACAGTTGACGCTGCGCTATGAGAGTTCTTGCGCGAGAACTGGGACATATTCGCCTGGCACCCTTCTGATATGGCAGGAATCCCACACAGGTTGTCCGAACACAGCCTCAACGTACTGAAGGGATACAAATCGGTCAAGCAAACACTGCGGCGCTTTTCCGAGCCCAAATGACAAGCTATGGAGGAGGAGATAGCCAAGTTAATCGAGGCCGGATTCATCAGAGAAATAAAACACCTGGACTAGCTGGCAAACCTGGTGATGGTGCCAAAGAAGGATAAATCCTGGCGCCTATGCATCGATTTCAAGGACCTCAACAAGGCCTGCCCTAGGATCCATTTCCCCTCCCTCGCATCGATCAGATTATTGATGCTACAGCCGGACATGACTCAATGTGTTTCCTCGATGCATACTCCGGATACCGTCAAATCAAAATGAAGGAGTCGGACCAAGACGCAACAACATTCATTACCCCATATGGGTCGTTCTGCTTCAATACTATGCCCTTCAGACTTAAAAACGTCGGCGCCACCTACCAACACCATTACATTGTGGTGTTCCAGGTGGCGCGAGTTGCGAAACTATTTCACATTGTTTCAAATGAAGACCAAACTCGTAACTCAAATATTCGTCTCCATGATCAGATCGCAGAAACTTTATTTTCTTGTCACAATGATTTTCCCACTTCACTCTGAAATTCTTTGAACCTTTCAATTATTTCATACTTATGTTTCATCAAGTATACCCATATCTGCTCAAAGCATTTTGTGAAGGTCGGAAAATAATGATACTTGCCACGAGCATCAACACTCATTGGATCGCATACATCAATATGTATTATTTCCAATAAGTCAGTACCTCGTTCCATTGTTTCGGAGAATGGAGTTTTAGTCATCTTGCCAAAAAGGCACGGTTCGCAAGCATCAAATGATTCATAACCAAGTGATTCCGATAATCCATCTTTATGGAGTTTCTTCATGCGCTTTACACCGATATGACACAAACGGCAGTGCCACAAATAAGTTGCACTATCATTATCAACTTTGAATCTTTTGGCATATCAATATTATGTATATGTGTATCACTACGATCGAGATCCAACAAACTATTTTCATTGGGTGTATGACCATCGAAGGTTTTATTCATGTAAACAGAACAACAATTATTCTCTGACTTTAAATGAATAATCGTATAGCAATAAACATGATCAAATCATATTCATGCTCAACGCAAACGCCAAATAACATTTATTTAGGTTTAACACTAATCCCGAAAGTATAGGGAGTGTGTGATGATGATCATATCAATATTGGAACTACTTCCAACACTCATCGTCACTTCCCCTTCAACTAGTCTCTGTTTATTCTGTAACTCCTGTTTTGAGTTACTAATCTTAGCAACCGAACAAGTATCAAATACTCAGGGGCTATGTCAAGACCCTGACTCAATGCCACATCGATCTAGCATGTAACACCTCATATCACTTTGCGGCCTCACGCACGGTATTCCCACGGGTGTCGCCTTACCTTTGCCAGGGACCGTTTAGCCTTTTGGCACACGTATATGATAGTGTCGCTAGCATCCATATGATAAGGAGCCCGGTGACATGGCTAGTCGTAAACCCAAAGTGGCACAGACTTACAGTACAGCATCCATGACCCAAAGATCGAACGTGTCGGTCATCACGAGTGAATCAGTCAGTAGCCTTTGGGCTAGCAGACTCGTGAACCGGCATGTCAGAAGGGCTAACAGACTCCGGCATTCATCGCGTGACATTTCCCGAAGGACAGATACGAGAACGAAGAAGGACACATGCCGGCCAGCCTAAGTGTTCGGAGCAAAGTAGCAAGCTACCATGGCTCGGTGGAAACACTAGGAGACATTTCGGTAAGAGAGGCTACTAAGGATAAACAACTAGATAGTCGATCCCACACATACCAAGCATTTCAATATCATACACACAATATGCTCGATATGTGCAAATACAACATGGCATCACAACATGACTCTACGACTCAAGTATGTATTCATTAGGCCCGAGGAGCGAGATATTACAAACAGGGTCTCATGACCCAACATTGAGCATACAAATCAAGGCACAAGCGAAGCTAATATGTCCGAGTACGAGACATCTACAAATGAAAAAGGCCGAGAAGCCCGACTATCTACGAGATCTGCCGAGGGCACAAGATCGTAGCTGAGGTAACAAGCTAAACGTCAAGTCCACGTGGAACTACTAGCGAGACCGAGTCTCTCGCAAAAACATAAAATAGGCAAACGTGAGTACAAATGTACCCAGAAGACTTACATCGTAACTAACTACATATGCATCATTATCAACAAAGGGATAGTGGGGTTTAAGCGCAGACAAGCCAGCTTTGCCTCGGTGGCTATCCTAAACTACACGCAAGTAACTCTTTTGTGGTGGCGCACACGAGTCCACATATTCACCATATCAATACACCACTATGGATCCGCTCCGTCTCCCTCACGAGAACGCCATCCATAGCACTCACGCTTATCTTGCGATTTTAGAGTATCCACTTTCACTTGTCTATGAACTGTGCTGAGCAACCCGAAGTCCATTACGCGGACACGGCTATTGAATAGATGATGTTAACCTGCAGGGTGTACTTCTTCACACACGCTCTCACCACTTACCGCCGTTTACACGACATGTACTCGGCAACCTTCAAGCGGAAGCCCAACGAGGGTGTCGGCCACGACCTACATAAACACTCAAGTCCCTAGTCCAGGTTTATCGCCTATTCAGGTTCCATCCATGAGGAGATCCGGCCAAAGTTTCGCTCACAGCCCCAAACGATGTGTACAGGGTTCCGTGACACCAAACGGCGCCCAGAATCTGCCACGTGCCTACCGCGATCGCAGCCCACCCCTACGGTCGGCCATGTGCACGGCCTCCAAAGATACTACAAACACGAAACTACTTGCAACTCCCCGGACAGAGGACAAGGGTGATTAAGAAGCCGAGAGGGTCCATTGGTTTCGCCCAATGCGTGGTAGTAATCTGTATCATGGATCACAAACACGTAACTCAGTTCCTAAGGACGGCCGCAATGAGACAACCCACCATGTACTCCTACATGGCCTCTCACCGCTACCTTTACCAAATCGTGTTCACACACTTAGCTCACACACGTGAGGACATGTTCACACACCTTGATCCATCCTCGATGAATCGGACCCGACTCAACTCTAAGCAATAGAGTGCATGACAAACAAGCATGAATGAGTAGGCACAGCAGGGCTCAAACAACTCCTACTCATGCTAGTGGGTTTCATCTATTTATTGTGGAATGATAGGTCATGCAAAGGATAAAGGGGTTCAGCTACGCAGCAAGTAACAGATGAATCGTTGTTGTCCTAATGCGAAGAAAAGAGAGCAGGAGTGAGAGAGTGGGATTGTATCGGAATGAACAAGGGGTTTTGCTTGCCGGCACTTAGAAGATAATATAGCTCTTCATCAGTGTCATCAATCTCATCGTCGAAACCACGTCTATCGAGAGGGACAAATACCGCAACACGAAGAAACACAATCAATGCAATGCACAATATGATGCATGATCATGACATGGTAAAATGAGTGTGTTGGGCTAATGCAGCTACAACCAGATGGGTTTGAGCTATTTTGAACCAAAGATTCAAAGTTCAAACATATTTGTGATCTTAAATAGTGCTTTATCATGTTTTGCAGTAAACAGCAAGTTAACTTATTTAAACATGCATGAAACTGGTACAGATAGACAGATTGGATTTTTCTGATCATTTTTCATATATAATTTGTTTGATTTGGAGCTACGGTTGATTTTATATGAATTTTAGAAGTTTGCAACAATTTCTGGAATTTCCTGAATAAAAATAAATCCAGAAATTAGTTATTGCATCAGCATGACATCAGCAGGTCAACACACACAGCTGCAGGTCAAACCTGACCAGTGGGGTCCACTGGTCAGTGACTGGGGCTAGTTAGTGCCGCTGACGTGTGGGCCTAGTCAACGGCCACGTCAGCTTGGTCAAAGCTGACACGTGGGGCCGCTGTTGTTAATTTAAAACTAAACGTGGAACAAACTGTGGTTAGTTAGGCAGTGGGACCCAGCTGTCAGTGAAACAAGCGCTAAATAACTGCCTCATTAGTGGCTAATGATGATGCCACGTCATCATCGCCGGAGTCGGGCCGGCGACGACCAACGGAGCGGCGGAGACGCATCGGGTTCGCGCTACACGGCACAGTTTAGGGCGCGGTTGGGTTCTACGGCGAGCTGGGTCTCGTGCACATCCAGCGGTTGTGGTGGCTGGCGCTAGTGCGAGCTGTAGCGGCGGCGGCGGCGAGTTGGGCGGCGACCGGAGTTCGGTGGTGCACGGGCACGGTGTTGGAGCAAGCGGGCGATCAAAGCGAGTAGCGGAGCAGCAACTACGGTGTTCCAGGAGCAGGAAGAACAGCGATGCGGTCGAGGAAGGCCCCGCAGCAGCAGGTCCAGCGGCCATGGCAGACGGCGAGCTTCAGCCATGGCGGAATCGGTGCTAGAGGACGCGCTAGAGGAAGGGCACAGGGGGGAAATGGAGAGGAGCTCACGGTGCATCAGACGGGAAGCTCGGCGGGCTCGGGGAAGTCGTGACGGCGACAAATCCATCGATGGAGTCCGGCGGCCGTGCTCGGAGAAGAACGATCGATGGTGATGTTATGGTGCTTCCGGGCTCATGTGCTTCGGCGTGGAGGAGCTTCGTGTCGTAGCTGAGCTCGTGGACCAAGAGGAGGGGCGAGGGGAGCGCGGTGGCCACGGTGGTTCTCGTCAGCGGCGATGGGCATATTCGGTGGCGTCGTAGGGAGAGACCAGAGGAGGGAGAGAGGTCCAGGGAGAGAGGAGAGGGGTGCAGGGGGTGCTGGGCGTCTCCGTGGCGCGTCTGGAGGAGTCCGGGTGGAGGAAGCAGGCAGGGAGCTGGCCACGGCGATCGCGCACGCGGCGACACGCCTCTGCCTACTCGCAGAGGTTGAAGGCGCAACCATACAGTGGTGGGCTGGGCCTCAGCTCTGATCTTTGGGCCGGTGGCTGCCAGTGGCGCTTGTAAGCTCTCTCTCTCTTTTATTTATTGTTTCTGTTTTCTATTATTCTGTAGTCTTTAGGGCTTTATTTAAAATACTTAAACAGATCCAAAAATCATGGAACTAATCATGGCTACTGTTTAGAATATATCCAACAGTAAACATTTTAGTTTATGATTATTTGAGCATTTAAAATATTTTATAGTATTTAAATGCCCAAATGAAAATACCATATGATTTAATTCAGAGCCCAAATATGACATGGAAAAGGTGCAACACCTCTGGTTAATGTTTCCAGCATTTTCCAGATATGATGAACATTTTTGAAAGCCATTTGGATTTACTGAAAATATTTTAGGTGAACCTAGTGAATTCCTTTGATGCTAGGGGTTTAGGCGATCCCCATTTCAAGTTTAATTAAAAATGACAATGATGCATGGATGCAATGCAACTAATTACAAGCAATGATCTAGGGATGTGACAACTCACCCCCACTAAACAAGAATCTCGTCCCGAGATTCAAGACGCGAGGTAAGAAGACAAAGGGGACACAAGCTAACACAACTTCACGATCCAGATGTCTTTCTCGAGGATGCTGATTCAGTGCTCCAATTGATCTTGACGTCTTTGCTTTTGAGATCTTCATCCAACACGAGGACAGAAACACTCTACAAGGATGGATCATTTTAGTGATCACAAGATCAATTCACGGAATGAGATGTAGAACATCTCTTGAGCTGAGAGGTAAAACACACATCATGAAGGACAGAGGAAACAATTTGATGAGGTTTCAAAGTAGCAAGGAAAATAATTGCCATGATACCACAACGAGGCACCTTAGGGATGGTGACTCGTAGAAATATCCCCTTAAGTGGCAAAAAGAATTACCTTTGATTCAGAGATCATTGAAACTCTTTATACCAGCCTAAGGCGAATCACAATTAATCATTTGAAGGAGTCCGAAAGAATGACATTCTCGGGCCAGAATGGATGATGTGGATTACCTTGTTGAAGACAACACAAAGGATGATTTTGCTTATCATCGGAAATGGATGGGACCCAAGATAGGATGGCACAATGACGGCGCAAGCTGGGAACAAAACACAAATGCTGGGAATGATTCTAGTAACTGGGGAGAAACTCAATAGCAGAGAGTGATTCCACTATTGGAATGGTTATAGCATAACCGGGGAAACTGAGAACAATCCCGGTTAGTAACTATGATAGCACCTAATGCTTGTGCGTGCTCTCAAGAACTTGAGCATTTCCATATTCATCAATGTTTTACCAACATCCGTGTCAAGGATCCTAGCAACACAACATACTACCATGATGAATAATGATGGATGATGCAGATGCAAAGGAAGATAACACCTTCTCAGATTTCACCTTAGCGAGACCAAGGGGACAAAATCTGGATGATCGACCGAGAGACATTTAGCACTCCGCTTCTAATGTTCTCCATGATGTACCAGCGTATCCCATTCATAGATATGGTTTGATATCTAGAACATCAAGTAACAGGTCGGACTTCGGGAGCACAAAAATCATAAGGCACACAAATAGGGAATAATTCCTATGAAGTCCTAATGGAGAGGTGGCCAACTTCTTCAATCAACATATTACAATAACAGGTCTTCCGGCTGGGTGTGTTGGCCACGACATCCATTTTATCGGGTTACAGAGAGACCAATAATATAATTCTTGGGAAACGTTCCAACCATCATATCTGCCTGAGATTCAGATCTGGTTGGTGTCAGAATAATCTAGACTCATCGAGTCTAGAAAGTAAAATGAAAGTTTGCAACACAAACCGACGAGATGGCGTTGCGAGATTCTCGGGAAATGGACTACGGTAGTAGGCTCCAAAATATGAACCGGTTCTGCTACAAACATGTGAACACGTTGTCCGAGACAAACGGGACCACGTGGTAGTCTTATAATAAAACACTACCGAGTTCAGGTGAGGAACCATCATCGAGGATATCAAAGTCCTTGCATAAGTCTTGCTCTTAAGAAGGAGCTTCTTCTCCTTGAACAAATCAATCAATGGCTTGGTGTGCTAGGAAACACATATAGAATGGAGGCGGCCAACCTATCAAACCATAGAGTACTTCGCACATGCGTGACTAACTTGGGATGATTCCAAAGAGGCAACATTGACTTTATCAATTCACAATGCAACTTGCATCAAATGCACATGAGTTAGAGAGAGTCACTTCTTTCATCCGAACATATGCTTCATGAGCTAGCATGAAGAAATGCTTTCAAAAGTTTCCAATACTAGCTTAATGTTCAACAAGATTATGGAGAAGATAAGGATGTTGTCGATGGGCTCAACAACAGTTCATCCTGGTTTCCATATAAATGGAATTCCATAATTAGGTGAACACAGTGATAGCATTGGTCAGACCAAAGGATATAATGGTGTATGACCGAGGGATCAACCACGTGTAAGACAACATTACGCACATCATTGGTTCTGATATGACTTGACAATAGCCCATACTCAAGTCAAAGTTTTGACAACGCAATAGATCCAACAACTGATCACGAGGACCAATCGATGGGGATATCATCTTTCTTCAACATACACACACAGAAAGATATCCCTTAACATGAACTAAGTCAGACAAGCTTTTATCTTCCAACTCTCCAAGTTGTTGTTTAGCTTGACCAACTAGCTCAGGGGTATCCCACACAGATTCTTGGAGAAGGAGTGATTTATAAGAAAACCAACTTGATCACGAACTCAACATAGTGGTCAGGTGACAACCTGGTAATACTTTCGAGAAGATATTCGAAAAATCACGAACCACCGATATGTTACTAAGCTCGAGAACAACCTTGCTTTTAAGGGCAAGACGATATGATCAAAAGAGCGAGGGTTTGACAAGATCCTAACTCATTGATCGGAGAGTGCACCGGAAATAAGGACTAGGTAGCACAATCAACTTAGGGTGATGATTCAAAAATCAACATGCTAAGAGTGAGGTTATTATCCTTTAACTACTAAGCAACGGAGTTGCTAGGAGTATAGATTTCACACATCACGATTCACTTGTCAGCACTCCGGTTGCAACAGCACGGGACCGAGGAATGAATAATGATAGTGAGAAGTATCACTACGTCAAGAGTTCATAGGATGGTGTGCAATTCCCATGACATTCTTGATATAAAGATGGTAATACTCCAAGGTAGAACAGAGCAAAAGCAAGATTAGCAATTTGATCTGCGGAGTACGACTACTTTGACCCAATCCTGGAAATGGACAAGGTACTGGAGTTCGTTTCTCCTAGTCATTCTGGAATAGAATGGCTCGATGGACCACAAGAATAATAGGCGTCGATGAACGAATGCACGCATACTCTTGACTATCAATTGATAGACGAGGGTCAAAAGACGACTAGGGGGGACAACTCAAAAGAACATACGATTTTCTGAGTTGTGGACGCATGGATTAGAATGTCGAACGAGTTCAACATCTTTCTTCCAGATAACCCATGCAAAAAGGTTGAACTGGCAGAGTCACGATATAGAATGGAGAACTCCTCAAGAGTACTCTTGTTGTGATCTTTTGGTTCAACAAACTTCTGCCATAAGTAGTTCATGGTATTTGGAAGAAGGAAATACCATGGACCTCGAGGACTAATGCAAAGGTTACTAATAACCTAAAGGAACTAGCAACACTATCAACACGAGGTAAGTGGAGTGAATCTTGGGTCAAGAACCCAGGAGTAGAATACCTACTACTAAATGGCATCACGGGATGCTTTCGAGAATGAAGGCCAGAGTCATCACACTGGGATACAAATCATGGCTAGATTACTAGAAGATATCCTAAGACACCTAGGGTCATAATAATAATTCCAACATATATGTCGAGGCAATAGAATACCTCAACTCAGCATTTAGTGTGATTAACCTGGCCCAGAGGAACATCAAAACCAGAGGAAAAGGATTTTGCAAGTGCATCAGATTGTTTAGAAACCAGGATGACTCGACAAAGATAACAATTTGTGAATGCTCAGAAAAGATTTGAGACATCCTACAAAAAAAATGGTGGCATAGCCACTCCGAAGCACAATATCAAGGTTTCGAGATCAAGAGTTATGAACATACGGAAGTAGTAAAACTGAGCTAAAATTTGAACTAACAATTCTATAAGTCTATGGATTAGTAACACGTCATCCTGATAGATAGATGAGAAGGCCTAGTTCTTAATCCCCGTAGAAGAGAAGAGGTTGACTCAGATCAGAAGGCCATGAGGTATAAGGAGTAAAAAGAGCCTTACGTTCCCTTTCCACAATCAATTCCCTTACATAACTAAAGCATTTCTAGACACAACTTCGACCAGTTTGGCTTGGTAATCCTACAGGCAGTCAAGCTCTGATACCAAAGCTGTCAGGACCCCGACTCAATGCCACATCGATCTAGCATGTAACACCTCATATCACTTTGCGGCCTCACGCACGGTATTCCCACGGTGTCGCCTTACCTTTGCCGGGACCGCTTTAGCCTTTTGGCACACGATATGATAGTGTCGCTAGCATCCATATGATAAGGAGCCCGGCCGACATGGCTAGTCGTAAGCCCAAAGTGGCACAGACTTACAGGACAGCATCCATGACCCAAAGATCGAACGTGTCGGTCATCGCGAGTGAATCCAGGTCAGTAAGCACGGGCTAGCAGACTTTGGTGAACCGGGCAGAAGGGCTAACAGACTCTAGCATTCATCGCGTGACATTTCCCGAAGGATGTATATGAGAACGAAGAAGGACACATGCGGCCAGCCTAAGTGTTCCGAGAGCAAGCAAGCTACCATGGCTCGATGGAAACACTAGGAGACATTTCCTAAGAGAGGCTACTAAGGATAAACAACTAGATAGTCAGATCCCACACATACCAAGCATTTCAATATCATACACACAATATGCTCAATATGTGCAAATACAACATGGCATCACAACATGACTCTACGACTCAAGTATGTATTCATTAGGCTCCGAGGAGCGAGATATTACAAACAGGGTCTCATGACCCAACATTGAGAGCATACAAATCAAGGCACAAGCGAAGCTAACATGTCCGAGTACGACATCTACAAATGAAAAAGGCTAAGAAGCCCGACTATCTACAGATCTGCCGAGGGCACAAGATCGTAGCTGAGGTAACAAGCTAAACGTCAAGTCCACGTGGAACTACTAGCGAGACCCAAGTCTCTGCAAAAACATAAAATAGGCAAACGTGAGTACAAATGTACCCAGCAAGACTTACATCAGAACTAACTACATATGCATCATTATCAACAAAGGGGATAGTGGGGTTTAACTGCAGCAAGCCAGCTTTGCCTCGATGGCCATCCTAAACTACGACTGCAAGTAACTCTTTTGTGGTGGCGCACACGAGTCCACATATTCACCATATCAATACACCACTATGGATCCGCTCCGTCTCCCACGAGAACGCCATCCATAGCACTCACGCTTATCTTGCGATTTTAGAGTATCCACTTTCACTTGTCTATGAACCGCACAGCAACCAGAAGTCCATTACCGCGGACACGGCTATTCAATAGATGATGTTAACCCCGCAGGGTGTACTTCTTCACACACGCTCACCACTTACCGCCGTTTACGACATGTACTCGGCAACCTTCAAGCGGAAGCCCAACGAGGGTGTCGGCCACGACCTACATAAACACTCAAGTCCCTAGTCCAGGTTTATCGCCTATTGGGTTCCATCCATGAGGAGATCCGGCCAAGTTTCGCCACAGCCCCAAACGATGTGTACAGGTTCCGTGACACCAAAGGCGCCTGTAACCCGCCACGCGTTTGCCGCGTGATCACAGCCCACCCTACGGTCGGCGCGCAAGCATGGCCTCCAAAGATACTACAAACACGTAAACTACTTGCAACTCCCGGACAGAGGACAAGGGTGATTAAGAAGCGAGAGGGTCCATTGGTTTTGGGCCCAATGCGTGGTAGTAAGCTGTATCATGGATCACAAACACGTAACTCAGTTCCTCGAGGACGGCTGCAATGAGACAATCCACCATGTACTCCTACATGGCCTCTCACCGCTACCTTTACCAAATCGTGTTCACACACTTAGCTCACACACAAGAGGACATGTTCACACACCTCCGATCCATCCTCGATGAATCGAGACCCGACTCAACTCTAAGCAATAGAGTGCATGACAAACAAGCATGAATGAGTAGGC
Source organism: Aegilops speltoides (assembly GCA_021437245.1). Taxonomy (NCBI): domain Eukaryota; kingdom Viridiplantae; phylum Streptophyta; class Magnoliopsida; order Poales; family Poaceae; genus Aegilops; species Aegilops speltoides. Next base: position 358,959,730 of record CM038141.1, on the reverse strand, counting down.
ACAACAGGCTCAAACAACTCCTACTCATGCTAGTGGGTTTCATCTATTCTTCGTGGAATGACAGTCATGCAAAGGATAATGGGGTTCAAGCTACCGCAGCAAGTAATGATGAATCGTTGTTGTCCTAATGCAAGAAAAGAGAGCAGGCGAGAGAGTGGGATTGTATCGGAATGAACAAGGGGGTTTTGCTTGCCTGACACTTCCGAAGATAATATAGCTCTTCATCAGTGTCATCGATCCCATCGTCGAAACCACGTCTATCGAGAGGGGACAAATACCGGTAACACAGAAGGAAACACAATCAATGCAATGCACAATATGATGCATGATCATGGCATGGTAAAATGAGTGTGTTGGGCTAATGCAGCTACAACCAGATGGGTTTGAGCTATTTTGAACCAAAGATTCAAAGTTCAAACATATTTGTGATCTTAAATAGTGCTTTATCATGTTTTGCACTAAACAGCAAGTTAACTTGTTTAAACATGCATGAAACTGGTACAGATGGACAGATTGGATTTTTCTGATCATTTTTCATATATAATTTGTTTGATTTGGAGCTACGGTTGATTTTATGTGAATTTTAGAAGTTTGCAACAATTTCTGGAATTTCCTGTATAAAAATAAATCCAGAAATTAGTTATTGCATCAGCATGACATCAGCAGGTCAACAGACGCAGCTGCAGGTCAAACCTGACCAGTGGGGTCCACTGGTTAGTGACTGGGGCTGGTTAGTGCCGCTGACGTGTGGGCCTAGTCAACGGCCACGTCAGCTTGGTCAAAGCTGACACGTGGGGCCGCTGTTGTTAATTTAAAACTAAACAGGGAATAAACTGTGGTTAGTTAGGCAGTGGGGCCCAGCTGTCAGTGAAACAAGCGCTAAATAACTGCCTCATTAGTGGCTAATGATGATGCCACGTCATCATCGCCGGAGTCGGGCCGGCGACGACCAACGGAGCGGTGGAGACGCATCGGGTTCGCGCTACACGGCATAGTTTAGGGCGCGGTTGGGTTCTACGGCGAGCTGGGTCTCGTGCGCATCCAGCGGTTGTGGTGGCTGGCGCTAGTGCGACCTGTAGCGGTGGCGGCGGCGAGTTGGGCGGCGACCGGAGTTCGGTGGTGCACGGGCGCGGTGTTGGAGCAAGCGGGCGATCAAAGCGAGCAGCGAGCAAAGAACTACGGTGTTCCAGAGCGGGAAGAACAAAGCGGCGGTCGAGGAAGGCCCCGCAGCAGCAGGTCCAGCGGCCATGGCGGACGGTGAGCTTCGGCCATGGCGGAATCGGTGCTAGAGGACGCGCTAGAGGAAGGGCACAGGGGGGAAATGGAGAGGAGCTCACGGTGCATCAGACGGGAAGCTCGGCGGGCTCGGGGAAGTCGTGACGGCGACGAATCCATTGATGGAGTTCGGCGGCCGTGCTCGGAGAAGAACAATCGATGGTGATGTTATGGTGCTTCCGGGCTCATGTGCTTCGGCGTGGAGGAGCTTCGTGTCGTAGCTGAGCTCGTGGACCAAGAGGAGGGGCGAGGGGAGCACGATGGCCATGGTGGTTCTCGTCGGCGGCGATGGGCGTATTCGGTGGCATCGTAGGGAGAGAGCAGAGGAGGGAGAGAGGTCCAAGGAGAGAGGAGAGGAGTGCAGGGGGTGCTGGGCGTCTCCGTGGCGCGTCTGGAGGAGTCGGGGTGGAGGAAGCAGGCAGGGAGCTGGCCACGGCGATCGGGCACGCGGCGAGACGCCTCTGCCTACTCGCAGAGGTTGAAGGCGACACTGGCCTCTGGTGGGCTGGGCCTCGGCCTGATCTTTGGGCAGTTGGGCCAGTGGCGCCTGTGTAGCTCTCTCTCTCTCTCTCTCTCTCTCTTTTATTTATTGTTTCTGTTTTCTATTATTCTATAGTCTTTAGGGCTTTATTTAAAATACTTAAACAGATCCAAAAATCATGGAACTAATCATGGCTATTGTTTAGAATATATCCAACAGTAAACATTTTAGTTTATGATTATTTGAGCATTTAAAATATTTTATAGTATTTAAGTGCCCAAATGAAAATACCATATGATTTAATTCAGAGCCCAAATATGACATGGAAAAGGTGCAACAGCTCTGGTTAATGTTTCCAGCATTTTCCAGATATGATGAACATTTCTGAAAGCCATTTGGATTTACTGAAAATATTTTAGGTGAACCTAGTGAATTCCGTTGATGCTAGGGGTTTAGGCGATCCCCATTTCAAGTTTAATTAAAAATGACAATGATGCATGGATGCAATGCAACTAATTACAAGCAATGATCTAGGGATGTGACAGGCTACTATAAACACTAGTAAGGCACACATCAATAACCTGTATATCAAATATACCCTTGTTCACTCTGCCATCCTTCTTATCCACCAAATATTCAGGCATTTCCGCTTCCAAAGGACCATTTCTTTTGCAAAGGTAAGCACTCGGTTTGTGCTTTGGTCCAGCTTTGGTCTTATTCACGGGAGTGACAACTTGTTTGCCATTCTATTTGAAGTTTCCCTTTCTTTCCCTTTGCCCTTTTTCTTGAAACTAGTGGTCTTGTCAATCATCAACACTTGATGCTCTTTCCTGATTTCTACCTTCGTCGATTTCAACATCACGAAGAGCTCGAGAATCGTTTTCGTCATCCCTTGCATACTATAGTTCATCACAAAGTTCTACTAACTTGGTGATGGTGACTAGAGAACTCTGTCAATCACTATCTTATCTGGAAGATTAACTCCCACTTGTTTCAAGCGATTGAAGTACCCAGACAATCTGAGCACATGCTCACTAGTTGAGCGATTCTCCTCCATCTTTTAGCTATAGAACTTGTTGGAGACTTCATATCTCTCAACTCGGGTATTTGCTTGAAATATTACCTTCAATTTCTGGAACATCTCATATGGTCCATGACGTTCAAAACGTCCTTGAAGTCCCGATTCTAAGCTGTTAAGTATGGTGCACTAAACTATCAAATAGTCATCGTATTGAGCTAGCCAAACGTTCATAACGTTTGCATCTGCTCCTACAATAGGTCTGTCACCTAGCGGTGCATTAAGGACATAATTCTTCTATGCAGCAATGAGGATAAACCTCGGATCATGGATCCAATCCGCATCATTGTTACTAACATCTTTCAACACAATTTTCTCTAGGAACATATCAAAATAAACATATGAAAGCAACAACGCAAGCTATTGATCTACAACATAATTTGCAAAATACTACCAGGACTAAGTTCATGATAAATTTAAATTCAATTAATCATATTACTTAATAACTCCCACTTAGATAGACATCCCTCTAATCCTCTAAGTGATTACGTGATCCATATCAACTACACCATGTCCGATTGTCACGTGAGATGGAGTAGTTTCAACGGTGAACATCAATATGTTGATCATATATACCATATGATTCCCGCTCGACCTTTCGGTCTCCGTGTTCCGAGGCCATATCTGTTATATGCTAGGCTCGTCAAGTTTAACCTGAGTATTCCGCATGTGCAGCTGTTTTGCACCCGTTGTATTTGAACGTAGAGCCTATCACACCCGATCATCACATGGTGTCTCAGCACGAAGAACTTTCACAATGGTGCATACTCAGGGAGAACACTTCTTGATAATTTTAGTGAGAGATCATCTTATAATCCTACCTTCAATCAAAGCAAGATAAGATGCATAAAGGATAAACATCACATGCAATCAATATAAGTGATATCATATGGCCATCATCATCTTGTGCTTGTGATCTCCATCTCCGAAGCACCGTCGTGATCACCATCGTCACCGGTGCGACACCTTGATCTCCATCGTAGCATCGTTGTCGTTAAGCCATCTATTGCTTCTACGACTATCGCTACCACTTAGTGATAAAGTAAAGCAATGACAGGGCGTTTGCATTTCATACAATAAAGCGACAACCATATGGCTCCTGTCAGTTGCCGATAACTTCGGTTACAAAACATGATCATCTCATACAATAAAATATAGCATCACGTCTTGACCATATCACATCACAACATGCCCTGCAAAAACAAGTTAGACGTCCTCTACTTTGTTGTTGCAAATTTTACGTGGGTGCTACGGGCTGAGCAAGAACCGTTCTTACCTACGCATCAAAACCACAACGATAGTTCGTCAAGTTAGTGCTGTTTAAACCTTCGCAAGGACCGGGCGTAGCACACTCGGTTCAACTAAAGTTGGAGAAACAGACACCCGCTAGTCACTGTGTGCAAAGCACGGTGGTAAACCAGTCTCGCGTAAGCGACGCGTAATGTCGGTCCGGCCGCTTCATCCAACAATACCGCTGAACCAAAGTATGACATCTTTGGTAAGCGGTATGACTTGTATCGCCCACAACTCACTTGTGTTCTACTCGTGCATATGACATCTACGCATAAAACCTAGGCTCGATACCTTGTTGGGGAACGAGTAATTTCAAAAATTTCCTATGCACACGCAAGATCATGGTGACGGCATAGCAACGAGAGGAGAGTGTTGTCCATGTACCCTCGTGAGACCGAAGCGAAGCGTTATGACAACGCTGGTCGATGTAGTCGACGCCTTCACGATCCGACCGATCCAAGTACCGAACATACGGCACCTCCGAGTTCAAGACACGCTCAGCTCGATGACGATCCCGGACTCGATCCAAGCAAAGTGTCGGGATGAGTTCCACAAGACAACGACGTTGTGACGATGATGATGCTCTACCGGCGCAGGGCATCGCCTAAACTCCCCGACGATATGACCGAGGTGGAATATGGTGGAGGGGGGCACCGCACACGGCTAAGGAATGATCCGTAGATCAACTTGTGTGTCTATGGGGTGCCCCTTGCCCCCGTATATAAAGGAGTGGAGGAGGGGGAGGGCCGGCCCTCTCTATGGCGCACCCCAGAGGAGTCCTACTCCCACCGGGAGTAGGATTCCCCCTTTCCTAGTAGAACTAGGAACCCTTCCATGTAGTAGGAGTAGGAGAGAAAGAAAGGGAAGAGAGAAGGAGAAGGAAGGAAGGGGGCGCCCCCCTCTCTAGTCCAATTCGGACTAGTCCAAGGGGAGGGGTGCGGCCACCCTTTTGGCCCTTTTTCTCCTTTCCCGTATGGCCCATTGAGGCCCAATACGAATTCCCGTAACTCTGCGGTACTCCAAAAAATACCCGAATCACTCGGAACCTTTCCGAACTCCGAATATAGTCGTCCAATATATCGATCTTTATGTCTCGACCATTTCGAGACTCCTCGTCATGTCCCTGATCTCATCCGGGACTCCGAACTCCTTCGGTACATCAAAACTTATAAACTCATAATAAAACTGTCATCGAAACCTTAAGCGTGCGGACCCTACGGGTTCGAGAACTATGTAGACATGACCTAGAACTATTCTCGGTCAATAACCAATAGCAGAACCTAGATGCCCATATTAGCTCCTACATATTCTACGAAGATCTTTATCGGTCAAACCGCATAACAACATACGTTGTTCCCTTTGTCATCGGTATGTTACTTGCTCGAGATTCGATCGTCGGTATCCAATACCTAGTTCAATCTCGTTACCGGCAAGTCTCTTTACTCGTTACATAATGCATCATTCCGTAACTAACTCATTAGCTACATTGCTTGCAAGGCTTATAGTGATGTGCATTACCGAGAGGGCCCAGAGATACCTCTCCGATAATCGGAGTGACAAAACCTAATCTCGAAATACGCCAACCCAACATGTACCTTTGGAGACACCTGTAGTACTCCTTTATAATCACCCAGTTACGTTGTGACGTTTGGTAGCACCCAAAGTGTTCCTCCGGTAAACGGGAGTTGCATAATCTCATAGTTATAGCAACATGTATAAGTCATGAAGAAAACAATAGCAACATACTAAACGATCAAGTGCTAAGCTAACGGAATGGGTCAAGTCAATCACATCATTCTTCTAATGATGTGATCCCATTAATCAAATGACAACTCATGTCTATGGTTAGGAAACTTAACCATCTTTGATTAACGAGCTAGTCAAGTAGAGGCATACTAGTGACACTATGTTTGTCTATGTATTCACACATGTATTATGTTTCCGGTTAATACAATTCTAGCATGAATAATAAACATTTATCATGAAATAAGAAAATAAATAATAACTTTATTATTGCCTCTAGGGCATATTTCCTTCACCCTGCCCCCGTATATAAAGGAGCAAGGGGAGGAGGCAGCCGGCCAAGGGAGGGCGCGCCAGGGAGGAGTCCTACTCCCACCGGGAGTAGGACTCCCTCCTTTCCTTGTCCAACTAGGAGAGGGGACGGAAGGGAAGGAGAAGGAGAAGGAAGGAGATGGAGGAAAAGGAGGAAAGGGGGGCCGGCCCCCTAGTCCAATTCGGTTTGGGCTAGGGGGGCCGCGCCCTGCCTCCTCCCTTCCACCACTTGGCCCATGAGGCCCGTTGCTTCTTCCTCGTATTCCCATAACTCCCCGGTACCCCCGAAAATACCCGAATCACTCGGAACCTTTCCGAAGTCCGAATATAGTCGCCCAATATATCGATCTTTACGTCTCGACCATTTCGAGACTCCTCGTCATGTCCCCGATCTCATCCAGGACTCCGAACTCCTTCGGTACATCAAAACTCATAAACTCATAATACAACTGTCATCGTAATGTTAAGCGTGCGGACCCTACGGGTTCGAGAACTATGTAGACATGACCTAGAACTATTCTCGGTCAATAACCAATAGCGGAACCTGGATGCTCATATTGGCTCCTACATATTCTACGAAGATCTTTATCGGTCAAACCGCATAACAACATACGTTGTTCCCTTTGTCATTGGTATGTTATTTGCTCGAGATTCGATCGTCGGTATCCAATACCTAGTTCAATCTCGTTACCAGCGGTGTAAAGCGCATGAAGAAACTCCATAAAGATGGATTTTTGGAATCACTTGGTTATGAATCATTTGATGCTTGCGAACCGTGCCTTTGGGCGAGATGACTAAAACTCCGTTCTTCGGAACAATGGAACGAGCAACAAACTTGTTGGAAATAATACATACTGATGTATGCAGACCAATGAGTATTAAGGCTCGTGGCGGGTATCGTTATTTTCTTACCTTCACAGATGATTTGAGCAGATATGGGCATATCTAATTGATGAAACATAAGTCTGAAATAGTTGAAAGGTTCAAAGAATCTCAGAGTGAAGTGGAAAATCATCGTAACGAGAAAATAAAGTTTCTGCGATCTGATCATGGAGATGAATATTTGAGTTACGAGTTTGGTCTTCAATTAAAACAATGTGGAATAATTTCACAAACTCACGCCACCTGGAACACCACAATGTAATGGTGTGTCCGAACGTCATAACCGCACTTTATTGGATATGGTGCGATCTATGATGTCTCTTACTGATTTACCAATATTGTTTTGGGGTTATGCATTAGAGCAGCTGCATTCACGTTAAAAGGGCACCATCTAAATCTGTTGAGACGACACCATATGAACTGTGGTTTAGCAAGAAACCCAAGTTGTCGTTTCTTAAAGTTTGGGGCTAAGATGCTTATGTGAAAAAGTTTCATCCTGATAAGCTCAAACCCAAATCGGAGAAGTGCGTCTTCATAGAATACCCAAAGGAAACTGTTGGGTATACCTTCTATTACAGATCCGAAGGCAAGATATTTGTTGCTAAAAATGGATCCTTTCTAGAGAAGGAGTTTCTCTCAAAAGAAGTGAGTGGGAGGAAAGTAGAACTTGATGAGGTAATTTGTACCTTCTCCCGAATTGGAAAATAGTTCATCACTGAAATCAGTTCCAGTGATTCCTACACCAGTTAGTGAGGAAGCTAATGATGATGATCATGAAACTTCATATCAAGTTACTACAGAACTTCGTAGGTCTTCTAGAGTACGGTCCGCACCAGAGTGGTACGGTAATCTTGTTCTGAAAGTCATGTTACTAGACCATGATAAACCTACGAACTATGAGGAAGCGATGATGAGCCCAGATTCCGCGAAATGGTTTGAGGCCATGAAATCTGAGATGGGATCCATATATGAGACCAAAGTGTGGACTTTGATTGACTTGCCCGATGATCGGCAAGCCATAGAAAATAAATGGATCTTCAAGAGGAAGACGGACGTTGATAGTAGTGTTACTATCTACAAAGCTAGATTTGTTGAAAAAGGTTTTTGACAAAGTTCAAGATGTTGACTACGATGAGTTTTTTCTTACTCGTATCGATGCTTAAAGTCTGTCTGAATCATGTTAGAAATTGCCACATTTTATGAAATCTGGCAAAAGGATGTCAAAACTGCATTCTTTAATGGATTTATAAAGAAGAGTTGTATATGATGCAACGTAAGGTTTTGTCAATCCTAAAGATGCTAACAAAGTGTGCAAGCTCCAACGATCCATCTATGGATGGTGCAAGCATCTCGAGTTGGAATATACGCTTTGATGAGTTGATCAAAGCATATAATTTTATACTGACTTTTGGAGAAGCTTGTATTTACAAGAAAGTGAGTGGGAGCACTACAAACATTTCGATAAGTATATGTGAATGACATATTGTTGATCAGAAATAATGTAGAATTATTCTGCAAAGCATAAAGGAGTGTTTTGAAAGGAGTTTTTCAAAGCAAGACCTTGGTGAAGCTGCTTACACATTGAGCATCAAGATCTATATAGATAGATCAAGACGCTTGATAAGATTTTTTCAAATGAGTACATACCTTGATAAATTTTTGAAATAGTTCAAAATGGAACAGTCAAAGAAGGATTTCTTGACTGTGATGCAAAGGTGTGAAGTTGAGTAAGACTCAAGACCCGACCATGGCAGAAAATAGAAAGAGAATGAAAAGTCATTCCCTATGCCTCAGTCATAGGTTCTATAAAGTATGCTATGTGTGAACTGCACCTATTGTATACCTTGCTCGAGTTTGACAAAGGAATACAATTTTGATCTAAGAGTAGATCATTGGAAAGCGGTCAAGAATATCCTTAGTGAGGACTAAGGAGATGTTTCTCGATTATGGAGGTGATAAAAGAGCCCATCGTAAAAAGTTACAATGATGCAAGCTTTTACACCGATCCAGATGACTCTAAGTCTCAATCTGGATACATATTGAAAGTGGGAGCAATTAGCTAGAGTAGCTCCGTGCAGAGCATTGTAGACATAGAATATTTGCAAAATACATGCGGCTCTGAATGTGACAGAACCGTTGACTAAGCTTCTCTCACAAGCAAAACATGATCATACCTTTGTACTCTTTGGGTGTTAATAACATAGCAATGTGAGCTAGATTATTGACTCTAGTAAACCCTTTGGGTGTTGGTCACATGAAGATGTGAACTATGGGTGTTAATCATATACAGATATGAATATTGGTATTAAATCACATGGCGATGTGAACTAGATTATTGACTCTAGTGCAAGTGGGAGACTGAAGGAAATATGCCCTAGAGGCAATAATAAAGTTATTATTTATTTCCTTATTTCATGATAAATGTTTATTATTCATGCTAGAATTGTATTAACCGGAAACATGATACATGTGTGAATACATAGACAAACATAACGTCACTAGTATGCCTCTACTTGACTAGCTCATTAATCAAAGATGGTTATGTTTCCTAACCATAGACATGTGTTGTCATTTGATTAACGGGATCACATCATTAGGAGAATGATGTGATTGACATGACCCATTCCGTTTGCCTAGCACTTGATTGTTTAGTATGTTGCTATTGCTTTCTTCATGACTTATACATGTTCCTGTAACTATGAGATTATGCAACTCCCTTTACCGGAGGAACACTTTGGGTGCTACCAAACGTCACAACGTAACTGGGTGATTATAAAGGAGTACTACAAGTGTCTCCAAAGGTACATGTTGGGTTGGCGTATTTCGAGATTAGGTTTTGTCACTCCGATTGTCGGAGAGGTATCTCTGGGCCCTCTCGGTAATGCACATCACTATAAGCCTTGCAAGCAATGTAGCTAATGAGTTAGTTACGGAATGATGCATTACGTAACGAGTAAAGAGACTTGCCGGTAACGAGATTGAACTAGGTATTGGATACCGACGATCGAATCTCGGGCAAGTAACATACCGATGACAAAGGGAACAACGTATGTTGTTGTGCGGTTTGACCGATAAAGATCTTCGTAGAATATGTAGGAGCCAATATGAGCATCCAGGTTCCGCTATTGGTTATTGACCGAGAATAGTTCTAGGTCATGTCTACATAGTTCTCGAACCCGTAGGGTCCGCACGCTTAAGGTTTCGGCGGTTATATTATGAGTTTATGAGTTTTGATGTACCGAAGGATTTGAGTCCGGATGGGATCGGGGACATGACGAGGAGTCTCGAAATGGTCGAGACGTAAATATCGATATATTGGACGACTATATTCGGACATCGGAAGGGTTCGAGTGATTCGGTATTTTCGGAGTACGGGGAGTTACGGGAATACGAGGAAGAAGCAATGGGCCTCATGGGCCAAGTGGTGGAAGAGAGGAGGAGGCGCGCCCCTAGCCCAAACCGAATTGGACTAGGGGGCCGGCCCCTTCCTACTCTTCCTCCCTCTCCTTCCTTCTCCTTCTCCTTCCTTCCTTCCCCTCTCCTAGTTGGACTAGGAAAGGAGGGAGTCCTACTCCCGGTGGGAGTAGGACTCCTCCCTGGCGCGCCCTCCCTTGGCCGGCCACCCCTCCCCCTTGCTCCTTTATATATGGGGGCAGGGGGGCACCCCATGACACACAAGTTGATCTACGGATCGTTCCTTAGCCGTGTGCGGTGCCCCCCTCCACCATATTCCACATCGGTCATATCGTCGCGGAGTTTAGGCGAAGCCCTGCGCCGGTAGAACATCATCATGATCACCATGCCATCGTGCTGACGGAACTCATCTCCGGAGCTTTGCTGGATCGGAGCCCGGAGATCGTCATTGAGCTGAACGTGTGCTGAACTCGGAGGTGCCGTACGTTCGGTGCTTGGATCGGTCGAATCGTGAAGACGTACGACTACATCAACCGCTTTGTGCTAACGCTTCCGTTTACGGTCTACGAGGGTACATGGATGAACACTCTTCCCTCTCGTTGCTATGCCATCACCATGATCTTGCGTGTGCGTAGGATTTTTTTTTGAAATTACTATGTTCCCCAACAAAAAGGAGTATGTAATCCAAAGAAGCCAAGGCAACTGACTGGCATTAATAATGAGCATCATTATCGGGTCGACTGATTTTTTGTTGCTTTGTATTAATTGGTAGAAGAACTAAACCGGAGATTCAATGAGGTAAACAATGAGTTTCTTTGTTGTATGTATGCTTTCAACCCAAGTTGTCAGTTTAGTCACAATGATGATGAGAAGCTGGCTAAGTTCTATCCTAATGACTTTAGTGATAACGAGCTGGACCATCTTGAGAAAGAGCTTTGCCTCTACATAGATAATGTACGCAGTGATACAAGATTTGCTAGTTGGAAACTATCAATGATCTGGCTAAACTGATGGTGTCTACAAAGAAGCATCTTTCTTATCATTTTGTCTATCAACTTTTAAAGCTAGTACTGACTCTTCCTGTTGTCACTTCAACTGTTGAGAGATGCTTCTCGGCGATGAAGCTTGTGAAGAATGCTTTGACGTAACAAGATGGGTGATGATTATTTGAGCAATAGCCTTATTTGCTTTGTGGAAAAAGAGATGTTGGATACTATTCCTAATGAGGTGATAGTTAAACGCTTTCATGCAAAAAATTGTCTTCGGATGAAATAGAGGAGGTAATGTGCTCAATCTTTTATTTTCATCTATCAATGTTTACATTCTGTCTATGTTTAAAAATGAATTTTTTTTCATGTAGCTTGAAGGCTAGAAATAAGAGACATAGCAACAAAAAGGAACGTCATACCCAAATTTCTCAAGTTATTCTGTCTTAAGTGGTTAGTTTACTTTTATTTTGGCATTGAACATATCATAGTTATGTGTGTGATGACATTATCTTGTAATAAATTATATGATTTTGCTTCGTTGACACTATATGTATGCTTGTGTGGTTGGTCCTTGAAATTATCTACCCATTAGTTCGTATACATGTTTCTAGAAAAAAACTGTATACCTCTGCCCCCACTAGTTTTTTGTCCTGGCTCCGCCCCTGACTACAACTGTCTGATGAATTTGCTGAAGACTTGACATATGCTTGTGAGGATCAAAGCTAATCATAATAAAATGAGTCTTTCATTTCACACATCCATTATGCTGCTAGTTATAATCTGTTGATGAAATTCACTTACGAAATTTATCATTATATTCTTCACTCTGAAATATATGAATTTGTAGGTCGGACTAATGCTTCTACAGGATGACACACCAAAAGCCAATGAGTGGGTCCTGTACAGTGGCTGCATGAATCATATGACTGGTGATAGGAATCTCCTCACCATTGCCCCCCTTACTTCGTCTCATCTGAAGCATATCACCTACGCTGATAAAGGAAAAATCAAGGTATTGGGTCTAGGTAAGGTTGCTATCTTGAAGGATCGACACATGGAAAAGGTGATGCTTGCTGAGTCCCTTGGATATAACCTCATGTATGTCTCAATGTTTTGTGATCTTGATATGATTGTCATCTTTGGAATAGATGCATTGTGCTAATGGAATCTGACAAATCTAGATGGTTAGATGTCATTTTCTTCAGAGACCAAGAGTGATTATGGTTCTCGAAGAAGAAGTCTATGAAGGTTCGGAGATCACCTCAAATATCTACCACGAGTAGTCGACATTGGTTGACGATTCAATTGTCGAGGAGAATAGGTGAATAGAGTTTATCTTCTGTGTTAAATCACAACACCTCCAACCAGACGTAGTCCTTGTGCGGAAGGACAAATTGGTCTATCAAATTCCTTGTCTCCACCGAGCTTTACTGGTTATTACTTCACTCTATTTCATTCGAATTACCCTGCCTGTATGATTACAATCATGTGATTTTCATCGATGACTGTAGAGGGAGTCCTGGACTAGGGGGTGTCCGGATAGCCGGACTATCATCATCGGCCGGACTCCAAGACTATGAAGATACAAGATTGAAGACTTCGTCCCGTGTCCGGATGGGACTTTCCTTGGCGTGGAAGGCAAGCTTGGCAATACGGATATGTAGATCTCCTACCCTTGTTACCCAATTCTGTGTAACCCTAGCCCTCTCCGGTGTCTATATAAACCGGAGGGTTTTAGTCCGAGGACAACAATCACAACAACAATCATACCATAGGCTAGCTTCTAGGGTTTAGCCTCCTTGATCTCGTGGTAGATCCACTCTTGTACTACCCATATCATCAATATTAATCAAGCAGAGTAGGGTTTTACCTCCATCGACAGGGCCGAACACGGTAAAAACATCGTGCCCCTTGTCTCTGTTACCATCCACCTAGACGCACGCGATTCGGGACCCCTACCCGAGATCCGCTGGTTTTGACATCGACATTGGTGCTTTCATTGAGAGTTCCTCGTATGTCGTCATCGATAGGCTTGATGGCTCCTTCGATCATCAACAACGACGCGATCCGATGTGAGACTTTTCTCCCGGACAAATCTTCATGTTCGCGGCTTTGCCTTCGGGCCAATTAAGCTTGGCCATCTGGAGCAGATCGAAGTTACGCCCCGCCATCGAGCGGTTGGAAGCTTAAACTTCACGGTGACATCCGCGGAGACTTGATCTCCGATGGATTGAGCCACTGACCGAGCGTGCCGCCTTGTCTCGATGGGCATGATTTAGCTCACTGCCGGACGGGCCTCGAAGCCACACATGAGTCCGCTCGATCCTTAATTCGAGCCGACCGTGCAGATCGAGGATGGGTGGCTAGACACGCCTCGGGGCTGCAACCTCACGGCGATGGAGCGAATCGACCTTGTCCCTTGCGGCGCTTCGTGACTCGAGGTGCGGACTCCTCGCCGGACTCGAACCTCCGCGCCTCTCAATCGAATCCGATTGGGCGCCGATCATGGAGTTCACCGCCACGGACATCTTTCAACACTCACCTTTTGGCGACATTCTGAATTTGCTAAGGTATCTCTCGCTATCAGGAGAGCCCTGGCCGAATCGCGGTCAGGAGGGTTGGGATGCGGACGACAAAGAAATTCAAAGCCCACCCACCACCCACTTTGTAGCCACTGTCGACGATCTAACCGACATGCTAGACTACGACTCCGAAGACATCGACGGTATGGACGACGATGCCGGAGACGACCAAGAACCAGCGCCTACGGGGCACTGGAATACCACCTCGTCATACGACATATACATGGTGGACATCCCAAAGGATGGGCATGGTGAAGAAGGAGCGGAGGCAGATTCCTCCAAGAAACAGCCCAAGCGCCGGCGTCAGCAGCGCCGCTCTAAATCCCGCCATAGCAAGAATGGAGATTCCGGCACCGGGGATAATAACACCCTAGAGAGTGCTGAGGACAACCCCCAAAGCAAGATTCAAAGGGAGGATTTGAGAAGCCAGCCCTCATGAGAGAGCGGCAGACGAAGAGGTAGTGGATGATAATTACATGCCTCCCTCCGGAGACAAGGCAAGCCTCGACGACAACGAATTTGTCGTGCCCGAGGATCCCGTCGAACAAGAGCGTTTCAAACGCAGGCTTATGGCCATGGCGAACAGCCCAAAGAAAAAGCAGCAACAACTTAGAGCTAATCAAGACCTGCTAGCCGACAGATGGACTGAAGTCCTTGCGGCCGAAGAGTATGAACTCGAACCCCCCTCCAAAAGCTACCCCAAACGCAAGTTGCTCCCCCGATTAGAGGAGGAGGCATATAAACCTGCATCACCAGAGCACAATACGGCTGACCGACCACCTCGCGGCCGCGACAGAGAGGCCTTTAGGCCCTCCATCAGAACCGTACCCCGGCATCACTCGAAAAGCACAAGGCCACAGGGGAACGCTCCGGACTTGCGAGATATATTGGAGGATAAGGCAAGACAATCAAGATCGATCTACGGATCGTGTGGGCGCTTCCACGCACGCGACGACAACCGTCGCGCACGGACACAACAAGTCCGCCGGGCGAACACGATGAGACAAAGCTCGTTTGAGCTACGTCGTGATATAGCCCAATATAGAGGCGCCGCACACCCACTATGCTTCATAGATGAAGTAATGGAGCATCAAATCCCCGAAGGGTTTAAACTCGTGAACATTGAATCCTACGATGGCACAACAGAGACCCGCGGTTTGGATCAAGACTATCTCCTTCATATCCACATGGCCCGCGGTGACGATCTTCACGCCATCAAATATCTCCCTCAAGCTTAAAGGACCAGCTCGGCATTGGCTTAACAGCTTGCCGGCAGAATCAATTGGGTGTTGGCAAGACACGAAGCCGCATTCCTTGACAACTTCGGGCACATATGTGCAACCACGAGACGCCAATGACCTAAGCCACATAATTCAGCAGCCAGAGACGAATCGGCCGCACAGCCTCGGACACGGTTCTTAACAAAGAAAAATCAAATCGTCGATTGTCCGGATGCAGAGGCCCTCGCAACCTTCAAACATAACATCATGACGAGTGGCTGGCCCGGCACCTAGGACGGGAAAAGCTGAAATCCATGGCAGCCCTCACATCACTCATGACCCGCTTGCGCTGGAGAGGACAGTAGCTAGCCCGCAGTAACAACCTCGGCAAAAATTCAGCGGTCCGGATACCAAGGACCGCAATGGCGGTCGCGTCGAAACAAAAACAAACGCCGCGTTAACGGCGATAACACTAAGGATACGATAGTCAACGCCGGATTCAGAGGCTCTAAACCCGGTCAGCGGAAAAAGCCATTCAAAAGAACTACTCCGGGCCCGTCCAATTTGGACCAAATACTCGACCGCTCTTGCCAGATACATGGCACCCAAAAGCCAGCTAATCACACCAACAGGATTGTTGGGTATTTAAGCGAGCAGCAAGTTAATTATCGAAAACAATGACAAGGGTTGCATAGCAATGACGAGGAAGAGACCGGCCGCCCGAACAATAGAGGATGAAGGTTTCCCCCACAAGTGCGGACGGTGAATATGATATCGCAACTCACATACCCAAGAGGGAGTGGAAGCGTGCACTCGAGGGACGTATACGCTGATGGAGCGATCGCCCCAAAGTTCAACCCATGGTCCTCTGCCCGATCACTTTTGATCGAAGGACCACCCACCGATATCCGCCACGGCGGATTCGCCACATGGATCTAGACCCAATCGTCGATGGATTTCACCTCACTAGAGTCCCGATGGACGGCGGCAGCAACTGAACCTCGCTTTATTAGGATCGGTCGCAAGATGGGCATAGACCCTCAAGGATTAAACCCACAAAGGCGACCTTCAAAGGCGTCATACCAGTGTAGAGGCCAATTATGCAGGCTCGGTTACACCGAAGTGGTCTTGGATCCCGGATAACTTCCAAAGCGAGGAGTTAATCTTCGATATAGTCCCGTTCCGCAGCGGCTATCATGCTCTGCTCGGACGAACCAAGTTTGCAAAGTTCAACGCGGTGCCGCACTACGCATACCTCAAGCTCAAGATGCCATGCCCTCGAGGAGTCATCACGGTCAACGGAAACATCAACGCTCCCTCCGAATGGAGGAACACAATGCTCTCATGGCGAAATCTGAGCAGCCTCTTAAGGCAATTTTCGAGTCCGGCCGTTAGCGGCCGGACACGCCAAACGCGCCGGAGTAACCTACAACAAGACCACAGCACGCCCGAGCACGGTAGCAATGCGGCCCTAACCCCAGCCCTTGCATAATTGCAAGATCAGTCCTTCGCGTACATCATTACGCTCTGGAGATACCATGGGCATAGGGGGAGGGGCACGACCACGACAGGCCCAGAGTGCGGCTCAACCACACCAGGGGCTCCCAAGTGTGTCGCTCTTTTTCTTTTTTCTTTTTCTTTTTTTCTTACCCACGGGACTCCGTTCACGGAGGCCTGTCCGTGATGAGACTGCCGAACTCACGATGCAATAGCCAGGGAAGGAGAAAGGCTACGACGAACACTCAGGTGATCTCCATTACGAGCATTAAATTCGTTTAATACACCATCCCGCAGCCTACTCCTGGAGGGGGACATGTTTAATTGTCCAATCCCTTGCTTACCGCACTATTTGTATCGCTCTACATTCATGGCAGCATTTCTGGAATAAACAATGCATCGCTTTTTGCTTATAATTGCATTTCTTTCTTATATATGTTCATTTATGACATGTTGCATCCGTACACTTCGGTACGGCTAAATACACTAGGGGCTTAAGTTCCCCATATTATGGTGTGATAAGTCCGAACACTTTCACAAGTGCGGCATCCCGAACTTATAGCATTATATGCATCGGCTCCGAATCATGTCTTGGGTCAATAGTTGGGTTTGCCCGGCTCCCATGTTTTGGTACCTTACGTTCTGTTTTATCGGCTAAGGTAGCACTGGGAGAACCACTACGATTGCGCCTCGGTTGAGCTGGGCGAGCGCCTCAGTGGAGAAAGCTAAAACTGACCGTCATGATAAGGCGAGAGCTGGTCGCTGTTCGAGAGGTTTTTTCGAGTCCCTAAAGACTTATGCCGCTTAGAGCGAGGAACCGGCTTCGTCCAGCCCAGGCGTGGATAGCGCCCCAAACTCGGTCTTCCGAACACTAGGGGCTTCACCGAAATTTAAAATTATAGAATTCTATGGCTAAGTGAGAGTGTTCAAGCATTATAAGTCCGGTTTGCTGTTCGTTGTGTTGGCGCCTCCTAGATGGACCCAAACATGGGAACAAGAGCGCTCAAGTTTATCCGAACACCCGGCACTAGTGGCATGGGGGTTGAAGCCGACGACTTGCCATCTCTCGATTTGATAAACGGCCGCCTGAAGGTAATATTTTAAATTAACAAGTGTTGCTTAAGCGATACTGAACAAAGTTTTCAGCAAGACAGATAACAAAATGCGAGTCTACTCAAATATTACATCTTTGAGCGGTCACCCGCAATCATGCGGGCACCCTTCAGACACTCTTATAATACATTTCGGCGACGATACTCCTTGCCCGCCCGTGCGCGTCCGTCGAAGCTTCTCGGCGTCCATCCTGCCCAAATGCACTTTTGCACGGCAAGGGTCCGACGGCACCTTCAATGCAAAGGAGTGCTTGACGACCTCAACCTGTGGACACGCGTCCACCGGCCGCCGCACCAGGCGAAGTAGCTCCTGTGCATGGCCTCCTTGGGCCACGGCCGAACTATGAGGCCCTTCATGGCCTGTTCGGCTACCTTGTGGAGCTCGACCAGCTGCTTCACTGGTCGCTAAGGGACACGGATGTCCGCCTCAAAGATACCGAGACGAAGACCTTCTCCGCCGAGCTCCCTCCTCGGCCCGTAGAAAGCGGCAAGATTCGACACATCTGGGCAGATCCGTGAACGCTCCTGGAGAGCTCTGAATTTGGGTAAGTAATAGGTAATTTACATTCACATGCTTGCTTTGCATGAAAAATGCCTTACCCGCTGCTATTTTCTTCAAATCCTCAATCTCCTGGAGGGCCTTGTGGGCTTCGGCCTTAGCGGCTTTGGCGCCCTCAAGAGTCGATGCAGCTCGGACTCTCGAGTCTTTGAGTCGCGCTCCAAACTCTCATGTTTTTCCATGAGAGCCTGGAGCTCTTGCTGCACCTCCGCCACCCGCACCTCCTGCTTCTCCTGCTCGGCTCGCTCTGCGGCCGATTATGCTCGTCACAGACACCGCCTCCTTGTGGTCGCCACCTCGTTCGTGGCCCTGTAGTACCCATGTTATCCTTGTTATTTCTCTTGCAACCAAATCCTTTTCAGAAGGTACAAATTTAATACGGTGTTACTCACCTCCTTGTCCTCGAGCTGCTTCTTGCACGGCCGAGCTCGCTCTCGGACCGCTCGAGGTTCTGCTTCAAAGCATCGACCTCCATGCCAAGTCGGCAGAGGTCAAGAATAGCACTCGCAAACCCATATTGACATATTTTTAGAACTCCTGCGTATATCTTTTAGATCCTCGGTCCGCTTTTCTATCCGAACACCGAACCGAGCATCGAGGCTCTTGTCTATGCGGTATGATATTACATATCTTAAAATTCTTACCTCAAAGCCTGTTAGAAGGCTGCTGCAGGCTTCGGTCAACCCGCTCTTGGCGAGCTGAACCTTCTGAATCACCGCACTCATGATAGTGCGGTGTTCCTCTTCAATGGAAGAGCCTCTGGTTGGACAGAGGCCGCCGGTGTCATAGTCTTGCCCTTCTTACGAAGGGGCCGCTCGCCGGACTCCGGAACCACTGCAGGTTCCGATGCGGAGTCCGGTGCAGAGTCCGGGAGGTTGCCTTGCGGCACCTCCGGGGCCTCCTCCTCCTGGCGGGTCCTTTCTCGGGACCCCACCTCGGCGTCGTCAGCATCGCGGGGAGTTGAGGCAGTCGGAAGGGAATCCATATCCGATGTGTCTAAGGACCCGCTGGACAAAGCGGGAAGATCGTCCTTGGCCGAACTACAGGGTGTATGCGGCATTAGAAAGACACCGTGTGGCAAAATGAAAAATTATAAACTATCTAGGAGTCCGGATACTTACGATCTTGCCAGGGGCTTCGCCCAGTGCGGGGGAAGGGTCCTTCCCTTCTTGGACCCTTCGGCCTCCCTCGCTGGGGAGGCCTTCCTCTTCTTCTTCCCCCTGCTGGGGGAGAGGCTTCTTTCTTCTCCTCCTCATCCTCAGGGGAGGAGTCCGCCTCGGAGTCATCGAATGATGAGTCTGATACCACCTGACGCCGGGAACTCCTTCAGGTTCCCGTGGCCTTCTTCTTGGCCTTCTTCTCCGGCACCACGTAAAGTGCCCGGACGTCTTCTGCCAGTCCTGTTAAAGGCATTGGGAGTTTAGATCCCACATAGAGTCAAACTATGAAAGAAATGAGTGTCCCATAAAGGATAACATAGCTTACCTCACCGGCCGGGCGCTGCGTGCTGAACCCGCGATCTTGATTCTTGGATGCGGGGCTTCTCCGCCCTTGAACAGCACCCTCCAGCGGCTTCAGACGTCAGGTCGAAGAGCCCGCTCAAGGTCCGGTCTCAGGCCGGATCAAACTCCCACAAATTGAAGGCCCATTCTTTGGCGGGGAGAATCCGTGACGAGCATGACACGGATCACATTGACAAGCTTAAGCTTCTTGTTCACGAGTGGTCAGGAGGCAGGATCGAGTCTGGTCATCTCCTCCGAACTACCCCATAGCAAGCCCTTCTCTTTCCGGAGGTGAGCTACATGGGGATACCAGATCTGAATTGGGGGGCTTTGCCCATTTAGGGTCACGCTCGGTGATGTAGAACCACCCCGATTGCCACCCTATGATGGATTCCACGAAGGCACCCTCAAGCCAAGTGGCGTTGGGCATTTGCCCACCATGGCGCCTCAAGACTCCGCTTGGCTGCCCTTCACCACCTTCGCTTGACATTGAAGGTCTTTAGCCACAAGCGAAGTGGGGCTGGATCTGAAGGAAGGCCTCGCACACGACGATAAACGCCGAGATGTTGAGGATGAAGTTTGGCGCCGGATCGTGGAAGTCCAGGCCGTAGTAGTACATGAGCCCCTGACGAAGGGGTGAAGTGGGAAGCCCATCTGCGGAGGAAGTGGGAAGAAATACCCCTCTCATGGGGCCAGGGGTGAGGATGAGCTGCCCCTCGTCGGGCGGCCGGTGGCGCGCGATGTCATTTGGACAGTATCCGCCGCAGGCTTCTCGATGTGCAACCTCCGAACGGAGGAGGCCATCCACTTGTCTCCGCTCGGACATGGATGGAGAAGGTTGAGGTGAGATGTGCGGACTTGGGTATTTGGAGCTCGAGTCTTGCGGAGATGGATAAGCAAAGGAGGAAGAAGGCGTAGGTAAAAGAGGTGGATCCTTATCCCCTTATATATGGGCGGACGAAGACTATGCGTCCCCACCGGCCTGGTAAAACTCGCTTATCTCCCAAGCGCCACAATCAATAGCACGGTTGGGTTACCCACGTCCGTATTGATGGGAATCCCGGAATAAGGGGAACACGATCTCTGCTTCGACAAGATGTGCCAAGGAAACCGCTTCACTAAACGCACTGAGGTGGTATAATAAAAACGATTCAAGTAAAGGCTTGGTAGCGGTATGACGTCACGCCACAAAATACGTCAGCAGATTGAACTTGTGTAAATATTATTATCTCTACAGTGGTATGTGGAATTTATTTTACAGAGCCGGACACTATCCTGGTGTTCACAATCTTCTATGAATTATTCGGAGGAGGAACCCGCCTTGCAATGCCGAAGACAATATGCGTGCCGGACTCGTCGTCATTGAAGCCTGGTTCAGGGGCTACTGAGTGAGTCCTGGACTAGGAGGTGTCCGGATAGCCGGACTATCATCATCGGTCGGACTCCAAGACTATGAAGATACAAGATTGAAGACTTCGTCCCGTGTCCGGATGGGACTTTCCTTGGCGTGGAAGGCAAGCTTGGCAATACGGATATGTAGATCTCCTACCATTGTAACCGACTCTGTGTAACCCTAGCCCTCTCCGGTGTCTATATAAACCGGAGGGTTTTAGTCCGTAGGACAACAATCACAACAACAATCATACCATAGGCTAGCTTCTAGGGTTTAGCCTCCTTGATCTCGTGGTAGATCCACTCTTGTACTACCCATATCATCAATATTAATCAAGCAGGAGTAGGGTTTTACCTCCATTGAGAGGGCCCGAACCTGGGTAAAAACATCGTGCCCCTTGTCTCCTGTTACCATCCGCCTAGACGCACAGTTCGGGACCCCCTACCCGAGATCCGCCGGTTTTGACACCGACAACTGTGTTTAGTTTTAGTTAGGTAGTTTACCTTCACTCACTGTTATCGGTTATCCTGTGTTCTGAGAGTTTTGAAGGTTCTGAAAGAAACTTTAAAACTCCCATTCACCCCCGCTCTGGTAGACATACTTTATTCCTACAAGGAGTAATTGTCGGACACTTTAATTCTTGTCACAACACTCTTCCGGTATTTTCACTATTGCATTGCTTTTGCTTTGAACTCGATAAACCTCTATAAGAGGCAAATACATTTCCCATCTCTTTGTGGGATCGACACTCTTAATTCAAAAAGGCTACAACTCAACCATGTGCACTTGTAGGACATCAAGTATTTTATTGTGCATGAGTTCGAAAATTTGGCCACAATTTTGTCAACATAACAAGGTATTATGTTAAAAGGAATGAGATAACAGGAAGGATCTTCAGAGTAGGCGAATGCTTAGGTTTTTGGGTAGGATTGGGCAGAGGTGTATATGAGTTGGCTATCCTAGAAAGAAGAAAACTTCCACATGTGCAGATACAAAAATTCTATTTCCACTAGTGTTCCGCCGGAAAATGTCGTTTTGCTCCAATTTCCTTTCTATGTAAGAAACAAGTGTGGATATGGAAATTCCATTTTTGTTAATGTTTCACGGGAAAACATCTTTTTGGTTGCATTTCCTTTTATGCAAGAAATTTTGCGCTTCACTTTTATTCCATAATTTTTCATTTTCGTTTCCATATTTATCCTTGTCTTCCATATTTCAACGGTTTCTTCCATATCTCGCCGGACGAAAAATTTCCATTTCGTTTTCATCTCTATCCACCTTAAGCCGCTGCCCTGGCATCCGGATCCCGTCAAATTCCCTAGGAAACTAGATCATCGATGGCGCGCGTTGCTGCGCCCGTCTAATTTTTCGTTCAAATGATAGTGATTCTGATAAATATAAGAGAAATGAAACATATAAACCCAATATATAAAGATACATCGTTCAGTAATCAAGACAGGATATTCTTATGCTATTGTATTAGGCAGTTGTGCAAAGTTCTCACAATATATAACAGTACCAGAATCACATTCAATTGATCTCAAAGTAATGTACTTTGTACAACTTTAGGCCGAAACTAATGTAGAAATATACTTTTATTCTTGCAAAGTACTCCCTTCATTTCATATTAGCTGTCGCTGATTTAGTACATTGTACTAAATCAATAACACATAATATGGATGCAACCAGTACATAAATAATGATCAAATAATCAGAATTGGCCCAAGATATAATGTGCTAACAATGTATGCTTACATCGAAGAAAATACCCTCTACTTTATAACTGCAAGCTAACAAAGTAGTATATTTAAGAGAAACTACTTATTGTTGAAATGGCCATGCTCATCTTGTGTCTGGGTTGAATACAAATCAAAAGTCTTACGCAAGCTCCATGTCTCAAGTTTGAAAATGTGCTATCCTTGTTGTCTCTTTGGCACGCAAAGAAATCAAAGTTGTGTTACCACATCCACCACGAAACCCATTTGGAATACACAACGGACAATATCATGCCTTTCTCAACCTAATTTGCCAGAAAAAGAAGCGGATAAGATAAAGTGTTAGTGGCAAAAAACAAACTGAACCGTGTTCAATTATGATGGACTTCATGTGAGGCAAAGCTCAGGCATACGATGATATCTTAGAGCACTTGGATAAGCTAGTGTGGTACACCATGGCAAAGAATATATGCATTTTTTTCTGCAGGGAGAAAGGGATGCAACTTCCCTTAGCTAACTCCTGCAGTTTGTTGATTTGCACGACACAAAATATTCAATTTCCTATAGATAAATATATAGTTAGATAACTTGTATCAGTTAAGTTGCCACATTTCAGTTAGAGAATGTGTAAATAATCATGCAATTGTAAAGCATGTCCTATTTCAGTTCAAGAAATATGAAGCAAGACTGGGAACTTAATAATGCAATTAGTGATTTGAGTGTGCATCTATATTGACCATTTTAGAGGAAGTATGACCGAACAATCATGAACATTTTCATTGCCATACTAATTAATGATCACCTGATAGGAACTTCTCCATGTAGTATATCTTAAGCACACTCCCTATTCATGCCACATAGGCAAGCATAGTGTGTCTGCATTTGTACATCTAATATAAACATAACATCTCACTAAAAGAAAATCATACGTCGACTAATATGAAGATAAGTCAATATATGATTGCAGAACAGGAATAGTATCTGAATGTTGACATGATTGGCCAATCCACACACCAACACGGCCAGCAATAATCGACAAAGATATATAGCTGTCGAAAAATCTAAGTAGAGTTACACATTCGAAGCATCACCAAACGAGCACATGATGGAAATTGCATGACAGAAAAATCGTAAGGAAGGATAAAAATGTGGATAGAGCTGAAAGCACACCATACATTTATGAATGGAATATTTTACCCGATCCATGAATAGGTTGAATAATTTCTCAATTAGGCTTTGGTGACCATCCAGTATGCTTGAGGAATTGCACTTGCATAGTCAAACAAACACATAAATAATATTCACAAGACCAATTTACTCAATGATACAAAATGATGTCTAGATACACTTAACTGGGTAGCCCTGGATAAAAACAATGATCTTGTTCTCAGTCGATGTAGTACAACACATGAAAATAGGCCAGACCAATGAAGGGATAGCCCACATAAAGAAAGAACAAATCTCCACATAGCACAAAAAGACTGCCACTTCCTTTCTCTCGTGCAAGAACATTTGAAAGCAAGAAAGAACATACAAATGCAAACTATTCTACGCAACAACTGCATTGGGTGATTGTTCGCCTTGGTCTCCATGCTATATTATTAAGCTTGGACAACCTCTCTGCAATCTATATATGGAAGTAAGCTAATGTCAATTTTCCTCAAATTGGCGAAGATGCCTTACATTCAGAACATCTTCATATGTTTTACTGTGCAAAGGTTGATTACCTAGCATAGCTTCTGTTCCACCATTGGAATCTACTCGCCCCAAACGATCACATGCCTAGAGAAACAAAGTTAACATAGTTGGATTCATCATTCCTCAAAGGGAATTACATGTTTATTCCTACAATTTTTCATAACATCCGACCATTGCCTTGTACATTGCAAAACTTTGTCCATTATTATTTTTTTGTATGATTTCGGTGTACATAGAATTTTTGCGTTGTTAAAATAAAGGAACTATTGTGGCCGTAACATCTAATTTTCCACATTTTAGTTAATTACGCCCTTTTAGTTTTTTACACATGGAGTAAAGTTGACTGTTAACATGAAAATATGTTCTAAAATCAAGTTGGTTAAGCAACAGTACACCCCACAATTCATTGGTGTATACATGAACCAACCTAAATTGATTGGCACACAAACGATTGAAACTATGAAAGCTGATTCCAACAGTTAAGAATTATAAGCACCACCACACCCTACAATATATATACTGTAATAGCACACCCTATGATATTTGCAGTATGGATTTCTCAAAACCTTAGCCATACGTGAGGATGCTGAGAAGGTAAACCAGGGTAATGATATGATGGAGAGAACAGATAAATTCACCTTGAACTTGTAAGATAGATCTCCTCGGGGCAACTGGCGAGGCAAGAGACATGGCGGCGACCTAGGGTTCGCCAGCGCCGTATCCTCGCAAGATCGCGTCAGTCGATTCGGAGTTTGGATCGTCGCCTCGGGTCGAACCAGGCTGGATGTGTCGCCTCGGGTCGATCCCCTTCCGCGCTGGAATCCCTCGTGAATCTAACCCTGGCCGCCACGCGGACGAATGGCCGCGGCAAGGAGCATCGGCGAGGAGGAAGAGGAGGCGTCGCCTCGTGTCGATCCCGCCGCGCGGAATCCTCGAGGCTCGCCTAGGCGTCGGGGCCCCCTCAGACGAGCCGCTCGGATCCCTCGATCGAATGGTTTTTTTTCAACAGATCGACGGATCGGTCACTCATAGAAGCCCAATCAACCACAGCCTCCAAAAAGTCCCCAGAGTAGGCTCATTAGGACAGGCAGCCCAGTTGTGATTAACTCTTGGTTAAGGAGAATCGACGACGAAGCTAATCAAACACGAAATCCGACGGCCATAAACGTTGAGGGCGTGAGAGGGCTGGAAAAGTGCTCGGTTATAATGTTTTTAAATAACTATAAAAAGGTAAGCATCGCTGGGGTTCTTTCTTTTTCCATGTGAACCCACTCTTGAAACCCTAGCCGCCACAACTCCGCCGCTCCCTCACCAACGAGGCCACAGGCCCCCTCCACCGATTGCCACTCCGGCGGCAGGAGGGGGTGGGGACCCCAGATCTCCATTGCAACACTGTCGTTAGATCTCTTAGGATTAGATTTTGGTTCCATAGCGTGACACTATGGTGGTGATGGCGGAACCGTGCAGATCCAAATAATATTTCCCCGACTCTTGGCCCACTCGTCGACGACGATCTCATCGGCGGCCTAGAGGACGGTGGGGATAGTCCAGCCACTGTTCTTACGGAGTAGTGGATCTGATTGTATCTGTGTATTATGTAGGTTGTCTGCAAAGGTGTCTTTCGACGGAGTGGATGCCGCCGCTTCGCGTCTTGGTCTTTGGGCTCCTTCTTTGACCGACGACATTCATGCAATTTCGGTGTCGTCGAGGAACTTGTCAGGTTATCTCTCCCTGAATATGTCTAGTCAGATCTGGGTGGTCGTCCAACCCATCCACGACCTTCTTCTCCGCAACGATTGTCTGTTTCCCAGGCCGTTGTCTCCCGACATGTTCTAGCTCCGCCCGACTCCCTGACTGTTGCATCAACAACGTGTCCTTGGATACGATGATGTATTGGAGGTCCAATGTCGGTAACAAGCTTCACTCATGACACGCCACCGCCGTCAAGTGGAGGAGGAAGATGTCATGGATCTCCAGAAGGACCGGTGTGATAAGATTTTATCTTGTTAACAGCATCGAACAAGCGCCCACCGATACCTAGGCCCATTCCACTGCTCAGCCGCCCGAGTCCACCAAGCCGCCTCGGTCGCGGCGTCGGCAGCCGAAGCCGAACCGTACCGTCTCCAAACCACCTGCTAGAAATAGCGGCCCAAACGCCGTGAGCCACCAACCCCCTTCCCCGTGAGCTCGTGCGCCGCGCAGTCGTCGTGTGGTAGTCGCTTCGCCCGCTTTGCTTGCCCCGGCTGGACTCCTTCCTCCACCTCGTCCTCCCCAGATCCGGTCCCTATGGCGAGGAATCCGGGCTGTGCCGTCTACATAGGTGAGATCCCAGCCCTAATCGTGCGGTGCGGCTCTCCCTGCGAGTTTCCCCCAATTTTTTGTGGCCCTCCTGCTGGTTCGGCTTGGGATTGAGGGGCGAATTCGGGGGTAATTCGCTGTGTTTCGTTCGAAAAGTCGACGTCCTTGCGGCCGGTGCTGCTAGTGCCGTGCCCCAAGTTGTGACTTCTCGGAATTGCTGTCGTTGCCCCGCAAGCAGGTTCAGCCAGATTGCGCGCTGTAGATATTTTCATGAAGCGGGATTTCGCCCCCTTTTCGATTTGGCTGGCGTAGATCTACGCTCTATCACCGTAGTTTAGATAGTATATAGTTTAATTGATTATTAAGCTTGTACAATCGTTGATTGCCTCATGTGTTGCTGTACCTAGCTCCTAGATTCGGAATACGAATTGTTCGCTGTACTATGTTTACTTGTATATTTGCAGATTAATTAACTTGAACATGCTGATTTCCTTGTGCAACAATCATTTCTTTGTGTCCTGGGCTCCGTGTGGTGCTTTCAATTGAAATTTTGTAAGCATGCACATTGTGAAAATCAGCATAAGCATATATGCCTGCAAAACCAAATCTAATAGCAAATTGTGCCTGCTTAGAAAATGCATTATCCAGGGTTTAGATCTGTGAATGATAGAGTTGTGAGATTTATGACCATCATGGATTATTGTTACGCATTATAGGGCCAGCCATAGAGGGCCTATTTTAGGAGCTGACAACTTTGTGTCACCGAGAGGAATTCACCACAGCTTCACTAACTATGGTTCTTGAAAGACATTGTTGTAAGATAGAAATGTACATGCTTTTGTATCAGGGTATTCAGGGGTTTTGTTTACTGCTAGGCTGTTGCAGATCCTCTAGTTCTGCTAGTAGACAGATTTATGTTTTTTCATAGTTGGCACTATTGCAGTAGCCAAGTTCTGCTATTTTTCAATGATTGTTCTTGTCCCACTTTGCCCCTCTTTTTGCATGCCTTAATATATGTTTTCCATGGTTGACACTGTTGCAGTACTCTAGTTTCGCTATTTTTCAATGATTGTTATTGTTCCACTTTGCCTCTCTTTTTTCCATGCCTAAATATAATGAAGTAATCACCAGTACTGTATTAATTCTTCAACTGTGTATTTGTTAAATAGGTAACTTGGATGAAAAGGTCTCGGAGAGGGTTTTGTATGAGATTCTTATTCAGGTAGGTCGTGTAGTAGACTTGCACATACCCCGTGACAAGGAAACTAGTCGACCAAAAGGTTTTGCTTTTGCTGAGTATGAAACAGAGGAGATTGCCCAGTATGCTGTTAGGCTGTTTTCTGGCCTTGTTCGGCTTCATAATAGAACACTTAAATTTGCGGTGCGTTCTTTTTTCTCCCTGGTTATTTAATTTGTTGTAGTATAGATTGCAGTGTGTTGTTCTTATGATATGGTGAGTTGCATTCTCTGTGAATAGTTGATTCTGGGCCCAATCCAATACCTGAGGTTCTTGCCAT
Source organism: Aegilops speltoides (assembly GCA_021437245.1). Lineage (NCBI taxonomy): Eukaryota > Viridiplantae > Streptophyta > Magnoliopsida > Poales > Poaceae > Aegilops > Aegilops speltoides. Next base: position 358,931,170 of record CM038141.1, on the reverse strand, counting down.
TACTAGATTTCTATTTATATATTTATTTACGAAGCAGTAGCCAAAGACTCAACCCTGAAATTATGCCCTTTATTTTTGGCAGATCTCTGGGCAAGACAAGGCCTCTTCAAATGTCAATGTTCCTGTAACACCTAAAATGAACCCTATGCCACTACCAAATCCACCTCAACCAATGAGATTTGGTGATACTCCTGTGTCACAACATAGAGTGGTAAACGGTAGGATTGCAGGCCATGGTGTTTCTCCAAATCATTCTTATGATTTCCATTCCCAAGGTGAGAGAGTTTCTTTGGCCATATGAAATATGAGATTTTTAATGTTAATTTTGTATTAAATCTGACGATTCCTTTTTTTCTCCAGCATCAAGTGGGGTAGCAAGTAGAGGATTAAATGATGGTACATATGAGTATAGTAGACGTGTATTTGGTTCTGTTCTGAATGATGCCAGCCGTCGAGCTGACAGACAACCAGTTCCATACCCGTCCTACTAGCATACTGTGCTCCAATGAATGAAACATCGGCCAGTGCAGCCATTGTTGTCTCAGCCCTTCCGTAGTGTCACCTGGGTACTTGCCATTACATGCATGTAAATATGGCTTATGGTAGTGAATGTGCGTGTCTGTCTGGTTGTTCTGTTGTTTTCTGCATCGTATGGAGGCCTGTTGCTGATGGTTAGGTTCCATGCCTTGTCTTCCTGATAGGTTATTGCCTCCACTAATGTCGCTGTAGTACCTTCCCTACTCATAGGGATTGGGTTGATGGGGTTGCAATATTCTCAGTTCAAAATATGTGAACTAGTATGTTATTTGTTGTTTGTTATGTCAGTTGGATTTGTATTATGTTGGGACATAAAAGGGTAAAGAAACCCTACAAATCTGCCATCTGTCTTTAAACTTATCTATAATTGTTTGTTGTTGATGACTTGTTTGCTTGAGCAGTATTTGTATGGCAGCCATGTGCATCCATCCCCACTTTGGATCCAGCATTGGCTACCTCTTGCTCTTGAGTAGTCGAGCTGTACATGTTCGATTACTTGCTGCTGAGGTGCAACAGCTGTGATTTCCTGGTATGGCTTGCTGTTCTTGTTGGCTGTACGAGGAAAGTTTTGCTACTTGATTTTTCAACTGGTACCATTTGTAATATTCATTGGTGGTGCATCTGCCGAGTTTCAAATATATCAGTGACCCGTTTTTACTCTTGAGAATTTCACAACATATATCAGAACCATCTGCTAGTCACTCATCATTCATAATGATAAAGCTGAACCATTGAGCTAGTTGGTCTGAAACCATTGAAGATGTTAGCCCTGTTAGCTTGTGTAGCTTGTTTATGGAGGAACCCCTGGAATTCATGTGGAATTTATCAAGTCATGAACTGCGGTGCTGAACTCAAATTTCAGCAAGTGGCTAATTTTGAAAGCCAGCTGATTTAAAATGGCTTGCAGTGCAGGGGACGTTGCATTGCTGTAGGTTTCTATGGCTACACATGCTGCTTATTGTGGCTTAAAGTGCAGTATGTGGGCATAGTATAGTTCACTTCTGACAATTTTAAATGATGTGTCACCTGTTGTGGCTTATAATCCTATTCTTTTTCTGTACGAGCTTTGTTTTTCCTATTTACCTGTTGATATGCAGAGGAACTGCACAAAGCTAGACTACTTCATTGGCGATTGCTTCACCTCATCAGATGGTGATGGCTGTTCGAAATGAGTTGAACTTCTTTTCTTTGAGCTCCTTAATCATATGCAGCCAAACTGTGGAAGTGCACATGGCAGCATCCATTCCAGATGTGCTTGGGGACCGCTTCATATCTGGTGAGGTGGCGGTGCTGCATCTGCTGTTAGAAATGAGTTAATCTTGCCACCCGTGGCTTGCAGTGCTGCCTGGATGCCATGGAGTTCAAAATCATGGCGTGCATGGAAGAACTGGCCGAGGTGCTCGGGTGGATGGAGTTACCAGTGATTATTGAGTCGGATTATACCACATTGTCAATGTCGTCAGAATCGGGGCGACATGATCAGATGCACGAGGCTTAATCAGGAGTGAGCGTCTGAGCGTCAGGAATAGAGTTTGTGAAACATACCATACATTGGCAGACTTTGCATGTTGTATACTCCCTCCGTTCTAAAATAGATGACTTGAGTCATCTATTTTGGAATGGAGGGAGTAGGTTCGAAAGTCCTGATCTAAGTTATTTAGCTAACCCTATGTAAATAAACTCTTCGGTGAAAAGAAATCTCTCTTTCTCGCACGAGAAGGGAAATGAATTGAACTCATTCGTGCTTTTACTCTTTCGTGTTTCGTTTGGAACCCTATGCAACCTCGGTCAGCTATAGTCGAATGATACGACAAGTGAGTATTCACGCCAAATCCACGGAGTTGTGCTCGGCAAATCATGCGCTGTTTTCTTTGTTGGCATACATCGCCTCGCACTCGTCGACAATGCCTTGCATCAAAATGGACACCTCAAATGAACGCTCCAATGCCTTGCATCAAAATGGACACCTCAAATGAACGCTCCGCACACGTATCAAATGCACAAGCGTAGTCGTTGCCCGATCAACCCAGTGTATCAAATGTCCTTCCCTTTTTCAAAAAATATAAAACTAAACCAGATCTATGCCATGCAAACTCACTTTTTTTGGAAAGGGGAATATATTAATATCAAGTAGATACCAATTACACCCAGCCTCTGCACCAACAAGATGCGTGTGCCAAAAAAGAAAATTAAAAAAGGAAAAAAAAGAGAAAAAAAAACGACCCTGCCACGGTGATCGATCACCCGCAGTAGCAGCACTCTAACCACCATCAAAGACAGCACCAGGACTAGAAAGAAGGTTCTCCAAAAACAACGCCTTCAGGAAACAATGCACAAGCGTTGCCGTTGCCCGATCAAAGATCGTAGATTTTCACTGTGAAGAAAGACCGCGTTCCCAAAATAATGCCTTCGACAAGATCACTACCAGGCACAACCAATAAAGGCCAGACCTTGGGTTTTCACCCTGGAAATTGTATAGGTGCACTAGTTCGGCGAAGAGATGGTGATAGAAGTGTAGTACGGATAGTAGATATGAGTTTTTGTAGTGCGAACAATAAAATACAACAAGGTAGTAAATGATAAAACGGAGCCCGAACGGTCCTGCAATGATGGAAAATGAGGCCTAGGGTGCATACTTTCACTAGTGCAATCTCTCAACAATGCTAACATAGTTGGATCATATGATTATCCCTAAAAGTGCAATAAAGAATCACTCTCGAGTTCCTATTAGCGGAGAACAAAAGATAGAAATTGTTTGGAGGGTACAAAACCACCTCAAAGCTATCCTTTCCGATCAATCTATCCTAGAGCTCGTACTAAAATAACAACAAGCTATTCTTTCCGATCGATCTAATCAAGAGTTCGTACTAAAATAACACCATATGATGCACATCAACCAACTCTAATGTCACCTAGATACTCCAATGTCACCGCGAGTACCCGTGAGTTAATTATACGATATGTATCAAACAATTTCAGATTCATAATACTCAATCCACACAAAGAACTACAAGGAGACCCCAAAGTTTCTATCGGAGAAAAGATAATAAAAACATGCATCAACCCCTATGCATAGATTACCCCAAAGTCACCTCGGGAATCCGCAAGTTGAGTGCCATAACATATATCAAGTGAATCAAAATAATACCCCATTGTCACCACGGGTATTCATATGCAAGACATATATCATGTGTTCTCAGATCTGAACATTCAATCCGACAAGACAAAACTTCAAAGGGTAAAGACTCAATTCATCACAACAAGTGTAGAGAAGGGAGAAACATCATATGATCCACCTACGTTAACAAAGCCCATGATACATCAAGATCATGACATCTCAAGATCGCGCGCGCGAGAGAGATTAAACACATAGCTACTGGTACAAACCCTCAGCCCCAAGGGTGGACTACTCCCTCCTCATCGTGATGGCTGCCGGGATGATGAAGATAGCCACCGGTGATGATCTCCCCCTCCGGCAGGGTGCCGGAACGGGCTCCCGATTGGTTTTCGGTGGCTACAGAGGCTTGCAGCGGCGGAACTTCTGATCTAGGGTTATTTCTGATGGTTTCTCTATTTATAGGAATTTTTGACATCGGTCTCACGTCCAGATGGCCTCGAGGTGAGCACGATACACCGGGGCACGGGCAAGGGCCCAGGCGCGCCCGGTGGGTTGTGCCCTCCTCGTGGCTCTTCTGGCCCTCCCACGAAGCTTCAGGGGTCTCTTTTGTTCCAAAAAGAATCATCAAAAAGTTTCATCTCATTTGGAGAACTTTCATTTCTGCACAAAAAGCAACACCATGGTAGTTCTGCAGAAAATAGCGTCAGTCCGGATTAGTTCCATGCAAATCATGCCACAACCATATAAAATTATTGTAAACATGGCATGAATACTTCATAAATTATAGATACGTTTGAAAGGATCGAGATGGACCTAGAGGGGGGGGGGGTGAATAGGTACAATTACAAATTTTAATTATTACTTAGCAATTTTAGGCAATAATGCGGAATATGAAGGTGAGCCTAACAATTGCAAGTGTAGTACTAAGTGCTAACAAGTAACACGAGTATGTAAGTGAGTAAGCACAAAATGATATAAGTAAATGCTAAGAGACAAGTAACCACAAGTAGAGAGTTAGGGTTAGGAAAAATCGCAACTCCAGGAGACGAGGATGTATGCCGATGTTCACTTCCTTGGAGGGAAGCTACGTCACCGTTAGAGAGGTGGCTGTTACCACGAAGGCACACCAACGCCACAGAGGCTCACCCTATTCTCCCTTTGAGATAACACACGGAGGCGTTTCTCAACCACTAGTGGTAGACCTTGGGGTGGTCTCCGGACCCTCACAAACTTTTCTGGGGGTAATCACAAAGGCCGATTCCTCTCTGAGAGACTCCTACCGCCTAGGAGTCTCCAACCTCCAAGAGTAACAAGAACGATGGGGAAAAGCTCAAGACTTGCTCAAATCACGAATTCCTTTGGTGCAAAGAAGGGGAAGGAGTGGATCTATCACTTGATTGGAGAACTTCTCTCAAATGTTCCCAAATCACTTGGGGATCTAGGATTTGGTGTAGAGGATAGAGAGAGAGAGAGAGAGAGAGAGAGAGAGAGAGAGAGAGTGAAAAGTGTTCTTGGCAAGCTCAAAGTGAATGGTCAACCTCATCCCGTGGAAGGGAGAAGCCTATATATAGTGGGTGTGGAAAAAGTAACCACTTGAGCCACTTAAGTGCACAGAAGAGGTCGGACGTCCGGACAACACCGGACGTTCGGTGGCACAAATATGTCTGGACGCCCGACAAATATCGGTCGTCCGGCCGCTGGGAACACATAAGCCACGAATCAGCACACAGCACACGGAAGTCCGAAACGTGCCGGTCCTCCGAAGACCAGACATCCAGAGAGGCCCAGAAATCCGTAAATATTGTTCTGTGGAGGAAATACCGGACGTCCGAGACGTGTCGGTTGTCCAGAGACCGGACGTCCGGAGAGGTTCAGAAATCCGTGAATATCGTTCTGTAAGAGAAACACCGGACGACCGTAGAGAGCCGGACGTCCGGACAACTGAGAGGGATCGGACGTCCGTAGAGTACCGGACGTCCCGAGAGAAAAACTGGACTTGGTGGGTTTGAGCAAATCTTTCACTAGATCCAACGATCCCCTCTTAATAGTGCGGGATCCCTATACTCAAGAACAAACCGTAAACAAAGCCAAGGCTAATGTCTTGTATCTCCGATCTTGAGTTATATGCATTTGTCCCTAGTCATGATCCACACACGGCCTTTGAGACACAATCCTGAGATATACTTGATAAACATGATTAGTACCAACATGCATGTTGTCATCAACATCAAAATATGATTAAGGGCATGATTGCACTTTCAATCTCCCCCTTTTTGGTAGTTGATGACAACATATATGCATACACATAAAAAAATCTAAAGGATTTGTTGTTGAGCTCAATAAACAAAGAATAAGCATGGAGAGAGAGCTCCCCCTCAATATGATACCATAAAGAATAAAATGAAGAGAGCTCCCCCTCAATATGATACCAACACAACCAAATCTCATACACAAGATAATCAAGACAATAAGCTCCATATAGGTTCATCACTCATAGCATAGAACATAAGTCTCTAAAATCCCATAACATGAGTTCGATACAAGCTAATAAAAAACATAGAATCGCATAGTGCCTACTCCCCCTTGGCATCAAATACCCAGGGGGGGGGGGTCATAACAGCATCAGAGAGCATCATCATCATCATCATCATCATGTGCACCACTGCCACCAGCCTCGCCAAAGAAGTCAGCCCACTCAGGACCCGAGGGAAAACTAAAATCAGAAGGTGGCTCATCAGGAAAACGGTCATCATCACTCACATCGAACACTCTGGAGTCTCTCAGACGAGTCTTCAGAGCATTCTTGGAGGTGATAAGGCGCGTGACAACATCGTGATTTTGGGAGCAGTTAAAAGTAACAGCCTTCATCAAGGCAGAGTGGGCCTTCCTCAGAAAGCGAGCAATGCGACCAAAGGGTGCAGATCCGGAGGGAGCAGAATGAGGGATGCTAGCAGCAGTGCGGCACGGATGAGCAGAAGAGGAAGAGTCCTTGGGAACATAGCTATCGACCATGTGGGCGGGAATGACCCATCGCTCATGCAAATGAGTGTGGACAATAGGAAAAAAGGCCACACTCTCGATGAATGCATGAAGAAAGGGAGCATGAGGAAAGGCCCGCTTGTGCTGAAAAGAAGTGAGGCGAATCTCATGCCATAGAAAATGAGGCACATTGGTCTTCCCTTTCGGAGATGCATAAAGGCGATGGATGAGATCGATGCAGTAGCTACTGCAGGACCCCTTGTCACCCATCTTAGGATAAATGGTGCGAATGACACATTGATAGATAATGAAGAAAGTAGCACCCCAAATAGAAACTTGGTTAAACCCTTATGTTTCTCATCATCAGTCAGTTGGGTTATGGGTTTGATAAGATCAGCACATGCATCAGTGCCCTTGGGTCTATGTTCGGGGTCATCATTGTGAATTTTGAACCCGGTGTCGGGAAAACCAAGGGCAACAACAAACTGAGAGTAGGAAGCCGAGAGCTTTGTGTCGGAGGTCTTCCAAGTAACAGTGTTATTTGGACCAAAGAAACATGTGGCATAAAATTGATGAATGGCGGCTTGGTTAAAGTCATGTTGAAATGTAAATGGGGCAGCAAGATTGGAGGACTCAATGAGCTCAATAGCCCCGGAATATTTTTCTGGATGAGTAAGAATATGCTCTAAATCAATGCCCAGATGCAGAGAAAGACCCTTAGGAATGATGATAGTGGTAAAAATGTCAGCTTGGACATTAGTGCGAAAACGATTGTCCCTAGAGTCACGGGCAATCGTAAATCGATCAATATCACGACGCACCTTAAGATAGGAGGCAATGGGAACCAGGTTGAACCTCTTAACGTGACGGCCGTGTGGTAAACGAGGTTCAAGCGAGATATGACGAGCATCACCGTGAGGTTGGACCGGAGGAGGAGGAGGCTGGAAGGTGGGCCGCCGAGTCCCGGGCTTGGGAGCAGTGGTGCGAACAGGGCCAGGCTCTCCTCTCTCCATATGAGCCAGCTCATCTTCATAGTCAGAGCCCTTCGACGAGTCTTCGCTTGGAGAGCGGCCAGGTGGAGGAACACGCTTCCTAGGACGAGCCCATTCTTGGGAATCGTCGGAGTCACCACGATGGGAGGGACGAGAGGACCCATACGGGGGCTCCTTGCGAGCAGTGTGCTTGGTCTTCACCATTCCGACCTAGAAGAGGAGGGAAAACCAAATCAGCAACCCACCACCATAGATCGACGAATCGATGGATGAGGGAAGAAGAGATGGGTGCTACCTTGGAGTGAAGAACTCGGAGGGATACGGCGACCGGAGCGAATCAGGCAGCGGGCTGCGCCGGGGACAGGGGCGACCCGAGTGGCATGGCGACGGCGAGGGGCACGGGCGGCGAGCGGCTGCGGCGAGGAGCCGCGAGACAGGGGCGTCGGTGGTGGGGAATAGAGGAGAGGGGGCAAACGGATTAGGGTACACTGACTCGAAACGCACCCCGCGCTATATATAGGTGCCTGAGAAAAGTCCGGACGACCGGAGATCTACGGACGTCCGGCACCTGGGCCAGGGAAAAATTAACGGAAGACTGGATAGACCGGATGACCGGCCTAAGGACAACACAGGGCTTTTTACGGACGACCGGAGTTTGACGGACGTCCGGTGCCAGAGAAAAGTCCGGATGACCGGGAACCTACGGACGTCCGGCGCATGGGCCAGGAAAAAATTAACAGAAGTACGGATAGACCGGACGACAGGAAATATGATACCAGAGAGAATTTTACGGACGTCCAGAAGCATATAAGAATTTTTGAGAAGAGCAGGGTGCAATTATTTGTGCTACTAACCATGATGAGGGGATGATGATTACAGTACGTAATAAGATGCAACAACATAATCTGTTAAGCAACGAGTATCCTATGCCAACAATAATAAAACATATACCGCTCATATATTGTTCTAATGACAAGAGTGATGGCTACTGCCACCATGTATGAGTATACGTGACATGGCACAGAAAGATTGGAACTTTGAGTGCATAATCACTACTCCCTCATTTAAAGCACAATAGTTAGATGGTAGCTTTGAGAGTGTTTGTTCTTTTTATGCATTTCATAGGGTGAGGATACTCATGAGTTGAGTGCTCCCCCTAAATATATGCCTACATCAAGACAAGACATTACTTTCATGCATGAATGGGTACTAGATTTCACATAATATTGTCAAGTTCCAAGATACCAAGTTCATGCCTAAGTCGACAGAACCTTGCTTCATCCAATGGTTTTGTGAAAATATCCGCAAGTTGCAAATCAGTGCCAACATGATCTATGTGAATATCACCCTTTTCCACATGATTTCTCAAAAAGTGATACCTAATATCAATGTGCTTGGTGCGGGTATGATCTTTGGGGTTCTCAGCAATATTGATGACACTTTCATTATCACATAGAAGAGGCACATGTCTATAGGTGATACCATAATCCTTCAAAGTTTTCCTCATCCACAGTAATTGAGTTGCACAACTGGCGGTTGCAATGTAGTCAGCTTCTGCGGTAGAGAGGGCAATACAATTTTGTTTTTTCGAGGACCAACTTACCAAGGAGCGTCCAAGAAACTGACATGCGCCGGAGGTGGACTTACAATCCACTTTGTCTCTAGCTCAATCCGCATCTGTGTACCCAATGAGATCGAACTTAGCATCCTTGGGGTACCATAAACCCAACTTTGGGGTGCGAACAAGGTATCTAAGAATATGCTTAACCGCCTTATGATGACTTTCCCTAAGGGAAGCTTGAAATCTAGCACACATGCATACACTGGACATGATGTCTGGTCTAGATGCACAAAGGTAAAGCAGTGAATCAATCATAGAGCAGTAAATAAATGGGTCGAAAGGAATACCATTTGTGTCTTCAGTGAGTGCAATTTTGGTTGGCATGGGTGTCTTGCATGGACTAGCATCAGTCATGCCAAACTTCTCTAGAATATCCTTGAGGTATTTTGCTTGAGACAAGAAAATTCCTTCTTGAAATTGTTGAATTTGAAATCTGAGAAAGAACTTCAAATCCGCATTGAGTGACATTTCAAAATTCTTGGTCATTGAAGCCGCAAACTTCTTTCACAAATGAATGTTAGGAGAACCAAAAATGATATCATCTACATAGATTTGGCATAAGATCAAATCACCCTTGTCCCTCTTAGTAAAAATAGTGGGATCGATCACCCCTCTCACAAAACCATCATCGAGTAAAAACTTCTTAAAATGATCATACCAAGCACGAGGTGCTTGTTTGAGGCCATACAAAAGCCTTATGAAGTTTATACACATAGTCTTTATGATCGGGATCAACGAACCCAGGTGGTTGTGACACATATACTTCTTCTTGTAGAGGACCATTAAGGAAAGCACACTTCACATCCATTTGATGTAAAGTAAAACCATTGAAAGTGGCATAATCAAGTAAGATGCGAATGGATTCAAGACGGGCAACGGGGGCAAAGGTCTCACCAAAGTCCAAACCTTCAACTTGTGAGTACCCTTGTGCCACTAACCTTGCCTTGTTATGGATGATTACACCATTATCATCTTGCTTGTTCTTGAAAATCCATTTTGTTCCAATGACGTTATGCTCGGTAGGTGGCCTCTTGACTAATGACCACACTTGGTTGCGTTCAAAACTGTTCAACTCTTCTTGCATAGCAACGAGCCAATCGTTGTCCATCAATGCATCTTGTACCTTGAGGGGCTCAACACTAGACACAAACGAGAAGTGAGCACAAAAGTTTGTCAAATGTTTACAAGTGACTCTACCTTCCGATATGCCTGTGAGAATTTTGTCAACATCAACACGACCGGCGACTTGAGGCATGATGGAGGTTAGGGTTTCTCGAGGTTCAACTTCATGTCCATCATCCACGTCCTCAACATATGGATCATTAATGTGTGGTGGAAGATCTTCTTGTTCATATTGCATTTGTTGAGGTTCATCATCAATGATTGGACTTTCTTGTTCTTGCCCTTGATGATGATCTTGTTCTTGAAGATTATCATGAAGAGGAACTTGATCATCTTCTTGTACTTGGACTAAGGGCATCGGTTGAACAATAGGAGTTTGTGGTGGTATGGGTGTTGAAGTAGTTTGATGATGTGTGAAACTTCCATCTTCTTCTTCGTCATCATGAGGTTCTTGTTCCATTGGAAGAAGTGCACCAACTCCCATGGTCAAAATATCTTGAGAGGAATCTTCTTCACCTACACCACTTAGATCAACTTGCTCCCCATGGGAGACATTAAATTCATCAAACACCACGTCACAAGTTTCTACAACACATCCATTGGATTTGTTGTATACCCTATAGGCGTAAGAGTTTGATCCATAGCCAACAAATATGCCCTCAATTGTTTTGGATTGAAATTTTCCTAACCGTTCTCTTTTGTTGAGGATGAAACATTTGCAGCCAAATACACGAAAGTACTTGACATTTGGCTTGTTCCCAGTTAGGAGCTCATATGGAGTCTTTTCCAATATAGTACGGAGGAAGAGTCGGTTTGATGCATGGCATGCAGTGTTGACAGCTTCGGCCCAAAAACTATGTGGTGACTTATATTCATCCAACATGGACCTTGCCATCTCCACAAGTGTATGGTTCTTCCTTTCGGCTACACCATTTTGCTGAGGAGTGTATGGAGCTGAATATTGATGCTCAATCCCTTCATCACTAAGGAATTCTTCCAAGGTATAGTTCTTTAACTCAGAGCCATTGTCACTTCTTATTGCCATGATTTCTTTGTCAAACTTGCGTTGTGCTTGCTTGGCAAAATCAATGAAGGTGATCTTCGTCTCGTCCTTGGACTTGAGGAAAAACACCCATTGTCGGTGTCAAAACCGGTGGATCTCGGGTAGGGGGTCCCGATCTATGCGTCTTAGGTTGATGGTAACAGGAAGCAAGGGACACAATGTTTACCCAGGTTCGGGCCCTCTCGATGGAGGTAAAACCCTACTTCGTGCTTGATTAATATTGATGATATGAGTAGTACAAGAGTAGATCTACCACGAGATCGTAGAGGCTAAACCCTAGGAGCTAGCCTATGATGATTATGATTGTGATCGTGACCAGCCTTCTAGGGACCAACCTCTCCGGTTTATATAGACACCGAAGAGGGCTATGGTTTACAAGGAGTCGGTTACAAGAAAGGAAATATAATATCCGGATCGCCAAGCCTGTCTTCCATGCAAAGGAGAGTCCCACCCGGACACAGGACGGAGTCTTTAGTCTTGTATCTTCACGCTCCAATAGTCCGGACGAAGTATATAGTCTGGCTGTCCGGATACCCCCTAATCCAGGACTCCCTCAGTAGCCCCTGAACCAGGCTTCAATGACGATGAGTCCGGCGTGTAGTCTTGTTTTCGGCATTGCAAGGCGGGTTCCATCTCCGAATACTCCAAAGTAACTATCGAACACTTGAACCGTGTCCGGATCTGCAAAATGATCTTCACATACCACCGTAGAGAGAATGATATTTCGCAAAGGCAATCTGCTGACAACCCTTTTTTTAGACGACGTGACATGTCATTACGGTCAGGTCATTATTCGAACCGTTTTCCCACAACCAGCCACAGCGCATATTGCGAGGCGGTTTTCTTGACACGTCTTGTCAAAGTAGAGACCGTGTCCCCTTATCACGGGATTCTCATCAATACGGGTATGGGTAATCCCAGTGTGCCATCAATCGTGGCGCTTGGGAAGTAAGCGATTCTCAACGGGCTAGTGGGGAGGTGCACCACTTTCGTCGCCTCTATAAAGGGACAAGGGTTCCCCATTTTTTGCCCACGCCTTCTTCCTCCCTTGCTTACCCTTGCCTCCTCGAGCTCCAGCGCCCTAGCCCAAGTCTTCTCCGCACAGCTGAACATGTCCGGAGCAGGAGGCAAGTGGGTGGCCTCCATCGTGAAGGAGAAGCATATCGCGAATCTTCGGGCGGCCGGATACTTGGCCGTAGACATCGCGCACCGGCTACCGGGCGCCGGGCAAATCATTGCAACTCCGGAACCTCACGAGAGGGTCGCGTTTGTCTCCCACTTCGTCCGTGGACTGGGATTTCCACTTCACCCCTTCGTCCGCGGGCTCATGTTCTACTAAGGGCTAGATTCCCGTGATCTAGCCCCAAATTTTGTCCTCAACATCTCGGCGTTTATCGTCGTGTGCGAGACCTTCCTCCGCATCAAGCCTCACTTTGGCTTGTGGCTACAAATCTTCTACGTGAAGCCGAAGATCGTGAGCGGCCAGCAAGCGGAGTGCGGAGGGGCCATGGTGGGCAGGATGCCTAATGTCACCTGGCTTAGCGGCTCCTTCGCGGAGACCGTGAAAGGGTGGAAATCAGGGTGGTTCTACATCACCGAGCCGCACGACACCAACTGGGCGGCGACCCTGGATTCCGATCCGGAACCCCTATGCGGCTCACCTCTTGGGAAAGGAAGGGCCTGGCTTGGGGTGAACCAGCAGAGCTGACCGGACTCCAAAACTGTATCAAGAATATGAAGGACAAGAACATCAAGCTTGTCAACGTGATCCAGGTCATGCTCGTCCGCCGGATTCTTTCGTGCCAAAGACGGGTATTTAATCTGTGGGAGTTCGTTCCGGCCGAACACCAGACGCTTCGGAAGCTGTATAGCATGACGTACAAAGACGCATGGAAGGCGCTGTTCAAGGCCTCCAAAGTACCTCCTCCCACATCCGAGGACCGTGGACTTCATGCCACACGGCCTCCTCGTCCAGTGAGTTTTCTGACTACCACCAGATTCAGTTCTTTCCAATATATTCATGAGGGAGTCTTAAGTAATTGTGTATATTTGATCAGGAATATGTCGAGACAGCGGAGCGGATTGACTGTCCGGCTTTGCTGCCAGAAGGCCCAGCCGATGCTCTCCTGACGGAGATGCTAGTCGCGGCGCCCTACAAGGCGCCGGAAAAGAAGGCCCCGGGGGCCAGGAAGGGTCTCCGGCGTAAGGTCAAACCAGAAGCCTCGTCCGAAGACGACCAGGCACACTCCTCCCCCGAAGGGGAGGAGGAAGAAGAAGGGGCCGCCCTATCCGGAGAGGATGGGGGGGCCCGAGAAGGCGGACCAGGGGGCCAGGAAAGGCCCCCGACGCAAGGCCGTCATACCCTCGTCGTCCGACGACGACGAGGCAGATTCCTCCCACGGAGGCGGGGAAAAGCAAGAAGAAACTCTGCCTCCCCGCACTGGGAAGGGGAAACCGCCCCGGAGGGGGAGGCTGGGACGTCTAAGAAGGGAAAGCCATCCCTTCCGGACTACTCCGCCACGGCCGCCTATAGCGAGGAGGGGTGGCTGCCAAGGGGGAAGCCCCTAGCACGATCATAAGTATCCGCACTCTATTGTGATTTTGCTTCATAGTCTTGTTGTAACGCTGAACATATATGCAGTCCGACCAGGGTCCACCCCGAGGTATCGTCTTCGGATGGGTCCCTGAGCGATTCAGTGATGACTCGCTCCCAATGGCCACTACTCCTCAGCCGACGGATGACACGGAGGTGTTGTCCCAAAGGCTCCCAGAGCGGGAGGAGGTGACTCTGGAGACGCCCCAAGGCAGAATTCCAGACGCCAGACACGCGGGGTTTAAGATCCCCGCGGATCGTGCCGATGAGAGCCGCAGTAAGCCGGGCTCTCATCCGGATACTGTGCTGGAACCTGCGATGGTTCCGGATTCGGGCAGGCGGCCCCTTCCTAGGGAGGGCGAACCGTCCGTGCCGATGACTTCCATTATGCCAGAGGCGTCGGATAGTCTGCTGGAAGCACTTCGCGGCGCTTCCATGGATGAAGAGCACCGTACTCTTATGAGTGCGGTGATTCAGAAGGTTCTGTCCGCCAAGAGCGGACTAAATGAAGCCTGCACCAGCCTCCTAATAGGCTTTGAGGTGAGTAAGAAATATGTAAAATTACCACCCGATAGATAGTAGCCCCTAATACTCTGTTTGGTGTTTGGAAAGAAAAGCCAAATAGAGGGTCAATTATAATCCACAGGAGTCTAATAGTAAGTGTGTATGTGAATAAGCAGGCTGTGCTGCTTGCCGCTACTGTCCGCACAGCCGAGGTCGCCGGACTCAAGCGAGAACTGGAGCAGGTGCAGGGGGAGCTCTGCCTCATGAAGAGGCATCTCGAAGAGAACAAAGGTAAGAGATACCCCATTCGCATATAATGAAGGATAGACAAAGTTGATTCTAACGACAAAGCATCGCGACTTTGTAATAGGGGCCACCACCAAAGTGGCGTCTTTGAAGAAAGCATTGTCCGAGGCCGAAGACAAGGCGGCCTTGGAGCACAAGGAGTGCGAGAAGCAGGATTCTAGAGTGGGCGAGGTACAGCAAGAGCTCCAAGAGCTCGGCAAGAAGTTCGAGTCCTTGGAGCATGATCTTAAGATTAAAGAGACGGAGCTTGCAAAGGCCCTGACGAGTGTGAAAGACGCCAAGGCCGAAGCCGAAAAGGCATAGCCGGCCACAAAGATAGCGGCGGGTAAGACATTCTTTATGCAAAGCAAACATGTGGAGGAGGCGTTTATTTTACTTACCCGAATTCGGAGCTCTCCAGGGGCATTCGCAGATCTGCCACACAGCGTATCAGATGCCGCGGAGTTCTACCGTGCCAAGGAGGGGAGCTCCACGGAGAAGCTGTTTTAGTCCCAGTATGCTGGGGCCAAACACCCGATGCCTCTGAGTGACCAACTGAAGCCGTTGGTTGAACTCCACAGGGCGGCCGAAGTGGCTATGAAAGATTTCATAGTCCGGATGTGGCCTGGTGAGCCCTTGCCCTCTAGCTACTTCGGCCTGATCAAGCGGATGGTGGATGCCTTTCCGCGGCTTGAAGTTATCAATTGATCCGTTTGCATTGAGGGTGCCCGCCGGGCCTTTGCCCGCGCGAAGGTGCATTGGGGAAAGTTGGATGCGGAGAAGCTGGTGAAGGATGGGCCACCGGAGGGCAAGGCGCATCACTATCCTGAGAAATATTACGATGGCGTTATGAAGGGAGCTCATCTCGTGGCCGATGAATGTACCAAGGACACAATCCTGGAGTAAATGTACCTCTGTCGTTGTTGTAATACAAAGACGAAGTTACTTGCACTATGTAGTGCTTTTTGATTTAAAATATTACCTTCTGTGCAGCTGTTTATAGAATTCTGAAAGTAGGCCAGTCATCGGCTTCCGCCCCCACGTAACTAGTACCGCGGTGTTCCTGGAAAAAACCCGGATACTCTTTATCCAAATTTTTGGTCCCTTAAGGAGGTATCCGGCGCAGCGAACAAGGCAATCGGACTATGCGGCTTTATAACTTTCACTTAGCCATAGAAGTCTATAATTTTAAATTTCGGCGAAGCCCCTAGAATTCAGAGGGTCGAATTGGGGCGCTATATACGCCTAAATCGGACGAGGCCGATTCCTCGCCTAAAGCGGAAAAAATCTTTAAGGATTTTAAGACCTCTCGAACAGCGACCAGCTCTCACCGCATCATGCCGGTCAGTTTTTGGCTTTCTCTACTGAGGTGCTCGTCCGGAAGAACCGAGACACAATCGCAGTAGTTCTCCCTGCGCTACCTTAGCCGATATAACGGAACGTAAGGTACCAAAACAAGGGAGCCGGGCAAACCCAACTATTGACCGAAGACGTGATTCGGAGCTGATGCATATAGTGCTATAAGTTCGGGGTGCCGCACTATTGAAAGTGTTCGGACTTGTTTTGCCGTATTATGAGGCGCCATAGGAAGCCCCTGGCAAACTGATCGTACCAAGGTGTACGGATGCAATATTAAATAAATGTTTGCAAGAAAAATGCGCAAATAGGAATAATAAGCTAACGCTATATATTATCTCCCATTGAATAATACGTTTAAGCGTATGTTTACAATGGTTGCGTTTAAGCAGAAGTAAATAGGACTATTTAACATGTCCTATCCAAGGGCAGGCTACATGTAGGTATATAAAACAGGTACAACGATCATGAACAGATTCCACCTAGGTATTTCCTTTTGTTCGCAAAGCCTGTTGCCTCATTGGTCTTCCCTCCTGTGTAAGTCCGACAATCCGGCTCTTCTGAAGAGGCCGCACTAAAGCAGTGTCCTGAAAGATAAAAAGGGAGGGTTATGAAGGTATGTTGCGGTTATACCACACTGTTCACTGCTGCGCCTCCGCCTATGCCCATGGTATTTTGAGTGCGTTGTGTACGCGTGGCACGAATGCTGCTTTGATGGGGCTTGAGCGGAGGCCGGACTGCTAGTCGCGCTCTTGGCGGGCCTGTTGCGGGGTGCTCCGGACTCGCTTGACGGTGCTCGAGGTTACCGTTGCTGGATTGGTGGTTTGTCGGAGGAGGCCGCATTGTACTTCCGCTGCGAGGGCTGCAGTATGCTCTTCTGTACGAAGAGAGCGGTCCATGTTTCCGTTGACTGTTATTACCCCGCACGGTCCTGGCATCTTGAGCTTGAGGTATGCATAGTGTGGTACTGCATTGAATCTAGCGAATGCGGTTCGTCCAAGCAGTGCGTGGTAACCACTACGAAAAGGGACGATATCGAAGATTAACTCTTCGCTTCGGAAATTATCCGGAGATCCGAAGACCACTTCCAATGTTATAGAGCCCGTGCAACGGGCCTCTACTCCAGGAATTACACCTTTAAAGGTGGTTTTGGTGGGCTTGATCCTTGAAGGGTCGATGCCCATTTTGCGCACTGTGTCCTGATAGAGCAGGTTCAGGCTGCTGCCGCCGTCCATGAGGACTCGCGTGAGGTGGAATCTGACGATGATTGGGTCTAGGACCAATGCGGCTGAGCCGCCGTGACGGATGCTGGTAGGGTGATCCCTACGATCAAAGGTGATCGGACAAGCTGACCATGGGTTGAATTTGGGGGCGTCTGGCTCCATCACATAGACGTCCCGTAGTGCTTGCTTCCGTTCCCACTTGGGAATGTGGGTGGCGTAGATCATGTTGACCGTCTTCACCTGGGAGGAAATTTCTTCTGTCCCCCCATGTTCGGACGCCGGGGCTCTTCGTCGTGGTCGCTGTGTAGCCCCTAGTCCTTGTTTTCAGCATTTATTTTACCGGCCTGTTTGAACACCCAGCAGTCTCTATTAGTGTGGTTGGCTGGCTTGTCTGGGGTGCCATGAATTGGCACGAGCGTTCTAGTAAGCGGTCCAGACTGGACGGTCCCTGATTGTTTCTTTTGAACGGCTTCTTCCGCTGACCGGACTTGGGTCCGCTGAATCCGGCGTTTACTGTCGTGTCTTCAGTGTTGTCGCTGTTGTTCCGTCGCTTATGTCTGTTGCGCTGTGGCTTGCCGTTATTGTCACGGACATCTGAAGTGCCAGAATGTGGTGTAGTGCTGCTGCGAGCCAACCAGCTGTCCTCGCCCGCGCAAAAGCGGGTCATTAGTGTCGTGAGAGTTGCCATGGACTTCGGTTTTTTCCTGGCCGAGGTGTCGGGTGAGCCACTCGTCATGCATATTATGCTTAAAGTCCGCCAGGGCTTCGGCGTCCAGACAGTCGACTATTTGGTTCTTTTTAGTTAGGAACCAAGTCCAGAATTTCCTGGCTGACTCTCCGGGCTGTTGAGTAATGTGGCTCAAGTCATCGGCGTCCGGTGGTCGCACATATGTGCCTTGGAAGTTATCGAGGAACGCGTCTTCCAGGTTTTCCCAACTGCCAACGGAATTTGCTGGCAGGATGTTTAGCCAGTGCCGGGCGGGTCCTTTGAGCTTAAGGGGAAGATACTTGATGGCGTGCGATCGTCACCGCGGGCCATGTGAATGTGGAGAAGGAAATCTTGATCCATCTGCGAAGTCTGTTGTGCCATCGTATGATTCAATGTTTCTGAGTTTGAACCCTTACGAATTCATGATCCATCACTTCATTAGTGAAGCGAGAGGGTGTGCGGCGCTTTGTGTGCGGGCTATGTGGCTCTGTGATTGAATTGGTCTAGGTGGCTGTGTTCGGCCCGGCCGGACTTGTTAATGGTGTATCCGGCGTGACGGTCCTTGTCACGTGTCGGGGCACGCCCCCGCGATCCGTAGATCGATCTTGGTTGTCCTGCTTTGTTTTCCAGTATATCTTGCAGGTCTTGCCTGTTGCCCCGGGCCGTAGTGTATCGGCGTGAAGTGCGGGCTGGTATTGAGCTGATATGCGTTTTATCCGCCACGGGTGGCCGGTCAGCCGTGTGGTGCTCGAGTCCATATTCCTCGGCTGCCAAGACTTCAGTCCATCTATCTGTGAGTAGGTCTTGATCAGCTTGGAGTTGCTGCTGCTTCTTTTTCAGGCTCCTCGCAGTGGCCATAAGCCGACGCTTGAAGCGCTCCTGCTCGAGGGGGTCCTCCGGCACGCCGAACTCATCGTCGCCAAGGCTAATCTCGTCTTCGAAGGGGGGCATGTAGTTGTCCTCCTCCGGATATCCGTCCGTCGCCTGTTCGTCTGGGCTGACCTGCCCGTCTTCCTGCTCGGCCTGTTCGAAGGCAGGCTGATCAGGGTTGTATTCCTCTTCGGCACCATCCGGATTGTTTTCGTCTCCTGGGCTGGTATTGCTATGACGGGGCTTGGAGCGGTACCGACGACGCCCATGCTTTGATTTTCTCCCTGAGGGGTTATCCTCTGTTGCCTCATCGCCATTGGTTTCCTTCGGAGTGTCCACCATATATATATATCGTATGAGGAGGTGGCTGTCCACTGCCCCGTGAGCGGTGGTTCCTGTTCTTCTCCTGCATTGTCATCCATACCATCGATGTCTTCAGAGTCGAAGTCAAGCACGTCGGTTAGATCATCGACCGTGGCAATGAAGTGGGTTGTGGGTGGGCAACGAATTCCTTCTTCGCCTGCTTCCCACTCGAGCCGGACATAGTTCGGCCACGAGCCTCCTGACAAAGAGAGAGACTTTAGCGAGTTCATCACGTCGCCAAAGGGCGAGTGTTGGAAGATATCCGCTGCGATGAACTCCATTACAAGAGCCCAACCAGATTTGGCGGGCTCAGGAGAGCGGGGACTGGAACCTACAGCCGGATACGAGTCCGGGGGTCCGGTGTCACGGGCTTCTTTGGGGGCGAGGCCTGTGTTCGGCTCTAGCGCCGATGGTGTGCGGCCTGCGGGGCGGGGTCCATCCCTCTGTCCTTAGGCAACGCGGTCTGCTCCGGATTTAGGTCCGGGTCTACCGCAGGGATGACATCCCGAGCATTGTCCGACAGCAGGTCTAAGCCATGCTCATCGTGACCGTCCGGCGCTCCTGGCACAGGCCCGAATCCGTTGAAGATCAAGTCTCCACGGATATCAGCCGTGTAGTTCAGGTTTCCAAACCTGATCTGGTGGCCAGGGGCGTAGCTATCGATCTGCTCCAGATTGCCAAGCGAATTGGCCCGCAGTGCAAAGCCGCCGAACACGAAGATCCGTCCGGGGAGAAAAGTCTCACCCTGGACGTGTTGTTGATGATGATTGAAGGAGCCATCGAGCCTTGCAGCGACGACACAGAGGAACTCTCAATGAAAGCACCGATATCGGTGTCAAAACCGGCGGATCTCGGGTAGGGGGTCCCGATCTGTGCGTCTTAGGCTGATGGTAACAGGAAGCAAGGGACACAATGTTTACCCAGGTTCGGGCCCTCTCGATGGAGGTAAAACCCTACTTCCTGCTTGATTAATATTGATGATATGAGTAGTACAAGAGTAGATCTACCACGAGATCATAGAGGCTAAACCCTAGGAGCTAGCCTATGATGATTATGATTGTGATCGTGATCGGCCTTCTAAGGACCAACCTCTCCGGTTTATATAGACACCGGAGAGGGCTAGGGTTTACACGGAGTCGGTTACAAGGAAGGTAATATAATATCCGGATCGCCAAGCTTGTCTTCCACGCAAAGGAGAGTCCCACCCGGACACGGGACAGAGTCTTGAGTCTTGTATCTTCACGCTCCAATAGTCCGGATGAAGTATATAGTCCGGTTGTCCGGATACCCCCTAATCCAGGACTCCCTCACCCATGTATATCTTGAGTAATCATCAACAATGACAAGTCCATACTTTTTCCCACCAAGACTATCCCATGAAGGAGGCCCAAAAAGATCCACATGAAGGAGCTCCAGGGGTGTTGAAGTAGACACGATGTTCTTGGGTGGGTGCTTTGATTGATGTTGCTTCCTGGCTGGGCATGCACTACACACACGATATTTCTCAAAAGAGACATTGGTTAGTCCAAGGATGTGATTCCTCTTTAAGAGATCTTGAAGATTTCTCATGCCGACATGGGCTAGCCGGCGATGCCATAGCCACCCCTTGTCGGCCTTGGCCATTAGACAAGTTGCATGGAATGTGCTCTCGTTCGAGAAATCAACCGTGTCAAGGTTGCCATCCAACTCTCCAACAAAGGCCACTTCGAGAGTATCGCTCTTAAAGACTTTCACATCCGTTAGCCCAAAGAGTGTATTATAACCAATAGAAGCCAATTGGCGAACAGAAAGCAAATGGTATTTAAGGGATTGGACAAGCATGACATTTGCAAGAGACATGTCATTTGTGATAGCCACCTTGCCCAACCCGAGTACCTGTCCTTTTGAATCTCCACCAAACATAATGCTCATGAATGGTTGAATAGCTTCCATGAAATCGTAGAGCAATTTGCTATCTCTGGCCATATGATTGGTACATCCACTATCAATCACCCATTTTACTCCACCGGAGAAGGGAACCTACACACAATTATGACTTGGTTAGAGGCACCCATTTTGCAATGGGACCTCTCAAGTTAGTCACAAGGGTCTTAGGGACCCAAATAGCATAAAATCGGAATGCATTTCGAGGACCAACAAATTTTGCATAAACTTCTCCATCCTTAGTCTTACGAAGAACATAGGATGGAGGCATGAACTCTTTTGGCCTATTGAGAGTGGGCATGCCCCTTGTGGCCTTCCCACTAACAACCTTACCTTTCTCCTTGTGCCCTTCTCGTACAAATGTTTCTTTCAGAGGGGTTGTGCACTTTTGAGAGGACGTCTTCTTCTTGCTTGTGATTGGGTCAAACCTGAGTCCCTCTTTGGCAAACACCTCATTGTGTTGGCTCAATACCTCATTAAGGTTCTTTTGCCCTTGAGCACATGTCATGAGACCTTTCTCGATTTGAGCCTTGAGGAAGCAATTTTCCTCAAGAATAGATGCTAGATCACTACTAGAGTTAGTAGTACAAGCATCAACATTGATAATAGGAGAAGAGTAAGCCTTGGCTAGAGTTTCAAGATAAGTAACTTTGAGCGTCTCAAAACTCTTTGTAAGAAGGGTGAGATCTTCTTCCTTAGTCTTGAGGGACACCGATAGAAGCTCACAATCCTTAGAGAGAGAAGCATGAGACTTCACAAGCTTACTTTTATCATTCATCAACTCTTCGCAAGAGTCAATAGCTTTTTTCAAGGAGGCAAGATCTTTAGTATGAACATCCATGTTTGCACCAATTTTTAAGCATAGTTCATCATTTCGTGCTTCCTCATATTGGACTTTCCGCTCAAGGATTTCACATTTTTTCCTTTTCCTCGGTGTCGAGGGTTTCGAGTTCCTTAATGGTGATGGTGTGCTTACTCACCATCTCCATAAGCATACAAAACATAGTGAGCTTCTTTCCTTTGAGGGAACACATGAACTTATTAAGTTTAGCAAGCATATGATCATCTAGATCATCATCCTCATAACTATCCTCCGCATCAAGATACTCATCACTAGGAGTAGAAGGAGTGAAAAGAGGAGGATTTGATCGTGGGGTTACCTTGACCTTGTCAGGAGAGCTTTGGTCCTCTCCATATTCTACCATGGCCTTTGCCATTAGACACTTGTGGGCATTACCCTTGTAGTCTTTCATGTAGTTGTAGGTGGCCACATCACCACTCTTGTTCACTAACCTCAAAGTGTTTTGAGAGTCTTGAGAAACTCCGCCAACACCACTAACATCATCCGGATCGGATTATTCTTGAGCAACCATTGCTTTCCCATCTCTCTTCTTGAGCTTGGAGTTCAAAGGATTTGGCAACTTCTTCTTGGGAAAGGTCTTGGGAAACCTTGGTTTATCCTCTCTCTTCTCATAAGGGTACTCGTTCGAGAAGTGGTTGGTTTCTTCATAGTTGTAGCATTTTCTTATTTTCTTCTTTTGAAATCTTCCCTTGAATTTTCCCGCGCTAAACTTCTTGACAAAGAGAGCCATGTCTTCATATGAAGGGCCCTCATCGGATTCAATCTCATCACCATCTTCATCATCATCATCATCATCATCATCATCTTCTTCTTCTTCACTTTGCTCATCTTCACATACATGCTTGGCCTTCAATGCAAGATTGATGTTTGATGTTGGAGTACCATGCATGGCAAGATGTTTTGTGGCATTTGCCTTTAACTCTTCAAATAGTTGGAAGGTGGATATGATGTCATATGTAGTCATTTCCTTGAAGGCATGGTGTTGTCTTATGTCCCACACCATTTGATGGTGATATGGGGCAAGAGCATGAAGCAACTTATCCACAAGGAATCGCTTAGTCATGTTGAATCCATCTTGTGTCCTGTCACACTCACACGACTCAATGTCAGCGGTGAGAGTCACGAGACGCTCAAGGAGCTGATTGGGAGTTTCACCTTTCTCCATACAAAAGTTTTGCAATTGCCCCTTGGCAATTTCATATTGAGCACTCTGGAGGGTGGAGGTACCGGTCTTGGATCTTATAATGCTTTCCCATAGTTCCTTGGCACTTGTGATGTGTATGAACAGTCTCCTTTGCTTTTCAACCATACCTGTCGGGGATATACCCCGCGGTGTAAACCGGCCGGAAGTTTAACCCGGCCGGACTGGACGACTCACTGGTAACCCACCTGGAGCTTGGCGGTTGACGGGATACCCGCCTGGTCTTGGCGGTTCTTTAGTAACCCGGTGGGCAGGTTAGATGGATGATGAGGCCCAAGGCCCAGAAGGCCGGTTCAACTATGGTGGGCCGGTTTAAGAGGAAAGGAATATTTGCCTTACAAGGAGTCAAGACCAGGACTTGTATCCGGTTTGTATTAGAGATAGAATAGTCTTAATCCTAATAGGACTCACATGTAAACCACCCCTTCAACATATATAAGGAGGCGGGGCTCCCAAAGAGGGATGACGACAAGTTAGAAGTTACAAGCCACAAGCAATAATCTCTAGGACTAGACACAATTAGGAGAGCCGGTTTTGGCGACTCCCATGAGCATAATAAGATCTAGCCTCAAACAGCATGTAGGTTGTTACCGGATGATGTTTTCGGGCCAAGTCGTCTAAACCCTTGTCTTGCGTGTTGATCCGCCTGCGTCTCTCGTCCCACTCAACCCTCTCAAGCTACCACATAGATCGTTGGCGCCATGACTAAGTCCTGACACTAAGGACATCTGCCGTCACAAATCCACGACAGTTGGCGCCCACCGTGGGGCCTGCGCACGATGGTGTTGAGTTCTTGAAGGGATCTCTTTTAGGGTTCGAGGGACTCATAATTTTTTCTGATGAAGAAGAGCCGGTTTGAAAAGGCCTGTGTCACCTTCAAGTTCGTCGGATCAGATTTATGAACGGAGAGATTTGAAGGTGATTAATGTCTGCCGCACTACCGCAAGAAGACAAGTGCAAGGGGAGTTCCATCCATACACATCAAAATCATCAAGTTGCGATCGATTTTTGTCTCATTGGTGGAGCCGCCGCTGCTGCGTACAAGCACAGGGTTGAGGCAAACAAAAGGGGTGGAGATGATGCATCAAGCAAAAAACCACCGATTGGTACACGCGCACGAGGAAGCTATTGGGAGGATAATTCAAGAAATATGGAAGGAAAAGATATTACTACGTAAAGTTCACAAGCTTCAGGACAAGGAATATCCATCAGGGGTAAGCTATCATTGCACGTCTTACAGGGCTGGGTCAATACGTGTTATTTCTGAGCGGCCATCGACGGAAGTGGACACAGACTTGGACACGGCCACTATTTTCATCTCTAAACCGCCGTCACCGGGCGCGTCTCTGACTGCCGCTGGCCCGCGCTGCTACGCCTCAAGCCGGCCCGGTCTCGCGGCCGTCTCCGCCGTGGCTTCGCGCCGGCTCTGCCTCCACACGCCCCTTCTGTCCGAGTCGCCGTCGGGCCGAGCTGCCCGCTGGGTCTCGCTGCTGCAAGCCGGCCTCACTAGTACCCGGATACGAACTCAGATCTGGAGCAGTTTACTAGTACTCCGTAATACTAGCTGAAGGCTACTCCACGTGAAACCCCAAGGACCACTAGCGGTTGCACAGAAATCGAGGTTGATTAATCTGGAGCACATGCACCTAAAAAGGGAAAAGGAAAAAGTGATGATGCGGTGAAGGAACACTAGTCCTTTGCGTAAAATCAGCCAGAAATTCAACTGCTGCATTGGCTGTTGAATGGAATTTATCCTCAGGTGATATTTTTCCTGATAAAATTGTTCTTGTGGATTAAATCTGTCAAGATTTTTTGTACTTTTAATTTGTACATGTTTATGTGCAGGTTAATTTATAAGCAGGAGGCTGTTTTGCTCGTCCGCACTCTGCCGTTGTACCCGGTGGACGCATGTGCCGATCTATGACGGTACACCGCGGCCGTGGTTCGGCGTGCACACAACCGTGGTCCGATCTACATCAAATCACTGGGACCGCGCCCACGATTAACTCGCTGTTCGCACGGTTTACAAGGCCGCGACCGACTCATCACTCCGAAGCCGCTTCTGATGCTACGTTGTTTTACTGTCCGCCCAAACATCAGGTGGTATTCCTCTAAATTTATGTATTAAACACTTTGTTTTTTATCAAAGAACAATTACTCTGTCTTGTAATATTTTTACACAGGACAATTTTTATGCCATTCACGGACACGCGCATTGCGGTCCGGGTTATATCAACGTGCCGGCCGACTCGCCCGTTCGTACCACCTTACAACATCGCGGACAATTCGCCCGTCCGCCCTAGCCACCGGTTCATGCATCCGCACCGTTTTACGCGCCGGCCGACTCACCCGTCCGCACCGGTTTACCACGCCGCGGCCGGTTTACATCACTTATCGATCATCAATTTCATGGCGGATTATTTACGGCTGGCACATCGGTGACATCCATTTTAAATATATTTTATGGGCACATATTATTTTTTGTCAAAAGCGGTTTATCTTTGCCTTGGTACGCAATATTGTTGATGCGGGACAATTGTTCACTACATCAAACGACGCGGTTGACTTCGCTGCGCCGTTTCTGATCATGGCGGTTCATCTGTTTGAGCCGCCTCGATCTTGAGGTCATCTTTTTCGTCCGCCTCTCATGGCTGGTTTACATCAACACACCGGGCGCACTTTTCGTCTGCATAATTTGTTTCTTTAGTATGAGCAAGTCACGGCTTGGGTTGCCGACTTTCTTTCAAATTGAAGGAAAATTATTATCAACCGCCGTTTACCTTTGGATGGTTCAATGGGCAGGTGCACAAGTCGCCGCCACTACAGTTTGGTTAACTTCAAATCGCCAGTTGGAAGGAACCATTGGCCGAGTTCTTGACACGGCTCATACGGGATCATTTATAACCCGACGCGATCACCTCAACCTTACGTGGATTCACATCGTGCTACCAACACCAATGATATACAAGTTATGCGGTTTATATCACGGTCGAATATGGAGAGTTTCAAGCCAACTCCTCGAGTCACCTTGAGACTCGGGGCTCTGATGACATGACTCGGCAAATCTTGCGGTTTCAAACAAGTTTAAGAACCCTAGGGCGATGGAGGAAAGATAACCCGGTCCCGGAGGCTACTGTTATTTAAAGGCCGTCAGAAAATTTCCGGCTTAGAAAGTATATGACAATTACAAAATCCCGGCTCAGTGGGGAAGTTACGGGTCATCAGAAAAGATTCCGGTTAAAAATCCGGCTCAAGGGAAGCCAGTCTCACTGAAGCTCTCAAATCCGGTTTAAGAATGTCCGGTTCAGAAAGGATTTAACTTCTCGCAAGTTCGAGTTTAAAGGCCGTCAGAAAAATTTCCGGCTTAAAAGGAAGGATTCCGGTTTAATATCCGGCTCAAGGGGAAGATGTCTCCCGCAAAGCTTTGAAGCTCTCAATATCCGGTTCAAGATCCCGGTTCAAGAAGAATTTATCTCTTGCAAAAAGTTAAAAATTGCCGAAGAAGACCTGCTGCCATGATGCGCGGTTCAAACATGGGTATCCTGCCTTATTGGCCGGACATATTATTGATCATATGGGGGCTTCTGCTTCATAAAGCGGGGTCTCTGTTCTTTTTTACATCATGCGTGGTTACATGGAGTGATTCTGTTTTTAAAGCGGCCTCGGTTTACCCTTGACATTTGTTTTTATCACTTGGGGCTTGGTCGTGTCCGAACCAATGCAACACCTCTTGATAGGTGAAAGCCACAGATCATTTGGGTACACGGTCAAGTCTGAACCGGTCACGCCTCTTGGTCGGCCTCTGAGGGCGAGAGTCATTTGGGGCTTGGTGAACCAGAACCAATGTCATGCCACTTGGCGGCGTATTGCCACGAGTCTTTTGGGGACTGGCCGGTGGCACCATCGCCACGCCCGAGGAGCTTGGTTGCGTCGACCATGGTAATGCCATCGACCAGCTCGATAAAGCTTTTCTTTTGCAAAAGTTGTTGCCTTTGTTGCCATATTTTTTCATAATTGGTATTCGATTTTTTGTTGTGTTTTTTAAACCGACAACGTTTTGATTCCGGTTCAACTGTCAATTGACGGAACACGGTCAATTCTTAATCCGGAGACTATCTGCCCGGTTTGATTTTCTGTTACCATCCTATTATGGAGTAAACCGAATTTATCAACCGGTTCAGCTTTCAACTACAAGTTGTCGATTACGATCAAATTATAATCCGCGATTATTAACCCGGTCTGGTTTGACTACGAGTCGCGATATTATAAGGAGTTATCATTACTCAAGATTGGGATTATCATCCTTACTACAAAAGTTGGTAAAGCCAACAATATGATTCAATGTCACGGTATGATATATTTCATATTTGATTATTCTTAAGTGCAGCCTTGGTTATAAACACGGGTTATATGTTGGGCATTATGACCCGTCCGTGATAAACCGCCAGACACTTTAAACTTGTTGTATGCGAGGAACAGGTTGAATAAAGCATGATGATAAATTATCCGGTGTTTATTAAACCGGCCTGGCTTTAAGACGATAAGTCACCAGTATATGATGAGAAATTATCCGGTGTTTATTAAACCGGCCTGGCTTTGGACTATACGTCGCCAGTATATATTTGGATTGCGCCATTGGAATCATGCGCTTATAAATTATTGGATTATATTATTTAAATAGCCGAACTTGGCTGAATTTTCAGTATGATATTGGATGAATAAGGTTTCATACCGGATTATATTATCTTGAATAGCCAACATGGCTGGATTTTTATTATGGTTATAAATATTATGATTGAGGTTTTCAAAGTCGCTTTAGCGCAATGGGTATTATGTTATCAATGGATATGGCTTTTATTCTACAATTGAAGGAATAGTCCCGAGTTGCTGCAGGATTACAACCCGGCACTTGGGGGCTACATTATTGAAGTTGAGATTACATCAAATATGCAAGTCTCATGTCGCTGCAAGCATGCACCATGACACTTGGGGGCTAATGCAAAGTCATTCTTTGTTCATCTTATTGAAGACCCAACTCATCACATTATAATGAGCCGGCCCTTGGGGGCTACCAATTGCTCCTGTTAAACAATTCAAGGTACAAAGCTTTTTATTCATTATATTGAAGGGTCCTTCGCTTTCGGTTGGTAAAGCACAAAGCTCTTAACCTTGTGGGCGTGAATTCAAGCCCCATGATGGGGGTTACATCATATGATGTTATTTTCATTGAAGTATATATCAAAGTCCTGCTCATTATTGCATAATGACCCGGCCCTTGGGGATCGCTGGTTGAAGTTTTATGAGCATCAGAAATTACAAGTCCTGTGTTTCGCAAGCATAACAACCCGACACTTGGGGGCTACATAATATGGAGTATTCAGTTTTACTAAATAGTGGGATGAACAACATGGATTTCTTCTTAAGTGGCAGTATTTATATTGAAGCAAGTCTTAAGCCATTACGTTGTTCTGCTCAAGACTTGGGGGCTACAGGTATTATATTATTATCGAAGAAATATTTTCAAATTCTCTGATTGAGCAAACTAGGTTGACCCGGCGTCACCAATCATTATGACCCTGTGGCTGCAACTCGGCGTCATTAATAATCATGAACCGGCGTTGGCAACAATCATGAACCGGTGTCTGCAACAATCATGACTCGGAAGTATCAGTTTTTATAACCCGACAGTTCTTGGCAATGATAAACCGGCAAGTTCTGCATCTTCAAGCCGGCTGAATATCAGATGAGTATTTCAAGACCAATATTTCTTAAACCGGCGCTTTGGAAGCCGACTCAAGTGGATTATTCTTCACAATATTGTTCTGTGAGAAACCAATGTCAGAAAATTGAGTATGACGCTGGCTTATTGACCTGGATTTTCTAGGAGGAAATGACAAGGACTTAAGGATGATCAGGTGCTGGTTCACAAGAATTCTTAACCCGGAGCACAACCTATCAAGTTTGTTCTTGTGTTTATTTTATAGGATCAGTTTAACATGGATAAATCCAAATTAAACTGGGGGCTAATGTCGGGGATATACCCCGCGGTGTAAACCGGCCGGAAGTTTAACCCGGCCGGACTGGACGACTCACTGGTAACCCACCTGGAGCTTGGCGGTTCACGGGATACCCGCCCGGTCTTGGCGGTTCTTTAGTAACCCGGTGGGCGGGTTAGATGGATGATGAGGCCCAAGGCCCAGAAGGCCGGTTCAACTATGGTGGGCCGGTTTAAGAGGAAAGGAATATTTGCCTTACAAGGAGTCAAGACCAGGACTTGTATCCGGTTTGTATTAGAGATAGAATAGTCTTAATCCTAATAGGACTCCACATGTAAACCGCCCTTCAACATATATAAGGAGGGGCAGGGCTCCCCAAAGAGGGACACATGACAAGTTAGAAGTTACAAGCCACAAGCAATAATCTCTAGGACTAGACACAATTAGGAGAGCCGGTTTACGGCGACTCCCCATGAGCATAATAAGATCTAGCCTCAAACAGCATGTAGGGTTGTTACCGGATGATGTTTCCCGGGGCCCGAAGCTGTCTAAACCCTTGTCTTGCGTGTTGATCCGCCCTGCGTCTCTCGTCCCACTCAACCCCTCTCAAGCTACCACATAGATGCGTTGGCCTCGCGACTAAGTCCTGACACTAAGGACATCTGCCGTGACAAATCCACGACAATACCTCTCCTTATACACATGGCTGCAGTGTCATTGAGATTCTTGTAATAAATTTCTCTTGGTGTAGGATTCTTTGGATCAACCACATGGTACCCATACTCCAAGATCTCCAGCATCTCATCATTTCCATATCGAAGTGATCCTACATAGCAACTCTCTACAAGGCAAAATCGGAAGTGACATCAAGTAAAGGAGGTTTGCCTTGAAGATTATATTTCGGTTTCTCAACTTGGGGTCTTGCATAAAGCCAAGGAACACCGGAGTGATCATTGCTAGGAGGTTTTTGACCAAGTGACGGAGCAGTCACAGTTGGCCTCGAAGCTGTGATGACCCACAAGTATAGGGGATCTATCGTAGTCCTTTCAATAAGTAAGAGTGTCGAACCCAACGAGGAGCAGAAGGAAATGTCAAGCGGTTTTCGGTAAGGTATTCTCTGCAAGCACTAAAATTGTAGGTAACAGATAGTTTTGTGATAAGATAATTTGTAATGGGTAACAAGCAATGAAAGTAAATAAAGTGCAGCAAGGTGGCCCAATCCTTTTTGTAGCAAAGGACAAGCCTGGACAATATCTTATACTGAGAAAAGCGCCCCCAGGGACACATGGGAATTATCGTCAAGCTAGTTTTCATCACGCTCATATGATTCTCGTTTGGTACTTTGATAATTTGATATGTGGGTGGACCGGTGCTTGGGTACTGCCCTTTCTTAGACAAGCATCCCACTCATGATTAACCCCTATTGCAAGCATCCGCAACTACAAAAGAAGTATTAAGGTAAACCTGACCATAGCATGAAACCAGTGGATCCAAATCAGCCCCTTACGAAGCAACACATAAACTAGGGTTTAAGCTTCTGTCACTCTAGCAACCCATCATCTACTTATTACTTCCCAATGCCTTCCTCTAGGCCCAAAAAAAGGTGAAGTGTCATGTAGTCGACGTTCACATAACACCACTAGAGGAGAGACAACATACATCTCATCAAAATATCGAACGAATTCCAAATTCACATGACTACTAATAGCAAGACTTCACCCATGTCCTCAGGAACAAACGTAACTACTCACAAAGCATATTCATGTTCATGATCAGAGGAGTATTAATATGCATTAAGGATCTGAACATATGATCTTCCACCAAGTAAACCAATTAGCATCAACTACAAGGAGTAATCAACACTACTAGCAACCCACAGGTACCAATTTGTGGTTTCGATACAAGATTAGATACAAGAGATGAACTAGGGTTTTGAGAGGAGATGGTGCTGGTGAAGATGTTGATGGAGAT
Source organism: Aegilops speltoides (assembly GCA_021437245.1). Classification (NCBI taxonomy): domain Eukaryota; kingdom Viridiplantae; phylum Streptophyta; class Magnoliopsida; order Poales; family Poaceae; genus Aegilops; species Aegilops speltoides. The sequence goes on along the minus strand of CM038141.1, from coordinate 358,899,882 downwards.
TGACCCCCTCCTGATGAGAGGATCGTTGGTGATAGCGATGGTGATGATTTCCCCCCCGAGGGAAGTTTCCCAGCAGAACAGCTCATGGGAACCCTAGATTGGTTCCGCCAAGGTTCCACCTCGTGGCGGCAGAGTTTCGTCCCGTAAGCTTGCTTATGATTTTTTTCTAGGCTAGGAGACTTCATATAGCAGAAGATGGGCACCGGAGGGCCAACAGGGGGCCCACGAGACAAGGGGGCACGCCTAGTAGGGGGGGCACCCTCATGGCCAGGGTGTGGCCCCCTCTAGTACTTTCTTTGCTCAATAATTCTTATTAATTCCAAAAATGACTTCCGTGGAGTTTCAGGATTTTTAGAGCTGTGCAGAATAGGTTTCCAATATTTGCTCCTTTTTTAGCCAGAATTCCAGCTGCCGGCATTCTCCCTCTTCATGATAAACCTTGTAAAATAAGAGAGAACAGCCATAAGTATTGTGACATAATGTGAAATAACAGCCCATAATGCAATAAGTATCAATATAAAAGCATGATGCAAAATGGACGTATCAAGCTGCACCACCCAAAAGTGGTGCAAGCACCATGGACAACGTGCCTAATCTCATTTGTACCAAGGCCTCAAGAGAAGCATCATGCTCCTCTTTTTGCTTAGCAAGGGCCCATTCCAGATCCTCAGAAGTAAAGGACTTGACTTTAGAAGAAGCCTCGCCTTTATCCTTCGGATCTGCAACAAGGGGAGTCCCATCGGGGTTCATCTTGATCTAGGGCGGTTAAGCCACAAGAATAGAGCAAAAGGCTCTGATACCAATTGAAAGGATCGAGATGGACCTAGAGGGGGGGGGGGTGAATAGGTACAATTACAAGTTTTAATTATTACTTAGCAATTTTAGGCAATAATGCGGAATATGAAAGTGAGCCTAATAATTGCAAGTGTAGTACTAAGTGCTAAGAAAGTAACACGAGTATGTAAGTGAGTAAGCACAAAATGACATAAGTAAATGCTAAGAGACAAGTAACCACAAGTAGAGAGTTAGGGTTAGGAAAAACCACAACTCCAGGAGACGAGGATGTATGCCGATGTTCACTTCCTTGGAGGGAAGCTACGTCACCGTTAGAGAGGTGAATGTTACCACGAAGGCACACCAACGCCATGAAGGCTCGCCCTATTCTCCCTTTGAGATAACACCACAGAGGTATTTATCAACAACTAGTGGTAGACCTTGGGGTGGTCTCCGAACCCTCACAAACTTTTCCGGGGGTAATCACAAAGGTCGATTCCTCTCCGAAAGACTCCTACCGCCTAGGAGTCTCCAACCTCCAAGAGTAACAAGAATGATGGGGAAAAGCTCAAGACTTGCTCAAATCACGAATTCCTTTGGTGCAAAGAAGGGGAAGGAGTGGATCTATCACTTGACTAGAGAACTTCTCTCAAATGTTCCCAAATCACTTCGGGATCTAGGATTTGGTGTAGAGGATAGAGAGAGAGAGAGAGAGAGAGAGAGAGTGAAAAGTGTTCTTGGAAAGCTCAAAGTGAATGGTCAACCTCATCCCGTGGAAGGGAGAAGCCTATATATAGTGGGTGTTGTAACGCCCCGGATCCGATGCGCCAGGTGTCCGCCAGTTATTCGCCGACGTTGCCATGTCATTTGCTTGCGTGTTGCACTATGCCATGCCATCTTTCCAGGGGTGCCAACCATGTATTTTTGTGAGTTGTGTGCTGAGTGCATTGAGCTTGTTAAGTAGGGTAGTCGCTGTTGCTGTTTTCCTGACAGATTCTGTTATATTTTGATGCCATGTTAACATGCTTCTACTAATCATTCTATGCATAATCTGGAGATGCTCTATAAACATGTTTTGAACTACATGTCATGCTCTATCCATTCATGCCCTTGGTTGCAATTATAGCCTGCTGGAACATGTTCATTTCTTGCTCCAAAGTTGCTTGAAAATGTTGTTTGTCAGCCTGTTAACATTAAGTTCACTTGTTCCCATGTGTTTTCCTAGTGATCCATGCACCCTATGACCTTGCTCTTGCCATGCTTAGCTTCATAAACATGCCTTCTTGCTGCTGGTTGCCTTGCCATGCCATGGATTGCTCTGTGGTGAGTGGTTCGAGCTCACGAACATACCTACTTATTGTTGTTCTTGCCATGTATAAATCTGTATTATAACTTGCCATGTTTACATGGGTGCCATCATATTTTCCGTGCCCTTTTGGCTCATGGTCAGTAAGGGTCTTTTGATATATGCAATTAGTAGATTCATGCCATGCCTTTGTTTGCCATGATAAGTTCCTGTAACATGTTGTTTGCTTGCTCTAAACATTGCAACCTGATGTTATTTTCTGATAAGTCTGAAACTGTTATTAGTTGCAATATCTCCATGTCTTTTTGAGCATGTTCTAGTTGTTTCTGGAGATAGCTCAGTGTTCATGTTTTGTTATGCTTTACCTGTACTTCATGCCCATGCCTTTTGTTCTTATGTTGGGGTGCTGTAGCATGTTGTTTTGATGCTTGCAATATGCCTAGTTCTTTGTTATGGATGATTGTTGTTAGGACTTGTATAGTGTGCATGTGTTGAACCGTTGCTCCGTTTTGAGTGTGCTCTATATGAAACTTGCTTGATTTTGCATGTAGCTTCATATTATCATGTTGCATCCTTGTTTTGGTGTGTTTGCTTGATGTTTGGGTGCATTTTGCATCAATGCCATGTGTAACTTGTTTTGCTCATATCTTCTAGGCCGTAGCTCCGAATCTAATGAACTTTATATGGAACTTGACTAGAATTTCGTGTAGATCATCTTGGTGCATCTTAACTTGCTGTTTAACAACTTGAACATAAGGTTTATTCAGTTCTGGACCAATTTCGAAATTTGCATATGAGGACTTACCAGAATTGTTATATGTTGTTTCCGGCCTCATTTAAACTTGCCTTGATGTGTTGTTCTTGTTTGCATCATCTTTTGCCATGAGTAGCTTCATGTAGTTTGGTCATGCATCATGCTTGTTGTGCATCACGTCTTGTTCATGTGTGGTGTGTTTACCTTGTTGTGTGCTTCTTCTTGATAGTTCCCGTTTCGTTGCGATCGTGAGGATTCGTTCGTCTTCGTGGCTCCATCTTCTTCATGGACTCGTTCTTCTTCCTAGCGGGATTTCAGGCAAGATGACCGCTACCCTGGATCTCACTACTATCATTGCTATGCTAGTTGCCTCGTTCTTTCGCTATCTTTGCGCTACCTATTACTGTTTGTCCAGCCATCCCATATTGCCATGAACCTCTAACCTTTGACACCATTCCTATGCAAACCGTTGATTGGCTATGTTACCGCTTTGCTCAGCCCTCTTATAGCGTTGCTAGTTGCGGTGAAGTTGAAGATTTCTCCATGGTGGACAGGGTTATGTTGGGATATCACAATATCTCTTATATTATTAATGCATCTATATATTTGGTAAAGGGTGGAAGGCTCGGCCTTATGCAGTGTTTTGTTCCACTCTTGCCGCCCTAGTTTCCGTCATACCGGTGTTATGTTCCCGGATTTTGCGTCCCTAACGCGGTCGGGTGATTTATGGGACCCCCGACGTTCGCTTTGAATAAAACTTGTCCAAGAAGGCCCAACATTGACTTTTACCATTTGCCTCACCACCACCTATCTTTTCCCTTGGGAGTCGCTCTCTCGAGGGTCATCTTTATTTAGCCCCCGGCCGTTGCTTGTCTAAGTGTTGGTCCGAACCGAGCAACTTTCTGGGGCCACCTCTTAGCAACTCGAGGCTGGTTTTACTCGTAGCTTGACTATCCGGTGTTGCCACGAGAGCGAGATATGTGCAGCTCCTATCGGGATTGTCGGGCATCGGGCAGCTTTGCTGGTCTTGTTTTACCATTGTCGAAATGTCTTGATGTACCGGATTCCGAGACGATCGGGTCTTCTGGGTGAAGGTCTATTCTTCGATGATCGCGAGAGCTTGTCATGGGCTAAGTTGGGACACCCTGCAGGTATAAACTTTCGAGAGCCGTGCCCGCGGTTATGTGGCAGATGGGAATTTGTTAATGTCCGGTTGTAGATAACTTGACACCAGATCCGAATTAAAATGCATCAACGCGTGTGTAGCCGTGATGGTCTCTTCTCGCGGAGTCCGGAAGTGAACACGGTTTCGTGTTATGTTTGACGTAAGTAGGTGTTCAGGATCACCTCTTGATCATTGCTAGCTTCACGACCGTTCCGCTTGTTCTCTTCTCGCTCTTACTTGCGTATGTTAGCCACCATATCATGCTTAGCCGCTGCTGCAACCTCACCACTTTACCCCTTCCTTACCCATTAAGCTTTGCTAGTCTTGATACCCATGGTAATGGGATTGCTGAGTCCTCGTGACTCACGGATACTTCAAAACCAGTTTGCGGTGCCTATGTTACCGGCGGTGACGCAACCAAGCTCAAGGAGGAGCTCGATGAAGATCTTGCCCTTTGTGTTGTTTCGTTCTAGATGATCAGTAGTGGAGCCCAGTTGGGGTCGATCGGGGACCTTTGTCACATTTGGGGTTCTTCTTTTATTTTGGTTCCGTAGTCGGACCTTGATTGTATCTGGATGATGTAATGCTTTATTCATGTAATTGCGTGAAGTGGCGATTGTAAGCCAACTATGTATCTCTTTCCCTTATGTTTTACTTGGGTTGTGTGAAGATTACCTCACTTGCGACATTGCTTTCAATGCGGTTATGCCTCTAAGTCGTGCCCGACCGTGGGAGATATAGCCGCATCGAGGGCGTTCTAAGTTGGTATCGAGCCTTCCCGACCTTAGGAGCCCCATTGCTTGATCGCTTTTAGCGGCGAGTTGTGTCTAGAAAAAATGTTTTGAGTCATTTAGGATTATATATATCGGAGAGTTAGAATTCTTTTACTCCTCGGTCCCTTCGTCGCTCTGGTGAGGTCTCCGACGAGAAGTTTTGACTTTCTCTTCTCAAATTTCACTAAACTTTTTTTAGGATCACGCGGGTATCTTAGAATCGTTCCGATGGTTTTATGATGACAACATTGTCTTGGTGCCTCCCGTCAGCAGGTTTTTTTTTCTAGTGGAAGTGTCCCGGGGAGTTGAGCTCTGAGGTGTTGTCGTCATAATTTTATCGTTGCAGTTCTGGAATACCTGAGTTTAGTACGCCGACATCGAAAATCTCTTTTATGCAGTTGTTGGTGAGATAACCCGCTAACCCAAAGATTGAGGTGAGTACGGAGTATTGCCATGACTCGTATAACGGATGCTTTTGAAGGTTGAGGTACACGATTTCGAAGGTTTCTTGGTTATGTGTTGACGGATGGATACAGATGGATGTAGGGATTGTTAGTTTGGGTGAGATATATTGCTTCCCCTGTATCCCCAACACCAGATTGCATAACCGGAAAGTTTCGGGAGTTTTATAGGTGGGAATTCAAGTAGCTCCTAGAATATCTTTCCGACAGATGCATGATATGGGATTGGGTAAATCTCTATCATATGTATTTGTTCCGGCTTATTCTGCAAGCCAAATCCTTCGTTTTGTTTTATTTGTGGTATTTGAGTTGCTTCAAAGTCAAATGTTGAATCCATACCTTTCCTAAACGGTGTTCTCATATTGCTATGTGAATACTAATCCTTTTGATCATTGATTTTGTCATGTCAACTCCTTTTCAACCGGCGTGTTTCTCTTCAAGTGGATCCAATCACTTCAACAACAACAAGACCAATTATCATTTCTTCTCAACGGTGTTTGTTTCATCCGTCTCCAAGTTGCCTTTGTTTTTTCCCGCCCACCCACCCTTTTTCCTCAAGGACTAAGATTTCTTTACCAAGTATCCTTTTATTTTTGTGAAGTTTCTCCATTCTTTTCCATCAATGTTCTGATCCGGTGATCCCTCGTGAATATGCTCACGAGCTACAAGTTCATCATCCTTCATTGTTGTTTCTTCTCCGGTGGATTCAATTCAAGCTTTCGATATCCATCATATTCCTTTTTCCTAATTTCAATGCTTTCCCATGCCGGCGCACCTCTCAATCGCTCACTTCTCGCTATTTTTTTCCTGAAGTGCTCAAGATATCTCCGAAGACTTGTGTTTCCATTTTTAATCCGTTCAAGCTATTTGGAGATTGTTATCTCATTCAAGCCATTTTATTCAACCGGTGCAATCTCTCTTTAAAATCGTTTCAACGGTGTTCTTTTGAGTGGGCCCTAACCCACAGGTCTTTTCCCAAGATCTTACCTGACTCTTCTAATTATTCCGGAGTTATTCTTAAATGCTTTTCAAGTTTGACGTAAGAATGAGTTATCATCAGTCAAATGCTTTTCTCCAAGATCTTTCAAATTCTTTTCATAGTTGGCTCAACCTCTTCGCTTTTGATTCTTCCGGCGTGCCTCAATAATTCTTGGTGGTGTTTCTTGTTGTCATTCTCATCATTTGAAGACCGAAGAAGAGTTTCTCTTTAATCTTGCTCTATTCTCTTCAAGATGCGTGGTTCTAGCTTGATGCCATCCTCTCATAATTGCTTTCGATTGAGACAACTCTTTTCTTACCATCCGGAGCATTTCTTGAGTTGTTTCCATTTCTTTCTTCCGAAGGCCATCATGTCTTAATTCTTCATTCTCAGCGTGTAGCTATCATTCTCTAAATTTTACCGGTGCATCGTTCAAATATCCTCTAATCCCTTCAAGTATCTTCATTCGTTTTCAAACTCTTTCCGGTGAATTGTGCCTTTGCTACGTTCATTTTCAATTCTTACGGTGGTTCGTTCAAGATTTCACCTCTTTCGTTATCATTTAATTCATTCGTTCTTTCCAATCCTACCGGTGGTTCGTCGAAGACCTTCCCAAGCTTGCGCCATATCTATCTTAATCCTTTCTACGAGAATAAGTGGCATGCCAAATCCGTTGTTTGTCATCAATTTAAATTGGTGAAGGATATGCATAACATAATTCTTATTCTTGTTTCATCCAAGTGATTAATTTCTTCTTTTCGGAGTTGTTCATCATATCACATTCTTGGTTCGAGATGCTTCATCTTTTCTTTTCCGGAGTTCCAAGTTTTCCGCTTTATCTCGTGGTGAAGCTCTATCTAAATCATTGCAAGGCTTCACCTTGTGTTTTCAACTTCTCTTTCTTTCTATCACCCTTTTGTTTACCGAAGTTCTTCATGGAGGCTCTACATGGTGGTTCGTCAAGGATTCCTTTCATTCTCGATTTGTTCTTCAAGATTTCTCTTGAAGTTATGACCCGCCAAGCTATACTCAAAAATAAACATGGTGCTCTACACATGTTTTGTTTTGAGGCGTTCAAGCATTCTTCATCTTGCATTCCAAAGTGCAATTCCTTCTATCTTATCTTTTGAGATGGTGTCATGTCACTCTTGATAATTTCCTTCGTGTTTCATGATTCCCATGTTGTCAAGAATGAGGTATTTTAAATCCATCAATCTCTTTTTGGAGTTATCTTGGTATAGATTTCACCTAAAGCTTTCCCTAAGGATTGTTGTTATTTATGGTGCTTATAAATGACCCAAGTTCTTCAGTTGTCCTCCCGGTGAAATAAGTTTCTCGTCTCCTTGTTGATATCAATCCAATCAATTGTTTCCGTTAGTGGCTGGTTGTCACCTCATCATTTTGAGATGTTTGCCATAAGCCCACAACAAGCTTATTCTTTTCGTTGTTGGGTTTCTAACAACTCCGTTCAATCCTTCTTTTTAAGGATGTTTTCCAAATTCAAGTGTGGTAGAAGTTGGCATTTTCTTCTCCATTCTGTTATTCCAATGATCTACTTCTATTCTTTCTTATGGAGGCATTGTGATGTTGCTCTTTTCACTCATCATCCCGATTGTGAGGATCGTGTTTTTTTCTTGCTTATCCATTTACCTGGAGTGTTGTGTCATCTCTTCAAGTTCTTTTCATCTTATCAAGTTTTCCTTCTTCTTTCAGTCGGAGTGCTGCCCAAATTATATCAATCTTATTCCTCCTCTATCTAGTTTCAACCGGAGTGGTTTCAATATCTATCTTATCACTAAACCTCTTGGTTCTCGTTGTATCCCTTGCTCCTTTTTTCTAATGGAGTGTTTTCAACTATGTTCATCTTCGTTGTTTTTTTTCTTTCTTTCATTTTGCTCAACACCTCAAGGTTCATGGTTTCACTCGTTTGTCGAAGAAGCAACTTAGTTTTACCTCTCCTCTTCCTCTTCCTTTTCCCTCCGGTGCCATCCTAGATCTCGGGACGAGATCCTCTCGTAGTGGAGTGTTGTAACGCCCCGGATCCGATGCGCCAGGTGTCCGCCAGTTATTCGCCGTCGTTGCCATGTCATTTGCTTGCGTGTTGCACTATGCCATGCCATCTTTCCAGGGGTGCCAACCATGTATTTTTGTGAGTTGTGTGCTGAGTGCATTGAGCTTGTTAAGTAGGGTAGTCGCTGTTGCTGTTTTCCTGACAGATTCTGTTATATTTTGATGCCATGTTAACATGCTTCTACTAATCATTCTATGCATAATCTGGAGATGCTCTATAAACATGTTTTGAACTACATGTCATGCTCTATCCATTCATGCCCTTGGTTGCAATTATAGCCTGCTGGAACATGTTCATTTCTTGCTCCAAAGTTGCTTGAAAATGTTGTTTGTCAGCCTGTTAACATTAAGTTCACTTGTTCCCATGTGTTTTCCTAGTGATCCATGCACCCTATGACCTTGCTCTTGCCATGATTAGCTTCATAAACATGCCTTCTTGCTGCTGGTTGCCTTGCCATGCCATGTATTGCTCTGTGGTGAGTGGTTCGAGCTCACGAACATGCCTACTTATTGTTGTTCTTGCCATGTATAAATCTGTATTATAACTTGCCATGTTTACATGGGTGCCATCATATTTTCCGTGCCCTTTTGGCTCATGGTCAGTAAGGGTCTTTTGATATATGCAATTAGTAGATTCATTCCATGCCTTTGTTTCCCATGATAAGTTCCTGTAACATGTTGTTTGCTTGCTCTAAACATTGCAACCTGATGTTATTTTCTGATAAGTCTGAAACTGTTATTAGTTGCAATATCTCCATGTCTTTTTGAGCATGTTCTAGTTGTTTCTGGAGATAGCTCAGTGTTCATGTTTTGTTATGCTTTACCTGTACTTCATGCCCATGCCTTTTGTTCTTATGTTGGGGTGCTGTAGCATGTTGTTTTGATGCTTGCAATATGCCTAGTTGCTGTTATGGACAGATTGTTGTTACGACTTGTATAGTGTGCATGTGTTGAACCGTTGCTCCGTTTTGAGTGTGCTCTATATGAAAATTGCTTGATTTTGCATGTAGCTTCATATTATCATGTTGCATCCTTGCTTTGGTGTGTTTGCTTGATGTTTGGGTGCATTTTGCATCAATGCCATGTGTAACTTGTTTTGCTCATATCTTCTAGGCCGTAGCTCCGAATCTAATGAACTTTATATGGAACTTGACTAGAATTTCGTGTAGATCATCTTGGTGCATCTTAACTTGCTGTTTAACAACTTGAACATAAGGTTTATTCAGTTCTGGACCAATTTCGAAATTTGCATATGAGGACTTACCGGAATTGTTATATGTTGTTTCCGGCCTCATTTAAACTTGCCTTGATGTGTTGTTTTTGTTTGCATCATCTTTTGCCATGAGTAGCTTCATGTAGCTTGGTCATGCATCATGCTTGTTGTGCATCACGTCTTGTTCATGTGTGGTGTGTTTACCTTGTTGTGTGCTTCTTCTCGATAGTTCCCATTTCGTTGCGATCGTGAGGATTCGTTCGTCTTCGTGGCTCCATCTTCTTCATGGACTCGTTCTTCTTCCTAGCGGGATTTCAGGCAAGATGACCGCTACCCTGGATCTCACTACTATCATTGCTATGCTAGTTGCCTCGTTCTTTTGCTATGCTGCGCTACCTATTACCTGTTTGTCCAGCCATCCCATATTGCCATGAACCTCTAACCTTTGACACCATTCCTATGCAAACCGTTGATTGGCTATGTTACCGCTTTGCTCAGCCCCTCTTATAGCGTTGCTAGTTGCAGGTGAAGTTGAAGATTTCTCCATGGTGGACAGGGTTATGTTGGGATATCACAATATCTCTTATATTATTAATGCATCTATATATTTGGTAAAGGGTGGAAGGCTCGGCCTTATGCCTGGTGTTTTGTTCCACTCTTGCCGCCCTAGTTTCCGTCATACCGGTGTTATGTTCCCGGATTTTGCATCCCTAACGCGGTCGGGTGATTTATGGGACCCCCCTGACAGTTCGCTTTGAATAAAACTTGTCCAGCAAGGCCCAACATTGACTTTTACCATTTGCCTCACCACCACCTATCTTTTCCCTTGGGAGTCGCTCTCTCGGGTCATCTTTATTTTAGCCCCGGGCGGTGCTTGTCTAAGTGTTGGTCCGAACCGAGCAGCCTCACGGGCCACCTCTTGGCAACTCGAGGGCTGGTTTTACTCGTAGCTTGACTTATCCGGTGTTGCCACGAGAGCGAGATATGTGCAGCTCCTATCGGGATTGTCGGCGCATCGGGCGGCTTTGCTGGTCTTGTTTTACCATTGTCGAAATGTCTTGATGTACCGGATTCGAGACTGATCGGGTCTTCTGGGTGAAGGTCTATTCCTTCGATGATCGCGAGAGCTTGTCATGGGCTAAGTTGGGACACCCTGCAGGGTATAAACTTTCGAGAGCCGTGCCGCGGTTATGTGGCAGATGGGAATTTGTTAATGTCGGTTGTAGATAACTTGACACCAGATCCGAATTAAAATGCATCAACGCGTGTGTAGCCGTGATGGTCTCTTCTCGGAGTCCGGAAGTGAACACGGTTTCTGTGTTATGTTTGACGTAAGTAGGTGTTCAGGATCACCTTTTGATCATTGCTAGCTTCACGACCATTCCGCTTGTTCTCTTCTCGCTCTTACTTGCGTATGTTAGCCACCATATCATGCTTAGCCGCTGCTGCAACCTCACCACTTTACCCCTTCCTTACCCATTAAGCTTTGCTAGTCTTGATACCCATGGTAATGGGATTGCTGAGTCCTCGTGACTCACGGATACTTCAAAACCAGTTTGCGGTGCCTATGTTATCGGCGGTGGCGCAACCAAGCTCAAGGAGGAGCTCGATGAAGATCTTGCCCTTTGTGTTGTTTCGTTCTAGATGATCAGTAGTGGAGCCCAGTTGGGGTCGATCGGGGACCTTTGTCGCATTTGGGGTTCTTCTTTTATTTTGGTTCCGTAGTCGGACCTTGATTGTATTTGGATGATGTAATGCTTTATTCATGTAATTGCGTGAAGTGGCGATTGTAAGCCAACTATGTATCTCTTTCCCTTATGTTTTACTTGGGTTGTGTGAAGATTACCTCACTTGCGACATTGCTTTCAATGCGGTTATGCCTCTAAGTCGTGCTTCGACACGTGGGAGATATAGCCGCATCGAGGGCGTTACAGGTGTGGAAAAAGTAGCCGTTTGAGCCACTTAAGTGCATAGAAGAGGTTGGACGTCCGAACAACACCGGACGTCCGGTGGCACAAATATGTCCGGACGTCCGACAAATATCAGTCGTCCGGCCGCTGGGAACACATAAGCCACGAATCAGCACACAACACACGGGCGTCCGAGACGTGCCGGTCCTCCGGAGACCGGACGTCCGGAGAGGCCCGGAAATCCGTAAATATTGTTCTATGGAGGAAATACTGGACGTCCGAGACGTGCCAGTCGTCCAGAGACCGGACGCCCGGAGAGGTTCGGATATCCGTGAATATCGTTCTGTAAGAGAAACACCGGACGATCGTAGAGAGCCGGATGTCCGGACAACTGAGAGGGATCGGACGTCCGTAGAGTACCGGACGTCCGGAGAGAAAAATTGGAGTTGGTGGGTTTGAGCAAATCTATCACTAGATCCAACGATCCCCTCTTAATAGTGCGGGATCCCTATACTCAAGAACAAACCGTAAACAAAGCCAAGGCTAATGTCTTATTTCTCCGATCTTATGTTATATGCATTTGTCCCTAGTCATGATCCACACACGGCCTTTGAGACATAATCCTGAGGTATACTTGATAAACATGATTAGTCCCAACATGCATGTTGTCATCAACATCAAAATATGATTAAGGGCATGATTGCACTTTCAACATTGGAGACATATCAGCATCCCCAAGCTTAATTCCTACTCGTCCTCAAGTAGGTAAATGATAAAACAAATAATTTATGAAGTGTGAATGCTAGCAAAGTGCAAAAGTTTGATCAATGGCAATTTCAATCACTTTTCCTAGCATCATAACAACAATTCTTTCTTAGAAAACTTGTTATGACCAAGTAGCAACCAATTCACATGTTAAGGTTCAAACAATGAATTCTCTTGATACTCAACAACCTATATTCTTAGTCACCAAACAATTGCAATTCAACGTATTCAACACAGTACAAGTAAGAGCTCCACATACTCAACCATCATATAGTCTTCTATGATTTCTAACACTCACCGCATACACATGAGCAAAACGTTTCAACCGGACACATAGAAAGATAGGGGCTTATAATTTCGCCTCCCAACGTATTTACTGAAGGAAATATGCCCTAGAGGCAATAATAAAGTTGTTATTTATATATTTCCTTATATCATGATAAATGTTTATTATTCATGCTAGAATTGTATTAACTGGAAACTTAGTACATGTGTGAATACATAGACAAACAGAGTGTCACTAGTATGCCTCTACTTGACTAGCTTGTTAATGAAAGATGGTTAAGTTTCCTAGCCATAGACATGAGTTGTCATTTGATGAACAGGATCACATCATTAGAGAATGATGTGATTGACTTGACCCATTCCATTAGCTTAGCACTTGATCGTTTAGTATGTTGCTATTGCTTTCTTCATGACTTATACATGTTCCTATGACTATGAGATTATGCAACTCCCGAATACCGGAGGAACACTTTGTGTGCTACCAAACGTCACGACGTAACTGGGTGATTATAAAGGTACTCTACAGGTGTCTCCAATGGTGTTTATTGAGTTGGCATAGATCGAGATTAGGATTTTGTCACTACGATTGTCGTAGAGGTATCTCTGGGCCCTCTCGGTAATGCACATCACTATAAGCCTTGCAAGCAATGTGAATAATGAGTTAGTTACGGGATGATGCATTAAATAACGAGTAAAGAGACTTGCCGGTAACGAGATTGAACTAGGTATTGAGATACCGACGAACGAATCTCGGGCAAGTAACATACCCATGATAAAGGGAACAACGTATGTTGTTATGTGATTTGACCGATAAAGATCTTCGTAGAATATGTGGGAGCCAATATGAGCATCCAGGTTCCGCTATTGGTTATTGGCCGGAGACATGTCTCAGTCATGTCTACATAGTTCTCGAACCCGTAGGGTCCGCATGCTTAACGTTCGGTGACAATCAGTATTATGAGTTTATGTGTTTTGATGTACCGAAGGTAGTTCGGAGTCCCAGATATGATCACGGACATGACGAGGAGTCTCGAAATGGTCGAGACATAAACATCGATATATTGGGTGGCTATGTTTGGACGTCAAAATGGTTCCGGGTGAGTTCGCGCATTTACCGGAGTACCGGGAGGTTACCGGAACCCCCCCGGGAGTCAATGGGCCTTATTGGGCCTTAGTGGAAAGGAGGAGGAAGCGGCCAAGGTGCCCCCCCACACAAGCCCAATCCGAATTGGGAAGGGGGCCAGCCCCCCTTTCCTTCTCTCCTTCTCCCCCTTCCTTCCCTCTCCTACTCCAACTAGGGAAGGGGGTCGGCCCTCTCCCCCTCCTCCACTCCTTTATATACGGGGGAGGGGGGGACCCCATAGACACACAAGTTGATCATTGATCTTTTAGCCGTGTGCGGTGCTCCCTCCACCATAATCCACCTCGGTCATATCGTTCAGCGCTTAGGCGAAGCCCTGTGCCGGTAGCTTCATCATCACCGTCATCACGCCGTCGTGCTGACGAAACTCTCCTTCAACACTCTGCTGGATCGGAGTTCATGGGATATCACCGAGCTGAACGTGTGCAGACCACGGAGGTGTCATACGTTCGGTACTAGGATCGATCGATCGTCAAGACGTATGACTACATCAACCGCGTTGTCATAATGCTTCCGCTTTCGGTCTACAAGGGTACGTGGACAACACTCTCCCCTCTAGTTGTTATGCATCACCATGATCTTGCGTGTGCGTAGGAAATTTTTGAAATTACCACGTTCCCCAACATTTACCTCAAGGGTGATGTCAACAATAATAACTCATGCTACCCATGAACAACTGGATATATGTGCCTGGATCTTTCCTCACCACATGATGCTTGCCAAAATAGAAAAATAAAAAGGAATAGAGAGAAAAACTTTGACTCTTTGCATAAAAGTAAATACTGAAAAGTAAAAGATAGGCCCTTCGCAGAGGGAAGCAGAGGTTGCCATGCGCTTATTTGTTTGCATGCTCAACCCCTTAGTGCAAAAGAACATCATGTTATATTGCCCCTTGTGATAGCAACCTTTATTATGTAGTCTATCGCTTTTATTCTTCACCATCACAAGTTCGTACAACGCTCAATTTTCTCTTACACTAAATGATCTAACACTTTTAGAAGCAATTTTTATTGCCTTATTGCACCGATGACAACTTACTTGAAGGATCTTCCTCAATCCTAGGTAGCCATGGTGGACTGTGAAAACAAGATTTGGGTTTAAGGGTTTTGGATGCACAAGTAGTATCTCTACTTGGTGCGAAATTTTTGGCTAGCAAAGATAGGGGGCAAGCACCACATGCTAAAGGATCTATGACAATATAACTTCTATGTGAATATGAACAAACATAAATCATTACATTGTCTTTCTTGTCCAACGTCAACAATTTTGGCATATAATATTTTGATGGGGGATCACAATCACAAAAGATTTCCAAGATAGTGTATTTGCATGTGAAAGTTCTCTTCCTTCTACTAATCATTCGTGAATTGCTTGCATGACCAATATTGTGATTGTCAAACTTCAAAAGATTTCACTTTCTAAACCCAATGTGAAGCTACCACTAGGAATGATATGAACATACACTTTCAACTTCATGATATTCAATTCATTCAACAATTTACACATAGGTTATAAGTGAAGCACAAGAGTAAATGACAAGCTACTCCAAAAAGATATGAGTGAAGATTAAGTGAGTAGTTATGTAAATGGGTAGCTATTTGAGGAATCTCTTTTATTTAAAACTTTCATATCTAAGTATTTTATTAAAATAGCAAGCAAAACAAACCAAAATGACATTCCAAGCATAGCACAACTCATAAGAAGAAGCAAAAACTTAGGCTCAACCGATACTAACCGATAATTGTTGAAGAAGAAAGGTGGGATGCCTACCGGGGCATCCCCAAGCTTAGATGCTTGAGACTTATTGAAATATAAATTTGGGATGCCTTTGAAATCCTCAAGCTTGAGCTTTTGTGTCTCCTTAATTCCTCTCATATCACGGTTTCCCTAAATCTCAAAAACTTCATCCACACAAAACTCAACAAGAACTCGTGAGATAAGTTAGTATAAATCAGTGCAAAACCTTATCATT
Source organism: Aegilops speltoides (assembly GCA_021437245.1). Lineage (NCBI taxonomy): Eukaryota > Viridiplantae > Streptophyta > Magnoliopsida > Poales > Poaceae > Aegilops > Aegilops speltoides. The sequence continues at coordinate 358,884,314 of CM038141.1, read as the reverse complement.
TTCTACTGTAGAAAATTACTAAAATTATTATTTAACATTGTATACTAAATGCCTCTGCATATTTAATACTCCTATCCTCAAATACAATCATTAAACAAGCAAACATATGCAAACAATGCAAACATAACAGCAATCTGCCAAAACAGTATAGTCTATAAAGAATGCAATATTCATCATACTACCCTAACTCCATAAATTCTTAATGAATTACCACACTTTATAAAATTTATCATATTTTATTTTGCAAAAAGTTTCAGCATTTTATCACATTCTGACTTTTCTAGGGAATTTTTGCAACATCGATAAACTTTCTGTTTTGAATCAACAACTCATATACTTGCAAGATAAGCATGGTAAAGGCTATCATTGCCACTTTTATTGAAATAAAAGATGCAAAATATTATTCTAAATAACAGCAAGAAAATCCCAACAAAATAAATTGATGCTCCAAGCAAAACTCATATCATGTGACGAATAAAAATATAGTTTCAAGTAAAATACCGATGGTCGTTAGAAGAAAGTGGGGATGCCACTCGAGGGCATCCCCAAGCTTAGTTGCTTGGATATTCCTTGGATATTAACTTGGGGTGCCTTGGGCATCCCCAAGCTTAGGATTTTGTCACTTCTTATTCTCCTCATATCGACATCTCACCCAAAACTTGAAAACTTCAATCACACAAAACTTAACGAAACTTTGTGAGATAGTTTAGTATGATAAAGAGCAAACCATTTCACTTTTGGTACTGTCAAAGACAAGATTCTTAATTGTTTCCACACAATTCTTACTGTATCATATCATTTCCACATTTTATATTGAGCAATATAAGCCATAGACACTAGAAAACAAGCAAACTATGTATTGAAAATAGAATCTGTCAAAAACAGAACAGTCTGTAGTAATCTGTACTGAATCCATACTTCTGCTACTCCAAAAATTATTAAAAAACTAGGACCACGTGAGCAATTTGTATATTAATCTTCTGCAAAAATAATCAACTCAAAAACACTCTTCTGTTAAAAATGAGAGTTACTTTTGTGAGCGCAAAAGTTTCTGTTTTTCAGCAAGATCAAATCAACTATCACCCAACATGATCCCAAAGGCTTTACTTGGCACTCTATTGAAACAAAAACAATAAAACATGATTACTACAGTAGCATAATCATGTGAACACACAAAAACAATAGATAAAAGTGTTGGGTTGTCTCCCAACAAGCGCTTTTCTTTAATGCCTTTTAGCTAGGCATGATGAGTTCAATGATGCTCGCATAAAAGATAAAGATTGAAACATAATAAGAGCATCATGAATCATAAGTTCCTCTATCATAATAATTTTCAGTAGCATCATGCATAGATTCATCCGTATAACCATCACATAAAGCATTCTTTTCATGATCCAAAAGCATATAAGATTTATCACTCTTTATGGCATACATGTCAACATAATAATCATCATAAGTAGCAACTTTGTTCTCATCATAGTCAATTGAGACCTCTTCCAAAATAGTGGATGTATCACTAAATAAAGTCATGACCTCTCCAAATCCACTTTCATCAATATTGTAATAATATTCAACGCCCTCCAAAATAGTGGGATCACTACTACCTAGAGTTGACACTCTTCCAAACCCACTTTCATCATTGTAATCATCATAAATAGGAGGCATGCTATCATCATAATAAATTTTCTTATCGAAAGTAGAAGGAATCCAAGGATCATATTCATTATGCAAAGCATCCCCAAGCTTGGGAAAAGCATTATTTTCAGCAAATAAATCTTCAAAGATTTCATACTCATCAAACATAGCATCCCCAAGCTTGTGGTTTTGCATATCATCATAATCATTCTTATCAATAGCATGAATGGCACCAATAGTATAGCAAACATTATTATCATATTCTTCCAAGCAAGTGCCAAAAAGATCTTCAAGGTCATAAGAGACATCATTGTCTTCCCAAGCATAATCATTACAACAAGTATTAGGTATCACAAAATCATACTCAATATCATTATCCTCCATCAACATATTTGATTCAGTTTCATGAGGCACAATGGTGATACGAGCAATATTACTTGGGAGAGTTACCTTTTTACCTCTACTTTTCCTTCTTTTCTTTTTCTTCTTCACCACCTCACGTGTGGGTTTAATCAATTTTTTCGAGCTTCTTGTTGAAGAGATTGATTGGATAGGAAGCTGCTCCTCATTACCTGATTCATCATAAGAAACACTAGGCTTGGGAAATATTTTGCTTTCATTAGTACTCTCTTCATATTCTATTTGTTTTCTTGTCTTTAGATAGTTGGCAATATAAGGATTCTCAATGCAATTTTCCGCACAAAACATATAAATTTCCTCTAGATCAAAATCAAGAAATCTATTGAGATTAAATTTTGGAATACCCTTAGTTATACGTTCCATTTCTTCATACCCAAAAAGAAGACTAAGCTCTTTATGATGATCAAGGGTAATCAAGTTATCACATTTTTGGACACGATTTGATCATGAAACAAATATCATTGGAGATTTAAATGACCACGTTCATTGCAAAGTTCACAAGGATGGCAAAAATATTAAATCTTTGAGCACAATCATCTAGCCTCTCTTGCAACTTTTTCGTTTCTAAATATTTATGCTTCTTACAAAATCTATCTTCCCTTTTTGGTGTGTGTGTGTGTGTGCACTCTCAATTTACTCCGCAAAATTTGACATTCTTATAGGAGACATCATTATCATGGCTAGAGCAATCATCATTAGCATTTTGGATATTCAAATAATTCATACTAACAACATTGCAATCATGCTCATCATTCAAATAATTTGTGCCAAACATTTTATTGACTTCTTCTTCTATCAATTGAGCACAATTTTCCGAACCATCATTTTCAAGAAAGACATTATAAAGATGATCAATAATATGATGCAACCTCAACTCCATTTTTATGTAGTTTTCTTTTATAAACCAAATTAGTGATAAAACAAGAAACTAAAAAATTCGATTGCAAGATCTAAAGATATACCTTCAAGCACTCACTTCCCCGGGAACGGCGCCAGAAAAGAGCTTTATGTCTACTACACAACTTATTCTTATAGACTTGTGTTGGGCCTCCAATTGCAGAGTTTTGTAGGATAGTAGCAACTTTCCCTCAAGTGGAAGACCTAAGGTTTATCAATCGTGGGAGGTGTAGGATGAAGATAGTCTCTCTCAAGCAACCCTGCAATCAAATACAAGAAATCTCTTGTGTCCCCAACACACCCAATACAATGGCAAATTGTATAGGTGCACTAGTTCGGCGAAGAGACGGTGATAAAAGTGTAGTATGAATAGTAGGTATGAGTTTTTGTAGTGCCAACAATATAAAACAGCAAGGTAGCAAATGATAAAACGGAGCACAAACGGTATTGCAATGATGGAAAATGAGGCCTAGGGTGCATACTTTCACTAGTGCAATCTCTCAACAATGCTAACATAGTTGGATCATATGATTATCCCTCAAAGTGCAATAAAGAATCACTCCCGAGTTCCTATTAGCGGAGAACAAAAGATATAAATTGTTTGTAGGGTACGAAACCACCTCAAAGCTATTCTTTCCGATCAATCTATCCTAGATCTCGTACTAAAATAACAACAAACTATTCTTTCCGATCGATCTAATCAAGAGTTCATATTAAAATAACACCATATGATGCATATCAACCAACTCTAATGTCACCTAGATACCACAATGTCACTGTGAGTACCCGTGAGTTAATTATATGATATGTATCAAACAATTTCAGATTCATAATACTCAATCCACATAAAGAACTACAAGGACACCCCAAAGTTCCTATCGGAGAAAAGATAATAAAAACGGGCAGCAACCCCTATGCATAGATTACCCCAAAGTCACCTCGGGAATATGCAAGTTGAGTGCCATAACATATATCAAGTGAATCAAAATAATACCCCATTGTCACCACGGGTATTCATATGTAAGACATATATCATGTGTTCTCAGATCTGAACATTCAATCCGACAAGACAAAACTTCAAAGGGTAAAGACTCAATTCATCACAACAAGAGTAGAGAGAGGAAACATCATATGATCCATCTACGTTAACAAAGCCCATGATACATCAAGATCGTGACATCTCAAGATCACACACGCGAGAGAGATTAAACACATAGCTATTGGTACAAACCCTCAACCCCGAGGGTGGACTACTCCCTCCTTACCGTGGTGGCCGCCGGGATGATGAAGATGGCCACTGGTGATGATCTCCCCCTCCGGCAGGGTGCTGGAACGGGCTCCCAATTGGTTTTTGGTTGCTACAGAGGCTTGCGGCAGCGGAGCTTCTGATCTAGGGTTATTTCTGATGGTTTCTGTATTTATAGGAATTTTTGGCATCGGTCTCACGTCCAGATGGGCCTCGAGGTGAGCATGATACACTGGGGCATGGACAAGGGCCCAGGCGTGCCCCGGTGGGTTTTGCCCTCCTCATGGCTCTTCTGGCCCTCCCACGAAGCTTCGGGGGTCTCTTTTGTTCCAAAAAAATCATCAAAAAGTTTCAGCTCATTTGGAGAACTTTCATTTCTGCACAAAAAACAATACCACGGTAGTTCTGCTGAAAACAGCGTCAGTCCGGTTTAGTTCCATGAAAATCATACCAAAACCATATAAATATTGTAAACATGGCATGAATACTTCATAAATTATAGATACGTTGGAGACGTACCACTTCCGCGCACGGGCGAGACACACTGCCGTCTGAGTCGCCCTGGGGGGACGACGTCGGGGCTCCTGAAAAAACGGATCGAGACGCAAATTCATCGATATATAGTAATTGCATTAAATCTTAATAAAGACACATAATGTTCAACAAGTTACTAAAATTCATCAAGCCCAAATTCAACCATACTCCTCGAAAACAGCCTTCGTCCCAAGCTTTCTCTCCTTGAGCTTGAGCTTCTTCATCGACGCATTTTGTTCACCCAGATGGGCTCCCCTTGAGCTTCATAAAAAATGATTCAAAGTGAAGGACCTACCCTACGTCCTTTGGTACATCACGACAGCGTGTGCGGGCTACACAATGACACGATCATCAAGTTGCAACATTAAGTGAATCAAAGAATTGACCAACACATACAGTAATAAGAAGCAAAACTCATGATCTCCATGATTGATCCGTTGGCCAGATTCTTTCCACTTGTACAATCACAACACAATACTTCCTGATGACACTTGAAATGGTGTACCATCGGTGAAGTAGCTACTTCGTATTGCAATCATGGATCACATCCAAATTATAGGTGTGCAGTGTTTGTGCTCATAAAGCCAATAATGCACATGTTTTCAAAATATCGCGCCCTTTTGCTTCATGCCTACAAACCCCGCACTTGTGGCCAACCATGCGTCACACAACAATGCATCCTTCATCACTGAGTACGCCGCCATTGTGCTTGCTTCATGTTAAACAAGGAGAAAGTAAAAAAAAATCTCAATGATATTTGGCCGAACACTTGCTGGGCGTGGTGTCCACCATGGACTGCGTTGGCAAGGGGCAGTCGATATCTGGACTGTGGAAGGATCCGGGGTGCAACGGCGGCGAAGTACAATGCGCCTGGGTGGAGCACTGGTGGTCCGTCAAGAATCGGGGGATGACCGAAGTGGTGTAGAGGCGGCGGCGGTCTTGGTGGATGCAGATATAGAGCAAAAGGGAATTGGCAAAGTGGGAGAAAAGGGCTCTTGAGAAGGGTTTTGGGTGGGCCGGGTGTGTCGAAGTCTGATGTAGGTACCATCCCCCCCACACACACACACACAAAAGCTTGCTTTTGTTTGGCTGAGTTCGTAAATGTAGACCGGTCCGCGGATGTTTGATACACGGTGTTGGATGGCATGAAATGTTCGGACCACATTATCTTGAGGTTTACGGATGGTTTGATGCACAGCTTTGGAGAGGCCCTTGGAGGCTTAATCAAAACATAGGTGAATCACTCATCAAGCATACATAAACTACTCGGCGCATCAACAACAATAACAAACAATGCACCGTTATCCAGCATATCATTCACTGGCAAAAAACAACAACGAGTAGGGGTCTTTTCTTCGAGGCCTCAGCGATCGTTTTGCTTCCCCCTCGGCAGCCTGTTGTTGTGAGCTCCTTCGCTCGCTGGCTCACACTGGCAGCATGAGGTCCCTCACACAAAGGGCCTTGCCTGCCAACTGAACCGTTTCGCCCGTGCAGGGCGCAGCGCTGGGACTCATGCATGGGTGGGATAGATAGCCGGCGTTTTCGGCGTCGGCTCCAGCGCCTCTTCAGTCTTCAGCCCTGGAGACAGAGGCAGCTCTTCTTCCTTTCAGTAGTCTCTGAGCAGAGCCACCTCCATCCAGCAAGAGCGCCTGCAGAGCGATGATGGTTTGTGCTATGCACCCGAAGCTGGCCTGAGAAATTAACCAGTGCACTGCTCACGCGTGTGTGTGTTTTGTCTGAATTAATCCAGGCGCTGAGCGAGAGGCAGCCGCAGTCGGAGAAGAAGGCCCCGCGGGCGAGGCCCATGTCGGGGAAGGCCGTGTTCGTGCTGTGCGCCACCAGCTTCTTCGTGGGGCTGCTGCTCAGCGGCCGGATGACGGTACTGTCTCCCCCGGCGTCGGGCAGCCACGGCGGCTCGAGGATCGCCCTCTTCTCCGACGACGACTGCGAGCACAGGCGTGTAAGTGTCACTAGCGTTTGATCACACCATTTCCCCGTTCGCTCGACGCAAGCACACCACCACGTACGTACATTGTTGTCGATCCTGCATGCGGCTTGGTTGATCGTTCATTCTGTCTTCTTTTTCAGAAGCTGGACGAAGAGAGCAACCCGAACGATGTCATGAACGAGGTGTCACGAACCCACCAAGCCATTCGGTAAGCACGTACAAATATTTTTGTTAGTCCCGACAATCAGGTGCCAATAGTATACTGATATTTGCTACGCATGTATGCGGTGGTGCAGGTCTCTGGACAAGTCGGTGTCGTCGCTGGAGATGGAGCTGGCGGTGGAGCGGGCCAAGAGGAACGGCGGCCTGGGCGCGGCGGTGCCGTCCAAGGGCCTCCCGAAGGTGTTCGTGGTGGTGGGCATCAACACGGCCTTCAGCAGCAAGAAGCGGCGCGACTCGCTCCGCGACACCTGGGTGCCCCGGGGCGACAAGCTCCGGCAGCTGGAGAAGGAGAAGGGGGTGGTGGTGCGGTTCGTGATCGGGCACAGCGCCACGCCCGGCGGCGCGCTGGACCGGGCCATCGACGTGGAGGAGGCGGAGACCAGGGACTTCATGCGGCTGGACCACGTGGAGGGCTACCACGAGCTCTCCTCCAAGACCAGGATCTACTTCGCTGCCGCCGTCGCCACCTGGGACGCCGCCTTCTATGTCAAGGTCGACGACGACGTGCACGTCAACCTAGGTACGTACGTACCACACGCAGCAGTGGACTGGACTTGCTATGAGTTTGTATACGTACGTACCGTGGCTCCATCGACCGAGCTTAATTGTCTGGTGGTTGTGCGTGCAGGGATGCTGACGAACAGGCTCGCCAGGTACAGGACGACGCCGAGGGTGTACGTGGGGTGCATGAAGTCCGGCCCGGTGCTGTCGCAGAAGTAATCTAATCTAGTGCGCCGAACTGAATAGATTGATTATTGATCGTCGTTTTGCCATGTCATTTAACTGTGATCTCTCGCCATGTGTGTGTGTGGCTGCAGGGGCGTCAAGTACCACGAGCCGGAGTCGTGGAAGTTCGGGGACGAGGGGAACAAGTACTTCCGCCACGCCACGGGGCAGATCTACGCCATCTCCAGGGACCTCGCCTCCTACATCTCCATCAACCAGTAAGTGCAATCTGCATGCTAGGGTAAATGATCTTGTCAATTAACGTTGTTGGCTGATGATTTTCGTCGTATGGTGATGGATGCGCAGGCCGATACTGCACCGGTTCGCGAACGAGGACGTGTCGCTGGGCGCGTGGCTCATCGGGCTCGAGGTGGAGCACGTCGACGACCGGAGCCTCTGCTGCGCCACGCCCCCTGGTACGCACAGCGCCTCGCCGCCTCTGTAGTTTCACTTAATCTAAACGCTGGTGAGGAGGATGGTTACCAAATGCTAATCCCCTTTTCCTCCGGTGTACGTACGTGCAGACTGCGAGTGGAAGAAGCAGGCCGGGAACGTGTGCGCGGCGTCCTTCGACTGGTCCTGCAGCGGCATCTGCAAGTCCGTCGACAGGATGAGGGCCATCCACAGCGCCTGCGGCGAGGGCGACGGAGCCGTCTCCAACTTCGCCGCCGTCTGATCGGCCGCCTCCTCCCCGTGATGTCGACCAAGCCTTGTTACATGCTTTGTTTTTTGTCAGACTTGAAAACTATCATCAGAGAAAGGAACCAACTGTGGTTTCCGGCCGCAAGGTAAACCGTAGACACGTAGCGGCGTTTTGAGAACAGAGCATCTGGTGGTTTGGTGATCGAACCGAAGGTCATATCCTTTCATATCTGATGGTTGCAAGGCTTAGCTTTTACCAAAGTTAATCATTTGTATGCCAATTGTTAGGGTTCCAAGCCAGTGCTTAACAACTTAGTTTTATAAATCATGGGCAAACTGCCACCATGCTTTTGTTGTGACTGCACTTGCCTTCTGATCAGTCATCACCGCCCTCCTCCGCACTCCCTCTTCGTGTGTCCTCCTCAATAGGGTGCCGGGATCCCCAGTTCTGCACGGGCGGGGTCTTAGGCAAGGAGACTCACCGTCGCCGTTGGTCTTTGTCATCGTCATAGATTCGCTTCAACATCTTCTCAGCTCGATGACGAGGGTTGGTCTCTTTCACAAGATTAGATGGTGTGGCACCTTTGTTCAGATTTGGCTTTATGCCAATGATGCTGCTGTTTTTGTGGCGTCGGCTCGGGTGATATTCAAAACCTTGCCCGAATCCTCCAGGGTTTGGTGAGGTCACGGGCCGCGGATAAATTTTCACAAGAGCTCGGTGGTGCCTATTCGCTGCATGCACTTGGATCTAGACGCCATTTGGGAGGGCATGTCGGGCCACACGATCTTCTCTACCCCTATCTGTTTGGCAGCTTAGGCGTGTGGACTTTCAACATCTTGAGGACAATATTGCGGCCAAGCTTGGGCCTTGAGAGGGCATGCAAATCACCTCCATTGGCCGTGGGGCGCTTGTGAAGTCGGTTATCACCTCTCAGACCATTCGCCACCTCAATCCGCTCATTGTCCTGCCACCCGCCCGCAAGAACATCAACAAGGTTGAGTGCGCCTTCCTTTGGGTGGGCACAGGTAAGATCTCTGGAGGGAAATACAAAGTAAATTAGGAAATGGTTTTTAGGCCAACTCACCTCGGAGGGCTCGATGTTCTATATCTTGAGAAATTTGCCAAGGCTCTCCGGTTGCGAGGGGCATGGTACGAATGGCGTGACCCAATGAAGATCTGGGTTAGTTCAGGGAACCCGTGCGACCATCGCGATCGATAACGGGGAGAGGGCGCCGTTTTGGGATGCACAGTGGCTCCACAGAAAGCAGCCTATTGATATTGCATCCCTAATCTACAAGATCTTGAAGCGCAAAAATTGGAAGTTTGGAATGGCATTGCGAGATGATGCTTGGATTAAGGACATCGACATGCGTAGCGGGCTGTCTTGGAATCACGTTGCACAGTTCATTGAGCTTTGGACCCAGCTATCTCACATCAACCCCTTTGAAGACGCTCAAGACACCATCACTTGGAAACTCTCCCCTAGTGGGGATTACTCGACCAAGTTGGTTTATAAAGTGCAACTCATGGGAGCTATCCTCACACCCATGAACAAGGTAATTTGGAAAGTTTGCCCCCTCCCCCCAAGGTCAAATTCTTTTCCTGGCTCTCTATTCAAAATAGGGTGTGGACGGTCGATCGCTTTGAGTGGCGCAGTATGAAAATTGTGTCATTTGCCCTTTTTTTTGAAAAGGGTGTCACTTGCCCTCTATGTAAGAGAGAGTTCAAGACAGCCACTGACGTCGTCTACAAATGTTGATACACTTTCAGGCTATGGAGATTGATCAAATAGTTGTTGGGAACAGAGGGTATCAACCCCTCTCAATGGGCGGTTCGTCACTTCATCAACAGTTGGTGAATCCATTTGGCCACGCAGAGCGAGGTAATGATGACTCTCACGTTGCTTACCAATTGGACGACTTGAGTTGAAAGAAATGCAGGGGTTTTCCGGGAGAAATTTGCCGCCCCAAATCATTTTAGGTAGTTTGAAGAACGAATCAAAGTTTTGGTTCCTGGCGGATGCGAAATGTTTGAGTAATTTGATGTCGGGAGAGTAAGGACATATGTATTTTGTTGTGGGTTCTTTGAAGCCACACCTTTAACTCTGTCTTCTCCCTTAATTAATGAATGGCGCAAGTCTTTTGCCTTCTCTTTAAGCAAACTTAGTTATGATTCTCCAAAAGTTGAAAGACCCTTTGACTTATTGTTATCAAGCAACTTTTTCTTATTTTATTTTACATTTCTTTAACCAACTTTTTCTTATGCTAAATATTTATGTCTAAAACATCGAAATGTCCAATGTGTTGATCCTTTAAAGGCATGTTTCCCAGTCTATTGTCTTTCCAAAACATCGCTGATATGGGAGTTGTTCCACACATGAAGAATAATTGTTTAATCTTCATATGTCAGACCAATAAAATGCAAGTCCCCAGGTTTCCTGTTAACCCGAGAGATCACTTTAAAGGCCACATTTTATTAAGAATGAGGTTTTGCCGAATGCCATTCTCAATAAGAATCCTAAAGTCGCGACATCTCAATGGCGTAGTTTTCTTGATATAGACCGAAGACAAATAGAGACAGAACCAAGCCCAATACAAATATAGTTATGGACTGGACTAGCTGACGAACATTATTATTTTAGTGAGGTTGCTGAACGCCTCGCAATTCATGGACACAAGCGACTGCGAAGAGTCATCCCGTGCGCTATCCTTAACAACTACGGCTTCTCTCGTTCTAATGAACCGGATCAGTTAGCACACATGAGTCGAACTCGAGACCTCAACTTCCACCGCGAGGACATGAACCACATGTGCTAAGCTCCTGTTTTCACAAAGTTATGCTTTTTTTGTATATTTCACTATTGTCATAAATGTCAAACAATTCTAGTGAGAAATATATAACGCCTCCGGTAGAATTTGAGCTCTAGCTTTGGAATCTAAATTCACCAACTGCTAACTCGGCCAAAATCAAATGTGAAACAAACCTATTTTTACAATTGTTTACTACCATATAATAGTACGGGGAACTTGGCAACTTCAGCATGAGCAGCCTAGTAACTTTAGCATGAGAAGTCTGGTAATTTTAGCATGAGTAGCCTGGTAATTATAGCATGAGTAGCCTGGTAACCGTAGCGTGGGAAGCCTGATAACTCCATCATGGGCAGCATGGGAACCTTAGCATGAGCATCTTGATACCTTTAGTATGGGCAACCTGGTAACTATGGAATGGGTAGACTAACAACTTTAGCATGAGCGGCCTAGTAACTACATAATCACCATGTTGGCACTTTGTAGCATATGTATATGTTGTCTCTGCACAGGAGACCCCTCTTGCACCGGAGTACAATAACGACGTGGTTGGATTGTGATACGCCTCAAACGTATCAATATTTTTTTTATTGTTTCATGTTATTATCATACCACTTTTACATACTTTTGGCAATAGTTTATATCATTTTTATTTGTACTAACCTATTAATCCAGTGGTGAAGGCTAGTTCCTGTTTTCTAGTGTTTCTGAAAATATAGGCCAAAAAATTCATGGAGCTCGAATGAGCTAAAACTTATTATGTTTTTTATGGAGTAAAATACACCCATAGCTAGAAGATGAAGGTCCGGAGAGACATGATGGATCCCCACAGTCAACTCACACGGCCAGGCTATTAAATATATGATGACCGACCTCAGAAAAGTACCAAAACAGAGCGAAAACAGGGAGAAGGGAGATCCAATCTCGGAGGGTCTCTCGACCTCCGAGATTCATGGAGGCCAAGGACCATAGGGAAAAACCTCTCCCCATCTAGGGGAGGGGCCAAGGAACAATAAGAATGGGGCTCTCTCCCTCTCTCTCCTCGTGGCACCTGAGTGCTGCTGGGGGAACCATCATCGTGATGATCTTCTCCATCAACTTTATCGTATTCATCACCATCTCCATCACCGTTGTTCCTCGTGTTCTACTCCCACACAACCCACTATAATCCCCTACTTGAACATGGTTTTTGATGCTATGAATTATTATCCAAAGATTTGTTTCATCACTATTATGTTTAAGTAGATTATTTTGTCTTATGGGTAATTGATGAGATTTGTTTCGAATGCATGTGGTTATGTTGACGTTTTTGGTGCCCATAATATGAGCACACACGTGGATCATACCTTAGGGTTAGTAGTATGTTGAATCTGTTGATAGGAATGTGCTAAGGATGGCAATGGGTAGGGTATGGGCAGGGTAGAGCAATACCATGCCATACCCAAGTCAGTGGGTACAAAATTCTACCCATACCCGTACCCACAGGTATGAACTTTACCCATACCCATACCTGACGGGTACCCGTACCCATTGGGTAACCAACGGGTAGAGCAAATAGTAAACAAGTTGTTCACAATTGTTAGAAGGGAGAGAGAGGGATTGGTCAAATAGTTCATTGTATTGCTTGAGCCTCATGGACATAAATATAGGAGTACATGGTCATCTTGGAGTACAAGGCAAGGTAGAATAAATCGTACGCTATCCTATGTTTCCTAAATAAACATTATACTCAACAACAATTTTACACTCATTCATATCACATTTAATAAAAGTTCAATTATCTCAGCTCAATAACAGATAGTTAAGTACATGACTACTATTGAAATTTAGAAATCACAACATATGCATAAGTCAATAGTAGTAGACAAGCCACATGAAAATTAATGATTAATTGACATCTAACGTTAGTTCACAAGCGGGCAGGATATGGGTATACTCACGGGTACAAGGCTATACTCGTACCCTATCAATGACTAAACGAGTAGGGTATGGGTACTACTCATGGGTATAAGAGTGTCACTACTAGGGAAAAGCCTAGCAGCAGCGCGGGTTTTAGGCCTATTAGCAGTAGCGGTACCGCGCTACTAATAAGCGCTTCTGACTAACTTATAGCGATGGCGGGTGCCACCAGCTACAGACTAACGTATAGCGATAGCGGGTTTAAACCCGCGCTACTACTAATCTGTAATCTCGGAAAAAAATTGAATTTTTTCGAAAAAAAATTTTGATTTTTTTTTGGAATTTTCAAAATTTTGAATTATTTTAACTCAAATCTCTAATCACCCCTAATCGCTGCTCAATTTAATCTCTAATCACCCCTCATCATTCCAAATCATCTAACTTCCGGACGGTCACCCATCCTCTCACTACTCCCACTGAGCACGCTTAACTTCCGTGTTCTATTCTCCTCGTTTCCAAGTCGCACTTGTTGTTTTCCTAACAATAGTGAGATGTCAATCCTATTAACCTCGTGAATTTAGCTTGAGCATGAAGTCACACATTTCACTGTTTGAGTTTGAAACTATTGTTCTAAAAATTAGTAACACTAATATTTCTTGAATAATTAGTTTGACCACAGTTTGACCAGATTTGACCACAGTTTGACGAGTTGTACAGTTTGACCATAGTTTGACCAGATTTGACCAAAATTCAAAAAACTAAAATAATTAATTATTAACACTAATATTATTGAATAATTAGTTTGACCATAGTTTGACCAGATTTAACAAAATTAAAAATAATAATTTTTTTGAATTTTTTGCCTCGAGATCTTAAAAGCCCGTAACTTTTTTTCTGTTAGGCTTTTGAGGATTTTGAAAACGTTTAACAGGATTCCCCAGTTAAATTCGGATGTAACTTTTCGAGTAGATGCTTTTCATATAAAAACTTTTTCATCCGAGTTCGTATGCAAAAGTTATGGCCATTTTCATACAAATTTCGAGAGATTTTGCAAATAAAGTCGAAATTCATATTTGTAAATTTTCCCAACAACTAGACCACATATCACATGGGAAACTTATTTTCTTTTATTTTTTTGACATTTTCTTTTATTTTTTTAAACTGAAAAGGCGGTCCACGGGGGTAGACTTTGCCAAATAGGCGGACCCCGCTACTACTATGATGAGACGATTAGCGATGGCGGGTTTTAACCTCGCTACTACTAAGTTGATAGCGATGGCGGGTTAGTAGTAGCGAGGTTAAAACCCCCGCTCTGCTATGAACTTAGCAGCGGCGAGGTTAAAACCCACGCTACTACTATGGCATATCCCGGGGCACGCAGTGCAGACCGCTTAGTAGTAGCGAGGGTTACAAACCCGCGCTGCTGCTATCAACTTAGTAGTAGCGAGGTTTAAAAACCTGCACTGCTAGTAAGTAGCAGTAGCGAGGGTTTTTAGCCCTCGCTGCTGCAAAGATTCTGTGTATAGCCTTTTCCCTAGTAGTGTGTGCCCATACCATATCCATGCGGGTACAGTACCCGCATAGGTACCCGTACCGATTAGTAAAATTGCATCCTTAGAATGTGCATACGATGACAGAAGTGATTGGAACGTCACCACACCATATAAATTGATGCATATGGGATTATAGGGGGGACTAATATATCTTAATGCTATGGCCGGGTTTACCATAATGAATGTGGTAGTATTTGTAGATGTTTGATAATAGTTCCAATCATAAGAACATATGTGCAAGTACGAATAATATGTTAGAAGAGGCCTCTCCCACATATAAAACTGCAACGATAATAATCGGTCTATTAACTTAGCTAATTGTCTAGGGACAATTTCACACATACTACCATCACTTTTCCACACTTGCCATCTTTATTTTATTTTACTTTTATTTAACAACACCTACATTTTATTTTCTAGTTCTTTATTATGTTGGAAAGCTATCTTTTCATGCCCGCAAAGTACTTCTAGTTTTATTTTCTAGGTAAAGCAAACACTTAGTGTACACAGGGTTGTATTAATAGCAAATAGGACCTGAGAGAATATTAATATTATGTTTAGAACCTTGTGCGATCGACACTACATACTTATCACCCAACTTTGGAAAGTTCTATGACAATTCCTTGCACTTGGGGATTATCAAGCTCTTTTATAGTGCTCATTGTCGAGGAGCAATAAGGTAGGGTGAATATTCTTGTGCGTGTTTGTTTGCTTTTTATCACTAATTAAATTTTATTTCTTGTTCTTAGTTGTTTTCTATCTTTAGTTATGGAAAGGGAACACAAAACACCCAAAAAAAATTAGTTGTACTTGCTACATAAGGAGATGCGGAACCTCCTAGAATCCTCAATGCTACTTATGTGAAGAACATTGAATATTCCTTTTCTTTGGATAATTTGGATAAAATCCCTTTCAACTTGGTAATGGGTTACACTATGGATCAATGTGAATACTTTAAGGAGATCGCTTGACCCAGGGAAACACTTATGCTAGAAATTTGTGCTCTATATATGATTTTACTTGTTGCTCTAGAAAGGACACCACCTTCCCTTTGAATATATGTTTAATGATAATGAACCTTAGATTCTTATGCTAAGGGGAGGGGGGTTATGATTATTATGGTGCAATAAATAAATAAATAAAATGATGCTTTTAAGGGTGCTTGTGAAATTGCCTCTTTGCATGGAAGTATGATGATGCTCTTCACAAATCTGAAAAATTTCCCATACTTAAATATGGCTATGAAAACTATGAATAAAATGCTCATACTAATAATTATATTAAGAGAGTCTACGCTACCCAAGAAGAGACTAATATTTTACAGGAATCTATGAAAGAAAAAATTATTAAAACTGTGAGGTAATTAGATGAAAAAGATGAGGAGGAGAGTGAAGAAAGGAGGGAAAAAATAACAAAAGGAGGAAGAGTGGATTGTTCACCCATGCCCACCCTCTAATAGGAGTAACTCTCTAACTCATACATTATTTAAGTGCACTCCATGCTTACCGGAGTATAATTCTATGTTAATGAATGCTATAATTCCTTGGATTCATTGAAATATCCCTCTTTCATGAATTTGATACTTGCTATGTTTATGGCCATGATGCCCCTATGAATGATACTTTTGGAGATGAATATGCTAATGTTATTTATGATATGAATGTGCTTGCTGCTTCTACTTGTAATTATTATGAGAGAGGAACCTCATCTCCACATCTCTATGTTTCTAATACACAAAAAATTGCAAGAAACTGATGATACTACGTATTGACCTTTACTTTGTGGCCATGATTTGTTCTTGTATGGCATGCAAATGTGTGCTCGCTATTAACTATTAAGATCCAAATTTTTAATAATTAAATTGTTTTCGATGTACCTTGCTATCTTGGTTGAATATTCCTTGAACACTTTTATGCCTAGCTTATTGGCTTTAAAGAAAGCGTTGCCTGGGAGACATCACAAAAGTTTTAGAGAGTCTTTTTCTTGTTTTGTGTGCCCTTAAAATTTTTAAAGCAAAAAATAAAGTGGGGGATTTAAAACTTTTTCAGAAAGAAAAATGAAAGTGAGAACGGAGCATCATAGAAGTGGGGACGTCCTTGAACATTCGTTCATGCCCATGGTAATTTTGTGAACCTTGTATCATTGAAGGCTTTCAACAAAAATAATTATCCCCTTAGTTCCAAGATTTACCTTTAGCATGTGGTAGTTTGCAAGTTTATGGGTGGTGCTAAAACAGATTGTTTGCTGGAGCTAGATAAATCATACCATTCAACAGAATTTGATAAAAATCTGAAATTTTGACAACAAGAATCTATGAGTTCTCTGTTACGTGCTTCTTTCATAATTATTTGTAGTTACAGAAGTATATGTTTCATCTGCATGTTTACAGTGTATCCTGTTTTCCCAGATTGCGGTTATAGTCTTTTTAACTGCTTATGTTTACAATCTTATTGTGCCCCATTGATGTGGGAGTGTTAAAATTGTGTTAGCATACAGTAAGTAATGTTAGATTATAATTATACATTGTTGTTATAGCAAGACATGATGAATAGCGGTTATATTGATTGATGATCATTTTTTTGAATTTGCAAAATAAAATAAAATTGAAGACAACATTTTTTCCCTAAAAAAAGAAATCTTCAATATTTTCTGAATATGCGAACATATTTTTTACAAACTCACAATTTTTGAAGTCATGAATATTTTTCGAATCCGCGAACATTTTTTACATATTCACAAACATTTTTTTGAAACCAGCGAACATTGTTTTGCAACTAGTGGGCATTTTTTGATTTGCTGAACATTGTTTTCAAAATTCACAAATTTTTAATATGCGCACATTTTTTCAAAATCATGATTATTTTTTGAATCGACGAACATTTTATGATTTCTTGAACATTTTTTTGAAAATCCTTTTTTTTTGGAAATTTGGAGCTGGTGATACACATACGGTTCAATGACAATGACAGACGGTAAAGTCACCAACTATAGAAGCGTGGATTTATGATAATAAGGGAGGAAAACAAGATCTATGCATGTACGTATACATAGTCTGGAATACTGAAATGGTTTCCCTTCCAACGGAAAAACAAACTGCATGTAACCTGAAGGTTGACCTTTATTATTGGGAAAGATTGTAACGTGAAGGTTCTTCACTTCTTGACTCTCCTAGACGAAGGTGTCGTCATCACTTGTGCCTTTTGGAAGAAAGAAACAGAGAGTGAAGGTCGATCAGTGTATAAAGACATGCATCAGGGAAAGGACAATTCATCATGGGTTTTAATTACGTACCGTGTACTATGTCCGGGATGAAGAAGACGCCAAACACGGGACGGTTAGGATGGGCATGGAGTGTGTTCTCCAGCGCAGCCCGCGCTTGCTTGACCTCGCCTATCATCACTCCGGAGGTGTAGAATCGGACGTGAACCTTCTGAAGGGACATCAGGTATCCCATGCCCAGGTCAAACCAATCACCACCGTCGCCAGCTGCTTCCTCTTTTGTGACCCGCAAACCGATTTCAAACTTGACAGTTTCAGCCCTGGGCAAAGCTCCCGGCAGGAACACGATCCGGCCCGGCGACCGGCAAACCAACACGATTGTTGTCAGACAACGGAACCCATCAGCACTGAAGAATAGTTGCCTTTGGCGGGTGGTTCGTAATGTGAGACTGTGAAGAGCCGATAACCTCCCAAGGAATCCCAGATCCTCGTGCCCCACTTCCTCGACCCATATGTGCAACTCGTATAGTTGCGACAGATGCGAGGGATTCCTCCTTATCCATGCTGGCAATGTGGAGAATATGCCGTGTTTGTCGGCGATAAATTCTCGGAGACTTCTAGGAGGCACCCAACGTTCCCCCAAGAGATCCATGGAAGCGCCACTGGCATCAATTTCTAGACTTTGGATGTTGGAAAGTTCTCCTAGTGACTCCATAAAAGCTTCCTCTAACTCCATGCTCAGGTCATTAAATTTAATTTGGAGCTTCCTCAATGTTTTCATGTTGCCCAGTGCTTTCACAGTGCATAGAGAATCACCACAGATTTCACCCAACACTTCCATTGATGTCAACTTTCCTAGTCCATCCGGAAGATTCCAGAGAGGCTCGGTTAGTAGGCACATCAATCTTCTCAGTTTGGTAACACTCGATGGAAGTTCTTTTATATCATAATTTCCACTCAAATCCAACACCTGTAAAAACTGCAACTTTCCAACTTCTGGGACCTCAGAAATTCCTATATCGGCCAGACCTAGGTACCTCAGGTGAAATAAAGTCCCCAAGTCCTGAAGGTTTAGATGGTTGTGATCACCAACATTACATCCAGTCAAATCCAGTACACGTAGAACAGCGAAGCTCGACAAAGGCGGCAATAGACCAATAGCAGATTTAAATGTGGCAATAGACCTCACTTGTAATATACTCCCAGAAATAAGAGGCATTGTTTGATGCTCTTCTTTGATTGTATTTTGGAGGGACAACCTACGCACATTTCTCTGAGAAGAAATGCTATCATGGGTGCCATTCAGTATGGTAACAAAATTCTCTTCTTTTGACAATGAACAAATTAGATCAAGCACACTATCGTGTACACGACAAGCATATACAAAGCCACGATAATTGTATACCGGCTGGATCAAGCTTCTGTTCACCAACTCATTGAAGTAAGTCTCTCCGATCTCAAAGAGACTAGTTTTTGCTTTTTCACATTGGACAAAACTTTCAGCAATCCACATCCATATCAATTGATCTTTCATAATCTCACGATCTTCTGGAAACATGCTTAGATATAACAAACATGTTCTTAGATGGGAAGGCAAGTCATAATAGCTAAATGATAGTATCCTCATCATCTCCTCTACACCGTGGTCTTTGGTAAGTCCACGGCCAATAGACTCTAGCAAAATGTGCCACTCATCCTCTGGTTTTAGATGTTGATCACTAGCCAAAAGACTAGCTATAGTAATTATGGCTAATGGCACTCCACCACATTTCTTCAATATGCATGTGGACACTTCTTCTAATTCACGAGGACATCCACTCTCTTGAGAAAATATTCTTTTATAGAACAACCTTTTGGAATCATCATCACTAAGAGGTTTCATTTGATAGACTGAATCATTAGTAGATGAGCAGCATAGTTTAGATACATTGACTATACGAGTTGTCGTGATTAGCCGACTTCCAAAAATGTTGTTTTTAGAGAAGGCCCAGTTGATAATTGTCCACAATTTTTCATCCCATATATCATCAATTACAATGAGGTACCTATATTAATTATGAGATCATCAATTTAATAATTGTACACATGGTAAGATTTAAAGATAATCTAGCAACAATATGCCTCGGAGATAAATTTATGGAAGGATAAAAAGACGGATCTATTACTAAATTAAATGCTCATGTTTCAACTAAAGTATATTTATGTGCATATTTTCTATTTGTCCATCAGTTTTCCTTAGGTTGCCTATAATGGGAGTATCATAGCTAGTATTATGCATGCCAAATAGACATTTTTAATGAGGTGACATGGAATTAAATGAAGAAAGAGAGCGTTGAATATCATACCATGACACCGTATTATAATATATATTGTGCTACTATATACTCCATCCGTTCCTAAATATAAGTCTTTTTAGAAATTTCAATATGGACTATGTACAGATGTATAAAGACATATTTTAGAGTGTAGAATCACCCATTTTGCTATGTATGTAGTCCATATTGTAATCTCTAAAAAGACTTATATTTAGGAATGGAGGGAGTATATTGCATGACAACAAATAAGGGCATCTAAGATACTAATCTATTACTACAAAAGATACTAATCTATAATACTAAGCATTACGGAGGTAGTATCATAGAATAGTATCATATGCATGATACTTTGCGATACGACCCACTACGGGCAGGCAAGACAAAAATACTATTGATTTATGATCATGTTTCAACCAAATATTAATCCCTTTCCTATCTGTCCATCTTTATGAATTGGTAGAGCACCACACCTTCCACTATAAATAACTAGTGGAGTGACCCGGGCATTTGCGCGGCTTGATTTACTATGCAGTTTTATAAACATAATATCTGATCTTTGGGCACATGCGCTAATATGCAACAACAATATATATCTCTTCATCTTCACCTACTAGTGGTGACCTTTTGTCCTCCCTTTTTTAAGTGGAGACCGTTTGTTCTCCTTGATCATGTATTGATCAACTGAACTATTACCAACAATTGAGCTTAAATTGAGACTACAAACCACCAACCTAAATCTGGTTTGCGTAAATACCCCGACCTACCATTAGTGTACAATAATAGCAAGAAAAAACTCAATTCGATAAGACATTTCGTCTTGTAAACATGAACGAATATCGTTGAATCCATTCCATTCTTGCTTGTTTATTTTTGTATGTATTAATACCAAAAGTTATAAATTTGATCATATCCTTTAGTAGGATTTTTCTTCTTATCAAAAATGGTTATGACAATTTTCAATCAATAAGTAAATCTAAATATTGATGGCTTATACAACATTAGACCATTTTGTTCTCCATATGTCTTATTTATAAGTTAATTGAAATTAATTTAATTCATAAAACTCATCCACATTAACCCACATCATGTTTCATTTATGTCATTTTCTACTTGTGCACGGAAAGTTTGCATTATGTAGTAATATAAACTATTCAACTTCTTTCCTTCGTGTGATACTCTCACACACATACAAATCACAATGACATTAAAACACAATTATTCTCACATGATGTTAACAAAGAAAAAGTATTCTTAGATGATGCCACGCAAGCCCTTAAATGATCTTTATACATGTATATACTCAGTTCTTCCTCTCAATCTATCACTTATTCGTTACTTCTAGTTATTTTAGGGTTTGTAGTAATGGATGGTACATGGATGCTTTTGCTCAGCTACATTCTACAAAGGTTGAACTCTTTTATTGTACAGCTAAACCCATTCAAGTTGATATTTCTAATGCATATTTCATGTTTATCCTTTGACAAGACTACATAGTTAATACTTGTGTTTCAACACATAAATTCTCTTTTGGTTCTCAGTTTGTCACTTTTTCGTCCCTTCTCGTTGTGGTTTATGTACAACCTCTCTCTATATAGAGTTCATGACCATCATTTTTTATTCTATTTTGATATAACAATATTAGTATCTTTTTATCCTTGTAGTAATATTTTGTATGCATTGTGCATTAAAAATAATATTTTAAGTACGGAAATACAAAATAGTGGAAGTTACTCTAAAATCCTCAATACATTTAAACCTCACAACTTGCATATTATTCCACAAGCACCAATTGAAAGAAATTATCAGCTTAAGCTAGTTGCCATCATAAAGTGAGTGACAGGTCATACCTCTTGTTCTCGAGACGTTCCCGGAGTTTGTCGATGAGTTGTGTTTCACCCAATATGATGAAATGGCTTTCGTACATGTCAAGAGCAAGAAGGATATCCATCAAAACCTTTTTTGCACTAGCATTTCGACCAACAGAAACAAAAGCTCGGCAATCAAATTCTCCTTTAATCTTGTCATAAACCGTTTTGACAAGAGTGGTCTTGCCTAATCCTCCAAATCCGACAACAGTGACAATCTTCAATTTTTTCTTGGACTCGTCGTCTCCTTCTGAAATCAACTTCATTAGCTCTTGATCCCTTTTCCCAGCAATGCCAACAAGCTCTGTCACTTCGGTGTACAGAGCCCGAAGGTGAGGATCGATGGGAGTCACCGCTGCAGGCATAGCAACAATATTGTCGACATTGTACCGCACACGCCTGCTAGCAACGTCTTGGACTTGCTTATTGATGTCCTTGATGGCGTTTGCGATCTCATGGTGAGTCTTCCCCTAGGTGAACAAGCTGGTCATCTTCTTGGTGAGCCGTTTGATCTTGTTCGAGTTGGCCACAGGCTCAGAGCCGTCATCAACACGCACCAGAAACTTGTCAACGACATCCTCCATGTTGAAGGAGAGCTCCCTCACCTCCCCCGCCCAGAGCTTGACCTGCTCGTCGAGTTGGTCACGTGGCACTTCGCCCACCTTGCGGAGGGCAGCGTACATGCTCTTCATCTCTTTCTCGAGAGACTCGACACTTTCCCTGACCTTCTTCTTCAATTTGTACTCCTCCTTGAGGAGCTCGAGCAGCTTGGGGAGCAGGGAGCCCATGGCGCCCGTCGCCAGATTCATTTGGAGCTGTTCCCTCTAAGCAAATTGGTTTGTTGTTTGGTTGGTGTGTGTTTGGTGCTGCAGTGATGCATTTTGTAGAACCCGGGCAAGTTCAAAGGAATAGATAGTACTCCGTATCATGTGAAGATGAATAGCTATACAGTCGTACGTACAATTGTTTGGCGCGTGACTGTTCGCCTTTAAAACAAGCGACACCAGCCGACATGCATGTAATTTCCACATGTGCAGGACCACTCATTACAGCTAATGATTCTTAATTTTCCATTACATGTCGTACGCATGACAGTTCGCCTTTAAAACAAGGCATCGCTGGTGTTCACACACACAGCAGGGACGAAGGCAAGTAGGCAAAGCCATAAAAACACAGTGGAATGGCTTCGACGACGGGATGCAAACCATGGATGGCTGCCTGATGCGGAGAGAATGTTGTGCAGTGGCGACGATCACACATCGCAAGTAACTGCTGGGATTGTAAAAAAACGGTGACAACCAGTGATGACAACACATGACTGGTGTCGATGACGGTGCAACTCGAGCACCCGGTTTTGAGCTCCAGAGTGAAGGCCTAGGTCTGACTCGAGTTGGTTATATTTGTCAACGGCGATGTTTTTTATGTCGTTACTTTGTTGAAAGCATTGCTTGGATATGCCCGGACTCATTCTTCAGGGTGAAATTTTAGATTCTGACTTGGTGGTTGAATCCGCTAATCGCGACGCTTGAGTGTCGTTCCCTTTCTGAAAGCGTTGTTGTTAAAGAACCTCTTCATCCATGTGGTATCATAAGATGGTTGATGTGGATATGATCATTGTTGTAGTTTGCCGATGGCGGGTCTCATCTCTTTGTGGTATTATTTTATTTTTCCTTGCCAACACATAATTTTGATCTTATATGACTTTGCTATTCTTTGGTGTGTTTTCGGTGTTGACTCTACCTATGCAAAGACCAGATATGTACTCATTGTATTTGTATTCACTTGTTGTTTCACTTCTAGCAAATAAAATCCACTTCTTATAAAAAAAATAAAACAAAGTGGGCGCGCAATGAATAACCAGCACATTGCTCCGGTACATTTATTTGAGGGAAGGCCATCGGTCTTTATTTTATTTTATTTTATTTTATCAGTACACACACACACTCATATATGCACGCATGCTCTCATCCTATAAACACATACATGTACATCCTACCCCCAATGTACACGCAACGTGACTCTCTTTTTCTCTACAATTCGTCTAGATTGTTGTTTTTCAGTCGACGATTCGTCTAGACTGAGTAATTAAGAAAATGGTTTTGCCAAATCTCAATCTATTACGTGAAAATCGGTATGATTTTTGTTTTTTTAATTTTATATGTTTGATAGATTTTATGTCTTTTCTGGGCTTTTATTTTTGGCTTTTTCACACGCACCTATAGTCCTACAGTTGTACATCCATCGACCGTTGGCGTCGCTGGTGGGAATATCCTATTTGACGCTCGTTGCGTCAAAATGTCGGGCAAACGCACAGCCAACCAGAGGCGAGCGATTTAAATGGGCCGGCCTGTTTAACACGTTTTACAGATCCCGGTTTTGGGAACCTTCTAGACTTTCCCAGCCGGTTTTTTCCGGTTTTAGGAACATTCTAGAAGGTTCCCTGAACCGTTTTTTTTCGTTTTCTCTTCTCTTTATTCCTTTCTGTTTCTTTCTTTTTCTGTTTCTGAAAAATGTTTTGAATTCTCAAAAAATGTTCAGGATTTTCAGAAAATGTTCTTGATATTTGGAAAATGATTTTGCTTTTTATAAAAATGTTCTTGTTTTGCAGAAAATGTTCTGAGATTTCAAAAAATGTTCTTAAAATTAGGAAAATGTTTCTGCTTTTTCAGAAAAATGTTCTGGATTTTCAAAAAATGTTCTGGATTTTCAAGAAATGTTAGGTATCAAAATGTGTTCCTCAAATACGAAAAAAGTTTTCGCCTTTTAGAAAAATTTGGTGGATGTGCAAAAAAATGTTCTGAGTTTTCAAAAATTGTTCTGGATTTCCAAAAAATGTTCTTATTTTTCGAAATTTGTTCTCAAAATTCATACAATGTTCGTATTTTCGAAAATTGTTCACGTTCATTAATTTGTTCAGGATTTTTTAAAATGGTTCTCATTTTCAATGTTTGTTCTCAAGATTCAAAAAATGTTCGTGCTTTCAAATTTGTTCGGGTTTTTTCAAATGGTTCTCATTTTCAAAATATTCTTCTTAAGATTCAAAAAAATCGTGCTTTAAAATTTTGTTCGTGGTCCCAAATTTGTTCAGAATTTTTCAAAATTATTCTTAGTTTTAAATATTGTTCTCAAAATTCAAAAAACATTCATGCTTTAAAAAATTGTTCACATTTTCATATTTGTTCTCTGTTTTAACAAACGTTCATGTTTTCAAAAAATGACTAAGAAATTCAATGTTTTTTTTTGGTTTGATTTTCAAAAGAGAAAAAATGGAAATAAGCAGAAAAGAAAAAATGAAAAAATGATACTATCTGTTTTTTAGACAAGAAAAACAATTGGGCCGGCCCAGTCGGGGCGAACCCCTGTGCGTGCCCCCGACTCCCTGCTGCAGAGAGCGGCAGGTAGGAGCTCCCTCGCTGGTGTTCACCCACGCGAGAGACAACTGCAGTTGAACATTCACCCATGTGAGGGCAGTTAGAGTTCCATGTCTAACAACCGCACACAATTATAGTTCATGGCCGTACACCGAGGCGACCACAAGCAACTGCAGAGCATGCCTCACTAGTGTAGAATAAGGCTTTAGTGCCGGTTCGTAAGGGTCTTTAATGTCGGTTCAGCAACTGGCACTAAAGGGTGGTGACTAAAGCCCCCCCCTCCCCTAGTCCCGGTTCAACACGACCCGGGACCAAAGCCCACTACGTGGCACGAGCCAGCGCCGGGGCTGGGGGACCTTTATTCCCGGTTGGTAACACCAACCGGGACTAAAATGATTAGGGCTTTATGAATTATGGTTTTTTTTAATTTTGTGTTTTCCATTTAATTCTTTTTCATTTCAAACATATTTTACGCTACATATATTCCTACACATTCAACTTGGTCACTTGGATACGTCCACTTTAATCTAATTATGTGTTTCTTCCTCCGTCCCAAAATAAGTGTCTTAACTTTGTACTAACTTTTGTACAAAGTTAGCTTGATACACTTATTTTGGGACGGAGGGAGTACAACTCATATCATCATCATAATGATATATATAACAATCATCATCGTAGTCATATATACAACTCATCTTGATCGTAGTGATATAACAATCTCACCATTATGATCATCATAAGTTAACCACTACTAGGTAAGGTGCTAGTGATATAACAATCTCACCATTATTGATCATCATAAGTTAACCAACTGCACTAGGTAGGGTAGCAGGACCTACTATTCTCTCTCGGGTAGCATAGCATAAAACAGAAGAAGAAAAAACCCTTCTTCGTTATGCAGCATAGAGATCCAACTGTCTCCATTTTGTGGCCTTTGCTCAACCATTATTTTTCTCCAAGCCTTGATTTTGAGGCCTCCATCTGTTTTAAAGGTCGAGTATACATATTTGAGACCCTCCGACCATGGTCATACGCAAACAATTGTCATCTCATCTTCGACAAACATAAATGGAGGCACAACCACATCCGGGAGCTTCTGTTGAAGAGCATAATAATAACATATATAGTTAGCAATGAAGTTCACTTCAGAAGAATGTATGAAAAAGATGGACTAACTAGTGACACAATAGTAAAAATCTTACCATGATACTAGCACGAATGGTAGCATCGCACAACTCGTGGACTAGTGGCACGTATTTACCATAATTTTCCCAACTCTATAGATGATCTTAATTTGCAGAACGTCTTTAACAAAGGAGATAAGATAATTCTTCTCCTCCCAAGTTAGCTCTGCGCCATGACTGTAGTAGGTGTCGTCTATTATCTTTTGTATTTCTTGGGAAGAGAGAAAATAAGCTGTCAATTATAAAAAACAAGTTCAGCAGGTATGAATAACAAGTATTTTTAGATAAGGAATATAGACCATTTAACAAATGTGTTTACCAATCTCACACGGAGGTAGAATCGGAATCATGTTAGCCTGTTAGGATTCAGCCAAATGTTTTCATCTTCCGGATTGCCAAGATCGAATGTTATTTTCATATCCTCCTCGAATCCATAGGCCTTGCATAATCCTTCGCAATTTGAATATCCAAAATGAGTGTGACCTACTTCATTTATGATCTTAACCTCAAAATCAAAACCATGTTTCGTTTTAAGGTGAGCTATCTTCATGTCCACCTTGGACATCTCTTCGAAAGATAGCTTCTCAAGGACATATGGTCTTGCATAGCAGGGTATGCACTAGTCAAATTATAAAAAATGGAAATTACATGTTAAAGCAAAAATCCTAAGTCATGCCTAATTCAGAAGAAACACGTGCCACTAAAGTTACATACCGTAAAACCTTCGAGGCCCTCCTTAAGCGTGAGGGAGAGCATGTACCGCTATCTAGGTGCAGTCTGTCGCACATACCCCCGTCGTCGGTGCAGTCATCGCACTCCGAAATCTTAGCGTCGTCAGACATTTCCTATATATGTTCATAATTCAAAGATTAAAAATTACGGCATGAACTTTGCTAAAATAGGACATATCGAGTGCCTAAAATTTGCCGGAATGGAAATGAATCAACAATCCTCCTAAAAGGTATAGCATTCTTCGATGACAAAGTGATAATGACATAAAAATTTATATTGTAAACCTATATTCAAAAACTAATTAATTCCGGTTTGGAAAAGATACATGTGCTCAAATGTTTTCTATGCAAATTGTATACATTAAATACATTAAGCTATGTGTAAAGGGCGACCAACCAGCTATGCCAAGTGGCGCAAGCTGGTTGCCGCGTGAGAAATATTTTGAACTTTTTTTAGACGAAGGTGTGGATTATTTTTTAAATGTATTTTTTTAGATGGAGGTGAGGACTTCTAGTATTTTTTAAATGGAGGGTTATGCAAAGTTGCACTCGCGGGTAGGCTACGGTGGTAATTTTTTTCTTTTTCTTTTTTATTTTTTTTAGATGAAGGTGATGGGGAAGAACAGAGGAGAGGAACGAATGAAAGGGGAAAACAGAGAGAAATGGGCTCGGGCTCGCCAAAGGGTCTATATAGGGGCATCTTTAGTCCCGTTGGTTATACAAACTGGAACTAAAGATGCATCTCTAGTCTCGGTTTGTGACACGAACCGGGACTAAATGTGCCAGTGGGCCCCCAGCCTGACACAAGCCTGCCATCACCCCTTTAGTCTCGGTTCATGTTACGAACCGGTAGTAGAGGTCCAACACGAACTGAGACTAATGATGCCCGCCCCCTAGCCATTGGAACCGACACTAATGGTCACATTAGTACCGGTCCATTTACAAACCAGGACTAATGTGGCTTTAAGTAGTTTTTCTACTAGTGCCTACGCACCGGCGCGTAACTATGGTTGCATAGCACTGGCTGCATGCAACGCTACATGTCCGTCCACCATGCACAACTTTTCTTGGGGTAAAGCCAAATTTTATCGATCGTAGTCCAGAAAGAGTGGAATACATACCGGGTCATGAGGTTGGCCAAACCACATATGACACCCTTGAGCTAAAGAAAGAGAAAATTTAGGTAAGTTATGTGCTTCTACATTAACTGCTCGACTCTCAAACGTAAAAGCACAAGAAAAAGGAGTTGCTCGGGTTTCGATTTCTCTAATGATCGCTCCATATTAGCTTCAGTTATTACCCTTCAAGATGTCACCAACAACATGTTTTGAATGTGATGCTATCACAAAGTTATGAAGTTGCAGGTCCTCTACCAAAGATATAGCCTCTCAAATGGCAATCGTCTCCAAAGTGCTGGGTCATGGACTCCCACAATAACCAGTGCTGAACTTCCCAAGTAATTTTTGTCCAGCATGCACAACTGTAGTCACATGTTTTGATGTGGTTATACCTAAGGGGTAGGGCCATACTTACATATGGCCCAGCCTAAGCCCCAAGATGATAAAGAATACGACTAGAATATAATGGGCCGAGGGTAAGGGCCAGCCAAGCCCAATGAAGCTACAGCCCACGACGAAAGATATCAGGGGGGGACCCATTACATGACCAAGTAACTACACTCGACCGTCTAAAAAAAGTAACAACACTCGGATTACCACCCCCTAATGAGGCAGGACTCGAGTCGACCATTTGGAGTCCTAAGGGGGTGGGTAGCACCCTAGGATTTCATGACACCATGATGCAATTAACACCATCGTTACCCAATGATAGAATAATTTAGTTAAATACGATAGTTACCAAGAAGTAATGGCCATTAACTACTGGGCATGCCTTAGACCATCAATAGAATTTATTACCAGCCCTTTATGACACTCCTCCTAACGCATTGTATATAAGCCGAGAGGAAGGCACCGGGCTGAGGGTTGAACTCTCTCACACTAAGTAAGGTTTGTTAATCCCATTGAGAGCGAATATGAAGGCACCACAAACACCTCAACTATGATGTCACTTACACGCTTTCGTACGCACCCAAAACCAGAGTTTGGAAATAGTCTAGTTTAGTTGGTTGCTAGGAAGATGAATAAAAAGGGGTGGTTTACTAAACTACAAAAAAGACACTAAACTACGTGGAGCGCTGCTTGAGTAGTAAATATTCTCGACGGATTCAGAGTCATCACCACAAGTTAGGAGAGTTTTCATACACATGTTAAGACGAAGCCAAATAAAGGTACACATCCCCACTCTATTTACCATGTATCACTTGTGCCACCACCAATTAATGCATCCCCTCTCTGGTTACCACAACGATGACCCCATGAACACAACATAAGGCTTTAGGGTTCTTTGTTACTCCCCATTGCAATGATCCGGGAAGGTGGGGAAATAAGTACTGTCACTACCAACCATCGCATCCCACCATCACACCAATATTAATACCCTCAAATCCATAGGAGCGGAATGTTGTGTGAGGCCTGTTCACAACACCATGAGAAAATCAATGCAACACAAATAAAGAGAATGATTGGATTGATTATTGATGTCTACACAACTTGTTCTTGTAGACTTGTGTTGAGCCTCCAAACACAGAGTTTTGTAGGACAGTAGCAAATATCTCTCAAATGAATGACCTAAGGTTTATCAATCCGTGGGAGGCGTAGGATGAAGATGGTCTCTCTCAAACAACCCTGCAACCAAATAAAATAAATCGCGTGTGTCCCCAACACACCCACTACAATGGTAAATTATATAGGTGCACTAGTTTGGTGAATAGATGGTGATACAAGTGTAGTATGGATAGTAGATATAGGTTTTTGTAATCTTAAAATATAAAAACTGCAAGGTAACACATAACAAAAGTGAGCACAAATGGTATTGCAATGCTTGAAAATAAGGCCTAGGGTTCATACTTTCACAAGTGCAATCTCTCAACAGTGCTAACATAGTTGAATCATATAAGAACCCCTCAACGTGCAACAAAGAATCACTCCAAAGTTCTTATCTAGCGTAGAACATAAGATGAAATTGTTGTAGGGTATGAAACCACCTCAAAGTTATCTTTTCCGATCAATCTATTGAGCCATCCCTATAAGTGTCACAAACAACCCTAGAGTTCGTACTAAAATAATACCATATGATACACATCAACCAACTCTAATATCACCTAGATACTCCAATGTCACCACAAGTATCCGTGAGTTGATTATACAATATGCATCAAACAACTTCAGATTCATAATATTCAATCCAACACAAAGAACTTCAAAGAGTGCCCCAAGATTTCTACTGGAGAAAGTAGGACGAAAACGTGCATTAACCCCTATGCATAGATTACCCCAATGTCACCTGGGAATCCGCGAGTTGAGTGCCAAAACATACATCAAGTGAATCAATATAATACCCCATTGTCACCACGAGTATTCATATGCAAGACATATATCAAGTGTTCTCAAATCCAATAAAGTATTCAGTCCGATAATAGTGAAACCTCCAAAGTAAAAACTCAATTCATCACCACAAGATAGAGAGGGAGAAACACCATATGATCCAACTATATTAACAAAGCTCGCGGTACATCAAGATTGTGCAAATCAAGAACATAGGTGAGAGATCAAATAGATAGCTACTAGTACATACCATCAGCCCCGAGGCTGAACTACTCCCTCCTCATCATGATGGTCGCAGGGATGATGAAGCAGGCCTCTGGTGATGATTTCCCCCTCCGGCAGGGTGCCAGAACAGGGTCCCGATTGAGTTTTCATGGATACAGAGGCTTGCAGCGGTGAAACTTCTCATCTGGGGTTCTTTTGGGGGGTTTGGATATTTATAGGAATTTTTGACATCGGTCTCATGTCAAGGGGGGCCACGAGGGAGCGACAAGCCTGCCCGACACGCCCTATGGGGAGGGCGCATCTGGCGAGCTTGTTGTGCCCTCGTGGGTCTTCTGGACCTCCCACAAAGATTCAGGGGTCTCTTTTGGTCAACAAAAAATCACCGTAAATTTTCAGCCCATTCCGAGAACTTTTATTTCTGCGTAAAAAACAACACAACGGTGGTTCTGCTGAAAACAGCGCCAGTCCAGGTTAGTTCCATTAAAATCATACCAAAACCATAGAAAATTGTTCTAAACATGGCATGAATACTTCATAAATTATATATACGTTGGAGACATATCAGCATCCCCAAGCTATATTCCTGCTCGTCCTCGAGTAGGAAATGATAAAAGAAATAATTTATGAAGTGTGAATGCTAGCATAGTGCATAATTTTGATCCATGATAACTTCGATCAATTTTCCTAGCATCATAACAACAACTTTTTCTCATAAAACTCACCATGATAAAGTAGCAGTCAATTCACATGTGATGGTTCAAACAATGCATTCTTTTGAAACTTACCAACCTATGTTCTTAGTCACCAAACAATTGCAATTCAACTTATTTTCAAAAAATCTAAGTAAGATCTCCACATACTCAGTTATCATATAGTCTTCTATGATTGCTAGTACCCAAAGCATATTTTTAGAACAAATAGCACCCATCGAACACAGAGAAAGATAGGGGTTTAATTTTTGTCTCCCAACTCATTTATGATAGAGATAATTGTCAACAATAAAATTCATGATCAATATATTTGAATGCCATATTTGCCTGGATCTTTCCCCACCACATGATACTTGCCAACTAGAGGATAATTGAGGTTCGAATGAGAAGGAATACTATTGACTCATTCATAAAAGTAAATATAGAAAGTAAAAGATAGGCCCTTCGCAGAGGGAAGCAGAGGTTGTCATGCACTTTTTATTTTTGGATGTGCAAGCTCTTAATGCAAAGGAACGTCGCGTTATATTGCCCCTTTTGATAGCAGCCTTTATTATGCAGTCCATCACTTTTATTTCTTTACCATCACAAGTTCGTACAACGCTTATTTTCCTTTGCGAAGATCATTCATATTTTAGGAGCAGCTTTTATTGCTTTTTGCATTGATGACAACTTACTTGAAGGATCTTATTCAATCCATAGGTAGATATGGTGGACACTCATGGCAAGAAACTGGTTTTAAGGGTTTTTGGATGCACAAGTAGTATCTCTACTTAGTAAGAATTTTTGGCTAGCAAAAGATCCTAAGCAAGCACCACATGTTGGAGGATCCATAACAATATAACTTCTATGCAAATATACCCAAACGTAACTCATTATGTTGTCTTGCTTGTCCAACTTCAAATAATTTGCTCAAGTTTGAAAATAATTAATGGGTATTTCACAATCTTAAAAGATGTCCAAGATAATATATTTATATGTGAAAGTTCTCTTCCTTATACTAATCATTCATGAATTGTTTGTATGACTAATATTGTGATTGTCAAACTTCAATAGATTTTACTTTCTAAACCAAATGTGAAACTACTAGGCATGATACAAGCATATGATGCACATATAATTTCAACTTCATGATATTCAATTCATTCAAAAATTTACTCATAGGATATAAGTGAAGCACAAGAATGAATGACAAACTACTCCAAAAGATACAAGTGAAGACCAATGAGTAGTAAAACAATGAAGAAGCTATGTGAAGACTCCCTCCAAATAAAGATTTCAGATCCAAGTATTTTATTAAAACAACATGTAAAATAAAAGGACATGTCAAAGATAGCACATATCATGTGAAGAACCAAAAACTTAGGCTCAACCAAAACTGACTGTTAGTTGTTGAAGAAGAAAGGTGGGGTGCCTACCGGGGCATCCCCAAGCTTAGATGCTTGAGAATTCATGGAATGTTATCTTTGAATGCCTTGGGCATCCCAAGCTTGAGCTCTCATGTCTCCTTAATGTTGGGGAACGTTGCATGGAAAACAAAAAAAATTCTATGCACACGCAAGATCTATCCATGGAGATGCATAGCAACGAGAGGGGAGAGTGTGTCTACGTACCCTCGTAGACCGTAAGCGGAAGCGTTTATTAACGAGGTTGATATAGTCGAACTTCTTCACGATCCAACCGATCAAGTACCGAATGTACGGCACCTCCACATTTAGCACACGTTCAGCTCGATGACGTCCTTGCCTTCTTGATCTAGCAAGACGGGCGAAGTAGTGGATGAGTTCCGGCAGCACGACGGCTTGGTGACGGTGGTGGTGATGTTATCTCCGCAGCGCTTCCCCTAAGCACTATGAAAATATGACTGAGGGACGAAACTGTGGAGAGGAGTGTTGGTGTCAAAACTGGCGGATCTCGGGTAGGGGGTCCCGAACTGTGCATCTAAGGCTAATGGTAACAGGAGGCAGGGGACACGATGTTTTACCCAGGTTCGGGCCCTCTCGATGGAGGTAATACCCTACTTCCTGCTTGATTGATCTTGATGGTATGAGTATTACAAGAGTTGATCTACCACGAGATCGTAGAGGCTAAACCCTAGAAGCTAGCCTATGATTCTGATTGTTGTTGTCCTACGGACTAAACCCTCTGGTTTATATAGACACTGGAGGGGGCTAGGGTTATACAGAGTCGGTTACAGAGAAGGAAATCTACATATTCGAACATCCAAGCTTGCCTTCCACGCAAAGGAGAGTCCCATCCGGACACGGGACGAAGTCTTCAATCTTGTATCTTCATAGTCCAACAGTCCGCCCAAAGCATATAGTCAGGCTGTCCGAGGACCCCTTAATCCAGGACTCCCATGGTAGCCCCTGAACCAGGCTTCAATGACGATCAGTCCGGCGCACAGATTGTCTTCCTTTTTCGAATACTCCATAGAAGATTTAGGACACAAAGATCGTGTCCGGATCTGGAAAAAAATTCCACATTCCACCATAGAGAGTATAATATTCCACAAATCTAATCCGTTGACATCTTTTTGTAGCATGACATCACGCCAGGGTTCGGTCACTATTCAAACCATTTTCATAACCAGCCACTACACACGC
This sequence comes from Aegilops speltoides, assembly GCA_021437245.1. Taxonomy (NCBI): domain Eukaryota; kingdom Viridiplantae; phylum Streptophyta; class Magnoliopsida; order Poales; family Poaceae; genus Aegilops; species Aegilops speltoides. Next base: position 358,850,118 of record CM038141.1, on the reverse strand, counting down.
TGCGAGGTGGTTTTACTGGCACGTCTTGTCAAAGCACAGATCATGTCCCCCCTTATCACGGAATTGTATGGGTAACCCAACCGTGTTTGTTTAATATGACTCCTAGATTTTAGGCAAGTCCCAAACGGTCACACGGGGGACGCTTGATATTCGTCCTCTTTATAAAGGGGGCCAAGGCATGTCCTTTTATTTCCACGCTCGATCCTTCCTCTCCCGCACCTTGAGTTCCAACACCCAAGGTTCAAGCTAAAGCACCTCGGTCTTTCGACCATGTCCGGACCCAATCAAGGCCGGTGGATGGCCTCCTCCATTACAGAGGAGGACATCCGGAAGCTTAGGGAGGCCAGGTATCTTACCGCCGAGATTCCGCAAAGGCTACCTGCTCCAGGGCAGGTCGTCCCCACCCCGAGCCCAACAAGAGCATTGTCTTTATCTCCCACTTTCTCCGAGGGCTAGGTTTTAGCATTGATCCCTTTGTAAGAGGGCTCATGTTCTATTACGGGCTAGATTTCCACAATCTAGCTCCGGATTCCGTTCTTCACATCTCGTCGTTTATCGTCGTGTGTGAAGCCTTCCTCCGGATCACCCCCCACTTTGGCCTATGGCTAAAGACCTTCGATGTGAGGCCGAGGGTGATCGACGGGCGTCACGCAGAGTGCGGAGGCGCTATAATAAGTAAAGGCGCCGACGCCCCATGGCCAAAGGGCTCTTTCGTGGAGACTTCTGATTTATGGCAGCGGGAGTGGTTTCACATCACCGCTCCCCGAGGTACAAAGTGTGTGGCTGCTCTAGCGTTCCACCCGGGCCCTCCACCACAACTGGCGTCATGGGTCAACAAAGGGCTGGATTGGGGGCCGGCAAATGACGTGCCGACATTACAGAGCCGCATCCGAGACCTTCTCAAGAGGGATATCAGTCTTGCCAGGGTAATGCAAGTGACGCTGGTTCATCGAGTCCTGCCCTGCCAACGTCATCCTCTCCGTATGTGGGAGTTCAACCCGGAAGGACCGTGAACCGTTCAACAATTCTTTGGCATGATGCTCAAAGAGATGTACGAAATATTCTTCGGATCACGAGTAAAGTGTCCGGACACCTCCGAGGACGTGGGTCTCGATTGTAACAGCCTGGATACCCTGGTAAATACCTCTGATGCCGAACACACCATCCTTCATATTTATTATAACATCATTCTAAAAATGTTCTCTACCAGGACTGGCTGAAGAAGGCGGAGAGGATTAGGTGTCCGGCCTCTCTTCCCGAAGGCTCGCCGAATCCCTTGTTGACCAGGATGCTTGACCGCGCGCCGTATCAGGTGCCATCAGGCGAAGACGAGGGGAGGAATAGAGAATCCACAGACGGGCCTCATTTTTTACACATCCAGATTGGAGGAGTAGGTGCCTCCATGAAGGAGGATAATCGGGGAGGGGAATCTAAATCCCCTCTCCCCAAGGTAAGAAAAGGGGTGCCTCCGAGGATTTGGAAACGGAAGCTTCTAAACGAGGGAAGAAAACCTCGCAAGGGGGCCGGTCCTCCACCGAACCGTAAGTGAAAGAGTACTTTGATAAGCATATCCTGTTTTGTCTCTGAGAATAATGACCAAAACATATTCGTTGAAGTCCGGCTCGTAGCCCTTCTTCACAGAATTCGTCCTCGGGGGATCTTCCTCTGGAGATGATGGAGAGCGAGTCGCCTCCCCCTGCCTCCCCGTCACATGGGGCGGACGACCCCGAAGTGTCCTCACAGAGGATTTCTCCGGATCCACCAAGGCCAGAAGTTGACACTTTGGCTGCCCGGAGTCTAAAGTATCCGGCTCCCAAGGAGAGCTTCAGGAGGAGTCAGGGATTGTCCGGCGCACAACCGGACACACTAATGGGCCTTCTGGAGCGAGCGGCCGTCTCCGAGACGCATCGTGCTCTAATGGGCATGATAGTTGAGAGGATTTCATCCGCGAAAAGCGGTTTGAATGAAGCTTTTACAAGTCTACTGAGAGGCTTTGAGGTACGCAAAAAGTGTATTTTTGATGTTTCCGCACATGCTTAGTGTGCTCTTTATAAGTAGTAGCCCTTGAGACTCTGGTTGCCATCAACGTGGCGGACAGAGGATCATAATCTCTGTTAATAATTGCGCTGCTTTACGTGCAGGTGGCTGAGGGTTCGGCAGCCGACCGATCTGCTGATTTTGCCGAACTAAAGCGGCAGCTAGATGTGGCCGATGCTGACATCATGCTTGTTAACAAGCAGCTTGATGAGGCCCAGGGTATGTATATTTGGCTTGTCAGCAAATCCTTTAAGAGGAGCAGGGTTATAATATGTTGTTACTGCAGATGGAGCTGCTGCCTTGGAGACCCTTCGGGCGGAGCTTGCCCGAGCCAAGGAGCATGCCCGGATAAGTGATGCGGCCGCTCTGAAGGCGGTCGAGGAGTTAAAAGCCGAACAGGCTGCTCGTCGTTGGAGCGAAGAAAAGATAGCTCAGATGGCTACCGAGCTGGAAGATGCCGCCAACCGCCGCGAGCTCCTTGAAAAGGAAAATAAAGCAAAAGCGGCTGACCTGATGAAGGCCCTAGAGGCAGCCAAGGAATCCCGCTCTGAAATGAGGGGGATGAGGGAGGAGCTTCGTGAAGCCAGAGATATAGTGGCTGGAAAGCCCTATCTATTGCGGATGAAATTCGGAGATCCGAAGTATGCCCCTCTGGATCAGTTGTGGAGTGTGGCGGACGCATATGCGAACCTAGCAAAGAGTGCTGCTGATGCATCCGAGTTTTACAAAGATCGGAAGGACCATAAGGCTGAGAGGTTATTCTGGTCGCAGTTCAGTGCCCCGACGCATCTGCTACCATTAAATGAAAAGATGGCCGCATGGGCCAAACTCCACAGGTTGTCCGGGCTTGCTATGAGGTCTGTCGTGGATCATCTTTGGCCACAAGGGCCAAGGCCGGACATTTATTTTGGATTAGTGCAACAATTCCTTGGTGCTGTGTTGCATATCGACGATGTGAAGAGGTCGGCGTGCATAGAGGGTGCACGGATGGCTCTTGCCCGTGTTAAAACATACTGGGCTAGGATGGAAGCCACCGCTATTGCAACCCGGAGTGCGGCGGACGGCCAGGACCCGGCCGAGCACTATTTCGAAGAAGTCTTAGAAGGCGCCCGTTTAATAGAGGCTCAGTGCTCGAAGAGTGCCATGTTCGAATGACATGTATCGCGATTGTAAAGACAATGCTATTTTTATTATAAAGGTTGTTTTTTATACTTTTGCCCGAAAGTATTATAATGCCTCATGTGCGGCCGTTTATGTATATATATATCCTGAAAGTTTGCAGTCGTCGGCTTCAGTCCCCAGCACATAATGCGGGGGTGTTCGAAAAAACGCGTAGTCACACTTGATCCAACGTCTTGGTCCGTTAAGGAGGTGATAGCGCGGCGAACCAGGCAATCGGACTATATAGCTTCAACACTTTCACTTAGCCATAGGAGTTTGATGGTGGGGCTACTATATAGCCCCTGGTACTTTCGCGTTCAGCCGGATATGGTGCGCGTATGTACGTGACCGGGAAACCGGTCCTTCGTTAATGCGGAGGAATCGCTAAGATTCTGCTGGGTCATTGAGTGGTTGACCAGTCTCACATTTGTATCATGACGATCGGTGGGCGGCTTTCATCGAGGTGCTCGCCGGGTGAACTGGGCACAATCGCAGTAGTTCTCCCGGTACCGCCTTAGCCGATAGAACGGAACGTAAGGTAGCAAAACACGGGGGCCAGGCAAGCCCAACATTTGACCAAAGACATGATTCGAAGCTGATGCATATAAGGCCAAACTCATGATGCCGAACACTCCCTAAGGTATTCGGACTTTATAATGTGTACTGGGCTGAATAACACCCTTAACAATAAGCCCTGATTTTCCAGGTATGAGCGGTAGTATGGTGTGACATAAGTGCCGAAAACGCCAGTATCCCTCCCGGTTGTAGGAAGTTTCTGGAGGGGAAGAAGCAACAAGAGATGTTAAAAAGGTTTACACAGGGTCTTAATCTAAAAATAAACCTTTGTGTGGGTCCCTGCTGCACGTCTGCGCCTTTATCTCCGTTATGCCATATCCTGGAAGGGTGTAGCACGATGGTCGTCTGTAAAAGAAGAAACCCAGGTGAAAGACTTCGTGTGAGGTGTTCGTTAGTCTGGATAAATCATGAAAATGTAATATGCTATTTTTATTGATAGGGTCGAGCTGAACTACGGGCTCTTTTTGCGAGCAGCCCCTAGCATTTTTTGTGGGGAAATCCCAACTGGGCTGTTACGTTAGGTGGAGCGCCGGACTCGTCTAACCGTGTATGTGGTCTTGACGACTGGCCATTAGTCCTGGTTGGAGGGACCGCTCAGTGTTCGGCTACTAGAGCCGCCACATATTCTTTCGCGCGTAAGAAACACTCCATGTTTCTGCTAACTGTGATGACGTCGCGTGGACCGGGCATCTTAAGTTTGAGGTAGGCGTAATGCGGTACTGCGTTAAAACGAGCGAAGGTTGTTCGTTCGAGCAGTGCGTGATAGCCACTCCGGAATGGAGCGATGTCAAAGGTTAATTCCTCGCTTCTGAAGTTGTCGGGGGAACCAAATACAACCTCTAGTACTAGAGATCCCGTACAGTGGGCCTCCACGCCTGGTATTACTCCTTTAAAGGTAGTGTTACTTAGGCTGATCCGTGAAGGGTCTATCCCCATTTTGCGGACAGTGTCCTGATATATCAGGTTTAGACTACTGCCACCGTCCATGAGGACTCGTGTGAGATGGTATCCGTCAATTATTGGGTCGAGCACCAAGGCAGTCAATCCTCCGTGCCGGACACTAGTCGGATGGTCCCTGCGATCGAAGGTGATCGGGCAGGCCGACCAGGGATTAAATTTGGGGGCAACTGGCTCAACAGCGTATACGTCTCTGAGTGCATGTTTGCGTGTTCTCTTTGGAATGTGAGTTGCGTAAATCATATTTACTGTTTTGACTTCTGGTGGGAATTTTTTTCTGTCCTCCAGTGTTCGGCTGACGAGGCTCATCCTCGTCCTCACTTGGCGTCTCCCTTTCCTTTTGTTCGGTGTTCAGCTTGCCGCCTGTTTGAAAACCCAACACTCTCTGTGGGTGTGGTTTGCAGGCCATTCGGGGGTGCCGTGAATCTGACACAATTTGTCTAGAATCTTGTTTAGACCGGACGGTACATCTCTACTGCCTTTAAATGGCTTCTTCCGTTGACCAGGTCGAGAGCCCCTGAATCCGGCATTGACTATCGTATTCGTTGGGCTGTCATTATTGTTTCGCACTTGTTTTTATTGCGTCGCGGCTTCCCGTTGCCATCCCTGACTTCAGATGTGCTTGGGTCGCTGGTGCCGCTACGGGCCAGCCAGTTGTCCTCGCCCGTGCAAAAGCGGGTCATAAGGCTTGTTAAGGCTACCATCGTCCTCGGTTTTTCTTTGCCAAGGTGTCTGGCAAGCCATTCGTCCCGGATACTGTGTTTGAAGGCCGCTAAAGCCTCGGCGTCCGGGCAGTCGAGTATTTGATTTTTCTTAGTAAGAAACCTATTCCAGAGCTTTCGGGCTGACTCTCCGGGCTGTTGAATTATATGACTTAGGTCGTCAGCGTCTGGAGGCCGGACATAAGTCCCTTGAAAATTGGCCCTGAAAGCATCCTCGAGCTCTTCCCAACTTCCAATTGAGTTTTCGGGAAGGTTTTTCAACCAGTGCCGAGCCGGTCCCTTTAATTTGAGGGGTAGATATTTGATGGCGTGGAGATCATCTCCGCGAGCCATATGGATATGAAGGATAAAGTCCTCGATCCGCACCCTGTGGTGCGTAGTTCCGTCGTATGCCTCTATATTCACGGGTTTAAATCTTACGAAATTCATGATCCGAAGACTCATCGATGAAGCACGAAGTGCGCGACACCTAGATCTGGTTGTGTCATGGCATGCTGTCGACGGTTGTTGTGTTCGGTTCTGATTCCAAGCTGGTATTTGATCGATGTGATCGTTTTGGTAGTTCTGATCCTGTGCTGGAGCACGCTTCCTAGATCCGTATATGGATCTGGCCATATCGGACTTTCTATCCAGGAGCTCACGTAAATCGTGGGCTGACTTGTGGGCGGCATCATTAGCCGTCTTGTCACGACCATGGGGCGGTCGGTCTGGCTGAACGGTCGTTTTTGGCTGGGTGGGCTCTATGGCCTCTTCGTCGAATTCGGGCAGCAGCTTGCACTTTGGATAGCTCTTTGTGTGGCGATCGTCGCCGCATTTTTCTCCAGTGTCGAGCACTTTGTTCCTCCTGCGGTTGAGTGTATCCTGCGCGGCCTTAAGCCCTTGTTTCTGCTTCTTTAGGCTCCTTGCGGTGGCGATAAGCCTTCTATGGAGGTTCTCTTGTTCCAAGAGTTTTTCTGGGATGATGAGTGCATCATCATCCGGGCTGTTCTCCTCTCCAAAGACAGGTTGTTGAATTTTACCCTTGGGATCGGTGTTGTCTGACGTTGGCTCCGGATGTTTTCACCGTCCCCTAGCTCATCCTGCTCCACCGCTTGGGGTCGTCGTTTCCTTTGGAATCAACCGGGGTATTATTATTTTCTGCGATGTTGTCACTGTTTTTACTGTGGCGGGATTTAGGGCGGCGTCTACAGCGCCACTTTGGTGGCTTATCGAGGGGATTATCCTTCGTGGTATCGTCACCATCGCCTTCTTTTGGTGTGTCCACCATGTATATATCGTATGATGAGGTGGCAGTCCAGCGCCCAGTGGGCGGTGGTTCCTGTTCTTCTCCTGTGTCGTCGTAAATACCGTCGACGTCTTCGAAGTCGAAATCGAGCGTGTCGGTTAAGTCGTCGATAGTGGCTATGAAGTGGGTGGTGGGTGGGGAACGAATATCTTTGCCGTCCGCTTCCCACTCGAGCCGGACATAGTTCGACCAAGAATCTTCTAACAAGGACAGAGACCTTAATGATTTCAGCACATCACCCAAGGGTGAGTGGTGAAAAATATCCGCGGCGGTGAACTCCATGATGGGTGCCCAATCTGATTCGATAGGCACGGACGCACGTGGTTCGGATCCTGCGAGCGGGGAAGAGTCCGGCGGTCTGATGTCACCAACCTCACAAGAGGTGGGATCAGTGTTCGGCTCCGACGTCGATGGGTGTGCAGCCTCCGTGGCGGGGTCCATCCACCCGTCCTCGGAAGGCACGATCTGCTCCGGATTGATTCCCGGTGCCAACGCAGGTGCGATCTCCTGAATACTGTCCGACGGCAGATCAAAGTCATGCCCGTCGTGACTGTTCGGCGCACCTGTCATGGGTGTCGTGGTTCTAAGTCTGGCAGTAGAATAGGGGGTATGTAAGGGGAGGCGATGTCCTAGCTATGGAGTAGTTGTGAAGACAAGCGATGTACGAGTTCAGGCCCTTCTCGAAGGAAGTAACAGCCCTACGTCTCGGAGCCCTGAGGCGGTCGAGTGGATTATGAATATGGATATTACAAGAGTGCGAACCCCTCTACCTGTGGAGGGGGGTGGCTTATATAGAGTGCGCCAGGACCCCAGCCAGCCCACGATTGAGAGGTTTAAAGTACATAAAGTGCGGGCGCATCGTAACGCCTCATAAAGTGTCTTAACTATCATTAAGTTTATTCAATAGCAAGCCGTTGTGCTGCAGAGTGTCTTCTGACCTTCTGGTGGTCGAGTGAGTCTTCATGGTCGAGTGAGTCTTCCATGGTCGAGTCCTTCCAGCCAGTCGAGTGGGTTCCTCTTTGGTCGACTGGAAGATGATCTCTTCTGAAAGTGTCCTTGGGTAGGACGTTTAGGTCAGGCCTATGACCCTACCCTAGGTATATGAATCCATCATTAGCCCCCGAATGGATTGAGGCTTGAGTGAAGGAGGAGTTGACGTTGTTTCCGATTGTCTTTTGCGTGCTGGCTACGTGTTGCCTTGGATCAAGATCTTCTCTGTTGATAACAAGCAACTTTTCTTCAGTCGACTTGATCCATTCTTGTTCTTTAGTCGAATGACCTTCTTTTACTTTGCTATTCCCGAGCGACGGATTGCAGGAAATCTCGCATTTGACAGACCGATCTGTCCCTCGCGGATCTCGCGGGATACGAAATTTGGGGAAGCGCGCGAAGCGGAACGGACTGCGGCGTTCGGATGGGACATAACGGGGACGCCTCGATTTCCGCGCTGCTTTTTTCGCCACGTATCGTGCAGCGCAACTGTTCGGGATATGATTGGATTGTTCGGGTCCACCTGTCATCCACTCGGAAAGGATGCTATAAATGCGACTCGCGGGGGCTTCTGCACAGTACCCCGTTCTTCCTCCTCTGCACTCTTCGTCTCCGCCCTCCGCAACCGCTGCTGCTCCTGCTACCTCCTCTCCTCCGCATTCCGCCGGCAGCCATGGGCAAAGAGAAGACGGTGGTGTTGGAGCGTGCGAAGAAGGCGTCGGCGGCGGAGAAGGTGTCGGCGGCTGAGAAGGCGAAGGGGAGATCTACCGGCCGCGGTGGTTCCTCGTCGAGATCCAACTTGCCGAAGGGCTGGGTCCAGGGAGATTGGATCCAGTCGACCATTAAGGAGAAGGATCTCCTCGATATGGCCAACGACGGGTTGATTCCCCACGGCGCCGCGAGGCTTCCTGGCCGAGAGTGGCAGCCCCAGCCAGAAGAGGGTGAGTGCGTGCTCCTGGCCACCCATGTCGACCGAGGATTTTCGCTGCCGCCGAGTGTTTTCTTTCGGGTTTTGAATTTCTTGAGCCCAGCTCCACCATTTTACTCCAAACTCCATCGCAGATCTTGCTGCGTTTGTGTCTATGTGCGAAAACTTCCGGGCTGTCGATCGTGACTGGGGTTTGTTCAAGTATATCTTCACATGTCGCTCTTAGGCGTGAAGAAGGCAAGCCCCAGTGACGAGAAGACCCAAGTAGTTCAGATGTGCGGTGGCCTTGGGGTCCAATTGAGGAATAAGAGCACCTTCCCAGCCATGTCTTTTCCCGAGTCGGTCGAGGTGGCGATCGACCTGGTTCTCTCGCGGAATGAGACGACGCCGGACAGCCGATCGGTCTTCCAAAGATTCACCATGAGTCGAGTGAACAGACCTCCTCCCTCAAGGTGGTTCCAGAGAGAGAACGAGGTGAAGATGCTGATGGATCGCGTGGTGCGGCTGGTTCGGGATGGCGTGGATCGCATGGACCTCTTGGAGGTTTTTCTTCGAGGCGAATCCAGCCTCTTGATTCGAGCCACCGCATGTGGCTGTCTGTGGCATCAAGACGAGACTCGCGCCCACCCGGAGGCGATCGACGATGTCATAGTGGAAAGATGGATGGCGCGATCATGGGAACAAGGACAACCTCGCGGATCCCGGAGGATTTCCCCACTTGACCCAACAGCGTTCGGAAAAGGTACATTTGCTCTGTTTTCCATTGTATCTCCGTCGAATGTGTTTCGTGATTTGGTCGATGAATTACTGTCTTGATATTTCCGGGCCCTTCTTGAGCTATACTCAATGCCCAATGGCGCCAGACTCCGAGGAGGAGGGAAGCCGAGGCGAGAGCAGGAAGAGTGGGATTCAGACGCTGCGAAGATGACGATGACGACGATGATGATGACGAGGATGATGACGACGAGGATGAAGAGGAGGAGGAGGTACCACCGCGCTCGGAAAGGCGGTCCAAACTTTTGCACGACCCTTCGACTGAACGCGGTAAGGGAGTGGCGACTGCCTCACGGTCGACCAAACGCCCTCGGACCGCTTCTCCGGTGCCGACTGAGAAGGCGCCGAAGCAGTCGAAAGTAGCTCCGTCGAGGACGACCAAGCCTCTGCCAAAAATGAAGGTAGCCATCCCCACCATTTCAGCGGCTGCGACTTCCGAAACCTCAGGCAAGGCTGAGGACCATGAGATGGAGGACGCGGCGACTTCAAATCCCGGTACTACAACTTAAAATCTTGTTCTTGGTCGACTGATGCATAATTTCTGACTTTGACTTTTTCCTGAAGCTCCAACCAATGACATTATCACCCTTCCCGACGACGATGATGAGGATGAGGAACCATTAAGGACTAGGAGGAGCAGGAAGGCGTCTACTGGCCAAGCAGCCCAAGGTGTGATGGCGCCCGACACCATCGCGACGGAAGGGGAGGTCGTCACTCGACACACCGTGTCATTCGCGGTGCCGTTGACGAGTGCTCGACCCACTTCGTCGAGTGCTGGACAGCCTTCGATCTTCACCACGCACCACGTCCCGGAGGACCAGGCTAGTGCTGCTAAGGAGGCGATCCGTCAAGCAGAAATCATGATGGAGCAGGTGAAGATCATTCGGGATGCGAGCCAAGCAGCTTACGACGCCAGCTCCGCCCTTGAGCAATGTTGGTCGATCGACCACCGCTGCTCTGTTAGGATATGTTATCAAAACTTTTCTTTACGAATTCATAGCGCCACCCACGGGCATAGCAATCACCCACTTGGGTGTGTTGGTAAAAACTCCGTGTTAGCGGGGCACGCTGAGTGCACCCGCCGGGTGTAGTCCCGAGGCGTGGTCGATCGCTGGCGATTGATTACGATCTGAAGAAGTTTCGATCGATTGGTCGACTCGCTTTTTTTTTTTAGTCGATGGTCGACTCTGTTTGAATAAGACCCGTGGGGGCACGCTGAGTGCACCCACCGGTGTAGTCCTCGAGACTACGATTCGAATGCTTGCATTCAAGCGTAGTCTTAGAAACGCATCATTTTTCTTTATTCACTCGGAAGTGGATCATCTATGACATTTTGGTGATTGACTCTTCAGAGAAATCCTGCGATCTTGCGACACGCTATATCGAATGGAGCGAAGCATATTCAGCTCGAGTTAGACTTGAAGCTAGTGCAAGAGAATCGACGAAGGCAAAGGAGGAGACCAAAGGTATGTTTGGTGAGACTTGACGACTCTTTTCTCCCTCATTTGCTTCAAACCTGACTTTGCTGTAATTTACATCAAGGTGAAGGAGGCCCAGAGGAAGAAGGAGCTTGAGCTGTCACGAGAAGATCAAGCTTCGATGAAAAGCTGGCCTCACCACCAAACTTGAACAGACAACACCAATCAAGGCGGCTCGGCCATTGCCACCAAGGATGTTGATCGATCGAAAGTCGACAAGACTACTCGATCGAGAGGATCAACAGATGACCGGAAGAAGAATGATTTGGAAGGCTTCTTGGGTGGTCTTGCTAAAAATTGTTCCTTATGCTTGAAGGTGATCTTCTTCACTCGACCAATTCTCTCAACTGTTATGTTCCCATTCGACTATTTTCTTGATTCGGGTTTTGTCTTTGCGAGTTCTCGTCGCAACTTTGAAGAAGAAACCAGCCACCGGAGCGAACCTTGACCCGTCAATTCTCCGTGAATGATGAAACTGCCATGAACATCTTCCGATTGGAGTCCGTGTTCTTCTTTGTCGTGGATTATCTCGCAAGGCGAAGGTTGCTACATCCCGCATCGACTCGACGCCTCGCCCGTGGAGACACTCCAAAATGACCTCGAGTCGTTGGTGGCTCGACTGAATGCCGTCCCTGACCGAGTGCAAGAGTGGAAGAAGTCTTCATCTCGGTGTGGCACAGATGTCGCCCTGTGTCTGGCTCGAGTCCATTGCAAGGATGCCCGAGAGGATAAGCTGGCGGCTCTCCGAGTGGCCAACACCAAAAGGCACGACTTTAGGGCCTTCATGGAGACTTTCATTGCTGCTGCTACACGGATTGCAGACGGGATTGATCTTGACGAGTTCGTTGCTCCATCCAGCCCTCCACAGGAGGGGTAAAAAACTTTCCTTGACCTTAAATTTGCCTCGGTATGCGAGTGGAGTTGTAACCGATAAAACCTTAATGGGCTTAGTGCCCGAGCACTCTCGGTTCTTTTAGGTATCGACCTAAATTTGGATTGATGTTTGGATATGATTGCTTTTGGCTTGAATTGCCCTTTGCGGGTTAACGACAAGATGCTCACTGCAATGACTTATTCCTTAGGCGAGCATCGGCTGCAGCTAAGCCCCGAGTGAGAGGTTTGCTCTTCACTCGGTAGGATTTCTTTTACCTTAGGCGAGCACTGGGCTGCAGCTAAGCCCCAGTGAGAGGTTTGCTCTTCACTCGGTAGGATTTCTTTTACCTTAGGCGAGCACTGGCTGCAGCTAAGCCCCGAGTGAGAGGTTTGCTCTTCACTCGGTAGGATTTCTTATACCTTAGGCGAGCACTGGGCTGCAGCTAAGCCCCGAGTGAGAGGTTTGCTCTTCACTCGGTAGGATTTCTTATACCTTAGGCGCAGCACTGGCTGCAGCTAAGCCTCCGAGTGAGAGGTTTGCTCTTTACTCGGTAGGATTTCTTATACCTTAGGCAAGCACTGGGCTGCAGCTAAGCCCCCGAGTGAGAGGTTTGCTCTTCACTCGGTAGGATTTCCGTTGTATTTATGACGAAGCTCGGAGGAGAGGGTCGCAGTCGACCTGCACCTCGTCTTCCTTGCGAACGCACGTCATACTTAGGGTGTAGCTCGGCGGAGAGGGTCGCAGTCGACCTGCACCTCGTCCTCCTTGCGGGTACACACGCTACTTATGGTGTAGCTCGGAGGAGAGGGTCGCAGTCGACTTGCACCTCGTCTTCCTTGCTAGTACACATTATACTTAGGCGAGTCCTTGGACTGCAGCTAAGCCTCCGAGTGGGAGTCTGGTTTACCACTCGGTAGGATTTTTAATAACTTAGGCGAGCACTAGGCTGCAGCTAAGCCCCTGAGTGGAAGTCTGGCTTGCCACTCGGTAGGATTTCTTATATCTTAAGCGAGCACTGGACTGCAGCTAAGCCTCCGAGTGGAAGTCTGGCTTACCACTCGGTAGGATTTTTTGTAACTTAGGCGAAACGGATTCGCAGCTAAGCCTCCGAGTGGAAGTCTGGCTTACCACTCGGTAGGATTTGTACAAACTTAGGCGAAACGGATTCGCAACTAAGCCACCCACTGGGGGAAAATTTTGCTGGACCAAAAAATAAAAAGTGACAAAAATTATGAAGGAATTATGACACTATTACTTCAAAGCCCATGAACTACAGAAGTATTTTATTACAACTCTTCCGAGTGAAAAACTTTAAGTGTAAAGCGGCGGAGCAGATCCGCGCTCCAAGCTCGGGGCTCTTCGATATTGTGTTCGACGTTGTAGAGACGATATGCCCCATTGTGGAGAACCTTTGTGACGATGAAGGGCCCTTCCGGGAGGGAGCGAGCTTATGTTGCTTCACGATCCACTCGAAGGACCAGATCCCTTCCGGAAGGCTCGACCTCTCACATTTACAGGCGACAAAGCGACGCAAGTCTTCTGGTAAATGGTTGAGCGGATCGAGCCATTTCCTTTCCTCTTCTAGGAGGTCGATTGCATCTTGACGCGCTTGCTCAGCTTCGCTTCATTGTAAAGTTCAATCCGGGAGCATTGTGAAGGAGATCACTCGGTAGGACTGCTACGCTCCATAGACTAGGAAGAAAGGAGTTCTCCGGTCGACCGATTAGGCGTGGTCCGCAAACCCCAAAGCACTGAAGGGAGTTCACAACCCAAGCTCCGGCCGCATGCTTGAGATCTCGCATCACCGGGGTTTCGCACCCTTGAGGATTAATCCGTTGGCTCGCTCGCTGTCCATTCGACCGTGGATGGGCGATCAAGCGTAGTCGACTCGTGTGCCTTGGGCGTTGCGAAATCCTTGAATTCTTCCGAGTCAAAATTCACCCATTGTCCGTGATAATACTTGTGCGGGACCCCATATCGAACGTCGACCCTCGATGAAGGAAACAGCGATCACCGGCGTCAAGTTTTTGATTGGTTTAGCTTCAATCCACTTGGTGAACTTGTCGATCGCTACCAAGACATGCGTAAAACCGCTCCGACCTGTTCGCAAGGGACCGATCATGTCCAACCCCCATACTGCGAAAGGCCGACGAGTGGAATGGTCTTCAAGGGCGACGAGTTTGTGTGACATATTGGAGTAGAACCGCATCCTTCGCACTTGTCCACTATTTCTTTCGCCATCTCATTTGCTCTTGGCCGGTAAAATCCGGCTCGGTATGCTTTGGCTACAATGGTCCGAGAGGACGATGGTGACCACAGGTCCCAGTGGATATCATTGAGTATGACTCGACCTTCTTCTGGCGTTATGCATTTTTGTCCGACTCCCGTCGGGCTTTCTCTATACAACTGCCCATTGATAACGGTAAAGGCTTTGGATCGACGGACGATCTGCCGAGCCTCTTCCTCATCCTCTGGGAGTTCCTTTCTCAGAATATATGCGATGTATGGAATTGTCCAATCGGGAGTGACCACTAAAACTTCCATGACCAAGTCGACCACTGCCGGGACCTCAACCTCAGTCGGGTCCGTGGCACTCTTGGGTTGTGGAGTTTCCTCTGTGAAGGGATCTTCTTTAACTGACGGAGTGTGTATATGTTCCAAAAACACACCACTCGGAATGGTTTCTCTTTTGGATCCTATCTTCACCAGATCATCTGCTGCTTGATTTTTCAGTCGGGGGATGTGATGGAGTTCCAACCCCTCGAACTTCTTTTCCAGCTTCCTCACTGCATTGCAGTATCCAGTCATAGCTGGGCTTCTCACGTCCCACTCTTTCATCACTTGATTGACCACTAGATCTGAATCGCCATAGACCATCAGGCGACGGACGCCGAGTGAGATGGCCATGCGTATTCCATATAAGAGGGCCTCATACTCTGCCTCATTGTTGGAGGAATCAAAGTGAATCTGGAGCACATACCTAAGCTTATCTCCTCTGGGGGAAACTAGAACAACCCAAAGACACGTAACCATTCAGCATCTTGGATCCGTCAAGAACATGGTCCAATGCTCGAGTGGACTTCAGTCGGCTGCTATTGTTCAATCCACTCGGCAAGGAAATCCGCTATAGCTTGGGACTTAATGGCTTTCTTTGCCTCGAATTTGATATCAAGGGGAAGAAGTTCAATCGCCCATTTTGCCACTCGACCGGTTGCATCTCTCACAGCGGGATCTCGATAAAGGGGCGTCGTTGACGATCGTGATAGAATGATCGAGAAATAGTGAGCAACCTTCTTTGTGGTCATGTATATACCATACACAAGCTTCGATAATGAGGATATCTCTGCTTGGATGTAGTCAAGACTTGAGACGGATAATACACCGGCGCTGAACTTTGAAGGCCTTTCCTTCCTCTTCCGCTCGATCAGTAAGCACAGAACCGACAACTTGTCCAGTGGCTGCAATATAAAGCAATAGAGGCTCTTTGCTGATTGGAGCAGCAAGCACCGGCTGGGTGGAGAGCGAGCTTTTAGCTCGCAAACGCTGCATCGACTTCGAGTCCACTCGAACTTGTCAGCCTTCTTCATCAATCGGTAAAGAGGCAACGCTTTTCACCGAGTCGAGATGAATCGACTTAATGCGCCAAGCATCCAAGAAGCTTCGACGTCGTGCACTCGCGCAGGTATTTCATTGGAGAATAGTGCCGATCTTCTCTCGGATTAGCGCCGATTCCTCGCTCGAAACGAAAACCGAGTAACTTGCCACCGGGAACTCCGAATGTGCACTTTGACGGATTGAGCTTGATATCGCACCTTCCGAGGTTGGCAAATGTTTCGCGAGGTCAGCAAGCAGGTCGGAACCTTTTCGCGACTTAACGACGATATCATCCATATATGCTTCCACATTCCGACTGATTTGGGAGAAGACACTTCGAATCATTCGCATAAATGTGGCTCCGCATTCTTGAGGCCGAATGGCATGGTGATATAGCGAAGCACCGAATGGAGTGATGAAAGCTGTTTTATTTCATCGGGTCCATACTGACGGATCTCGATGATACCCGAATATGCATCTAGAAAGACAATCTCTCACACCGCGGTCGAGTCAACAATTTGATCTATACGGGGGAGAGGAAAATGATCCTTCGGGCAGGCCCGATTGATGTGCTTAAAATCAACGCACATGCGGAGTGAGTTGTCCTTCTTGGGAACCATGACGACATTAGCGAGCCACTCGGAGTGGTATATCTCTCGAATAAATCCTGCCGTCAACAGTCGAGCCACTTCTTCACCAATAGCTTTTCTCTTCTGGATGGCGGACCGCCGAAGATGCTCTTTGACTGGTTTCGCTGACTTGTCGACTCGGAGGCGATGCTCAGCCAGCCTCGAACACACGGCATGTCGGTGGCTTCCATGCGAAATGTCCCGCTCACGGAGGAACTGGATGAGCGCTTCTTCCTATTTCGAGTCGGCGTTGTGGAGATGTGGGTCGGGCTGCATTGGGATCATCGGATGAATATGGATCGGCTTCGCCTCACCGCATTTAATGGAATGCGAACTCGTTGTTGGCTTCTTGGATCGTAACAAATCACTCGGATCTGCGGTTTGCATGTATTCGTCGAATTCAACCGCTGTTGTTGGGGAACGTAGTAATTTCAAAAAATTTCCTACGCACACGCAAGATCATGGTGATGTATAGCAACGAGAGGGGAGAGTGTTGTCCACATACCCTTGTAGACCCGGCGGAAGCGATCACAACGTAGAGGAAGTAGTCGACGTTCTCCTCGCGATCCGACCGATCGGCGCCGTTACTCCGACGCCCCGAGTTCTTGACACACGACAGCTCGATGACGTCCCTCGTACTCGATCCAGCCGAGTGTCGAGGGAGAGTTCCACAAGACGACGGCGTGGACGATCTTGATGTTTCACCGGCGCGCAGGGCTTCGCTTAAGCTTCATGACGGTATAACCGAGGTGGAATATGGTGGAGGGGGCACCGCACACGGCTAAGGAACGATCTAAAGATCAAACTTGTGTCTCTTGTGTGTTCTATGGTGCCTCTACCTCAGTATATAAAGGAGCCAAGGGGGGAGGGGGCGCCGGCTAGGAGAGAGAGGCGCAGGAGGAGTCCTACTCCTTCCGGGAGTAGGACTCCCCTCCAATCCTATTCCAATTAGGATTCCCCGGAGGGGAAAAAGAGGAGGAGGGGGCCGGCCACCTCTCCTAGTCCTAATAGGACTAGGGGAAGGGGGAGGCGCAGCCCATCTAGGGCAGCCCCTTCTCTTTTTCCACTAAGGCCCACTATGGCCCACATAGCTCCCGGGGTTCGGTAACCTCTCCAGAACTCCGATAAAATCCCGATTTCACCGGAACACTTCCGATATCCAAATATAGGCTTCCAATATATCAATCTTTACGTCTCGACCATTTCGAGACTCCTCGTCATGTCCGTGATCACATCCGGGACTCAACTTCTTGGTACATCAAAATACATAAACTCATAATAACCGCCATCGAAACCTTAAGCGTGCGGACCCTACGGTTCGAGAACAATGTAGACATGACCTAGAACTATTCTCGGTCAATAACCAATAGCGGACCTGGATGCCCATATTGGCTCCTACATATTCTACGAAGATCTTTATCGGTCAGATCGCATAACAACATACGTTGTTCCTTTGTCATCGGTATGTTACTTGCCCGAGATTCGATCGTCGGTATCCAATACCTAGTTCAATCTCGTTATCGCAAGTCTCTTTACTCGTTCCGTAATACATCATCTCACAACTAACTCATTAGTTGTAGTGCTTGCAAGGCTTCAGTGATGTGCATTACCGAGAGGGCCCAGAGATACCTCTCCGACAATCGAGTGACAAAACCTAATCTCAAATACGCCAACCCAACATCTATCTTTGGAGACACCTGTAGTACTCCTTTATAATCACCCGTTATGTTGTGACGTTTGGTAGCACCCAAAGTGTTCCTCCGTAAACGGAGTTGCATAATCTCATAGTTACAGGAACATGTATATGTCATGGATAAAAGCAAGAGCAACATACTCAACGATCGTGTGCTAAGCTATGGAATGGGTCATGTCAATCAGATCATTCTACTAATGATGTGACCTCGTTAATCAAATAACAACTCTTTGTTCATGGTAGGAAACATAACCATCTTTGATTAACAAGCTAGTCTAGTAGAGGCATACTAGTGACATGTTGTTTTGTCTATGCATTCACACATGTATCATGTTTCCGGTTAATACAATTCTAGCATGAATGATAAACATTTATCATGAAATAAGGAAATAAATAATAACTTTATTATTGCCTCTAGGGCATATTTCCTTCAGTCTCCCACTTGCACTAGAGTCAATAATCTAGATCACATCACCATGTGATTAACATCGATAGTTCACATCATCATGTGATTAACACCCATAGTTCACATCGCCATGTGACCAGCACCAAAAGGGTTTACTAGATTCAGCAATCTAGTTCACATTGCTATGTGATTAATACCCAAAGAGTACTAAAGTGTGATCATGTTTTGCTTGTGAGAGAGTCTTAGTCAACGGGTCTTTCACATTTAGATCCGTTATGTATTTTGCAATTTTTCTATGTCTACAATGCTCTGCACGAAGCTACTCTAGCTAATTGCTCCCACTTTCAATATGTATCTGGATCGAGACTTAGAGTCATCCAGATCAGTGTCAAAACTTGCATCGACATAACCCTTTACTTACTAACCTTTTTCACTTCCATAATCGAGAAATATATCCTTATTCCACTAAGGATAATTTTGACCGCTGTCCAGTGATCTACTACTAGATCACTATTGTACTCCCTTGCCAAACTCAGTGTAGGGTATACAATAGATCTGGTACACAGCATGGCATACTTTATAGAACCTATGGCCAAGGCATAGGGAATGACTTTCATTCTTTCTATCTTCTGCCGTGGTCGGGTTTTGAGTCTTACTCAATTTCACACCTTGTAACACAGGCAAGAACTCTTTCTTTGACTGTTCCATTTTGAACTACTTCAAAATCTTGTCAAGGTATGTACTCATTGAAAAACTTATCAAGCATCTTGATCTATCTCTATAGATCTTGATGCTCAATATGTAAGCAGCTTCACCGAGGTCTTTCTTTGAAAATCTTCTTTCAAACACTCCTTTATGCTTTGAGAATAATTCTACATTATTTCCGATCTACAATATGTCATTCACATATACTTATCGTAAATGTTTGTAGTGCTCCCACTCACTTTCTAGTAAATACAAGGCTTCACCATAAGTCTCAGATAAAACTATATGCTTTGATCAACTTATCAAAGCGTATATTCCAACTCCGAGATGCTTGCACCAGTCCATAGATGGATCGCTGGAGCTTGCACACTTTGTTAGCTCCCTTTGGATCGATAAAACCTTCTGGTTGCATCATATACAACTCTTCTTCCAGAAACCCATTCAGGAATGCAGTTTTTTTTTGTTACATCCATTTGCCAAATTTCATAAATTGTGGCAATTGCTAACATGATTTGGACAGACTTAAGCATCGCTACAGTTGAGAAAATCTCATTGTAGTCAACACCTTGAACTTGTCAAAAACCTTTTTGCGACAAGTCGAGCTTTGTAGATAGTAACACTACTATCAACGTCCGTCTTCCTCTTGAAGATCCATTTATACAATATGGCTTGCCGATCATCGAGCAACTCCACCAAAGTCCATACTTTGTTCTCATACATGGATCTCATCTCGATTTCATGGCCTCAAGCCATTTTATGGAATCTGGGCTCACCATCGCTTCTTCATAGTTCGTAGGTTCATCATGATCTAGTAGCATGATTTCCGAACAGGATTACCGTACCACTCGTGCGGATCTTACTCGTTGATCTACGAGGTTCTCAGAAGTAACTTGATCTGAAGTTTCATGATCAACATCATCAACTTCCTCACTACTTGGTGTAGGTGTCTCGAAACCGTTTTTCATGATGAACTACTTTCAAGTAAGGGAGAAGGTACAATTACCTCATCAAGTTCTACTTTCCTCCCACTCACTTCTTTCGAAAGAAACTCCTTCTCTAGAAAGGATCCATTTATTAGCAACGAATGTTTGCCTTCGGATCTGTGATAGAAGGTGTACCCAACAATTTCCTTTGGGTATTCTATGAAGACGCACTTCTCCGATTTGGGTTTGAGCTTATCAGGATGAAACTTTTTCACATAAGCATCGCAGCCCCAAACTTTAAGAAATGACAACTTTGGTTTCTTGCTAAACCACAGTTCATATAGTGTCGTCTCAACGGATTTAGATGGTGCCCTATTTAACGTGAATGCAGCTGTCTTAATGCATGATCCCAAAACGATATTGGTAAATCGGTAAGAAACATCATAGTTTGTACTATATCCAATAAAGTATGGTTATGACGTTCGGACACACCATTATGATGTGGTGTTCCAGGTGGCATGAATTTGTGAAACTATTCCACATTGTTTCAAATGTAGACCAAACTCGTAACTCAAATATTCACCTCCACGATCAGATCGTAGAAACTTAATTTTCTTGTTACGATGATTTTCAACTTCACTCTGAAATTCTTTGAACCTTTCAACTATTTCAGACTTATGTTTCATCAAGTAGATATACCCATATCTGTTCAAATCATCTGTGAAGGTCAGAAAATAATGATACTTGTCGCGAGCCTTAATATTCATCGGACCACATACATCAGTATGTATGATTTCCAACAAATCTGTTGCTCGCTCCAATGTTCCGGAGAACGGCGTTTTAGTCATCTTGCCCAAGAGGCATGATTCGCAAGCATCAAGTGATTCATAATCAAGTGATTCCAAAATCCCATCAGCATGGAGTTTCTTCTTGCGCTTTACACCAATATGACTTAAACAGCAGTGCCACAAATAAGTTGCACTATCATTATTAACTTTGCATCTTTTGGTTTTAATATTATGAATATGTGTATCACTACGATCGAGATCCAATGAACCATTTTCATTGAGTGTATGACCATTGAAGGTTTTATTCATGTAAACAGAACAACAATTATTCTCTGATTTTAAATGAATAATCGTATTGCAATGAACATGATCAAATCATATTCATGCTCAACGCAAACACCAAATAACATTTATTTAGGTTCAACACTAATCCCGAAAGTATAGGGAGTGTGCGATGATGATCATATCAATCTTGAAACTACTTTCAACACACATCGTCACTTTACCCTTAACTAGTTTCTGTTTATTCTGCAACTCCCGTTTCGAGTTACTACTCTTAGCAACTGAACCAGTACCAAATACCGAGGGGTTGCTATAAACACTAGTAAAGTACACATCAATAACATGTATATCAAATATACTTTTGTTTACTTTGCCATCCTTCTTATCCGCCAAATACTTGGGGTATTTCGCCCAAAGGACCAGTCCCTTTGCAAGAGAAGCACTTAGTCTCGTGCTTAGGTCCGGACTTGGGCTTCTTCACTTGAGCAGCAACTTGCTTGCCGTTCTTCTTGAAGTTCCCTTCTATCTTTCCCTTTGCCCTTTTCTTGAAACTAGTGATCTTGTCAACCATCAACACTTGATGCTCTTTCTTGATTTCTACCTTCGTCGATTTCAACATCACGAAGAGCTCGGGAATCATTTTCGTCATCCCTTGCATACTATAGTTCATCACGAAGTTCTACTAACTTGGTGATGGTGACTAGAGAATTCTGTCAATCACTATCTTATCTGGAAGATTAACTCCCACTTGATTCAAGCGATTGAAGTACCTGCATAATCTGAGCACATGCTCACTAGTTGAGCGATTCTCCTCCATCTTTTAGCTATAGAACTTGTTGAAGATTTCATATCTCTCAACTCGGGTATTTGCTTGAAATATTAACTTCAATTCCTGGAACATCTCATATGGTCCATGACGTTCAAAACGTCTTTGAAGTCCCGATTCTAAGCTGTTAAGCATGGTGCACTTAAACTATCAAGTAGTCATCATATTGAGCTAGCCAAACGTTCATAACGTTTGCATCTGCTCCTGCAATAGGTCTGTCACCTAGCGGTGCATTAAGGACATAATTCTTCTGTGCAGCAATGAGGATAAACCTCCGATCACGGATCGAATCCGCATCATTGCTACTAACATTTTTCAACACAATTTTCTCTAGGAACATATCAAAAATAAACATATGAAAGCAACAACGCGAGCTATTGATCTACAACATAATTTGCAAAATACTACCAGGACTAAATTCATGATAAATTTAAGTTCAATTAATCATATTACTTAAGAACTCCCACTTAGACAGACATCTCTCTAGTCATCTAAGTGATCACGTGATCCAAATCAACTAAACCATAACCGATCATCACGTGAAATGGAGTAGTTTTCAATGGTGAACATCTTATGTTGATCATATCTATATATGATTCACGCTCGACCTTTCGGTCTCCGTGTTCCGAGGCCATATCTGCATATGCTAGGCTCGTCAAGTATAACCCGAGTATTCTCGTGTGCAAAACTGGCTTGCACCCGTTGTAGATGGACGAGAGCTTATCACACCCGATCATCACGTGGTGTCCGGGCACGACGAACTTTGGCAACGGTGCATACCGGGAGAACACTTCTTGATAATTTAGTGAGAGATCATCTTATAATGCTACCGTCAATCAAAGCAAGATAAGATGCATAAAAGGATAAACATCACATGCAAATCAATATAAGTGATATGATATGGTCATCATCATCTTGTGCTTCATGATCTCCATCTTGCAGCACCACCATGATCACCATCGCCACCGGCGCGACACCTTGATCTTCATCGTAGCATCGTTGTCGCCTCGCCAAACTTATGCTTCAACGACTATCGCTACCGCTTAGTGATAAAGTAAAGCATTACAGGGCGATTGCATTGCATACAATAAAGCGACAACCATATGGCTCCTGCCGATTGCCGATAACCGGTTACAAAACATGATCATCTCATACAATAAAATATAGCATCACGTCTTGACCATATCACATCACAACATGCCCTGCAAAAACAAGTTAGACGTCCTCTACTTTGTTGTTGCAAATTTTACGTGGCTGCTACGGGCTTAAGCAAGAACCAGTCTCACCTACGCATCAAAACCACAATGATACTTCGTCAAATAGACTCCGTTTTAACCTTCTCAAGGACCGGGCGTAGCCACACTTTCAGTTCAACTAAAGTGAGAGAGCAGGCACCCACCGGTCACCTTTAAGCAACGAGTGCTCGTGGCGGTGAAACCAGTCTCGCGTAAGCGTACGCGTAATGTCGGTCTGGGCCGCTTCATCTCACAATACCGCTGAACCAAAGTATGACATGCTGGTAGGTAGTATGACTTGTATCGCCCACAACTCACTTGTGTTCTACTCGTGCAAAACATCAAACCATAGAAAAACCTAGGCTCGGATGCCCTTTGTTGGGGAACGTAGTAATTTCAAAAATTTCCTACGCACACGCAAGATCATGGTGATGTATAGCAACGAGAGGGAGAGTGTTGTCCACATACCCTTGTAGACCAAGCGGAAGCGATCACAACGTAGAGGAAGTAGTCGACGTTCTCCTCGCGATCCGACCGATCCGGCGCCGTTACTCCGACGCCCCGAGTTCTTGACACACGACAGCTCGATGACGTCCCTCAGACTCGATCCAGCCGAGTGTCGAGGAGAGTTCCGTCAAGACGACGGCGTGGTGACGATCTTGATGTTTCACCGGCGCAGGCTTCGCCTAAGCTCATGACAGTATAACCGAGGTGGAATATGGTGGAGGGGGCACGCGCACGGCTAAGGAACGATCTAAAGATCAAACTTGTGTCTCTTGTGTGTTCTATGGTGCCTCTACCTCAGTATATAAAGGAGCCAAGGGGAGGGGCGCCGGCTAGAGAGAGAGGCGCAGGAGGAGTCCTACTCCTTAGGAGTAGGACTCCCTCCAATCCTATTCCAATTAGGATTCTGAGGGGAAAAAGAGGAGGAGGGGGCCGGCCACCTCTCCTAGTCCTAATAGGACTAGGGGAAGGGGGAGGCGCGCAGCCCATCTAGGGCAGCCCCTTCTCTTTTTCCACTAAGGCCCACTATGGCCCATATAGCTCCCGGGGGGTTCCGGTAACCCTCCCGGTAACCCGGTAAAATCCCGATTTCACCCGGAACACTTCCGATATCCAAATATAGGCTTCCAATATATCAATCTTTACGTCTCGACCATTTCGAGACTCCTCGTCATGTCCGTGATCACATCCGGGACTCCGAACTTCTTCGGTACATCAAAATACATAAACTCATAATAACTGTCATCGAAACCTTAAGCGTGCGGACCCTACGGTTCGAGAACAATGTAGACATGACCTAGAACTATTCTCGGTCAATAACCAATAGCGGGACCTGGATGCCCATATTGGCTCCTACATATTCTACGAAGATCTTTATCGGTCAGACCGCATAACAACATACGTTGTTCCCTTTGTCATCGGTATGTTACTTGCCCGAGATTCGATCGTCGGTATCCAATACCTAGTTCAATCTCGTTACGCAAGTCTCTTTACTCGTTCCGTAATACATCATCTCACAACTAACTCATTAGTTGTAGTGCTTGCAAGGCTTGATGATGTGCATTACCGAGAGGGCCCAGAGATACCTCTCCGACAATCGAGTGACAAAACCTAATCTCAAATACGCCAACCCAACATCTATCTTTGGAGACACCTGTAGTACTCCTTTATAATCACCCGATTCGTTGTGACGTTTGGTAGCACCAAAGTGTTCCTCCGTAAACGGAGTTGCATAATCTCATAGTTACAGGAACATGTATATGTCATGGATAAAAGCAGTAGCAACATACTCAACGATCGTGTGCTAAGCTATGGAATGGGTCATGTCAATCAGATCATTCTACTAATGATGTGACCTCGTTAATCAAATAACAACTCTTTGTTCATGGTCAGGAAACATAACCATCTTTGATTAACAAGCTAGTCTAGTAGAGGCATACTAGTGACATGTTGTTTTGTCTATGCATTCACACATGTATCATGTTTCCGGTTAATACAATTCTAGCATGAATGATAAACATTTATCATGAAATAAGGAAATAAATAATAACTTTATTATTGCCTCTAGGGCATATTTCCTTCAGCTGTCACTTGGGAGTCGGCAATCTTCGAGCCCTTCTGAAAGCACTCTTCTGCCTTCTTCCGATCGCCGGTGACAGTGATCACTCCCTTTGGTCCTGGCATTTTCAGTTTGAGATACACGTAGCATGGTCGAGCCATGAATCGTGCGTAGGCGGGCCTCCCCAAAATGGCGTGGTATGCACTCTGAAAATCTACAACCTCAAAGGTCAACTTTTCCTTGCGAAAGTGCTTGGAATCACCAAAACCACGCCCGGGCTATTTGGCCGAGTGAGTTGGCCTTCTTCCTGGTATGACTCGTGGAAACTCATATTGTTTGGCGCTCAATCGGGACATCGGAATGCCCATCCCTTTCAATGTATCCGCATATAACAAATTCAGCCCACTACCACCATCCATCAGCACTTTTGTCGGCCGAGTGCCTTCGACAACCGGATCGACCACTAACGCTTGCCGCCCCAGAGTGGCAATGTGAGTCGGGTGATCGACCGGTCGAATGTGATGGGTGTCTGGGACCACTTCACATAACTTGGCTTTTACTGGGCAACCATGTTCACCTCCGGTTGATGACTTTCGATCGACTTTTGCTTTCCACATCCGCGAAGATCATCGAGTGGAGTTGACATGCGGATATTCTTCCTCACTTGTCCTCTTTGTCTCCAGCCTTGTCGCTCCTTCTCCTTGTCCTTAGACTGTTTTCCTCAAACCGCTGGATCGGAGTCGACATGGCAGTGGTGTGCTTCGGGTAAATGATGTTGCCCTCTTCATCTTTCTTCGTGTGAATATGGCATGGCATATCCATCACGTCATTGCCTTCTTTATCTTTTACTTTCTTGGGATTCCAAGATCCTTTGGCTTCCTTGAACTTCCCCGAGTTCGGCGGGGCCTCTCCAGAGCTGCTGGCTCGGCTTTGCGCTTCGCTTCGATGGAATTTCCTTTTCCGATCGACTTGGCTTGTACTTGCCGCCCGAGTCGGTCTTCTTCTTCGCCATTAGGCGTGTTGCTAGCAATCTCCATCATTCGACTCGTGGTCATGTCCCGGTTCGACCAAACTTGAGACTCAATTCTCTGTTTTGACGCCATCTTTGAAGGCATAAACGGCCTGATGGTCGACACATTTTCCACAAGATGGTGCAAGGTAATCCACCTCTGAATGTACTCTCGGAGAGTTTCATTGGTCTTCGCACACAAACTTGCAGCTCTGTCAAACCAGCCGGTCGCTTGCAAGTCCCTTCAAAAGTCTGATTTAACACTCGGGACAAATCTTCCCAAGTATATATCTGCTATGAGGTAACCGATTCAGCCATGCTCTCGCGAACCTTCCAACATGAGGGCAAATGCTTCATGGCCACCTCATCATTCCCACCCCAATCTGAACAGCCACTCGGTAATCTTCAAGCCAAGTTTGTGCTTGGATTCCCCGATGAACTTGTCGACTCTGCTGCCTAATCTGAAATTGGGGGATTATGCGGCTCGATAGCCTGCTAAAACACTCCGGACGAGAGACATGCACTCGATCGCTGGTGGGTGCATCTCTCTCGGTCCGCCTCGATGGGCTCTGTTCCGGTCGACCAAGCCTTGCACGATAATGGATCGCGCGTCAAAGCCTGGTTCCTCGGGTCGACCGAACTCTTCGCCTATCTTGAATCTGTTGTCGTCATCTTGCCGCCGAGGAGCGTACGACCCTTCCCTCGGAGGGGAAAGGGGCACTCGACGCCTGTCATCCCGGTCGAATCGGTCTCCGTGCTGCTCTCGCCGGTTGTCGCGCCCTTCTCGCCGCGGAGGCGATCTGGGGCTGTGAGCCGACTGGACAGTGTTCGCAGCGACGGATCGACTGTGAATCCTGTTGCGCGACTGCGACACGGCTGAGTTCTGGTCTCCTGCTGCTCGGAGTAAATCTCTGATCTGCTGCAAGCCTCTCCCAGCTTCCGACCGATGGCTGGATGGACTCGCTATCGCGAGTTGCAGTTGCTAAATTCTGAATCGGGCGGCGGTATACGAGTCGGTGGGAAGAGTCGACGCCGGCGGCCGGGATTCGTTGCCGCTGCCATTGCCGAAAGTGCTCGCTGAAGATTCTCCAGCGAAGCGCGTTCAGCCACGTTAACAAACGTGCTTCCTCCAAGCGCGAGCCTCGGGGTTTCTCCGGCGATGGGAGTATGCGGGGCATCCATGTTCTGGGCGAAGCTCTTCTCTCGCAGAGAGTCGAGTGTCTCGGGCTGGTACTCTTCGTGCTTTGCACGGAGTCTCCTCCTCCGGCCCCACCGCCGTGGTGGCCGGGAGGATCGCGAGGGCCGCCGACCATGAGGATCTCCGCCGTTGGATCACCGCTATCACACTCGGATGCGATCTCACGAGCGGTCGACAGATCGAACAGCCAGAGGGATTCGTCGGGCTCGATGGCGCGACTGGCGGTGGCTGTCTGGCGAGCCACCGCATGTTTCACCCACCGCTGGAGCCTCGACCTACCGAACGCTTATGCTGGTGGGAGGCTGGGCGGCGATCGATAGAGTCGACCGATATGGGGTCGACGGTTGCCGCAGCAGTAACGCCGCGAACACATGCGCGAAGTCGTCGCCCGCGGACGGGGAGCGCCTCGATGTCAAGTGGAGCCTCCTGGAGCCATGCGGAGTCGTCGGCGACAAAGGTGAGAGCACCGAGATGGATCTCGCGCCCCTCAACCAAAACTCCAGCAGACATCATGATGAAGGTACTGAATATCGCAACTCCTCCACAAATCGCTAAAACACCTGCCCCACGGTGGGCCAACCGTCGTGGTTCTAAGTCCGACAAAGAGAATAGGGGTATGTAAGGGGAGGCGATGTCCTAGCTATGGAGTAGTTGTGAAGACAAGCGATGTACGAGTTCAGGCCCTTCTCGGAGGAAGTAACAGCCCTACGTCTCGGAGCCCTGAGGCGGTCGAGTGGATTATGAATATGGATATTACAAGAGTGCGAACCCCTCTACCTGTGGAGGGGGGTGGCTTATATAGAGTGCGCCAGGACCCCAGCCAGCCCACGTATTGGAGAGGTTTAAAGTACATAAAGTCTGGGGCGTTACTGGTAACGCCCCTCATAAAGTGTCTTAACTATCATTAAGTTTATTCAATAGCAAGCCGTTGTGCTGCAGAGTGTCTTCTGACCTTCTGGTGGTCGAGTGAGTCTTCATGGTCGAGTGAGTCTTCCATGGTCGAGTCCTTCCAGCCAGTCGAGTGGGTTCCTCTTTGGTCGACTGGAAGATGATCTCTTCTGAAAGTGTCCTTGGGTAGGACGTTTAGGTCAGGCCTATGACCCTACCCTAGGTATATGAATCCATCAATGGGCTCGAATCCGTTGAAGATCAAGTCTCCGCGGATGTCGGTAGTATAGTTTAAGCTTCCAAACCTAACCTGACGGTCAGGGGCGTAGCTGTTGATCTGCTCCAGATGGCCAAGCGAGTTGGCCCGCAGTACGAAGCCACCGAATACTAAGATCTATCCGGGAAGGAAAACCTCCCCTAGACCGCATCGTTGAAGGTGATCGAAGGGGCCATCAAGCCTTATTGCGACGGCACAGTGGAACTCTCAATGAAAGCACCAATGTCGGTGTCAAAACCGGCGGATCTCGGGTAGGGGGTCCCGAACTGTGCGTCTAAGGCTAATGGTAACAGGAGGCAGGGGACACGATGTTTTACCCAGGTTCGGGCCCTCTCGATGGAGGTAATACCATACTTCCTGCTTGATTGATCTTGATGATATGAGTATTACAAGAGTTGATCTACCACGAGATCGTAGAGGCTAAACCCTAGAAGCTAGCCTATGATTCTGATTGTTGTTGTCCTACGGACTAAACCCTCCGGTTTATATAGACACCGGAGGGGGCTAGGGTTACACAGAATCGGTTACAGAGAAGGAAATCTACATATCCGAACATCCAAGCTTGCCTTCCATGCAAAGGAGAGTCCCATCCGGACACGGGATGAAGTCTTCAATCTTGTATCTTCATAGTCCAACAGTCCGGCCAAAGCATATAGTCCGGCTGTCCGAGGACCCCTTAATCCAGGACTCCCACAAGGAGCATCGTACACAGCTAAGAGATTTTCATGGGTGTGTGGCCCCCCTCCCTCTCATATATATAGGTGTGGGGGAGGAGGGGAGGCAGCCTAGGGCTCCTCCAATAGGGCCGGCAGCCCCCTTGGGCTCTTGCCATGGCTGCGCCCCTTCCTTTCTTGGCGCCAGGGAGAAGGCAGGAGGAGGAGGCGCCCCCCCCCCTTTCCTTTCTCTCACGAGGAGGGGATGGCGGGAGGGGCTAACCCTCCCCCTTTCCTTTCTCTAGGGCCGGTAGCCAGGGATAGGGCGCGCCAGCCCCCTTGTGGGCTGGTGTGTGCCTCCCCTTGACCCATTAGGCCCGTAGACCTCGTGAGGCCTCCTGGAACCTCTTCCGGTGATCCGATGACTACATGGTACCTCCCGAAACTCTTCCAGTGTCCAAATATCATCGTCCAAATATCATCGTCCTATATATCAATCTTTACCTCCAGACCATTCCGGAGCTCCTCGTCATGTCCGTGATCTCATCCGGGAGTCCAAACAACATTTTCTCACCAAATCACATAACTCATATAACACTATATCAGCAATGAACGTTAAGCGTGCGGACCCTACGGGTCCAAAAGTATGTAGACATGACCGAGACACCTTTTCGATCAATAACCAATAGCTGAACCTGGATGCCCATATTGGTTCCTACATATTCTATGAAGATCTTTATCGGTTGAACCGTTATGAAAACGTATGTAATTCCCTTTGTCTGTTAGTATCTTACTTGCTCGAGATTCGATCGGCGGTATCTCCTTACCTAGTTCTTGTTACCGGCAAGTCTCTTTACTCGTTCTGTAATACATCATCTCGTAACTAACTCTTTAGTCATTTTACTTGCAAGCTTCTTGTGATGTGTATTACCGAGAGGGCCCAGAGATACTTCTCCAATACACAGAGTGACAAATCCTAATATTGATCCATGCCAACTCTACAGACACCTTCGGAGATACCTGTAGAGGATCTTTATGATCACCCAGTTATGTTGTGACATTTGATAGCCCACAAGGTATCCATCCGGTATCCAGGAGTTGCATGATCTCATAGTCGAAGGAATTTGTATTTGACATTAAGAAAGCAATAGCAATAAACTGAACGATCATATGAAGCTAACGGATGGGTCTTGTCCATCACATCATTCTCCTAATGATGTGATCTCATTATCAAGTGACAACACATGTCTATGGTTAGGAAACCTTAACCATGTTTGATCAATGAGCTAGTCTAGTAGAGGCTTACTAGGGACATAGTATTTGTTTATGTATCCACACATGTATTTAAGTTTTCGATCAATACAATTCTAGCATGAAAAATAAACCTTTATCATGAATAAGGAAATATAAAATAACAACTTTATTATTGCCTCTAGTGCATATTTCCATCACTTAATTCCTGTCATATCACAGTTTCCCTAATTCTTGAAAACTTGATCCGCACAAAACTCAACAAGAACTCGTGAGATAAGTTAGTATAAATTAATGCAAAACCTTATCATTTTCTACTGTAACAAATTACTAAATTATTATTAAACATTGCATACTAAATTCCTCTACATATTTAATACTCCTATCCTCAAATAGTATCATTAAACAAGCAAACATATCCAAACAATGCAATCATAACGGCAATCTATCTAAACAGGACAGTCTGTAAAGGATGAAGACGGATCCATACTTATTTAATACAAAAAAGTTCTGAAAATTTACCACACTTTAGAAAATTTATCATATCTTATTGTATCAAAATTTCAACATTTTATCACATTCCGACTTTTCTATAGAATTCACGCAATAGCGTGCAACTTTCTGTTTTGAAAACAACAACTCATATACTTGCAAACTAAGCATGGTGAAGGCTATTCTTGACACTTTTATTGAAATAAAAGATACAAAAAATTATTCCAAGTAATATAAAACAAATCTCAACAAAAGAAAATAACGCTCCAAGCAAAACACATATCATGTGACGAATAAAAATATAGTTCCGACTGAGGTTACCGGCAATGTTGAAGACGAAAGAGGGGATGCCTTCTGGGGCATCCCCAAGCTTAGTTGCTTGGATATTCCTTGAATATTACCTTGGGGTGCCTTAGGAATCCCCAAGATTAGGTTCTTGCCACTCCTTATTATTCTCATATCGATATTTCACCCAAAACTTGAGAACTTCAATCACATAAAATTTAACGCAACTTCGTGAGATGCGTTAGTTTAATAAAACAAATCATTCACTTGGGTACCGTCAAGACAAGATTCGTAATTGTTATCACATAATTCCTACTATAATCTATCATTTCCACAATTTATATTGACCAATATAAGCCATAGAAACAATAAAACAAGCAAACTATGCATGAAAAACAGAATCTGCCAAAAACATAATAGTTTGTAATGATCTAAACAATCACCATACTTCCGCAACTCTAAAACTTCTGGAAAATTAAGAAAACGTGGGAAATTTGTATATCAATCTTGTGTAAAAAATTCAGATCAAAAGCAAGTTCCATTGAACTACAGAAATTCCTGTACTGAGCACAAAAGTCTCTAATTTTGCAAAGAATCAAGTCAACTATCATCCACACTATCCCAAAGGATTTACTTGGCACTTTATTAAAACAAAGGCTATAAAACATGATTACTACAGTATATTAATCATATTAAAACATAGAAGAAGTAGGTACAAGTATTGGGTTGTCTCCCAACAATCGCATTTCTTTAATGCCTTTTTAGCTAGGCATGATGATTTCAATCATGCTCGCATAGAATTGAAACATAATGGGAGCATCATGAATCACATGGCAGGAACATTTAAGCCTAACCCACTTCCTATGCATAGGGACTTTGTGAGCAAACAGTTTATTGGAGCAAGAATCAGCTAGCATAGGAAGGCAAAATCGGCATAACTTCAAAACTTTCAACATAAAGAGAGGAATCTTGAAGTTATTGAAATATGTAGAAGCATATATGCCTCTCTAAAAATAATTTTTAGTAGCATCATGAGTGAATTCGATAATATAACTATCACATAAAGCATTATTTTCATGATCCACAAGCACATAGTCAACTGAAACCTCTTCCGAAATAGTGGAATCGTCATTAAATAAAGTCATGGTCTCTACAAATCCACTTTCATAATTATTACAATAAGATTCAACACCCTCCAAAATAGTGGGATCAATACTACCTAAAGTTGACAGTCTCCCAAACCCACTTTCTTCAATATAATCATCATAAATAGGAGGCATGCTTTCATCATAATAAATTTTCTCATCAAAACTTGGGGGACTAAAAATATCAACTTCATCAAACATAGCATCCCCAAGCTTATGGCTTTGCATATCATCAGCATCATGGATATCCAAAGAATTCATACTAGTAACATTGCAATCATACTTATCATTCATGGATTTTGTGCCAAACATTTTATTGAATTCTTCTTCTATCAGTTGACCACAAATTTGAGATCCATCATCTTCAAGAAAGACATGATAAAGATGAATAATGTGAAGTAGCCTCAATTCCATTTTTTTATAGTTTTCTTTTATAAACCAAACTAGTGATAAAACGAGAAACTAAAATATTCAATTGCAAGATCTAGAGATATACCTTCAAGCACTCACGTCCCCGGCAACAGCGCGAGAAAAGAGCTTGATGTCTACTACACAACTTGTTCTTGTAGACTCGTGTTGGGCCTCCAAGAGCAGAGTTTTGTAGGACAGTAGCAAATTTCCCTCAAGTGGATGACCTAAGGTTTATCAATCCGTGGGAGGAGTAGGATAAAGATGGTCTCTCCCAAACAACCCTGCAACCAAATAAAATAAATCTCTTGTGTCCACAACACACCCAATACAGTGGTAATCTGAAAATATAAAGATGACAAGGTAACACATAACAAAAAGTGAGCACAAACGGTATTGCAATGCTTGAAAATAAGGCCTAGGGTTCATACTTTCACTAGTGCAATCTGTCAACAGTGCTAACATAGTTGAATCATATAACAATCCCTCAACGTGCGACAAAGAATCACCCTAAAGTTCTTATCTAGAGGAGAACATAAGATGAAATTGGTGTAGGGCACGAAACCACCTCAAAGTTATCTTTTCCGATCAATCTATTGAGCCATCCCTATAAGTATCACAAACAGACCTAGAGTTCGTACTAAAATAACACCATATGATACACATCAACCAACTCTAATGTAACCTAGATACTCCAATGTCACCACAAGTATCCGTGAGTTGATTATACGATATGCATCAAACAACTTCTGAATCATAATATCCAACACAAAGAACTTCAAAGAGAGCCCCAAGATTTCTACCAGAGAAAGTAGGACGAAAACATGCATCAACCCCTATGCATAGATTACCCCAATTTCACCTCAGGAATCCGCGAGTTGAGTGCTAAAACATACATCCAGTGAATCAATATAATACCCCATTGTCACCATATTCATATACAAGATATACATCAAGTGTTCTCAAATCCAACAAAGTATTCAATCCGATAATAGTGAAACTTCAAAGGTAAAAATTCAATTCCTCACAACATGTTAGAGAGGGAGAAACACCATATGATCCAACTATATTAACAAAGTTCGCGGTACATCAAGATCGTGCCAAATCAATAACATGAGAGAGAGAGAGAGATCAAACACGTAGCTACTGGTACATACCCTCAGCCACCGGGATGATGAAGATGGCCTCCAGTGATGATTTCCCCCCTCCGGCAAGGTACCGAAACTATTGGAAATATGCCCTAGAGGCAATAATAAAGTGGTTATTATTATATTTCCTTAATCATGATAAACGTTATTATCCATGCTAGAATTGTATTGATCGGAAACTCATATACATGTGTGGATACATAGACAACACCATGCCCCTAGTGACCCTATACTAGACTAGCTTGTTGATCAAAAGATGGTTAAGGTTCCTAACCATAGACATGTGTTGTCACTTGGTAACGGGATCACATCATTAGGAGAATGATGTCGTGGACAAGACCCAGCCGTTAAAGGTTCGACTGATAAATATCTTCGTAGAATATGTAGGAACCAATATGGGCATTCAGGTCCCGCTATTGGTTATTTACCGGAGAAGCGTCTCGGTCATGTCTACATCATTCTCTAAACCGTAGGGTCCACACGCTTAACGTTCGTTGGCGATATATTATTATATGAGTTATGTATGTTGGTGACCGAATGTTGTTTGCTGTCCCAATGAGATCACGGACATGACGAGCAGCTCCGGAATAGTCCAGAGGTAAAGATTGATATATGGCATAATAGTGTTTGCTCTCCTGCAGGGTTCCATAATTCACCGGAAAGGGGTTAGGATGTTCCCCGAAATGTTCGTGTACGAGAACACTTTATTTGGTTCAAGGGGTAAATCCCATGAGGCTTTAGGAACGTGCAAAAGATAGTTTTGAGGAGGCCAAAGACCCTGGCATCTGGGGCCAGACGCTGAGGACCTTGGCGTCTGGTCCTGGAGTCCGAGAAGGACTCTTGCCTTGCATCCTAAACTGACTTTGAGGAGGCTCTTTCTCCAAGAAACAGCCCCAAGGCTCAACATATAAATAGAGGGGCAGGGCTAGCACCTGGAACACATCAAGATTCACCAAGCCGTGTGCCAGCAACCCCGCCCCCTCTAGTTTATCCTCCATCATAGTTTCCATTGTGCTTGGTGAAGCCTTGCGGAGATTGTTCTTCACCACCACCGTCACCACGCCGTCGTGCTGCCAGAACTCATCTACTACTTCGCCCCTCTTGCTGGATCAAGAAGGCGAGGATGTCATCGAGCTGAACATGTGCTGAACGAGGAGGTTTCGTACGTTCGATACTTGATCAGGACGTATCATGAGGGTCTATGACTACATCAACCGCATTGATAGACGCTTCCGCTTAGCGATATTCAAGGGTATGAAGATGCTCTCCCCCTCTCGTATCTATGCATCTCCATGGATAGATCCTGCGTATGCGTAGAAATTTTTTGTTTTCCTTGCAACGTTCGCCAACAAGAACAGGGTCCCGATTGAGTTTTCATGGATATAGAGGCTTGCGGCGGCGAAACTTCTCATCTGGGGTTCTTTCTGGGGGTTTGGGTGTTTATAGGAATTTTTGGCATCGGTCTCACGTCAAGGGGGGCCACGAGGGAGCGAGAAGCCTTCCCAGTGCGCCCTGGGGGAAGGGCGCGCCTGGCGAGCTGGTGTCGTGCCCTCGTGGGTCTTCTGGCCCTCCCACGAAGCTTCGTGGGTCTCTTTTGGTCCACAAAAAATCACCGTAAATTTTCAGCCCATTCTGAGAACTTTTATTTCTGCACAAAAAACAACACCACGGTAGTTCTGGTGAAAACAACACCAGTCTGGGTTAGTTCCATTCAAATCATACCAAAACCATATAAAATTGTTGTAAATATGGCATGAATACTTCATAAATTATAGATACGCGGGAGACGTATCACTTATTCAAATATCAAGTACTAATCATGCAATGGTTCATCCAGATCCTCAAGAACTAGTACAACTACGTAGTCAAACGCGTAAACAAACGACATAAAAGTTAGGGTCAAGTTAAAAGCCGACACCAAGCCGGTGAAGGGATAAGGCATTGCGGTGTTGGTGGAGATGGCGTCGCCAGTGGCGGTGGTGATGATGATAATGGCGCCGACGATGGTGGTAATGAGGGCGGTGTTGGTGAAGGCGACGGGGTGGAGGTGGCACCGGCCCAAAGGCTATTGCGGGCAGTGGCGGAGCGTCCTCCTCTTCTTCTTGATATTGTCCCTTATTCTATGGAGGTGGAGATGGAGTAGCAATGGAGATTAATCTTGGATGATGTTGTCTTGTGGACGTTGGTGATGGAGGTTGCTAGGTGATGTCCTGCAAGTGCACAGGGCTATGTAGCAATTTCATGATAAGTAAGGTTTGTCGATCCCACGGGGAGAGAATAGGATGGCACCACAATCCCCACAACTATGTTGTCACTAACACAACCACGCTCACACCCAAACAAGCGTAAGGAAATAACTCACTTAAGTAGATTGCTAGGAATGGTAAAAACAAGGAATTAAACTAAGCTAAAGAGAACGGAAAAGTAAATACTAAACTAAATGGAGGAAATAAAATAAGAGAGATATGTGATGTTTTAGATGTGAATGCTGGAATATAGGTACGGTCTCATTCTGTACGGGCACGGAATGGAGTTAAGCTTTACGACTATGCCACGTAGTGCCTAAGTCAGTACCTGCATCATAGGACACGATAATCTACGGATGGCGGGCGGTCCCTCATATAATGTTATCTCTCAAGACGTGTTGTACTGAGATAACTCATTCATCCAACTTCTTATCCCATACCTGAGGTGGCTAACGCAAAGATATTAAGGTCCTCATGGTTTGTCGACCAAATGAAGGCATTAGGTTCTATGGACAACCATGATTCCTAGGGTAATTGTGTTCTCCTCAATATATCTGCACCTATCACGCTACAGGCCCATTGGTTTGCACAATCCCCTATCTACTTCTTTTGTTGCCTAAGAGTTAAACATCTCAAACTACGCCAATGGATTGAACGTCTCCAATCACTAAATTGCCACATAGGTAAATGATGACCCACAAGTAAAGGGATCAATCGTAGTCCTTTTGATAAGTAAGAGTGTCGAACCCAACAGGAGCAGAAGGAAATGACAAGCGGTTTTCAGCAAGGTATTTTCTGTAAGCACTGAAATTATCGGTAACAGATAGTTTGGTAGCAAGGTAATTTGTAACGAGCAATAAGTAACAATAAAAAAGGTGCAGCAAGGTAGACCAATACTTTTTGTAGCAAAGGACATGCCAAAACTTTCTCTTATAGCAAGTAAAGCGCTCTTGGGGACACGCAGAAATTTCATCTAGTCCGCTTTCATCATGTTTATTTGATTTGCGTTCGTTACTTTGATAATTTGATATGTGGGTGGACCGGTGCTTGGGTGCTATTCTTACTTGAACAAGCCTCCCACTTATGATTAACCCCTCTCGTAAGCATCCGCAACTATGAAAGAAGAATTAAGATAAATCTAACCATAGCATGAAACATATGGATCCAAATTAGCCCCTTATGGAATAGCGCATAAACTAGGGTTTAAGATTCTGTCACTCTAGCAACCCATCATCTAATTACTACTTCACAATGCATTCCCTTAGTCCCAAATATGGTGAAGTGTCATGTAGTCGACATTTATATAACACCACTAAGGGAAACAACATACATATCATTAAAATATCGAATGAATACCAAAATCACATGATTACTTATGACAAGACGTCTCCCATGTCATCAAGAACAAAAGTAACTACTCACAAATCATATTTATGTTCAAGATCAGAGGAGTATTGAGTAGCATTCAGGATCTTAACATATAATATTCCACCAAATAAACCAACTAGCATCAACTATAAGATGTAATCAACACTACTAGCAACCCACAGGTACCAATCTAAGATTTTGATACAAAGATGAGTACAAGAGATGAACTAGGGTTTGAGATGAGATGGTGCTGGTTAAGATGTTGATGAAGATTGGTCCTCCCATGATGAGAGGTTGTTGGCGATGACGATGTCTTCGATCTCCCCCCTCCCGGAGGGAAGTAATCCCGGTGGAATCGCTCCGCCGGAGAGCAAAACTGCTCCTGCCTAAGTTCTGCCTCGAGACGGCGTCGCTTCATCCCAAAAGTCCTCTCCTTATGTATTTTTCTAGGGAAAATGAGCTTATATACCAGAAGATGGGCACCGGAGGCTAGCCAGGGGCCCCACAAGCCACCAGGGCACGCCCAGGGAGGTGGGCGCGCCCTAGTGCCTTGTGG
Organism: Aegilops speltoides; assembly: GCA_021437245.1. Lineage (NCBI taxonomy): Eukaryota > Viridiplantae > Streptophyta > Magnoliopsida > Poales > Poaceae > Aegilops > Aegilops speltoides. The sequence goes on along the minus strand of CM038141.1, from coordinate 358,812,269 downwards.
GCATGTGGGTGGTGGCCCCCTCTGGTATTTCATTTCTCTAACATTTTTTATTTATTTCAAAATAATTCTCCGTGAAGTTTCAACTCATTTGGAGTTATGCAGAATAGGTATATCTGACATAGCTTTTTCAGGTCCATAATCCAGCAGCCGGCAGTCTCCCATTTCATGTAAATCTTGCAAATTAACTAATTAAGAGAGAAAAGGCATTAGAATTGCTTCACATAGTGTTATTATTGATAAAAACATTATAAATAACAGTAGGAAACATGATGCAAAATGGACGTATCAACTCCCCCAAGCTTAGACCTTGCCCGTCCTCAAGCGATAGCCGGTGTCGATAATCATGGCCACATGTTTAGAGAGAGAGGTGTCGATAAAAACAAAATACGGACATAGAAGCATCATGATCATTATTATAACATCATTGTATATTATCATAGAACTTCTCATGAGCAAGTAACAATTCGTCACAACAACAAAGTATAAAGCATAAACTTTCTTGAAAACTAACAACTATATTCTGAATCAACAAGGCAATAGCAATTCATCATAATTTCAGGAAGGGTCTCATGTCAGAGCTTTCATATAGCTAGTCCACATAATCAACTATCATTTGGTGTTCTATGATTGCGAACACTCACGACACATATATGGGGCAAAAGTTTCAATCAGACACATGGAAAGATAGGGGCTTGTAGTTTTGCCTCCCAACTCATTTACCTCAAGGGTAATGTCAACAATAATAACTCATGATCAATCATATCCCACTGGATATCTATGCCTAGATCTTTCCCCACCACATGATGCTTGCAAAAGAGAAAAATAAAAAGGAGAATAGAGGAGAACACTATTGACTCTTGCATTAAAAATAAATACATAACAGTAAAGGATAGGCCCTTCGCAAAGGGAAGCAGAGGTTGTCATGCACTTTTTGTTTTTGGATGTGCAAGCTCTTAATGTAAAGGAACGTCACTTTATATTCTGTGGTAGAAACCTTTATTCTGCAGTCTGTCGCTTTTATTTCTTTACCATCACAAGATTGTACAAAACTTATTTTCCCTTACAATAAAACACCATACATATTCAATCCATAGGTAGATATGATGGGCTCTCATGACATGAAACTGGGTTTAAGGGTTTTGGATGCACAAGTAGTATCTCTACTTGGTGTGGATTTTTGGCTAGCAAAGATATTGAGCAAGCACCACATGCTGAAGTATCTATAAAAATTAAATATAAGAAAACATAACTCATTACATTGTCTTCCTTGTCCAACGTCAACAATTTTACATAAAATATTTAATGGAGATTTAAAATCATAAAGATGTCCAAGATAGTATATTTATATGTGAATCTTCTCTTCCCTTATTAATTCTTTCATGAATTGCATCATTGACCAATGTTATGTTTGTTAACTTCCAATAAATTTTATCACTTATATTTTTATTCATGTAAAGCCATTACTTTCCATAAGATTAGCATATGATCTTTTCATTATTTTCATTGCTAAGATTTTAACTTAAAAGTAAAGAAGCAAAACTCAAACTACTCTTTCATTATATAACTCTCAACATGATTGCATAGATAGATAGATCATGAAGCTAGCACTTGAAAATAGATCGTACTAAACTTTTATTCTACTAAGTCATGAAATAACTAAGGATCGAACTAAGATAAGCTAATAAAAGTGACGGTGATACGATACTGGGGCACCTCCCCCAAGCTTGGCACAAGCCAAGGGGAGTGCACATACCCGTGTACTCAAGTTTCTTTCTTTGGTAATGATGGTGATAAAGTAGTGGGCTTGTCCTTCAGCTTACTCTTGAGTATACAATTTTCCTTTCTCGGCATATTGACCTATTTAGTAAGCCAAGGCTCGTAAAATCTACCTTTGCTTGTTCTTTAGCATAAACGACTGGTGTACCTACGAAATCACTAGTTAAGGAGTATCCCTTGCAAAGGTCACCCTCATCTCTTCTGGTGGCGATGACAAGTGGCACATCGCATGTGTGTCACTTGTCGCACCAGAGAGTTTTTGGTGGAATTTCTTTGCACGTGTTGGAGGGATAGGGTGGGTTTCTTCGTGTGTTTTTGTAGATTCATTTAAAGAAAACAAATTCTCTTAAGCCATCTGTCTAAATTACGAAATATTTTCAGCTTGTTGTTTCCCATATCGAGATCTTCAAAATTAGATCCCCATGTTGACAGGTTTTCAAATCTGTGCTTCCATACTGATATAACATTTGCTTTCGAACTACACTAACCCATACTCACAAGTAAAGTAACTTATGTTTCTGTCCGTTGAAGCACAATTGTGCTCATGCGAGGCACACAAAGAAAGAACAATTGTGCTTCTCTAGTAAACTAATTCGTGCTTCGATGGGAGCATGGAGTACGTGAAGGCAACATGTGCTTCTAGTGGAAGCACAGATATGCTTTTCCAAGTGAAATAAGTCATGATGCCGCAGGTTCGTGAACGTCTATGCTCGTGGAGGAAGCACATCTATGCTTTCCAAGTGAACTAACTCGTGCTTCTCCAGAGCGTGAAGCACAGCTATGATTCTGCATGAAACACACACGTGATCCACGCAAAAGCATATCTCCGACACACGAAAAGCAGAAAAAACAAAAAAAAAGCTCAAGAAAGCGGAAAAAACAAAAAAAAACTCACACAACCAAATAAAAACCAAAAGAGCACTCGATGCAGGTAATGCCCAGCGCGCAACACGGCACGATGTTGAGGCGCATCATGTGAAGCGGTTTTAGCGCTCACACACACACACACACACACACACACACACACACACACACACACACAATTGCCCCCTAGGACATCCAGCAAGGGGGGCATCCCCTAATTAGTCACTCGAGACTTGTGTTATTTTCAGTAAGTTGGTACAGTTAGGCTGTATCCGAACCTTCTCAATCTTTTCCCAAATTCACTAACTTTTCTCATATTCTAAAGTTGTTTTCAAATTCATAATTCTTTAAAATTGTTGATATTTTTCAAATTCATGGTTTTTTTTTAAATGTGAACTTTTTAAAAAATCCGTATACTGTATTTTATTTCACAATTTTTTGTAAAAATATTATTAAAAAAACGGCCGTTTTCCCCATAGGATATAGCAGACCAAAAGGACAAAAACCAGCTTAGCAATTCGGGCGGACTGAGCGAGGGCGAGATTGGGCTGCGGCCCGCTGGCATGTGCGGGAGAGCCAGCTTGATAATTGACGCTTAAGGCGTTGGGAGGACCTCTCGGCTCATATATATAAAAAAACAGACATATGCCTAGAGAAATGTTATCTGACAAATGTCAGCAGGGAAGTGGGTGGCACTTAAAAAAATTATGTCAAAAAATGGCGTAGCTCAGCAGGTTGAAGGATTAAACCTGCTGAGCCGGAGTGCTGATCCTAGCCATAGATTAATGAAATCGACTAGCTGAGCTGATCCTAACAACGGCTATCTTATGTGATCCATTTGGATTGTTAGCGCTACTGCCGTTGATGGTGCGTTGCTTGTTGTCATGTATAGTGTGTGCTTTAGTGCGGTCCGCTGGTTGTAGCTTTCTGGTCTCAGATAGACATGGGCATGGGATGCGCAACACTGAAGAGGGTTGCGGAGACGGGACCTGTACGGCTGTGCTACGTCGTGTCCTTGTCCGGTGTTCTATCCCCATCTCAATAGCCTATCTGGATTGCTGACCGCACACCACCCTAGGATTCAATACGACTGAAATCCAAAGTAAACAAGATGGGGACTTCTATCAAGCAGTTTTGAATATTGTATACATATGAATGAGTGTATGTCTGTATGTGAGAATATGTGATTCTAGTGTGTTAAAAAAAGATACCAACTACATGTGACCCTGCATAATATTACAAAATTAAATATTACAAGACATCGGTGAAGTACACAACTAAAATATTACAAAAGAAACAAATAAAAGGATGAGCGCAAAACTCATATCGAAGCGATCAACAGATGGCAACAAGAGAGATTGTCCAACAATGATGCTTCAAAAAGGTGTGGCGCACGAGCACCACCGTCTTCGATCGAATCGCTCAGGTCAGATCATGTGTTTCCACCTAGAAGAGAAGTCTGAGAAATGTATAGACATGCTTTTAACAAAGAAACGTCGTAGAGATGGAAAACTCCAGCAGAGTCGTCATATATGTGATCACCATAATGCATATGGAGTGTGCTTACTATGCATTTGGGGGTTGGACAGGCAACACCGCAAACTCGGAGTCACCATATCTCAGCCTCCATAATTTATGAAGAGCATACTCTCCCGCTCATCCCGGGTCACTCACTCAGGCGACCGCGTAGGCCACAAATGCAGGAATTTTTGTCTAAAAAAACCACCTGCTGAGTTGAATTGCTAGAAAAGACCACCTCCAAAATGAATTGTCAAAAAGGACCAGCTGCACCGTGGCGGCAGGTGCGCCAGCCGACACGTGGCACCTGCCGCCACCGACGCAGGCGGCATCTTCTCTCTCACAGATTTTCGTCTGCCCGGCGCCTGGCAACGGAACGGCTTGACGCAGGTGCGCCCTGCCGCCATTCCCTGAGGCGGCAGCTACTGTTGCTGCTACCTCATTGCTAGCTTGCGCGACAACAGCGGTAGCTCGAGAACGATATGACGTCCGCCTACAGCCGCGCATGCATGCTTGTGGTACTAGCTTGTTTTTCAAGGAGAAAGAGAGAGAAAATGTGCTTCTGTAGGAGATGAGTTGGTTTCAATGAAAAATTGGGGCGAGGCGTGTGCTCTTTTCTTGTTAAAAAAAGAAGGGGGCCGGCCTGAGAAGGGACTCTCATCACGGCACATGGCAGCGCTGTGAAAAGATCGAGATGAATGTGGACCTGTGCATCCGTAATTTATGGTCATTGGCTGTTGTCAGGGGCAGTTCTGTGCACCCTACAAAGCTAGCCACGTCCCGCCTCAATTAAAAAAACAAAAAAAAAGTAGTCTCACGAGTGTGCAACGTCCCATCGTTCTGAGGGCTGCCGCCTTAGTGAATGGCGGCAGGACCCACCTGCATGGAGCCGTTCCATTGCGAAGCGCTGCGCGGATGAAAATCCTGTGGGAGAGGAACTGCCGTCTGCGCATGTTGCGGCGGGAGCTGCCGCCTTTGCGTGTGGCGGCAGGTGCCACGTGTCGGCTGGCGCACCTGCCGCCACGATGAAGCTGGTCTTTTTTGACAATTCGTTTCACAGATGGTCTTTTCTGGCAATTCGACTCAGCAGGTGGTGTTTTTAGACAAAAATTCCAAATGCAGGCACACAAAAAAGCCACACCATTGTCTCCCTTGGTCGGCGGCGCCCGGCCTCCAAAGGTGGCAGGGTGGTGGTCTCGTTCCGACAGGCCTCCCGTCGCGGAGGAGCGGCGACGATGACGACCGGGTTCGGCAGCGCACGCCGGAGGCGCGCAGCGGTGTGGCGGAGCATCGCCAGGAGTCGCAATGGAGTTGGGCAGGGTAGGGCGGCGAAGGTGCCGGCACGCCCCGATGGAGTGCTTGGTGGAGGCGGGGAGGTGGCTGCAGCGCGATATCCAGAGGCGAAGGAGGCTATCCTGGGCCGTGGCGGTGATGGTACTGTGGTGGGAGGTTAAATCGTTGGTCCGGCGCAGACGTTAGGCCTCTGGCGATGTTGGATCAGAGGAGGTCGCCGGTTGGTGGTGGCTTGGTCGAGATCTTGCCCCATTCAGGGCTCGTTTCAAGTCTTGGGGCCACAGGTGTGGTGTGGTTGTCCGCCTGGAGTTGGTGCGTCAGCTGCCGGTGGTGGCGGCGCCCGGGATGGTGCGCCTGGGGATTGATGGCTCGGGGCTGCGGGCTCGGGGTCGTGATGGAGGTGGAAGATGGGTTGCATGCTCTTGTCTGTGCGCATCGATGGTGGATTGCGGTGTTCCGACTACGATGACGAGGTGCTGCGGTGGCGGTAATGTGGTCTCAATTGGGCTGTGTTGCTCCAATCCGGTGGGAGGGGTTGGAGGCATGTGATGTTACGAACAAAATTCATGTCCGTCTTCGGGCGGTGTCGGTGGTGACGGCACCCGTGGGTGTCGTTCCCCTCCTTGGAGGCGTCGCTCGGGTCTGTCAACATCTCCCCCCTCGCATTGGTGTTTTGTTATTGTCTCCGGGTGAAAGGCTAGGTTCGGTTTTGAATCGGCGATGACGGTGCTCTCGACGTAGTTCCTCTGTTGGGAACATCGTGTATGGAGACATGGCATGGAGATTATGTTTTGCCATCCTTTGGTGCTCGTTGCTGCCCTAGGTTGAGCTTCAGGGGCGCTACGTACACTATCGTTGGTGCATCCAAGACGAAGCCTTTCTCGAGACCAACCAAGTCCTGCCACCTACTTGCCAACCTATTTTAGGCAATCATGGGTGGATAGTGCATTGATCGGGGAAGTCAAGGTGGTTTGATGTTTTCTAAGGTGTTCGGTGTTGCTCGAGACACGACTTTGTTTCTCGGTGCACATAGTTTTAACAAGTTGCATGAACAAAAGCATTAACCGGTGATATGTACAAATCACATGTTGCTAGCTATTGCACCATCCCCTCCTACTCTAGCGTGTGCACTATTGAGGTTTCTACAATGTATGATCACCATTTACGTCTTCTCCAAATTTCTCATGCGACTGGAAACGTTTGGCTCGGATCCAACATGTGACGAGTCGATTCTGCTTGGTTGTGCAATTAGTAGTCCCCTGAACCTCCTGAACTTGAAGGCTAAGCGTCTCCATGTTCATCTGAATTTGGAGCATCTGCGCCTCAGTCTCTTCCTGTCGTCGTCTCCTCTCTTGTATAGCATTCCATCTCATCCTTTTCTCTAGGTTCTTCTTCTCCCCCGTCTCTAACTTTTCCTGCTTCATCTTCTCAACGAACTCGTTTCTTATCCTCACCAACTCGTTGATATTTTTCTTCATCGCATCCACCTCTACTTCTCTCTTGACCTTCTCCTTTCCTCTCTTCCTCCTGTCGAGCAAACCCGTGTTAGACTCTAGTGTGGGACTTCTAAGCACCTTTTCCCTTTCCTCTCAAGGACCATCCTCATCTTCACAGTCGTCCATCTTCAGAGAGGAACTGTTGCTCCTCCCAGCTTTCGAACCGCCATCATCATTTATTGTCTTCAACTTCTCCAGTCCTTCCAGCAAATTCCAACAATGTTGGAAGCCAAACAAATTTCCCTTCGGCTTGGTCATTTGTCGGTAACGCCCAAAGTTAACGCAAATGTGTCGATGAAAAACAACAAGATTTCTTACATATTGGTCAATGGTGGCACCACTAGGAGGAGCATGCTTCACTTGCTCCAAATAACCCAACCAACGGTTGCACATATCTTGAACTCTACCCCATCGGTTTGTGAAAGATTTCAGGGTACGATATGTTCTTCGCCTAAGATGATGTTTGAAACAGTACTTGATGCGCTTCTAATACTTTACACTTGATTGACCTTTCCCGGCAATTGCGTCGAGAGAGATTCTTCCCATGTGATAACAAGATCAATATCATCACCGGCCTTAAAGTTTGCTTCCTCGAACTGCTTTCTTCCTCGACAAGCCAGAGGCCTCATATTGATCAAATTCCATATCTAGGGCATACATGTGATAAAAAAGCGGCAACAATGCGCCCTCGAGATCTACATTATTTGTCCCAGATCACACATCATGCTATCGAGAAACAATTCATTGTTGAGGGTCGATCTCCCCACAAAAATATCGCAAAATTGCATACATTGCATATTTGCCAACAACTTTGCACGCTCACCTCGCATTCAGTCGAACAAAAAAATGAATACTATGCAAATGATATTTCTTTTACATAATGACCATTTCTGGTCTGGCGTAGAACTAGGAAGGAGTCCCAGTTTCGCCCGACATCGGAAGAATCAAGGGCAATAGCGCGGCCCTTCCCCGCATTCGGTCTCTTCGCTGAGGACCAGACCGGTTCGGAGGGGGGATCCCGCCGCCAAGCCGCGGTAGCATAGGGTTTGCCACGGTGGACCAAGTGTTGACCTAGGCGATGGTGGCCGATCGTTGGAGGTGAAGGCACTATTAAAGTCGCCAGATTTGACTCTATGCCGATGGACTAACATGTGGGGGTCAAGGCGGCGTCCATGGCGTCGTCCGCGGACCGCGGGGATTGGGGGCGGCTAGAAGCGGTCAAATGCGGTGCTACCGCGAGGGAAGGAAGGCGACAGCGAGGGCGCGAAGAGTAGAGCGAGGGAAAAATGTTACTCACGCCAAACCGTTTTCAGAATGAAGCGCGCTCCAAACAACCCCCAATAGCCCCCAAATAGGGTTAGGATCCTCTGCAGTACCGTATGGTGCTGTAGTGTCGATGACATGTGGGACCTGGCCCCACATGGCAGTGACTGTACAGCACCGTACAATACTGCAGAGGATTTCAACCCCTCAAATATGGAGGCTTGCGGGTAGGTTTGGAGCACCCTCCGAAAACTATGGCCATCGAGGGCTACATTACCCTCTGCTAGAGTAGCTTCTTCCACAAAAATCACTAAAAAATGTCATTATGCAGATCGGATTAATATGACGACTCCACTAGAGTTGTTGCTCAAGAGAAGATAGCATAAGCATTTTCGATCAAAATCGTTGTAACGAGGATTATTCTGGCGATCGAACTGCTATGGCGACTCTGCTGCAGTTGTTGCTTAAGAGAAGAAGCAGTGAAGCGGGAGGAAGACGAGCAAAGCAGACAGTTTGGTGCACAATGAGAAACAGTTCAGGCATTCCAGCCAGAGAGGGGAGCCCTGGTATGTGAAGAAAACTTGTTAATTCTCAGCCTGGATAACATTTCAACGACAAAACAGCCTGCTAACAAGGCCGCATGGAAGTATCCATGTATTTTTTACATCTCAAGCAAGTTGCAAGTTACTGCCTCCAACTCCAAGGCCCTGAACCGAACCGCTGCAGAACCACCTCAGTCCCATATCGTCGCCGCCTTCTTGGGCGTCTGCATCTCGCTGTACGGCGCCCCGCCGCTCCTGGTGACCGGCCGACCAGACCGGAGCGCTGGCGCCAGCGGCGCCGCCATGTAGCTGCCGCCCCGCGCGTAACCGCCACGCGAGTCGTACCTCCCGGCCACGCCGGCGTGGTGCGGCACGGGCACGGGCGCTGGAGAGTACTGCGGCTGTGGGCTGCGGTAGGGGTTGTAGCTGCCCTGCGAGAACATGTGGCCCGGGTGCACCGGCGAGCCGCTCATGTATCCAGCCAGGCCTCCGGGGCTGTCCCCGGCGTGGTCATGGAAGGGCAGCGGTGCCGCGTTCAGGCCGCCGAGGTTGGGCGAGCTCCGGACGCGCTGCATCCCGCCGCGGAACACGGCCTGCTCTACGATGTTGGCGCGCGGGGAGTTCCCCGCCGAGGCGACGCCGTTGGGCTGGTCCGGGTAAGGCGGGCTTCCGTCAGGCGTGCCGGGCACCGAGGTCACGTAGCGCTCCCGCTCCGGCTGGAGGAGGTGGTGGTGGTGATGGTAGTGCGGCTGGTTGCGGGCGTAGCTGACGTGGCGCGAAGAGGCGACGGGGGCGGGGACGGCGGCGGCGACCGACGAGGCGGAGACTTGATGCGGCACGAAGACGTAGACGCGGAAACGGGGCGACGCGGACGGCGACCGCTTCGCCTCGAACCGGTCGTACTCGTCGAGCATGTGGGCCAGGTCCTCGTCGCAGGTGACGGAGACGAGCACGTCGAGGTCGTCGGAGGAGAGCAGCTGGTACTTGATGGCCGCCACATCCGTCTTGAACATCTCCTCCACCTTCTTCTTCAAATCTGCACGCCGGGGAGACGAGACTTGAGCGCGCCGCGACATTATAAAAGCAGCAAGAAACACACTCATCAACAAGGCGTGGACCGGACACGACGTACGTACCGCGGAAGCGGATGGAGCGGGGCACGGCGAGGACGCGGGTGTCGCCGCCAATGTACTTGAGAGCGCCGTCGGACGGGCGGGGCATGATGCGGCCGCCGAAGCTGCAGAGTATCTTGAAGCGGACGCTGGGGGGGCCTCCTCCTCCTCCTCCACCACCGCTGCTGACGCTGGTCGGGGAGAGGTGCACGTCGTCGTCGGTGGTCGCGCCCTCGGACTCCGCGGCCATCGTCGGCATCGCGTGCTCCATGTCTGGCACGAGCCGGCTGCGCATATATTCTTGCTCGATCGAAGGCAAACGGATATGCTGAGTACTGAATGGACCTGCGCAGGAAAATGCAGTGCTTTAGTAGATGCCACATCTGGTCAATGCGCATCGAATTATCTCCTATATCGACCCATCCCGAATTATCCAAGCAAGATGCTCGCCAGTTGCCACTTTCCCATCCTGCCATCTATCTGCAGTGTATTTACACATTTCTTCGTTCTTCGGAGCAGAGTAGCCGGACAAGAACGACGGGTCACTAAATAAAACGGTCAAAAGAAGAAAAGTTTCAAGAAAAGGAGGATTCTGAAAGCAACTGCCACTCTGGTACTCAGGCTGGTCACAGTGGGCAAGAACATAAGCTAGTAACTTACACACTTCCCTAGACTATGTTACTACCTTCATAGTGGGTAGGAACATCTATGTAGTGTCATGCAACGATGTATTTATTAGGTTATAGACTCATTGTTTTGGAGTGTGTGATGTTAGGTAACTTAATGAATTCCACAAAGACTCTCTCTTCATTAAATATGTGCCACATAAGCAAAGTTGTATTGGAGTGTGTGATGTTACTCCTAAGTTCCTCCCCATTGTGACCAGCCTCATCAAATCAAACTAGCGGGCATGATACGTCCCATGAATGAATTGAACAGAGATGTTTAGCCTGGCAAATCACAATCAATCGCAGTCATTAATTAGAGACAAAACATGGGTGGCATGCCAGCCTTGCAAGTTACGGCCTTGCTTGTAACATCCAACCGCTACGCCATTATCCTCGGCGCGACCACGAAAAAATCGATCGGTTTTCTTCTTTTGCAAATTACTGTATTACTCTAGAGCAAAGGAATCAGAAGAGGCTTCATCAAATCAAACCAAACCTAAGTGAAATCAAATGGGGCTGAAGAAGAAACCGCCGGGCAGCCGATGAACTAAAGATCCCAAATCGAAACTGCCAGGAGAAACAACCATCGTGAGACGGGGCAGAGAAACAGAGAACGGAACACGGAAGCGGGGGAGAGAGAAGCAACCGAATGGTACGGTACTCACCAGAAGGAAGGAACGAACGAACGGGGGAAACTTTCTAAAATCCAACCAACCGGGCGGGAGGTCCAGGCGAAGCGAAGACGGCGGACGGCGGCCGGCGAGGAGAAGTAGAATAAATTATTGGATTGGATTGGATTCGACTGGGATCGATCGGCTGGATCGAAGGAAGGAGCGGGGCGAGCGAAGCAATCCCCCCGGCCACCCACCCACCCGCCGAGGTGCTGCTTATTGGCGCGGGATCGACCGGCCTCCCATTCGGGGAGAGGGGTGACCAATCGGGCTTCTTCTTCTTCTTCCCTCTGCGAGGAGAGGAAGAGAGGGATTGGGGGGAAGCAGGCAGGCAGGCAAGCGAGCGTGGCCGTGCCGCGGATAGGGCGACGGGGGGGTTGATTTCAGGCGGAGGGGGATGGACCGGCCCCTGGATCTGAGGAGGGGGGCTATTTTCGGGGGGCTGCGCGCGGGCCGCTCGCTTGCTAAATCCTGCCTCGTGCCGTGCCGTGTCCCACCGCCCTGCCTGTCGGTTACGCACAACCGTCGGGTCGCCAAACTCCCCACTGCGGCTCCGGGTGCGAATATTCGTGTGATGGGGTCAGTCCAACTTTTTTTTAAAAAAAAATGGGTCAGTCCAACTTTTTTGAAAATTAAGTTTTATCAATTCGAAATAATAGTTTCGCTCACGGGCTTCTCTCAAACTAATGGTTAGTCGAAGAAAGTCTAGCGAACTAGCGAACTAGCCAGCTCACGAGCAAGTTTGTTCGAAACTAGTAAGAGAAAAATCATAACCAAAAAAGTTAACAATCCTTAAAAATTGCCGCTGACGACCCCACAGAACGTCCTCAATTCTTCATGGTGTCAATGACCTTCACATTATCAGAATTAATAATGAAACAATTGCAGGCTGCTTTTTGCGGACGGGATACAAAACTTAGCGCTAGAACTTCAATCGTTAAAACATCTGCACACCACTCAATTATCCTGTTTTTGCCAACAATAAAATTTCCTTTTAACATCTGTAATGATAGCGTCAGCTATGCCCCTAAGAAGGCTTGATCAAAAGATGCATCAACATTAAGTTTTTCAAAACCCCTAGAAGGCCGAATCCATCCCTATCTTTTACTTTTAGCATTGGAGGAAGATGCATTAACATAATTTGCGGTTACAACACGAATCCCTATAGAAATTTGATAAGAATCTTGAGTTGTTCCCTCATGAACTAGTTTACGTCTTTCCTACCATAACAACCAAGCTGTAATGGCTATCAATTCATGAGCATTCTGAAGACCCAAAATGGAGAAATCCTGGTCTGGCCGGAGGACTAAGAACTCAAGGACAACCTCACCTGCACAATCAATTTTGCAAGCTCTTTAATCACTTTATCCATCCCCAGACTACTCCATAAGTCCTTAGCTTTCCAGCATTCAAATAATAGGCGCTTTGTATCTTCTGCCCATGAAAACAAGATGGGCATTGGAGCATCACTTTCAGATATTTGTTGGCAAAGCGTAACACCACATGAGAGAGCGCTGTCGGTGTCAAAACCGGCGGATCTCGGGTAGGGGGTCCCGAACTGTGCATCTAGGCGGATGGTAACAGGAGACGAGGGACACGATGTTTTACCCAGGTTCGGGCCCTCTCGATGGAGGTAAAACCCTACGTCCTGCTTGATTAATATTGATGATATGGGTAGTACAAGAGTGGATCTACCACGAGATCAAGGAGGCTAAACCCTAGAAGCTAGCCTATGGTATGATTGTTGTAATGTATGTTGTGTCCTACGGACTAAAGCCCTCCGGTTTATATAGACACCGGAGGAGGCTAGGAATTACAGTCGGTTACAATGGTAGGAGATCTACATATCCAGATCGCCGAGCTTGCCTTCCACGCCAAGGAAAGTCCCATCCGGACATGGGACGGAGTCTTCAATCTTGTATCTTCGTAGTCTTGGAGTCCGTGGACGATGATAGTCCATTGTCCGGACACCCCTAGTCCAGACTCCTCGGTAGCCCTCGAACCGGGCTTGATGACGATAAGTCCGGCAAGCATAATGTTCGGCATTGCAAGGCGGATTCCTCCCTTGAATAATCTAGAGAAGATCATGAACACCAGGATAGTGTCCGGCTCTGCAAAATAAATTCCACATTCCACCGTAGAGAGAATAAAATGTACACTAGTTCAATCTGCTGACGTACTATGCGGCGTGACATCACACCGCTACCAAGCCTTTGTTTGAATCGTTTTTTACTATACCATCTCAAAGACGTTTAGCGAAGCGGTTTCTTGGCACGTCTTGTCGAGCAGAGATCGTGTTCCCTTATCCCGGATTCTCATCAATACGTGCGTGGGTAACCCAACCGTTCCGTCGCCACGCCTCCTCTATCGAAGGTGAATCCCAAGCGGTCACGCGAGGCGGCTCTTGGTATTTTTCCCTTTATAAGAGGACCAAGGCTCGTTCTTGTTCTTCAATCTCGCATCGAATCTCCTCCTCGCTCCGGTTCCAACACCCGAGCCTCAGATTGGCGCCGGATCCTCAACCATGTCGGCTCCGACCTCCGGGGCGGTGGATGCCCTCCTCCGTCACGGAGGAGGACATAATGAAGTTACGTGAGGCCAAGCACACGCCTACGAGGTTTCCTGAGTTGCTGCCTAAGGGCAGGCCGTGCCCGCCCGAGCCCAAGCAAATCGTCGTCTTCGTATCCCACCTCCGTCGGGGTTTAGGCTTCCCGACGGACCCCTTCGTGAGAGGGCTCATGTTCTACTACGGGCTGGATTTTCATGACTTGGCTCCGGAGTCCATCCTCCATATCTCCGCATTCATTATCGTCTGCGAAGCCTTCCTCCGCGTCACTCCCCACTTTGGCCTGTGGCTGAAGACCTTCAATGTGAAGCCGAAGATGATCGGGGGACGTCAAGCGGAGTCTTGCGGCGCTGACCATAAGCAAAAGGCCGATGCCCGTGGCCGAGGGTTCCTTCAAGAGGAACTTGGACTGTGGCGGCAGGAGTGGTTCTATATCACGCTCGAGGGCAGCAAACAAAAGCCGCCGCCTTCATTCCGCCGGGACCTCCACGCCAACCGATGTCGTGGGTCGACCAAGGGCTCAATTGGGGCCGTCCAAGGCGTGCCCTCACTGCAGGCGGATTCGAGACCTCCAAGCGAGGGAGATCAATCGGTCGTGGTGATGCGAGTTATGCTAATCGGGCATCTTACGCCTGCAAACGCCGTCCTCTCCGTCTATGGGAGTTCAACCCGGAGGGACCTCGGATTCTCCAACACTTCATGGGTATAACACCCGTGGAGATGTGCAAGTTGTTCTTCGGACCGCAGGTGGCGTGTCCGGAATTAGCCGAGGACACAGGCCTAAGCCGCAATCGCCCGGATACTCAGGTAAATAGCTCAGAGTCTGGACATTCTGTTTATCTACCTTTCTAGAGTTTGCCTCCTGACCCATTACTCTTCACAGGAGTGGGTGGCGCGATCGAGGCTGATAAGGTGTCCGGCCCCCTCCCGAGACCTGACTGGAGCCGTCTTTGGTCGAGAATGTTAGAGGTCGCGCCACGAAGGGAGCGAAGGGGAAAACAGAGGAGCTAATATTTCGCCCAAAGGCGTCGACGAGGGGGAATCAAGAACCCTCCTTCGGGGAAGAGGACCGCCTCAAGATCCGGAGGCGAAAGCCCCTAAACGGGGGAAGAGATCTTCCCCGGGGGGTCCAGCGTCCGGGGAGAATCCGGACGCACAATCATCGCCAAAGAATCAGCCCTCCAGCGAGCCGTGAATATGAAAAGGGAATTTCATCAGTAAGAAAATACCTCCATTTATGCTTCTGTGGGTGACCGAAATTTTCATTTTGCAGTTAGGATTTGCAGCCTTCGCAGATGAGTTCGTCTTCGGGGGACCTTCTTCCGGAGATGATGGAGAGCGAAACGCCCCCGTCTGCTGCGCCATCAGATAAGGCAGACGAGCCTAAAGTATAAATCACGGGGGATCCCGAGTCGGAGGGCCGGAGAGTTCGGCGCCCGCCAGTATCCGGCCGGGAAAACTGAAGAATCTGCTAGAGAGGGCGTCCATCTCAGAAGATCATCGTGCGTTGATGCACATGGTGATTGGAAGGATTTCGTCCGCCGAAAGCGGATTGCGTAACGCCGCTATGAGTTTGCTGGCGGGATTTGAGGTACGCGAAAATGACAGACCTTCTATTTTTGACAGCTTTGCACATAAAAGTGTGCTCTGTATAGATAGTAGCCCCTGAGACTCGGTAGGTTGTCGAAGACGACAACGTGCCGAGGATCGATATCTCAAGAAATGAATGTCGCCGTTCCTATGTAGGTGGCGAATAGTCCGAGGGCTAGCCGGACTAGTGGGGTTGCCGAGTTAATGCGGCAACTTGACGCGGCGGATGCGGACATCGCACTTGTCAACCGGCGACTTGACGAGTCGTAAGGTAAATGAGTTCTCCACGGTCGCTTTATTAATGGGGTCAAAGCCCTCCTCTTGATAAATTATATCTTTGTTGCAGACGGTCACGCTGCTGCCGTGGAGAGCCTTGGTCGAACTTGCTCAAGCTAAGGAGCAAGCTGAAGAAGGAGTGCTGCCTCGCCTCGAGGGAGTTAAGCGAGTTGAAAGCTAAAAGGCGCCTAAGCGGGAAGAAGTGGCGAATTGGCCGTAAAAGTGAAGGATGCTGCCGACCGCAATGAGGCTCTTGAAAAGGGCGCTTATTGGGCGGGAAGACTCAAGAAGGCCACCGCCGAGGCCAAGGATGCCCGCTTCTGCAATGCGGGCCATGAGGGAGGAGCTGCGCCAGTCGGAGATATCGTGGTGGCAAGCCTTATCATTCGTCGCCGGTTTATGGATCAAAAGTATGCTCAATTTGATCGGTGTGGAGTCCGGAGGATCCGTATATGGACTTAGCGGCAAGTCGCGGTGATGCCGTTGAGCACTTCCGAGCGGAAGGATCACAAGACGGAAGAGCTATTTTGGTCTCAATTCCATAGTCCGGATCGCTCACTTCCGTTGACCGACCGGTTGGCGAATGGGCGAGCTAAATAGGTTGTCCGGACTTGCCATGACCGACATCGTGGCTCATGTCGCGGCGAGAGGCCCAAGGCGACGAGCTACTTGACTTCGCAGCAATTCCTTGGGCGGTGCCGCATATCAAGGAGATGAGGCGGTCGGCTGCATCGAGGGCGCGGATGGCACTTGCCGCGTCAAAGCGCGTGGGCGAGATGGATGCCACCGCTGTTGCCGCCCAGGCTCGGATGAAGACCGGCTCCCGCCGAGCACTATTTCGGGAAGTTATCGTGGCTTTTCGTGTAATAGAGTCGTAGTGCTCAAAAATGTCACGTTCAAATGAGCGTTTTAGCTTGTAAAACAATGATTATGCTATAAGCGCTTTTATACTTGTGCATCCCAAGTAGTAAAACTTCTCCTATGCGGCCGTTTACGTATACACTTGTATAACCCGAAAGATTGCAGTCTTGACTTCACCCCACGCACAAGGTGCGGGGTGTTCTAAAAATAGCGCGTTTTCACACTTAATCCGGCGTCTCGGTCTGTTAAGGAGGTGGTAGCGTAGTTTAACGAGGCAATCCGGACTATAATGCTTTATCACTTTCACTTAGCGGTGGAGCTCGAGGGTGGGGCTACGATATAGCCCCTTGGGGCACCGCACTTCTCCGAGTTCGGGCGTGTGTGCTGACCGGAAGCGGTCCTTCGTCAAAGCGAAATTCTAAACATTCCGGTGGTCGATCGAGTGGTTGACCGGTCTCTCGCTATATCATGACGATCGGTTTTGGCTTTCTCTACTAAGGTGCTCGCCCGGCCGAAATTGGGCACTGTCGCGAGAGTTCTCTGGTGCGCGTTAGCCGATGATCTGAGCGTAAAGCGCGAAAAACACGAGGCCGGGCAAACCCAACATTTGACCAAAGACATGATTCGGAGCTGATGCATATAATGCCTAACTCGAGACGCCGAACACTCCCTGAGGTGTTCGGTCTTTATAATAATGGGCAGAACAATGCCCTAAGCCCCTAGTGTCCAAGTACGGGTATGGTCTTCTGACGCGGCCGATGCCAAAACGTCAGGCTCCGCTTTGGCTATAGGAAGAAACCAAGGGAGAATAACAACAAGAGACATTTAAAAAAGGTCTACGCAGGGTCTTAATCTGAAAAGAATCCTCGCAATGGGTCCCTACTGCACGTCTGCGCCTGTGTCTCCGTTGCACCGTTATCCTGGACGGGAATGCACGTTGTTCATCTGTAAAAAGAGAGTAACGCTCAGTTTGAAAACGATGTGTGCGAAAAATATATGTGTAAAAGAAGAAATATAAATAAGTAAAGCGGGGTTTGTATGAACCCGCGGTTGTTTGTGCGCGCAGCCCCTTGTGAAGAGGTGTGCGGCTGGGGAATCCCTAGCCTGCTGGAGCTAGACTCGTCTATCCGAGTCCGGGGTCTTTGAGTGACCCTCGCACTGAAATGATGCCTCGAGGACCGGGCATCTTGAGTGTAAGAGACGCGTAATGCGGTATGGCGTTAAAACGGACGAAAGCCTTTCGTCCCAAGAGTGCTTGATATTCACTTTTAAATGGGACGATATGAAAAATTAGTGTTTCACGCCGAAAATTGTTCGGTGATCCGAACACGACTTCTAGTAATAGGGAGCCTGTGCACTTGGCATAAGGGCCTGGCGTCACTCCTTTGAAGGAAGTGCGGCTGTGTCGAATTTTTGTAGGGTCTATCCCCATCTGACGGATTGTGTTTGAATACAGCAGGTTTAAATCGCTGCCTCCGTCTATTAGGACTTTAGTGAATTGTAATCCGTTGATTATGGGATTCAATATCAGAGCAGTCCGTCCCGCGCTTCGAACACTTCTGGAATAGTCCAGGTGGTCGAAAGTGATTGGTTTTGATATCCAATCTCTATGGTCTGCTGGATTGGACCGTGCGAGGCTCTTTTTAAAAAGTGCCGCACTATTTTTCCGCATTATCACATGAAGTGAGTTTACTGCTTTGACCCCTTGTGGGAAAGTCTTTTGTTTTCCGGAGCTCTGCTGGTGGGGTTTATCTTCTTCGCTTGACGCGTCGAGCCCCTTGTGTTCGTCGTTTAGTCGGCCGGACTGTTTAAAAACCCAACAATCCCTTTGGGTGTGATTTGCGAGCCTTCCGGGTCTTGTGGATTTGACATATCCGACCCAAGATCTTGTTTAAGCTGGACAATTCATCATTGTCATCCTTAAGAGGTCTGTATTTTGTCGTTTGGCATGAGCTTTTGAATCCGGCGTGATTGCCGTGCTCTTTGGGCCTTTCTCTTTATTACGGCGCTGCTCTTTTTTCTGCCGTGATTTTCGTTCCATCTCTTATCTCGGATGTACTTGGGTCGCTGGTGCTGCATCTTGCTAGCCGACTATCCTCTCCGCACGAAGCGGGTCATGAGGCTTGTTAGTGCGGACATTGTCCTCGGTTTCTCTTGGCGAGGTGCACAGCAAGCCATTCGTCTCGGACATTGTGTTTGAAAGCTGCTAAGGCTTGACATCCGGATAGTCGACTATTTGGTTCTTTTGGTGAGAAACTGTTCGAATTTCCACCGACTCTCCGGCTGTTGAGTTATATGACTTAGATCATACGCATCCGGAGGGCGGACATAAGTCCCTTGAAAATTTGCTCTAAACGCGTCCTCGAGCTCTTCCCAACTTCCAATAGTGTTTTTCGGGAGGCTTTTAAGCCAATGACGGGCTGGCCCTTTGAGCTTGAGGGTAGGTATTTTATGGCGTGGAGATCGTCTCCTCGGCCATGTGTATATGCGATATATAATCTTCTATCCAGACTCGAGGTCATTGTTCCATCGTAGGCCTCTATGTTTATGGGTTTAAATCCGCTTGGAATTCATGGTCCAGCACCTCATCGGTGAAACATAGTGGGTGTGCGGCGCCCAGTATTTGTGTGTGCGGCTATCTTGGACACTTGACGTGTTGCCTTGCTTCTTGGGGCCTTCTTCTTTGGCCCGTAGATGGACTGGCTGGGCCATCTGTCCTTCAAGTTCGTTGGTTGGTTTATGTGTGGCGCCGCTTTGAATTTGGCCTATCATCGGCCGTCTATCCAACCAGCAGCCTCTTTATTTTTTGACGGTGGAGGCTCTATGGCCTCCTCGTCGAATTCGAATAGTGACTTACGCTTGGGTAGCTCTTTGATTGGTGGCCATTGCCGTATTTGTCTGCGGTTTTGAGCACTTTGCTCCATCTCATTCTGAGTGTGTCTTCCGCTGTTTTGAGCTTCCGCTTTTCCTTCTTCAGGCTTCTTGCAGTGTTGACGAGTCTTTTCCGAAGGTTTTGCTCTCCGTGGCGTGTCCGCATGAGGTCGTCCGGTTGTCGTTTCGCCGAACTGGACTGATTATCTGACTCGTCATGTTCGGACGGTTGCTTGTCTGCATGTTCGTCGTCCAATTGTGAGCCCTGCTGTATTACGGGCTTATTGGGAGCGTTGTTGTCGTCGAGGCGGGACTTAGGGCGGTGTCTGCGTCGCTGTTTTGGTTGTTTATCGGCGGGGTTATCTTCTGCCGCGGCCCGTTGGTCCTCGTCATCGCTCTCCTGTGGGGTATCCACCATGTATATGTCATATGACGAGGTGGTCCTCCCGTGCCTTATAGGCTCTGTTTCTTGTTCATCTCCGGCATCGTCGTCCATAGTGTCGATGTCGTCGGAGTCGTAGTCTAGCATGTCGGTTAGATCGTCGACAGTGGCTACAAAGTGGGTGGTGGGTGGGCTCTGAATTTCTTCGTCGTCCGCATCCCAACCATCCTGGCCATAGTCCGGCCAGGGCTCTCCTGATAATGAGAGATGCTTTAGTGAATTCAGGATGTCGCCAAAAGGCGAGTATTGGAAGATGTCCACGGCGGTGAATTCCATAACCGGCGCCCAATCCGGATCGATTGGTAGGGGTGCGGGAGGTTCGGAGTCCGGCAAGGAATCCGGACCTCGGAATCACAAGTTTTGCGGGGGACAAGATTGATGTTCGGCTCCATCGCCGAGGAAGTTAAAGCCCCCGAGGCGGTGTCTATACACCGATCCTCTATCCGGGCGATCGGCTCCGGACTAATGGCCGGAGCGGATTCGTGTGCGGCCACCAAGGCACTGTTCGGTGGCAGAGCTAGATCATGCCTTTCACAACAGTGCGGCGCGCTTGGCTGTGGCTCGGATCCGTCGAAGATCAAGTCTCCGTGGACATCGGCCGTGAAGTTTAGGCTTCGAATCGACTCGACGGCGGGCGTAGCTTCGATCTGCTCCGGATGGCCTGCGAATTAGCCCACAAAGGAAGCCGCCGAATCTGAAGATCTGTCCGGGAGAAAAGTCTCACCTGGACAGCGTTGTTGGTTGAAGATGCCATCGAGCCTATCGGTGGCGACACGAGGAACTCTCAATGAAAGCACCAATGTCGGTGTCAAAACCGGCGGATCTCGGGTAGGGGGTCCCGGCTGTGCGTCTAGGCGGATGGTAACAGGAGGCGAGGACACGATGTTTTACCCGAGTTGGGCCCTCTCGATGGAGGTAAACCCCACGTCTGCTTGATTAATATTAATGATATGGGTAGTACAAGAGTGGATCTACCACGAGATCAAGGAGGCTAAACCCTAGAAGCTAGCCTATGGTATGATTGTTGTAATGTATGTTGTGTCCTACGGACTAAAGCCCTCCGGTTTATATAGACACCGGAGGAGGCTAGGGTTACACAGAGTCGATTACAATGGTAGGAGATCTACATATCCGTATCGCTGAGCTTGCCTTCCACGCCAAGGAAAGTCCCATCCGGACACGGGACGGAGTCTTCAATCTTGTATCTTCATAGTCTTGGAGTCCGGCGGACGATGATAGTCCGGCTGTCCGGACACCCCCTAGTCCAGGACTCCCTCAAGCGCCTTGCAATGTGCACCAAATATAGATTTTAACCTTTGCCAGCCAAGATAATTCCATATGTTAGACTAAATAGGATTAACATCATTGTCCCATACTATTAGTATGTCGAAGTTTACTCCCGTGTTGGTAGTTCCATTCCACAAAATAAACTGATCAAATAGTGGACATTTCATTCTTTGTGTAGCTCCACACCATAAAATCTGATATGTTATGTAGAGAAATAGGAATCTAGAGGACCCGTTATCGGTGTCAAAACTGTCCGATCTCGGGTAGGGGGTCCCGAACTGTGCGTCTGAGAATCGAAGGTAACGAGAGGCAGGGGACACGATATTTACCCAGGTTCGGGCCCTCTTAATGGAGGTAATACCGTACTTCCTGCTTGATTGACTTTGATGAGTATAGGGGTTACAAGAGTTGATCTACCTCGAGGTCGTAATGGCTAAACCCTAGATGTCTAGCATGTATGATTGTGATTGCCTCTACGGACTAAACCCTCTGGTTTATATAGTCACCGGAGGGGCCTAGGGTTGTACAGAGTCGGTTCACAGAGAAGGGAATATGATTATCCGAATGCCAGGCTTGCCTTCCACGCCATGGAGAGTCCCATCCGGACATGGGGGAAAGCCTTATATCTTGTATCTTCATGGCCCACCAGTCCGGCCCACGTCACATAGCCTGGACGCCCAGGGATCCCCTTATCCAGGACTCCCTCACACGTTGAGCATCAATTGGCCATAACGTTTGTCTCATCAGGTCTTCATCCTAGTAGATAGTGACTGGATCAATAAGATCGGAGGCCCTTGACAGGTGGTGTCCCCCTCTTGGAGTAATAATTTTCCTATTCGCACAATTTGGGATCCCTGCATGTTTCCAAATATCAATATTTTGTCCATTGCCCACTCACAAGATATAATCATGCTTCAACTGTTGGGGAACGTAGTAATTTCAAAATTTTCCTACGCACACGCAAGATCATGGTGATGTATAGCAACGAGAGGGGAGAGTGTTGTCCACATACCCTTGTAGACCCAGGCGGAAGCGATCACAACGTAGAGGAAGTAGTCGACGTTCTCCTCGCGATCCGACCGATCCGGCGCCGTTACTCGATGCCCCGAGTTCTTGACACGTACAGCTCGATGGCGTCCCTCGTACTCCGATCCAGCCGAGTGTCGAGGAGAGTTTCACAAGACGACGGCGTGGTGACGATCTTGATGTTTCACCGGCGCAGGCTTCGCCTAAGCTTCATGACGGTATGACCGAGGTGGAATATGGTGGAGGGGCACGCGACACGGCTAAGGAACGATCTAAAGATCAAACTTGTGTGTTCCAAGGTGCCCCCTGCCCCGTATATAAAGGAGGGAGGGGGTAGGCCGGCCGGCCCAGAGGAGGCGCGGCAGGAGGAGTCCTACTCCTGGGAGTAGGACTCCCCTCTTCCTAGTTGGAATAGGATTGGGGAGGGAAGAGGAAAGGCGCGCCGCCTCCTTGTCCTATTCGGACTGGGGGAGAGGCGCGCCACCTCTTGGCTGGCCCTCCTCTTCTCCCTCGAGGCCCACCGAGGCCCATTTACCTCCCGGGGTTCGGTAACCTCCCTCGTAAATTCCGAATTTTCGCCGGAACCATTCCAACTCCAAACATAGGCTTCCAATATATCAATCTTTATGTCTCGACCATTTCGAGACTCCTCGTCATGTCCGTGATCACATCCGGACTCAACTTCTTGGTACATCAAAATACATAAACTCATAATAACCGCCATCGAAACCTTAAGCGTGCGGACCCTACGGTTCGAGAACAATGTAGACATGACCTAGAACTATTCACGGTCAATAACCAACAGCGGGACCTGGATGCCCATATTGGTTCCTACATATTCTACGAAGATCTTTATCGGTCAGACCGCATAACAACATACGTTGTTCCTTTGTCATCGGTATGTTACTTGCGAGATTCGATCGTCGGTATCCAATACCTAGTTCAATCTCGTTCATCGCAAGTCTCTTTACTCGTTCCGTAATACATCATCTCACAACTAACTCATTAGTTGTAGTGCTTGCAAGGCTTCAAATGATGTGCATTACCGAGAGGGCCCAGAGATACCTCTCCGACAATCGGAGTGACAAAACCTAATCTCAAATACGCCAACCCAACATCCGCCTTTGGAGACACTGTAGTACTCCTTTATAATCACCCGATTCGTTGTGACGTTTGGTAGCACCAAAGTGTTCCTCCGTAAACGGAGTTGCATAATCTCATAGTTACAGGAACATGTATATGTCATGGATAAAAGCAGTAGCAACATACTAAACGATCGTGTGCTAAGCTAATGGAATGGGTCATGTCAATCGATCATTCTACTAATGATGTGACCTTGTTAATCAAATAACAACTCCTTGTTCATGGTCGGAAACATAACCATCTTTGATTAACAAGCTAGTCTAGTAGAGGCATACTAGTGACATGTTGTTTTGTCTATGCATTCACACATGTATCATGTTTCCGGTTAATACAATTATAGCATGAATGATAAACATTTATCATGAAATAAGGAAATAAATAATAACTTTATTATTGCCTCTAGGGCATATTTCCTTGATCTCCCACTTGCACTAGAGTCAATAATCTAGATTACATAGTAATGATTCTAACACCCATGGAGTCTTGGTGCTGATCATGTTTTGCTCGTGGAAGAGGCTTAGTCAACGGGTGCGCAACATTCAGATCCGTGTGTATCTTGCAAATCTCTATGTCTCCCACCGACTAAGTCCGGATGGAATTGAAGCGTCTCTTGATGTGCTTGGTCCTCTTGTGAAATCTGGATTCCTTCGCTAAGGCAATTGCTCCAAAGATTGTCACGAAGATTTTCATTGGACCCGATGCACTAGGTATGACACCTAGATCGGATATGAACTCCTTCATCCGCACTCCTTCATTAGCTGCTTCGAAGCTGCTATGTATTCCGCTTCACATGTAGATCCCGCCACGACGCTTTGTTTAGAACTCGCACCAACCGACAGCTCCTCCGCTTAGTGTAAATACATATCCGGTCTGCGATTTAGAATCGTCTCGGATCGGTGTCAAAGCTTGCATCAACGTAACCATTTACGATGAGCTCTTTGTCACCTCCATATACTGAAACATATCCTTAGTCCTTTTCGGTATTTCAGATGTTCTTGACGCTGTCCGATGATCCACTCTGGATTACTTTGGTACTCTCCGCTAGGCTTATAGCAAGGCACACATCAGTCAGTACACAGCATTGCATACATGATAGAGCCTATGGCTGAAGCATAGGAACATCTTTCATTTTCTCTATCTTCTGCGCAGTGGTCGGGCATTGAGTCTTACTCAACTTCACACCTTGTAACACGTGCAAGAACCCTTTCTTTGCTTGATCCATTTTGAACTTCTTCAAAATTTTGTCAAGGTATGTGCTTTGTGAAAGTCCAATTAGGCGCCTTGATCTATCTCTATAGATCTTAATGCCCAATATGTAAGCAGCTTCACCGAGGTCTTTCATTGAAAAACTCTTATTCAAGTATCCCTTTATGCTATCCAGAATTCTATATCATTTCCGATCAGCAATATGTCATCTACATATAATATCGTAAATGCTCTGAGCTCCCACTCACTTTCTTGTAAATACAAAGCTTCTCCAAAAGTGCAGACAAACCCAAATGCTTTGATCACACTATCAAAGCGCTTATTCCAACTCCGAGATGCTTGCACCAGTCCATAGATGGATCATTGGAGCTTGCACACTTTGTTAGCTCCTTTGGATCGATAAAACCTTTCGTTGCATCATATACAACTCTTCTTCCGTAAATCCATTCAGAATGCGTCTTTACATCCATTTGCCAAATTTCATAATCATAAAATGCGGCAATTGCTAACATGATTCAGACGGACTTAAGCATCGCCACGGGTGAGAAGGTCTCATCGTAGTCAATCCCTTGAACTTGTCGAAACCTTTGCGACAAGTCGAGCTTTATAAACAAGAATATTACCGTCGCGTCGGTCTTCTTCTTGAAGATCCACTTGTTTTCTATTGCTTGCCTACCCTCGGGCAAGTCAACCAAAGTCCATACTTTGTTTTCATACATGGATCCCATCTCGATTTCATGGCCTCAAACCATTTTATGGAATCTGGGCTCACCATCGCTTCTTCATAGTTCGTGAGGTTCATCATGATCTAGTAGCATGACTTCCGTAATAGGATTACCGTACCACTCAGTGCGGATCTTACTCTGGTTGATCTACGAGGTTCTGCGATAACTTGATCTCAAGTTTCATGATCAACATCATCAACTTCCTCACTACTTGGTGTAGGTGTCTCGTAAACCGTTTTCATGATTTAACTACTTTCAAGTAAGGGAGAAGGTACTATTACCTCATCAAGTTCCACTTTCCTCCCACTCACTTCTTTCGAGAGAAACTCCTTTCTAGAAAGGATCCATTTTAGCAACGAATGTCTTGCCTTCGGATCTGTGATAGAAGGTGTACCCAACTGTCTCCTTTGGGTATCCTATGAAGACACATTTCTCGATTTGGGTTCGAGCTTATCAGGTTGAAGCTTTTTCACATAAGCATCGCATCCCCAAACTTTAAGAAACGACAACTTTGGTTTCTTGCTAAACCACAGTTCATAAGGTGTCGCCTCAACGGATTTCGACGGTGTTCTATTCGGTGTGAATGCGGCTGTCTCTAGAGCATAACCCCAAAACGATAGCGGTAAATCTGAAGAGACATCATAGATCGCACCATATCTAGTAAAGTGCGACACGACGCTCGGACACACCATTACGTTGTGGTGTTCCGGTGGCGTGAGTTGCTAAACTATTCCGCATTGTTTCAAATGTAGACCAAACTCAGAACTCAAATATTCACCTCCACGATCGATCGTAGAAATTTAATTTTCTTGTTACGATGATTTTCAACTTCACTCTGAAATTCTTTGAACTTTTCAAACGTTTCAGACTTATGTTTCATTAAGTAGATATACCCATATCCGCTTAAGTCATCTGTGAAGGTGAGAAAATAACGATATCCGCCACGAGCCTCAACATTCATCGGACCACATACATACAGTATGTATGATTTCCAACAAATCTGTTGCTCTCTCCATAGTTCCGAGAACGGTGTTCTAGTCATCTTGCCCATGAGGCACGGTTCGCAAGTGCCAAGTGATTCATAATCAAGTGACTCCAAAAGTCCATCAAGATGGAGTTTCTTCATGCGCTTTACACCGATATGACCTAAACGGCAATTGCCACAAATAAGTTGCACTATCATTATCAACTCTGCATCTTTTGGTTTCAACATTATGAATATGTGTATCACTACTATCGAGATTCATTAGAAATAGACCACTCCTCAAGGGTGCATGACCATAAAAGATATTACTCATATAAATAGAACAACTATTATTCTCGATTTAAATGAATAACCGTCTCGCATCAAACAAGATCCAGATATAATGTTCATGCTCAACGCAGCACCAAATAACAATTATTTAGGTCTAAAACTAATCCGAAGGTAGATGTAGAGGTAGCGTGTCGATCGCGATCACATCGACTTTGGAACCATTTCCACGCAAGATCGTCACCTCGTCCTTTGCGGTGTTAAGCAATCCGTAGTACTGCTTCGAGTTGCAAATATTAGCAATGTAACCAAGATCAAATACCAGTGCTCTGCGAGCTCTAGTAAGGTACACATCAATAACATGTATATCACATATACCTTTGTTCACCTTGCCATCCTTCTTATCCGCCAAATACTTGGGGCAGTTCCGCTCCAAAGGACCATCGCTTGCGGTAGAAGCACTCGGGTTGTGTTTAGGGCCGACTTGGGTTTCTTCTCTGAGCAAAGAACTTGCTTGCTGTTCTTCTTGAGATTCCCTTCTTCTTCCCTTTGCCTTTCTTCTTGAAACTAGTGGTCTTATTGACCATCAACACTTGATGCTCCTTCTTGATTTCTACCTCCGCAGCCTTTAGCATTGCGAAGAGCTCTGTATAGTCTTTACTAACCCTTGCATATTATAGTTCATCACGAAGCCTTTGTAGCTTGGTGGCGTGATTGAGAATTCATCAATGACACAATCATCCGGAAGATTAACTCCCAATTGTGTCAAGTGATTGTAGTACCCGGACATTCTCGAGTATATGCTCACTAATGTAACTATTCTCCTCCATCTTGCAGCTATAGAACTTATTGGAGACTTCATATCTCTCAATCCGGGCATTCTGTTGAATATCAACTTCAACTCTGGAACATCTCATATGCTCCATGACGCTCAAAACGTCGTTGAAGTCCCGGTTCTAAGCCGTAAAGCATGGCACATCGAACTATAGAGTAGTCATCACTTTGCTCGCCAGACGCTCATAACATCTGCAGTTGCATTAGCAAAGAGTCTGGCACCTAGCGGTGCATCCAGACGTAACTCTTACAGTGCAGCAATGAGGATGATCCTCGTTACGGACCCAATCCGTAATTGCTACCATCATCTTTCAACTTTGCTTTCTCAAGGAACGCATTAAAATTCAACGGAACAACAAAGACGAGCCATCTATCTACAATCAAACATAAACAAGCAAGATACTATCAGTACTAAGTTCATGATAAATTTAAGTTCAATTAATCATATTACTTAAGAACTCCCACTTAGAAAGACATCTCTAGTCATCTAAGTGATCACGTGATCCAAATCAACTAAACCATAACCGATCATCACGTGAAATGGAGTAGTTTTCAATGGTGAACATCTTATGTTGATCATATCTACTATATGATTCACGCCGACCTTTCGGTCTCCGTGTTCCGAGGCCATATCTGCATATGCTAGGCTCGTCAAGTATAACCCGAGTATTCTCGTGTGCAAAACTGGCTTGCACCCGTTGTAGATGGACGAGAGCTTATCACACCCGATCATCACGTGGTGTCCGGGCACGATTTAACTTTGGCAACGTGCATACTCGGGAGAACACTTCTTGATTATTTAGTGAGAGATCATCTTATAATGCTACCGTCAATCAAAGCAAGATAAGATGCATAAAAGGATAAACATCACATGCAAATCAATATAAGTGATATGATATGGTCATCATCATCTTGTGCTTCATGATCTCCATCTTGCAGCACCACCATGATCACCATCGCCACCGCGCGACACCTTGATCTTCATCGTAGCATCGTTGTCGCCTCGCCAAACTTATGCTTCTACGACTATCGCTACCGCTTAGTGATAAAGTAAAGCATTACGAGCGATTGCATTGCATACAATAAAGCGACAACCATATGGCTCTCGCCGATTGCCGATAACCGGTTACAAAACATGATCATCTCATACAATAAAATATAGCATCACGTCTTGACCATATCACATCACAACATGCCCTGCAAAAACAAGTTAGACGTCCTCTACTTTGTTGTTGCAAATTTTACGTGGCTGCTACGGGCTTAAGCAAGAACCAGTCTCACCCACGATCAAAACCACAACGATATTTCGTCAAATAGACTCCGTTTAACCTTCTCAAGGACCGGCGAGCCACACTCAGTTCAACTAAAGTGAGAGAGACAGCACCCACCGGTCACCTTTAAGCAACGAGTGCTCGAGCGGTGAAACCAGTCTCGCGTAAGCGTCACGCGTAATGTCGGTCTGGGCGCTTCATCCCACAATACCGCTGAACCAAAGTATGACATGCTGGTAGGTAGTATGACTTGTATCGCCCACAACTCACTTGTGTTCTACTCGTGCAAAACATCAAACCATAGAAAAACCTAGGCTCGGATGCCACCGATGGGGAACGAGTAATTTCAAAATTTTCCTACGCACACGCAAGATCATGGTGATGTATAGCAACGAGAGGGGAGAGTGTTGTCCACATACCCTTGTAGACCCAAGCGAAGCGATCACAACGTAGAGGAAGTAGTCGACGTTCTCCTCGCGATCCGACCGATCCGGCGCCGTTACTCCGACGCCCCGAAGTTCTTGACACACGACAGCTCGATGACGTCCCTCAGACTCGATCCAGCCGAGTGTCGAGGGAGTTTTCACAAGACGACGGCTTGGTGACGATCTTGATGTTTCACCGGTAGCAGGCTTCGCTTAAGCTTTGCGACGGTATGACCGAGGTGGAATATGGTGGAGGGGGCACCGACACGGCTAAGGAACGATCTAAAGATCAAACTTGTGTGTTCCAAGGTGCCCCCTGCCCCGTATATAAAGGAGGGAGGGGTAGGCCGGCCGGCCCTAGAGGAGGCGGCCGAGGAGTCCTACTCCTCAGGGAGTAGGACTCCCCTCTTCCTAGTTGGAATAGGATTGGGGGGGAAGAGGAAAGGGGCGCCGCCTCCTTGTCCTATTCGGACTGGGGGGAGAGGGCTGCCACCTCTGGCCGCCCTCCTCTTCTCCCTCGAGGCCCACCGAGGCCCATTTACCTCCGGGGTTCCAGTAACCTCCTGTACTCCCAGAATTCCGTTTTACCGGAACCATTCAACTCCAAACATAGGCTTCCAATATATCAATCTTTATGTCTCGACCATTTCGAGACTCCTCGTCATGTCCGTGATCACATCCGGACTCGAACTTCTTGGTACATCAAAATACATAAACTCATAATAACCGCCATCGAAACCTTAAGCGTGCGGACCCTACGGTTCGAGAACAATGTAGACATGACCTAGAACTATTCACGGTCAATAACCAACAGCGGGACCTGGATGCCCATATTGGTTCCTACATATTCTACGAAGATCTTTATCGGTCAGACCGCATAACAACATACGTTGTTCCCTTTGTCATCGGTATGTTACTTGCCCGAGATTCGATCGTCGGTATCCAATACCTAGTTCAATCTCGTTCATCGCAAGTCTCTTTACTCGTTCCGTAATACATCATCTCACAACTAACTCATTAGTTGTAGTGCTTGCAAGGCTTGATGATGTGCATTACCGAGAGGGCCCAGAGATACCTCTCCGACAATCGGAGTGACAAAACCTAATCTCAAATACGCCAACCCAACATCCGCCTTTGGAGACACCTGTAGTACTCCTTTATAATCACCCGATTCGTTGTGACGTTTGGTAGCACCCAAAGTGTTCCTCCGTAAACGGAGTTGCATAATCTCATAGTTACAGGAACATGTATATGTCATGGATAAAAGCAAGAGCAACATACTAAACGATCGTGTGCTAAGCTAATGGAATGGGTCATGTCAATCGATCATTCTACTAATGATGTGACCTTGTTAATCAAATAACAACTCCTTGTTCATGGTCAGGAAACATAACCATCTTTGATTAACAAGCTAGTCTAGTAGAGGCATACTAGTGACATGTTGTTTTGTCTATGCATTCACACATGTATCATGTTTCCGGTTAATACAATTATAGCATGAATGATAAACATTTATCATGAAATAAGGAAATAAATAATAACTTTATTATTGCCTCTAGGGCATATTTCCTTCATCAACTAATTAACTCCGGCTATAATACTTTACCAAGTAAAAGATGGGCCTATTTTTATGTTTTAATTCAATAGATAACCATCAGCAAAATACTTTGCTCTTAAAACAGTAGCACATAAAGAATCAAGATTCTTGAGAAGATGTCAAGCTTGTTTTAGCAGCTTCGCGAGATTGAAAGAATGCATATCACAAAAATCGGTACATCCTCTATTTTTGGAATGCGCATCTTCCACCAGGTCATCCAATGCATCCTCTTTTGATTGTCCTCGTCACCCTACCAGAAATGCGACATCGCGTCATTGATCTTTAACAAAAAAAAAGGAATTTTAATAATGGATATATCATAGGTGGGGATAGCTTGACAACAGACTTGAGGAGAATTTCCTTCCCTCCAATAGATAGCAATTTTTCTTTCCATCCACTGATTTTCATGATAATACGGTCGATTAGATACTGGAAGCAGTCAGTCTTACCCATACTCACGTTGGTTGGTAAACCCAAATATATATCATTGAGAGCCTCAATCATGATATTCAAAGTGGTACAAATTTGTATCCTAACTTTGACTTTTGTATTCGGCTAAAAAAGATGCTTGATTTCTCAACACTCACTTTTTGCCCCGAAGCGGCACAATAGAATCACATTCTTCTTGGCCATATCACATCACATAGCATACCCTGCAAAAATAAGTTAGACGTCCTCTAATGGTTGTTTGCATGTTTTACGTGGCTGCTACGGGTTTCTAGCAAGAACGTTTCTTACCTACGCAAAAGCCACAACGTGATATGCCAATTGCTATTTACCCTTCATCAGGACCATTTTCATCGAATCCGATCCGACTAAAGTGGGAGAGACTGGCACCCGCTAGCCACCTTATGCAACAAGTGCATGTCGATTCGGTGGAAGTTGCCTCACGTGAAGAGTACGTAAGGTCGGTCCGGCCGCTTCATCCCACAATACCGTCGAAACAAGATTGGACTAGTAACGGTAAGAATATTGAACAAAATCAACGCCCACAACTACTTTGTGTTCTACTCGTGCAAAGAATCTACATAATAGACCTAGCTCATGATGCCCTTTGTTGGGGAACGAGCGTAAATTCAAAAATTTCCACGTGTCACCAAGATCTATCTATGGAGAAACCAGCAACGAGGGAAGGAGAGTGCATCTACATACCCTTGTAGATCGCTAAGCGGAAGCGCTCAAGAGAACGGGGTTGAAGGAGTCGTGACTCGTCGTGATCCAAATCACCGAAGATCCTAGTGCCGAACGGACGGCACCTCCGCGCTCAACACACACGACAGCTCGGTGGACGTCTCCCATGCCTTGATCCAGCAAAGGAGAGAGGAGAGGTTGAGGAAGACTCCATCCAAAGAGCAGCACTGTGGCGTGGTGGTGGTGGAGGAGCATGGCAATCCTGCAGGGCTTCGCCAAGCACCACGAGAGAGAAGGAGTACTTGGGAGAGGGGGAGGGCTGCGCCAGAACTTGGGGTGCGGCTGCCCTCCCACCCCTCCACTATTTATAGGTGGGGGGAAGAGGGGGACGGCCCCCTTAGATCCCATCTAGGGTTGGGGGCGGCGGCCAAGGGGGGAGGAGGGCCTCCCAAGTCAAGTGGAGGCCCTCCCCCTTAGGGTTTCCCCCTTCCCATGCGCATGGGCCTTGGGGGGGGGGTTGGTGCCCCTGGCCCATTAAGGCTAAGGCGCCCCCCTACAGCCCATGGTACTGTATTGGACATGGTGGAACAATTTCCGGACCTCCGGACCCCTCCGGAATCCTCCGAAACCTTCTGGAAGCTTCCCGGTACAATACCGGAAAAACCCGAACTTTTCCTGGAACCCGAACAACAACTTTCCATATATAAATCTTTACCTCCGGACTATTCCGGAACTCCTCGTGACGTCCGGGATCTCATCCAGGACTCTGAACAACATTCGGTAACCACATACAAACTTCCTTTATAACCCTAGTGTAGGATCGAAAGTATGTCTAGAGGGGGGTGATTAGACTACTTGACAATATAAAAATTCAGCCTTTTGATAAAGACAAGTTTTTGGCAGATTCACAATGATGATCAAGTCAAGTATCACCCTACACATGCAATTCTAGAGTATAGGCAGCGGAAAGTAAATTGCACATGTAGTAAAGAGAGGTGGAGAAGAGCAAACGCAATTTGGAGACACGGAGATTTTTCTCGTGGTTCCGATAGGTGGTGCTATTGTCAATCCACGTTGATGGAGACTTCCACCCACGGAGGGTAACGGCTGCGAGAGTCCACGGAGGGCTCCACCCACGAAGGGTC
Source organism: Aegilops speltoides (assembly GCA_021437245.1). NCBI lineage: Eukaryota > Viridiplantae > Streptophyta > Magnoliopsida > Poales > Poaceae > Aegilops > Aegilops speltoides. The sequence continues at coordinate 358,779,418 of CM038141.1, read as the reverse complement.
CACGAAGAAGCAACCTTGTCTATGCCATCATGGCATACGCCCACGGAGGACTAGCCTTACTCGGGGTAGATCTTCACGAAGTAGGCGATCTCCTTGCCCTTACAAACTTCTTGGTTCAACTCCACATCTCGTGAGGCTCCCAAGCGACACCTAACCAATCTAGGAGGCACCACCTCCAAAAGGTAATAGATGGTGTTGATGATGATGAACTCCTTGCTCTTGTGCTTCAAATGATAATCTCCCCAACACTCAACTCTCCTCACCGATTTGGCTGTGGTGGAAGAAAGGATTGAGTGGAAAGCAACTTGGGAAGGCTAGAGATCAAGCTTCATATGGTGGGAGTGGAGCTACTTGATCTCAACACAAGGGTAGGAAGTTTTCTTCTCGTAAATGTAAGGTAGGAGTGGTAGTTCTTTCGATGGCTCTCTCCACGAATGAAGAGGGGTGGAGGGTATTTATAGCCTCCACACAAAATCCAACTGCTACACACATTTGACCAATCTCGGTCGACTGAAGTTGACAACTCGGTGAGACCGAAAGTTCAAAACATGTGAACGTTGGGATTTTCGGTGGGACCAAAATACAATCTCGGTGAGTCCGATTCGTGTAAAGACTAGGGCTTGCCAATCTCGGTGGGACCGACTTCATCATCTCGGTGACACCGATTTGATGACGTAGGTTCTGAAGCTTGGCAACCCAAGTTTCGTGAGACCGAGTTCGAATCGGAAAATCCGAGATTTCTAGGGTTTGGCTATATGGTGAGGTGGTTCATCTCGGTGACTGAGTTTATGGAATCGGTGGGACCGAGATTACTTATGAGTGTATTATGGAAGTGAGAGTTGCCGATAGTTTAGGAGATGTATCACTAAGCACTTTGAGCAACCAGATCATTATCATAACCTCATCCCTTTTAATAGTATTGGCTTTCCTATAGACTCAATGTGATCTTGGATCACTAAACCAAAATGGAGTCTTGAGCTTTTGCCAATGCTTGCCTTAGCATTTTGAGGGGTCCACTCTTCATCCTTGCCATACCCATATCATCGAACTTTCTCAAATGATTCTCAAGAAACTATTAGTTCAATGATATATATGTTGTTATTAATTACCAAAACCACCCGGGGATTAGTTGCACTTTCAATCTCCCCCTTTTTGGTAATTGATGACAACATATAGATCAAAGCTTCGACATAGGATATAATCAATGAATAATATCGTCGCTTTGAGAAGTATGTGATAAGCAAGAGCTCCCCCTAAATTTGTGCATTATTTAAGATTTGCGTTTGAATGCAAATGCACAATCGATTAGGATCATGGGTCACTCTTCCATGTCACATACATCTTGGTGGAGCGCACAAAATGATAAGAATGAATAGCATGCACCCAATCACCAAGACATGAGTAAATGGTCATACAAGATATGAATAGCATATGATAAGCATTAAGCACACATTAAAGCATAGTACGACCAAGCACTCATTAATGAGCATCAAACGTAGTATCAAGCACACAGAATGTCTCGAAAATCTCAAAAGTATCTCAAAAAGACCGCAAATGAACGAAAGAGCAAAAGCGCAAAGACAAAGCACTCTCTCTCTCGAAGTCCTATGATCTATACAATTTTCCCCTTTGGCAACAAGTTACCAAAAGTTCGAAAAGTATAGAGCTAAACGTCACTAGGGACTCTGTTTGGCGGCTCTATGCAGGTTGATGGAGTTGAGATGGCAGATCTCGCTAAGACTTGGTGATGTCGTGGAACTGGAGGAGTGGTCACCGAGCTGGAGCTGGAGCAACCGATGGAGCTGTGGAGGTGCCGAGGCTGTAGTCCCGTGTCATCACATCGAATAGCAGTGATCGGGTCCTGTGGGAACCGGAGCAATCTGTTCATATGCAACTGGACTAGGTCATCCTGCATCTCACGCATGAGCTCTTCCTTCTCCTCTTTGCTTCCTCGATATCCGCCTCAAGCTTGTTGTGATTACTTGTACTTCATCGACTTGACATCCAAAGCATGGATCTTGTCTTCAACAATCCTCTCAAGGCTCTCTGGGACTGTATAATCTTGGCCAGCGTTGTTCAATCCTCTGGGTAGCTTCAAGGAGCTGCTCTCCAACACTCTTTGGTTTAGCTGCTGCTGCCGCCGCTTCCTTCTCGACTTTAGCTTTCTTGGCAGCTTCAATCTTTGCTTGACCTTCAACCGACGTTGGGTCCTCCTCATCCATCACAACATCATTGTCCTCATGCTCAGGCTGCAGTGGCAAGTGTGGTCTATCCAACAAGTACGTGCCCGTGCCAAACTTGGCATTGATAAGCATCTGAATGTGCGGGGCAAATCCACACGACCACTTCTAGTCAGCTGCAGTCCTCTTGATAGTCTCAACTATCAAGTCCATCACCTTGAAAGGTGCCTTCTCATCAAGTATATGCAGCATGTTGATAGAGTACCCTCCGATCATGCGATGATCTCTGCACTTGGGCATCAAGGTATGCCTCGTAATAGTGTTTGTGGTAGGTAGACCTGCGCTCGAGATGATACATCGAGCCGAGCTCCAGATTTCCACATCCTTAGCTGGAACCTCTTTATACATGTTCTTCATAGACTCATGGTTCTTCTTGGGAATGCCATAGACATCAACATCATCCTCTCTCTGCACTAGAGCATTCAGCAGTTCTGCCCATTCTTCAACAGTTGAAGAGAATCTTTGGCCTTCACCATCCATGTGATCTTTCCATCTGGATAGAAATGAGCTGTGGCATAGAATTGCATAATCATTTCATCATTCCAACTAGTCAACTTTTGACCAACAAACTCGCAACACCACATGCAAGTGAAGCTCTCATGCACATGTGGAAAGAAGTCTCTGTGCTTTTCACTGTCAATGTATGCCTAGTCAACATAGCGAGTGTCCGCAACTATGGGCTTCTTGTCCATCAAGACAGATCTCATAGAAGTCCTGCTGCTCTCGGTGTGGAATCTTGGATCAACAGCAGTTCTTCTCCTCACAAAGATATGGATCAGCTTGTCTCCATAGCCCGAGACCTCTATCCTTCCTTTCCTTCATGTTCTCACTTGAGGATGAGCATCATTGTGAAGTGGCAGTTTCGTCAAGTTTCAGCAAAACTAGTGCCTCATCATCCGACACACCTGGTGGCACATCATCTTTCTTCTTTTCGATGCGTGGATGTTCTGATTGTCTTCTTGGGCTTGGCAGCAGGCTTGGCTTGAGCTGCCTTTGCTGGAGCAGATGGCTTGGACTTAGAAGGGGCTCCTGCCCTGATGGCATCACCCATGAATTTAGACTTTTGAGGAGGCTGGGGTGCTTCCTCATCATCATCTTCATCTGCTGCTTCATCATGCACTATCCTCTTCCTCTTGGAAGTTTTCTTCACCTTGCTTGTAGTTTCCTCTTCCATACTCAGCTTCTTGGCAACAAGTGGACTTCTTTACTTTTCCGGTGCCTTTCTTGGTTTGTCGCCTTGATGCTCTTTGGCAACAACTTTTCTCTTTGGCTTGGAGGAGACCTCTTCCTCAACAATGAAATCAGAATCTTCTTCATCGAGTTCCTCTTCTTCCCGCCCTGGTGGCTGCAGGAGGCAAACCACTTGGTGTACTCCTCTCACCATCATCTCAAGAGCTGCTGGGCTCGGGACTAGTGCCCGCCTCGAATTTCTTCAATAGGTGACTCGACCTGCTGCTCGCTGTCACTGGCATCTGACATGGCTGACAACCTGTGAATAGATAAGGTGTAGGTAGAGTAGAAGAGTTATCACAAACTCGCAGAAGATTTTGCAAACAAATGAGTTCAAATTTCAGTTTTAGGTTTTCACAGAAGACATTTCGGTCGATCGAGTTTAAAATTCGTGAATCCAAGTGTTCAAACAGAACCATTCACACCACTTTCGTTGGACCAAGTGGGTTTCGGTCCCGCCGAAAACACTAGGGTTTCACTAAATCCTCATTTCGTCACACCGATTTGCACAACTTCGGTTGGACCGAAGGTGCAGTGCAATGGCCAGAGGCCAAATCAGTCATACCGAGAATGTAAAATCGGTCTCACCGAGATGTGTTCGGCGGAAACCTAACCCTAAAACTTTTACTCGAATTTCGTTCAAGGAACTAATCTGGTGTATAGGAAGATCTCAAACGTGGCAAGATGCTAGGCAAACCAAACGTGCATTGAATCGGAGATGGGAGCACGAGTGGGATTGAAACTCACCCTAACTTGGTGGAGTTCCTCTACGGCGACAACGGCGCGGAGAGAATGTCCGTTGACGGCGACGGAGACTCGCGGCGAGGGCGACAAAGCATTTACGGAGACGATCCGGAGACCACGGCGACGGCAAAGAAGGGGTGGGGGCGAGGCGTTTGAAGTAGAAATCAATGCGCGCGACCCACGGAGTATATATACCCTTTAGTTGTCGGTGGGACCGAGTTGTAAAACTCGGTGGCACCGAGATGGATAATCGCAGGCGTTACACACTTCGTCACGCCGAATTACAACTCGGTTTCACCGAGGTGAAAACCGATCAATCCAAATGCTTTCGGTTTGACCGAGTTTGAGTGGGTTGGTCTGACCGAAATCACTTAGAAGGTTTCGGAAGTTTAGCCTTTGACGGATCGGTGGCTCCGAGTGCTCCTCACTCGGTGGGTCCGAAAATGACTTGTTCAAAGTTTGTGATATAAGCATGAATAGAATTTGAGACAAGAAAGCATAGATAGCTAGGGGAGGAACTTAGGCATTCTTGTCCATCCATTTGGTCAGAAAAATCAAAGTGACCAAAGCAACAAATGGATGTCCTTGAATGGATAAAATCATGCATCCAACATGCTCACACAATAAGATAGCAAATGAAATATGTGTCAAACATGCACCAACAAAAACTCTAGCTACTATCACACAATTTGTCGATGACTAGGTCATCTATATATGAGTATATTGACTTAGGAGTCAAATGAGAACATTTGATCATAGGTCATACTCATCGTTTAAGCACAAGTGGGGTTACCACTTTTACATAAAGCATTAATATGTTCACATCATTTGAAGATGCTTTTGCTCAATTCTTTAGAGCAAAGCTCCCCTAGATGTGAGAACCCCTTTAAAGGGTCAAACTAACCTTGGGTTGTCGAGAAGACTTCATGTAGATGTTGAAGATGTGGATGCTCAATGTTGATGAAGATCATCAAGAGTTGGGAGCAATCCTTTGATTCGGGCACTTTCAATACCTACATGGGTTAGTCCCACAAGGAACAAACAAGGATATCCATGGACATAGATTGAAGTACACAAAGATGATGTCCATGAAAGCAATGATTACCTTGTCCTTGACTTACCAACAAGAGGGTTTGTGACTCCATGAACTAGTGCAAGATGTGGAAGTTGATTGCACAAGTTCTTGCCAAAATGAATGTGAGTGAAGTATGTTGGCGGAGTCACCTCAAGAACTCTCTAGTTCTTCTTCTTGGGATCCACATCATCTTGATGGGAATCCTTGGGGTTGTAGTTGAGCTTGACGAAGTAGAACTTGACGTTTCCTTGGGAACCCACTTGACCATGGCTTGAGGTGCTTCAACAAATGCATCAATCTCCTCTTGAAGCTTGTCCTTGCCTTTTAGCTTGTGGTCTTGTGGTGGAAGGTCATCTTGACCTTGTTCCACATAGGAAGAAGTAGGATCATACTTCTCCTTTTGAGGAACAAACTATGGAGTAGGATATTGACCTTCTTCCCACTCAACGCCTTGGCGTTGAACTTTCGCTCAAAACCAATTCCTTGATTCTTCCGGTGCCTTCCTTGCTTAAGTAACAATTTCTCAAAGTTCTTGCTTCCGCAAGGCTCTTGTAGACACCTTTCTATAATCCCTTTCAATAAACTATTTTCTTGCTCAAGTGTAACTTGGCTTGAAACATTGTTAGTGGAATCAAGAGAACTACTAGGAGCAACAATATTGGATTTAGCATGGTTATTGTTACTACTAGATGAAGAATTTTTCTTATGCTTGTCATGCTTAGTTTTAATAGGTGGCAAGAAATTAGACAAGAGAAGTCGTTTGGCGAGATATGAAGAACTCTTCTTTCGAAGATCGTCATTGATCGCTTTTAGAAACTCATGTTCTTGCTCTAGATTGAGCTTCTCGAAGCGTAGCTTCTCATGAGATCTTAGGAGCTCTCTATGTTCTTCTTGAGTTGTTTCATGAGCTAACTTAAGAGTGTTTAGTTCTTTAGTTAGACGCTCAATCTCCTTCATAGCATTGTCATTCGACTCTTCTCGACTATAAAGACTACTAGCATGTTCATCATTACTAGGCTCCCTAGATTTATCATGTAAAAGCTCATCTTCACCAAGCAAATCATCCTCATCACTATCAAAGTCAATAAATTCAGGGTGTGATACCTTGGGGCCTTTTGCCATGAAGCATCTTCCAATTCCCTCATTTGGTGAATCAAATAAGTCATAGGAGTTGGAGTTGGAGGACACGAGAGCAAGACCGGCAACACCTTCATCTTGACTGTAGTCGGAGTTGGAGTGATAGCTTCTTTCGAATGATTGTCTGAGTCGGAGCGGAGACCCATTCACCTACATGAGCTTGATGTTTTCTTCTTGTGTAGCTCCTTGATGACTTGTCTTTCCTCTCCGAATCCTTGCTTCTTCGAGAGGGTCTTCGTTCATAACGATCATCTCTACTCCTTCTCTCTTGGTGACTCTTCTCTTGAGCTTCTTCTTCTTGGAGATTCTTATCTTCTCTTGTGGGGAGCCGAACACTCATTTGAGTAGTGTCCGGGTCTTCCACAATTGTAGCAGTTTCGATCACGACTAGAAGATCTCTTTTCATCATATGATCTAGACTTTGAGCTTCTCTCTTTGCTTCTACTCTTGTAGAATTTGTTGAAGTTCTTCACCATTAGGCTTATCTCTTCATTGGAAACTAGCTTGTCACTTGAGGTTGTGGGAGCATCAATTGTAGCTTTGTAAGCACCACTTGACTTGTTGTGAAGCTCTTCCTTATCTTTAAGTGTCATCTCATGAGCAACAATTCTTCCAATGACTTGGTTGGCTTGAGATTCTTGTAGTTGGCATCATTTGGATCAAAGTGCACACGGTGTCATACTTTCCATCCAAAGCTCGAGAATCTTCTTGATGATGAATCGGTCGGTCATTTCTTCGCTTCCTAAGCCGGCAATCTCATTTGTGATGAGAGCAAGCCTAGAGTACATTTCAGCGAATTCTTCACCTTCTTTCATCTTGAACTTGTCAAGTCGACCTTGAAGAACATCTAGCTTTGATTCCTTCACGGACTCGGTACCTTCGTGCATTTCGACCAAAGTATCCCAAATCTCTTTTGCATTCTCAAGACGGCTGATTTTGTTGAACTCCTCGGGACACAAAGCATTGAAGAGAATGTCACAAGCTTGAGCATTGTTTTGCAACATCCGCAATTCATCCGTTGTAGGTTCACGATCCGGAACTTTTCCTTCCTCGAAGAACTCACCTTGCAAACCAACACAAATAATGCCCCATGCGGCAGGGTTATGTCCGAGAATATGCATTTTCATTTTATGCTTCCAACTAGCAAAGTTTGAACCATCAAAGTAAGGACCTCTACGAAAATTACCCTCACTGGATGCCATACTCTCCTAGGTTGTGAAACCAAGCTTATGGAGTCCAATGCAATGGAAACCAATACAATGGAGACCAAAGCTCTGATACCACTTGTAGGATCGAAAGTATGTCTAGAGGGGGGGTGATTAGACTACTTGACAATATAAAAATTCAGCCTTTTGATAAAGACAAGTTTTTGGCAGATTCACAATGATGATCAAGTCAAGTATCACCCTACACATGCAATTCTAGAGTATAGGCAGCGGAAAGTAAATTGCACATGTAGTAAAGAGAGGTGGAGAAGAGCAAACGCAATTTGGAGACACGGAGATTTTTCTCGTGGTTCCGATAGGTGGTGCTATCGTCAATCCACGCTGATGGAGACTTCAACCCACGGAGGGTAACGGCCGAGAGTCCACGGAGGGCTCCACCCACGAAGGGTCCACGAAGAAGCAACCTTGTCTATGCCATCATGGCATACGCCCACGGAGGACTAGCCTTACTGGGGTAGATCTTCACGAAGTAGGCGATCTCCTTGCCCTTACAAACTTCTTGGTTCAACTCCACATCTCGACGGAGGCTCCCAAGCGACACCTAACTAATCTAGGAGGCACCACCTCCAAAAGGTAATAGATGGTGTTGATGATGATGAACTCCTTGCTCTTGTGCTTCAAATGATAATCTCCCCAACACTCAACTCTCCTCACCGATTTGGCTGTGGTGGAAGAAAGGATTGAGTGGAAAGCAACTTGGGAAGGCTAGAGATCAAGCTTCATATGGTGGGAGTGGAGCTACTTGATCTCAACACAAGGGTAGGAAGTTTTCTTCTCTAAATGTAAGGTAGGAGTGGTAGTTCTTTCGATGGCTCTCTCCACGAATGAAGAGGGGTGGAGGGTATTTATAGCCTCCACACAAAATCCAACTGCTTACACATTTGACCAATCTCGGTCAGACCGAAGTTGACAACTCGGTGAGACCGAAAGTTCAAAACATGTGAACGTTGGGATTTTCGGTGGGACCGAAAATACAATCTCGGTGAGTCCGATTCGTGTAAAGACTAGGGCTTGCCAATCTCGGTGGGACCGACTTCATCATCTCGGTGACACCGATTTGATGATGTATGTTCTGTAAGCTTGGCAACCCAAGTTTCGTGAGACCGAGTTCGTAATCGAAAATCCGAGATTTCTAGGGTTTGGCTATATGGCTGAGGTGGTTCATCTCGGTGTGACTGAGTTTATGGAATCGGTGGGACCGAGATTACTTATGAGTGTATTATGGAAGTGAGAGTTGCTGATAGTTTAGGAGATGTATCACTAAGCACTTTGAGCAACCAGATCATTATCATAACCTCATCCCCTTTTAATAGTATTGGCTTTCCTATAGACTCAATGTGATCTTGGATCACTAAACCAAAAATGGAGTCTTGAGCTTTTGCCAATGCTTGCCTTAGCATTTTGAGGGGTCCACTCTTCAGTCCTTGCCATACCCATATCACTGAACTTTCTGAAATGATTCTCAAGAAACTATTAGTTCAATGATATATATGTTGTTATTAATTACCAGAACCACCCGGGGATTAGTTGCACTTTCACCTAGCGTCATCGAACCTTAAGTGTGTAGACCCTACGGGTTCGGGAGACATGTAGACATGACCGAGACGTTCTCTGGTCAATAACCAACAGCGGGGTCTGGATACCCATGTTGGCTCCCACATGTTCCACGATGATCTCATCGGATGAACCACGATGTCAAGGACTCAATCGATCCCGTATACAATTCCCTTTGTCTAACGGTATTGTACTTGCCCGAGATTCGATCGTCGGTATACCGATACCTTGTTCAATCTCGTTATCGCAAGTCTTTTTACTCGTTCCAGAACACATCATCCCGTGATCAACCCCTTGGTCACATTGTGCACATTATGATGATGTCCCACCGAAAGTGGGCCCAGAGATACCTCTCCGCTTACACGGAGTGACAAATCCCAGCCTAGATTCGTACAACCCAACAGATACTTTCGAGATACCAGTAGTGCACCTTTATAGCCACCCGCCACGTTGTGACATTTGGTACACCCAAAGCATTCATACGATATCCGGAGTTGCACAATCTCATGGTCTAAGGAAATGATACTTGACATTAGAAAAGCTTTAGCATACCTAACTACGCATCTTTGTGCTAGGCTTAGGATTGGTCTTGTCCATCACATCATTCTTCTAATGATGTGATCCCGCTATCAACGACATCTAATGTCCATTGTCGAAACCGTAACCATCTGCTGATCAACGAGCTAGTCAACTAGAGGCTCACTAGGGACATGGTGTTGTCTATGTACCCACACATGTATCTCGAAGTTTCCTATCAATACAATTATAGCATGGATAATAAACGATTATCATGAACAAGGAAATATAATAATAACTAATTTATTATTGTCTCTAGGGCATATTTCCAACAGTCTCCCACTTGCACTAGAGTCAATAATCTAGTTCACATCGTCATGTGATTAACATTCACACATCACATCGCCATGTGACCAACATCCAAAGAGTTTACTAGTGTCATTAAACTAGTTCACATCATCATGTGATTAAGACTCAATGAGTTCTGGGGTCTGATCATGTTTTGCTTGTAAGAGAGGTTTTAGTCAACGAGTTTGTACTTCGCAAATCTCTAGGTCATTCTGTAAATGCTGCTTCCACGCTCCACTTGGAGCTATTCCAAATGGTTGCTCTACTATACGTATCCGGTTTGCTACTCAGAGTCACTCGGATAGGTGTTAAAGCTTGCATCGACTTAACCCTTTACGCCGAACTCTTTATCACCTCCATAATCGAGAAACATGTCCTTATTTACTCCAAGGACAATATTTGACCGTTGTCCAATGATCCATTCCTAGATCATTCTTGTACCCCTTGACTGACTCATGGAAAGGTACACTTCCGATGCGGTACACAGCATAGCATACTGTAGAGCCTACGTCTAAAGCATAGGGGACGACCTTTGTCCTTTCTCTCTTTTCTGCCGTGGTCGAGCTTTAAGTCTTAACTTCATACCTTACAACTCAGGCAAGAACTCCTTCTTTGATCGATCCATCTTGAACACCTTCAAGATCATGTCAAGGTATGTGCTCATTTTGAAAGTACCATTAAGCGCTTTTTGATCTATCATTATAGATCTTGATGCTCAATGTTCAAGTAGCTTAATCCAGGTTTTCCATTGAAAACACTTTTCAAATAACCCTATATGCTTTCCAGAATTTCTACATCATTTCGATCAACAATATGTCAATAACATATACTCATCGAAATTTATAGTGCTCCCACTCACTTCTTTGGAAATACAAGTTTATCATAAACTTTGTATAAACCCAAAATCTTTAATCATCAAAGCGCACATTCCAACTCCGAGATGCTTACTCCAGTCCTTAGAAGGATCATTGAGCCAAGATACCTTTTAGCATCCTTAGGATCGATAAAAACTTTCGGATTGTATCACATACAACCTTTCCTTACGAAGACTGGTAAGGAAACTCGTTTTGACATCCATCTGCCAGATTTCATAAATGCAGCTAATGCTAACATGATTTTGACGGACTTAAGCATCGCTACGGATGAGAAAATCTCATCGTAGTCAACTCCTTGAACTTGTGAAAAACTCTTCGCCACAAGTCGAGCTTCATAGACGGTGACATCACCGTCCACGTCCGTCTTCTTCTTAAAGATCCATTTATCTCAATGGCTTGCCGATCATCGGGCAACTCCACCAAAGTCCATGCTTTGTTCTGATACATGGATCCTATCTCGGATTTCATGGCTTCTAACCATTTGTCGGAGTTTGGGCCCACCATTGCTTCTCCATAGCTCGTAGGTTCATTGTTGTCTAGCAACATGACCTTCAAGACAGGATTACTGCACCACTCAAGCAAGACACATCCTTGTCACCCCACGAGGTACGGTAGTGACTTGATCCAAGTTTCATGATCACTATCATAAGTTTCTACTTCAATTGGTGTAGGTGCCACAGAACAACTTCCTGCGGCTTCGCTACACACTAGTTGTAGTGACGGTTCAATAACCATATCAAGTCTCCACCATCCTCCCACTCAACTTTTCGATACAAACTTTTCCTCGAGAAAGGACCCGATTCAAGAAACAATCCCTATTGCTTTCGGATCTGAATTAGGAGGTATACCCAACTATTTTGGGTGTCCTATGAAGATGCATTTTATCCACTTTGGGTTCGAGCTTATCAACCTGAAACTTTTTCACATAAGCGTCGCAGCCCCAAACCTTTAAGAAATGACAGCTTAGATTTCTCTAAACCATAGTTCATACGGTGTCATCTCAAAGGAATTACGTGGTGCCCTATTTAAAGTGAATGTGGTTGTCTCTAATGCCTAACCCATAAACGATAGTGGTAATTCGATAAGAAACATCATGGTACGCACCATATCCAATAGGGTACAACTATGATGTTCGGACACACCATCAAACTATGGTGTTCCAGGCGGTATTAATTGTGAAACAATTTCCACAATGTCTTAATTGCGTGACAAAGCTCATAACTCACATACTCATCTCTATGATCATATCATAGACATTTTATCCTCTTGTCACGATGATCTTCAACTTCACTCTGAAATTACTTGAACCATTCAATAATTTAGACTTGTGTTTCATCAAGTAAATATACTCAACATCTACTCGAATCATCTGTGAAGTAAGAACATAACGATATTCATCAGATGCCTCAAAGACTCATTGGACTGCACACATCAAAATGTGTTACTTCCAACAAGTTGCTATCTTGTTCCATCTTACTGAAAACGAGGCTTTTTAGTCATCTTGCCCATGTGGTATGATTTGCATATCTCAAGTGATTCAAAATTAAGTGAGTCCAAACGATCCATTGTAGGATCGAAAGTATGTCTAGAGGGGGGGGGTGATTAGACTACTTGTCAATATAAAAATTCTGCCTTTTGACAAAGAACAGTTTTTGGCAGATTCACAATTATGATCAAGTAAAGCATCACCCTACACATGCAATTCTAGAGTATAGGCAGCGGAAAGTAAATTGCACATGTAGTAAAGAGAGGTGGAGAAGAGCAAACGCAATTTTGGAGACGCGGTGATTTTTCCCGTGGTTCCGATAGGTGGCGCTATCGCACATCCACGCTGATGGAGACTTCAACCCACGGAGGGTAACGGCTGCATGAGTCCACGGAGGGCTCCACCCACGAAGGGTCCACGAAGAAGCAACCTTGTCTATTCCATCATGGCCTCACGCCCACGGAGGGCTAGCCTTACTCGGGTAGATCTTCATGAAGTAGGCGATCTCCTTGCTCTTACAAACTTCTTGGTTCAACTCCACATCTCGACGGAGGCTCCCAAGCGACACCTAACCAATCTAGGAGGCACCACCCTCCAAAAGGTAATAGATGTTGTAGATGATGATGAACTCCTTGCTCTTGTGCTTCAAATGATAATCTCCCCAACACTCAACTCTCCTCACTGATTTGGTTGTGGTGGAAGAAAGGATTGAGTGGAAAGCAACTTGGGAAGGCTAGAGATCAAGCTTCATATGGTGGGAGTGGAGCAACTTGATCTCAACACAAGGGTAGGTAGTTCTCTTCTCGTAAATGTAAGGTAGGAGTGGTAGTTCTTCGATGGCTCTCTCCACTAATGAAGAGGGGTGGAGGGTATAAATAGCCTCCACACAAAATCCAACCGCTACACACATTTGAGCAATCTCGGTGGGACCGAAGTGGACAACTCGGTGAGACCGATAGTTCAAATAATGTGAACGCTGGGATTTTCGTGGGACCGAATATACAATCTTGGTTAGTCCAATTCGGCAATGACAAGAGTATGCCAGCTTGGTGGGACCGATTTCATCATCTCGGTGACACCAATTTGATGATGTAGGTTACGTAAGCTTGGCAACTCATGTTTCGTTAGACCGAGTTCGTAATCGGAAAATCCGAAGTTTACTAGGGTTTGGCTTATGGCTGAGGTGGTTCATCTCGGTGTGACTGAAGTTTGGAATATCGGTGGGACCGAGACTACTTATGAGTGTATATGGAAGTGAAAGTTCTCGATAGTTTAGGAGATGTATCACTAAGCACTTGAGCAACCAGATCATCATCATAACCTCATCCCCTTTAATAGTATTGGCTTTTCCTATGGACTCAATGTGATCTTGGATCACTAAACCAAAATGGAGTCTTGAGCTTTTGCCAATGCTTGCCTTAGCATTTTGGGGGTCCACTTCTTCATCCTTGCCATACCCATATCACTAAACTCTCAAATGATTCTCAAGTAACTATTAGTTCAATGATATATATGTTGTTATTAATTACCAAAACCACCCGGGATTAGTTGCACTTTCAATCTCCCCTTTTGGTAATTGATGACAACATATAGATCAAAGCTTCACAAAGGATATAATCAATGAATAATATCGTCGCTTTGAGAAGTATGTGATAAGCAAGAGCTCCCCTAAATTTGTGCATTATTTAAGATTTATGCTTGAATGCAAATGCACAATCGATTAGGATCATGGGTCACTCTTCCATGTCACATACATCTTGGTGGAGTGCACAAATGATAAGAATGAACAGCATGCACCCAATCACCAAGACATGAGTAAATGGTCATACGAGATAGGAATGGCATATGATAAGCATTAAGCACACATTAAAGCATAGTACCACCAAGCACTCATTAAGGTAGAATCAAACGGAGTATCAAACACATCGAATGTCTCAAAACCAAAAGTATCTCAAAGAAACCGCAAAAGAACGAAAGAGCAAAAGCGCAAAGACAACAAAGACTCTCTCTCGAAGCCCTATGATCTATACAATTTCTCCCTTTGGCAACAAGTTACCAACAAGTTCAAAAAGCATAGAGCTAAGCGCCACTGTGGACTCGGCTGGCGGCTCTCGTCGGGTTGATGTTGGAGTGGATATGACAAGATCGGCGAAGACTTCACTGATGTCTCAGGCTGGAGGAGTGGACACCGGAGCCGGAGCTGGAGTAGGAGCAATCGCTGAACTGTGGAGGTGCCAAGTGGTTGTAGTCCCGTGTCACCATCGAATAGCAAATGATCGGGATCCTTTGGGAACCGGAGCAATTCGTCGATGAGAATCTCGGACTAAGTCATCCGCAACTCACGATAAGCTCGCTTTGTCCCGCTTTGCTTCCTCAATGTCCGCCTCGAGCTTGTTGATGGTCACTTGTACTTCATCGCCTTCACGCCCGAGCGTGGATCTTCTCGCCAACAATCCTCTCTAAGCTCTCCCGAGACTGTTCAATGCTGGCCAGCGTTGTTCAATCCTTTGAGTAGCTTCAAGAATTTGCTCTCCAAACTCTTTGGTTTAGCTGCTGTCATTGTCGCTTCCTTGTCGCCTTTGGCTTTCTTAGCAGCTGCGATCTTGGCTTGACCTTCAACAGATGTCGGATCCTCCTCATCCATCACAACAACATTGTCTTCATGCTCGCTGCAACGGAAATGTTCTCTATCCAACAAGAATGTGCCCGTGCCAAACTTGGCATTGATAAGCATCCGAATCATGGGCAAATCCACATGACCTTTTCTCGTCACCGCAATCCTCTTAATGGTCTCTACCATCAAGTCCATCACCTTGAAAGGTGCTCTCTCATCAAGTATGTGCAGATGTTGATAGAGTATCCTCCGATCATGCGATCATCTCCAGATTTGGGCATCAAGGTATGCCTCAAAATGGTATTAGTGGTAGGTAAGCCTCCCTCATCCGAATGTCTCTGCAATGGGTGTCTCGACTGTTCTCACCGCCACCGGCATCCGACATGGCCGACAACCCGTGAATAGATAAGGTGTAGGCAGAGAAGAAGAGTCATCACAAATCGCGAAGTTTTTTTGCAAAAAATGAGTTCAAATTCTAGTATTAAGTTTTCACAGAAGACATTTGGGTCAAACCGAATTTAAGGTTCGTGAATCCAAGTGTTAAACAGAGCTTGGCACACCACTTTCGGTTTGACCAAGTGGGTTTCGTCCCGCCGAAAACACTAGGGTTTCACAGAATCTTCATTTCGTCACACCGATTTTGCACAACTCGTTGGACCGGAAGGTGCAAAGGTAATGGCTATAGGCCAAATCGGTCATTACCGAAAATATAAAATCGGTCTCACCGAGATGTGTTCATGAAACCTAACCCTAAAACTTTTACTCAATCTAGTTCAAACGAACCAACTGTGTACAGGAGGATTTCAATCGTGGCAAGATACTAGGCAATCCAAACGCATTGAATCGGAGATGGGAGCACGAGGGATCAAACTCACCCTAACTTGGTGGAGTTTTTCACGGCAAGAACGGCGCGGAGGAGATGGCCATTGACGGCGACGGAGACTCGCGGCGAGGGCGCAAAGCATTTACGGCGACGATCCGGAGACCAAGGCGACGACAAGAAGGGGTGGGGCTAAACGCTTGAAGGAGGAATCAACGCGCGCCCGGAATATATACCCCTTCGTTGTCGGTGGGACCGAAGTTGTAAAACTCGGTGGCACCGAGATGGATAACTGCTAGGCGCTTATGCACTTTGGTCACGCCGAAAATCACAACTCGGTTTCACCGAGATGAAAACCTAGATCGTCTAAATGCTTTGGTTCAACCGAGTTTGAGTGAGTTGGTCCGACCAAATCAATTAGAAGGTTTTGGAAATTAGCCCTTGATGGTTCGATGGTTCGAAAGTGCTCCTCACCCGAGGGTCCGAAAATGACTTGTTCAAAATTTGTGATGTAAGCATGAATAGAATTTGAGACAAGAAAGCATAGATAGCTAGGGAGGTATTTAGGCATTCTTGTCCATCCATTTGGTCGAAAAATCAAAACGACCAAAACAACAAATGGATGTCCTCGAATGGATAAAATCATGCATCCAACATGCTCACACAATAAGATAGCAAATGAAATATGTGTCAAACATGCACAACCAAAACTCTAGCAACTAACACACAATTTGTCGATGACTAGGTCATCTTTATATGAGTATATTGACTTAGGAGCCAAATGAGAACATTTGATCATAGGTCATACTCATCGCTTAAGCACAAGTGGGGTTACCACTTTTACATAAAGCATTGATGTGTTCACATCATTTGAAGATGCTTTAGCTCAATTTTTAGAGCAAAGCTCCCCTAGATGTGAGAACCCTTTAAAGGGTCAAACTAACCTTGGGTTGTCGAGAAGACTTCATGTAGATGTTGAAGATGTGGATGCTCAATGTTGATGGAGATCAAGAGTTGGGAGCTATCCTTTGATTCGGCACTTTCAATACCTACATGGGTTAGTCCCACAAGAAACAAACAAGGATATCCATGGACATAGATTGAAGTTCACAATAGATGATGTCCATGAAAGCAATGATTACCTTGTCCCTTGACTTACCAACAAGATGGTTTGTGACTCCATGAACTAGTGCACGATGTGGAAGTTGATTGCACAAGTTTTTGCCAAAATGAATGTGAGTGAAGTATGTTGGCGGAGTCACCCTCAAGAACTTTCTAGTTCTTCTTATTTGGGATCCACATCATCTTGATGGGAATCCTTGGGGTTGTAGTTGAGCTTGACGAAGTAGAACTTGACGTTTCCTTGGGAACCCACTTGACCATGGCTTGAGGTGCTTCAACAAATGCATCAATCTCCTCTTGAAGCTTGTCCTTGCCTTTTAGCTTGTGGTCTTGTGGTGGAAGGTCATCTTGAGCTTGTTCCACATAGGAAGAAGTAGGATCATACTTCTCCTTTTGAGGAACAAACTGTGGAGTAGGATATTGACCTTCTTCCCACTCAACGCCTTCGGCGTTGAACTTTCGCCAAAACCAATTCCTTGATTCTTCCGTGCCTTCCTTGCTTAAGTAACAATTTCTCAAAGTTCTTGCTTCCGCAAGGCTCTTGTAGACACCTTTCTATGATCCCTTTCAATAAACTATTCTCTTGCTCAAGTGTAACTTGGCTTGAAACATTGTTAGTGGAATCAAGAGAACTACTAGAAGCAACAACATTGGATTTAGCATGGTTATTGTTACTGCTAGAGGAAGAATTTTTCTTATGCTTGTCATGCTTAGTCTTAATGGGTGGCAAGAAATTAGACAAGAGAAGTCGTTTGGCAAGATATGAAGAACTCTTCTTTCAAGATCGCCATTGATTGCTTTTAGAAACTCATGTTCTTGCTCTAGAGTGAGCTTCTCAAGCGTAGCTTCTCATGAGATCTTAGGAGCTCTCTATGATCTTCTTGAGTTGTTTCATGAGCTAACTTAAGAGTGTTTAGTTCTTTAGTTAGACGCTCAATCTCCTTCATAGCATTGTCATTCGACTCTTCTCGACTATAAAGACTACTAGCATGTTCATCGTTACTAGGCTCATCGGATTTATCATGCAAGAGCTCATCTTCACCAAGCAAGTCATCCTCATCACTATCAAAGTCAATGAATTGTGGTGTGATACCTTGGGGCCTTTAGCCATGAAGCATCTTCCAATTCCCTCATTTGGTGAATCAAATAAGTCGAGGAGTTGGAGTTGGAGGATACGAGAGCAAGACCGCAACACCTTCATCTTGACTGTAGTCGGAGTCGGAGTGATAGCTTCCTTCGGATTGATTGTCTGAGTCGGAGCCGAGACCCATTCACCTACATGGGCTTGATGTTTTTTCTTGTGTAGCTCCTTGATGACTTGTCTTTCCTCTCCTAATCCTTGCTTCTCCGAGAGGGTCTTCGCTCATAACGATCATCTCTGCTCCTTCTCTCTTTCCGAGGTGACTCATCTCTTGAGCTTCTTCTTCTTGGAGATTCTTCTCTTCTTGTGGGGAGCCAGACACTCATTTGAGTAGTGTCCGGTCTTCCACAATTGTATCAGCTTCGATCACGACTAGAAGATCTCTTTTCATCATATGATCTAGACTTTGAGCTTCTCTTTGCCTCTATTCTTGTAGAATTTGTGAAGTTCTTGACCATTAGGCTTATCTCTTCATTGGAAACTAACTTGTCACTTGAGGTTGTGGGAGCATCACTTGTAGCTTTGTAAGCACCACTTGACTTGTTGTGAAGCTCTTCCTTATCCTTAAGTGTCATCTCATGAGCAACAATTCTTCCAATGACTTCGGTTGGCTTGAGAGTCTTGTAGTTTGGCATCATTTGGATCAAAGTGCACACGGTGTCATACTTTTCTTCCAAAGCTCTGAGAATCTTCTTGATGATGAATCGGTCGGTCATTTCTTCGCTTCCTAAGCCGGCAATCTCATTTGTGATGAGAGCAAGCCTAGAGTACATTTCAGCGAATTCTTCACCATCCTTCATCTTGAACTTGTCAAGTCGACCTTGAAGAATATCTAGCTTTGATTCCTTCACGGACTCGGTACCTTCTGCATTTCAACCAAAGTATCCCAAATCTCTTTGCATTCTCAAGACGGCTGATTTTGTTGAACTCCTCTGACACAAGGCATTGAAGAGAATGTCACAAGCTTGAGCATTGTTTTGCAACATCCGCAATTCTTCCTAGAAGCCACGATCCGAACTTTTCCTTCCTCAAGAATTCACCTTGCATACCAACACAAATAATGCCCCATGCGGCTGGGTTATGACCAAGAATATGCATTTTCATTTTATGCTTCCAACTAGCAAAATTTGTACCATCAAAGTAAGGACCTCTACTTAAAATTACCTCACTAGACGCCATACTCTCCTAGGTTGTGAAACCAAGCTTATGGAGTCCAATGCAATGGAAACCAATACAATGGAGACCAAAGCTCGATACCACTTGTAGGATCGAAAGTATGTCTAGAGGGGGTGATTAGACTACTTGTCAATATAAAAATTCTGCCTTTTGACAAAGAACAGTTTTTGGCAGATTCACAATTATGATCAAGTCAAGCATCACCCTACACATGCAATTCTAGAGTATAGGCAGCGGAAAGTAAATTGCACATGTAGTAAAGAGAGGTGGAGAAGAGCAAACGCAATTTTGGAGACGCGGTGATTTTTCCCGTGGTTCCGATAGGTGGCGCTATCGCACATCCACGTTGATGGAGACTTCAACCCACGGAGGGTAACGGCCATGCTGAGTCCACGGAGGGCTCCACCCACGAAGGGTCCGCGAAGAAGCAACCTTGTCTATTCCATCATGGCTCACGCCCACGGAGGGCTAGCCTTACTCTGGGTAGATCTTCACAAAGTAGGCGATCTCCTTGCCCTTACAAACTTCTTGGTTCAACTCCACATCTCGACGATTTAAGGCTCCCAAGCGACACCTAACCAATCTAGGAGGCACCACCTCCAAAAGGTAATAGATGTTGTAGATGATGATGAACTCCTTGCTCTTGTGCTTCAAATGATAATCTCCCCAACACTCAACTCTCCTCACCGATTTGGCTGTGGTGGAAGAAAGGATTGAGTGGAAAGCAACTTGGGAAGGCTAGAGATCAAGCTTCATATGGTGGGAGTGGAGCAACTTGATCTCAACACAAGGGTAGGTAGTTCTCTTCTCTAAATGTAAGGTAGGAGTGGTAGTTCTTCTCGATGGCTCTCCACTAATGAAGAGGGGTGGAGGGGTATAAATAGCCTCCACACAAAATCCAACTGCTACACACATTTGAGCAATCTCGTGGGACCGGTGGACAACTCGTGAGACCGATAGTTCAAATAATGTGAACGTTGGGATTTTCGTGGGACCGAATATACAATCTTTGTTAGTCCGATTCAGGCAATGACAAGAGTATGCCGCTTCGGTGGGATCGACTTCATCATCTCGGTGACACCGATTTGATGATGTATGTTATGTAAGCTTATAACTCATGTTTCGTGAGACCGAGTTCGTAATTGGAAAATCCGAGTTTACTAGGGTTTGGCTTATGGTCGAGGTGGTTCATCTCTGTGTGACTGAGTTTGGAATATCGGTGGGACCGAGACTACTTATGAGTGTATATGGCGTTGAAAGTTGTCGATAGTTTAGGAGATGTATCACTAAACACTTGAGCAACCAGATCATCATCATAACCTCATCCCCTTTAATAGTATTGGCTTTTCCTATGGACTCAATGTGATCTTGGATCACTAAACCAAAATGGAGTCTTGAGCTTTTGCCAATGCTTGCCTTAGCATTTTGGGGGTCCACTTCTTCAGCCCTGCCATACCCATATCATTGAACTCTCCAAATGATTCTCAAGTAACTATTAGTTCAATGATATATATGTTGTTATTAATTACCAAAACCACCCGGGATTAGTTGCACTTTCATCCATCTCGCATGGAGTTTCTTCATGCGATATACACCAATAGACATGGTTCGCATGTCTCAAACTTTTCAAAACGAGTGAGTCCAAAGATCCATCAATATGGAGCTTCTTCATGCTTTTATACCAATATGACTTACATGGCAAGGCACAAGTAAGTGGTACTATCATTACTATCTTATATCTTTTGGCATGAAAATTTGTATCACTACGATCGAGATTCAATAAACCATTCCTTTAGGTGCAAGACCATTGAAGGTATTATTCAAATAAATAGAGTAACCATTATTTTCCTTAAATGAATAATCAGACAGATGTATATAATCCAATCATGTCTATGCTCAATGCAAACACCAAATGAAAATTATTCAGGTTTAATACTAATCTTGATGGTAGAGGGAGCGTATGATGTTTGATCATATCAAACTTGGAAACACTTCCAACACATATCGTCACTCACCTTTAGCTAGTCTCCGCTTATTCAGTAGCTCTTTTATTTCGAGTTACTAACACTTAGTAACCGAACCGCGTATCTAATACCTCGGTGCTACTAGGAGTACTAGTAAAGTACACATTAACATAATGTATATCCAATATACTTCTATCGACCTTGCCAGCCTTCTTATCTACCAAGTATCTAGGGTAATTCTGCCCCGTGGTTGTTCCCTTATTACGTACACTAAGTCTCGGTTTGGGTTCAACCTTGGGTTTCTTCACTAGAGCAACAACTGATTTGCCGCTTCATGAAGTATCCCTTCGCCCTTGCCCTTCTTGAAACTAGTGGTTTCACCAACCATCAACAATTGATGCTCCTTCTTGATTTCTACTTTGCTGTGTCAAACATTGCGAATACCTCAAGGATCATCATATCTATCCCCGATATGTTATAGTTCATCACGAAGCTCTAGCAGCTTGGTGGCAATGACTTTGGAGAAACATCACTATCTCATCCGGAAGATCAACTCCCACTCGATTCAAGTGATTGTTCAGACTGACAATCTCGAGCACAAGCTCAACGATTGAGCTTTTCTCCCTTAGTTTGCAGGTTAAGAAAATCGCCGAGGTCTCATACCTCTTGACGTGGGCACGAGCCCGAAATCCCAATTTCAGCCCTCAAACATCTCATATGTTCCGCAATGTTTCGAAAACATCTTTGGTGCCTCAACTCTAAACCGCTTAACCGAACTATCACGTAGTTATCAAAAAACGTATGTCCGATGTTCGCAACATCCACAAACGACGCTTGGGGTTCAAAGACATCGAAGCGGTGCATTAAGGACATAAGCTTTCTAATCGTCCGCATAATCGCCATCGTCAACTTTCAACTATATTTCTCTAGGAACATATCTAAACAAAGGAACTAAAGTGCGAGCTTATGACATAATTTGCAAAGATCTTTTGACTATGTTCAGATAATTAAGTTCATCTTATGAACTCCCACTCAGATAGACATCCTCTAGTCATCTAAGTGATTACATGATCCGAGTCAACTAGGTCGTGTCCGATCATCACGTGAGACGGACTAGTCATCATCGGTGAACATCTTCATGTTGATCGTATCTACTATACGACTCATGCTCGACCTTTCGGTCTCTTGTGTTCCGAGGCCATGTCTTTACATGCTAGGCTCGTCAAGTCAACCTAAGTGTTTCGCATGTGTAAATCTGGCTTACACCCATTGTATGTGAACGTTAGAATCTATCACACTCGATCATCACGTGGTGCTTCAAACGCATTTAACTTTCACAACGGTGCACGCTTAGGGGAACACTTTCTTGAAATTTTAATGAGGATCATCTTATTTACTACCGTCGTTCTAAGCAAATAAGATGCATAAACATGATAAACATCACATGCAATCAAATAGTGACATGATATGGCCAATATCATTTTGCTCCTTTGATCTCCATCTTCGGGTCCATGATCATCATCGTCACCGCATGACACCATGATCTCCATCATCATGATCTCCATCATCGTGTCTTCATGAAGTTGTCTCGCCAACTATTACTCCTACTACTATGGCTACCGTTAGCAATAAAGTAAAGTAATTACATGGCGTTGTTTAATGACATGCAGGTCATACAATAAATTAAGACAACTCCTATATTCTCGCCGGTTGTCATACTCATCGACATGCAAGTCGTGATTCCTATTACAAGAACATGATCAATCTCATACATCACATATCATTCATCACATTCTTCTTGGCCATATCACATCACATAGCATACCCTACAAAAACAAGTTGGACATCCTCTAATTGTTGTTTGCATGTTTTACGTGGCTGATATGGGTTTCTAGCAAGAACGTTTCTTACCTATGCAAAAGCCACAACGTGATATGCCAATTGCTATTTACCCTTCATAAGGACCCTTTTCATCGAATCCGATCCGACTAAAGTGGGAGAGACGGCACCGCTAGCCACCTTATGCAACAAGTGCATGTCACCGGTGGAACCTGCCTCACGAAGAGTACGTAAGGTCGGTCCGGCCGCTTCATCCCACAATACCGTCAAACAAGATTGACTAGTAACGGTAAGCATATTGAACAAAATCAACGCCCACAACTACTTTGTGTTCCACTCGTGCAAAGAATCTACGCGATAGACCTAGCTCATGATGCCATTGCTGGGGAACGAAAGGTAAATTCAAAATTTTCCCACGTGTCACCAAGATCTATCTATGGAGAAACCAGCAACGAGGGAAAGGAGAGTGCATCTACATACCCTTGTAGACCGCTAAGTGGAAGCGTTCAAGAGAACGGGTTTGAAGGAGTCGTACTCGTCGTGATCCAAATCACCGGAGATCCTAGTGCCGAACGGACGGCACCTCCGTGTTCAACACACGTACAGCTCGGT